>OY978221.1:24028228-24633789 GCA_963854785.1 Vaccinium vitis-idaea | reverse complement strand
CATCAAAATCTTTTTCATAAGGCAAAGAAACAATATGTTTCTTTTTATTCCAGAAAGCATTTGGTAAATCACTACAGATTTCATTAATAAATTCTTGATTTATTTGAGAAATTTTATCTTGGATGATAGGATCATTAAACTTTTCCTCAAGAGACATCATTTTGATTTATTGTTGCAGAAAATTAATCTGCTTGTCTTTCCTTTTGATTTGATGAAAGATATCATTTATTTTTTTATAGATTGGTCGAGATACAAATTCAAAGAATATTTCATGACCATCAACATTGGCAGTTATTCCATAGTATTTTCGAATAACTACCAATGTTGATGGTCATGAAATATTCTTTGAATTTGTATCTCGACCAATCTATAAAGAAATAAATGATATCTTTCAATCAAATCAAAAGGAAAGACAAGCAGATTAATTTTCTGCAACAAGAAATCAGAATAATGTCTCTTGAGGAAAAGCTTAATGATCCTATCATCCAAGATAAAATTTCTCAAATAAATCAAGAATTTATTAATGAAATCTATAGTGATTTACCAAATGCTTTATGGAATAGAAAGAAGCATATTGTTTTTTTGCCTTATGAAAAAGATTTTGATGAAAGGAAAATTCCTACAAAGGCTTGACCTAGTCAAATGAAGCAAGAATATTTGCAAATGTGTCAGCAAGAAATTGCCAATCTTCTTAATAAAGGAATTATAAGGAAAAGCTACTCCCCATGGAGTTGTACAGCTTTTTATGTTAACAAAAATGCTAAGAAGGAAAGAGGTCAACCAAGACTGGTGATCAATTATAAACCTCTTACTGATGTTCTTATGTGGATAAGATATCCAATCCCTAACAAAAAGGATCTAAATAGATAGGCCGCACAAGGCCACAATCTTTTCTAAATTTGATCTGAAATCAGGTTTCTGGCAAATCCAAATTGCTGAGCCAGAAAGATATAAAACGGCATTTACAGTTCCATTTGGACACTTCGAATGGAATGTTATGCCTTTTAGTCTAAAGAATGCACCATCTGAATTTCAGAATATCATGAATGATATATTTTATCCTTACGCTGAATTCTCAATATGTTATATTGATGATATCTTGATATATTCTCAATCTATTGATCAGCATAGTAAACTCCTCAGAGTATTTAAAGAGGTAATCAAAAGAAATGGTTTGGTTGTTTCTGCACCAAAAATGAAATTATTCCAGACCCAAGTTAGATTTTTAGGTCATAATATTCATCAAGGGAAAAATTATCCCTATCGATCGAAGCATTGAATTTGCTTCTAAATTTCCTGATGAAATAAGAGAAAAAATTCAATTACAGAGATTTTTGGGAAGTCTCAATTATATTGGAGACTATTATAAAGAATTAGCTCAGGATTCAGCCCCTCTATATGAAAGGCTTAAGAAGAATCCTCCACCATGGACTGAATGCCATACCAAGGCTGTTCAGAAGATAAAGCTAAAATCAAAACAATTACCATGCCTAGACTTAGCAAATCCTGAATGGAAGAAAATTGTTAAGACAGACGCCTCAAATGAGGGTTATGGAGGAATCTTGAAACAGATTAATCCTAGTAATTCCAAGGAAGACTTAGTCCGTTTTATATCAGGACTCATCAAGAATGCACAGGTCAATTATAGCACAATAAACAAAGAAATTCTTTCTATTGTTAAATGTGTTACTAAATTTCAAGATGATCTTTTGAATCAGCACTTTTTACTACGTGTTGACTGCAGTGCAGCAAAGTAGGTGCTCAAGAAGGATGTCAAAAATTTGGCATCAAAACAAATATTTGCCCGATGACAATCTGAATTATCTGTATTTGATTTTGATATTGAGTATATTAAAGGAGAAAATAACTCATTACCTGATTTTCTTACTCGTGAATTCTTACATGGCACAAATTGATAAAAGTCTACTAATTTTTGCTTGTACACAGGAAATCTCTGAATTAAAGAGAAAAATCAAAGAATTTGAAGAAAATTGGAAATCATATTCCGAGGATAAATATGAGAAGGATCTGCTCCAATATATGGATAATAGAGAAAAATTATCATTAAAGCAAAATGCTTTAGAAAATTTAATCATAGCATGCACGCCAATGTTTTTTTTATCAATCCTAATATTGGAATGAATCAAGAACACCAAAATTTATTATCCAATATTTTTAATGAATTTTGGATGATATGGAATCAATCATATTTAATGCCACACACCTTGGGAAATTTAAAGATGTGGATAAATCAATTTTCTGCAAGGCTAAATTATTTTAAGCCCTATAATCCTCCAAGAGGAATTTTTTATCAGGATTATTTATCTCTTAATCAAAGATTTGCTTTAAAAATGTTTTTCAAAAGAGCTTGCCGATTACAAGCTGAAATTTATACTATTTCCAGGGTATAATGGAATGGAGTGGTCTTCTAGGTCCTCAAATCAATCGAGAGGTTTTCTGGAATAATTTATGGAGGATATGGACTCAATGGCTCCTTAAGCCTCACAATAGGCTATATTTATATAGATGGTCCAGATATTTGGACAAGCATCTTCATTTCATACGCTATACCATTGGTATAATATCCGTTATGAAATGGATGATTATTATACGCTGTAGAATACTTCCAATCGAATGAAGAAGCAATTGCAAATCATGGCTCAATGAGCAAAAATTTCAATCCAGGCCGAGGAGGCAGGGGCAATAATCCCCATGGAAGAGGTAGGGGTAATGTCCCCAGAATTACTCAATCAGATATTGAAGCCTACTTGAAGGCAAAGGCAACACAACTTCCTGCCCTTAGTGAAGTAGTAGATGGTGAAGGGTCTTCATCAGCAGCTGAAGTCCTTCAAAAAGAGGTAGAATACCTAACCTCACCAATGATTGACCCAATTTTGGTCATTGAAAATAATGATGAAAAATGGAAAAATGAGCCATGGGAAATCAAAAGTCATTATCTTGACACAATGGGTTATTCTGTCCCCGAAGGTAAGTATAGATATCAATATGAAGCAATGCTTCAGCAAACTGAATCAGTTGAATTATTCCATAAATATAAAAGTGGGAAGAAAGGTCCAATGACCTATAGCAAAGCAATCATCAAGAAAATTATCTCCCCTGAGAGATGGGGAACTCATCCTCAAAGATCGAGGACAATCTATCCTCTAGAAAATGCCCCAAATGGCAATCCAATTTATTTCAATTATTGGGATTATATAAATGCTTGGACATATGCATTCTATTAACAAAATGAAAATCACAGACATTCATAGTTTTTCAAGCTATGTCCAAATCTGATGGAAAACAATTTTCCAAATTGGTTTATTGAATGGTGGGATAAATTTGGACCCAGACAGGATTATCTTCCTGAATCAATTCAGAAGGAAATAGATGCCTTCAATCAATATCATCCTCTAATTCGAGGAAGGCAAAATTTGCCAGAGGGAAAATCATTCCTCATATTTATGACTGAAAATAGTCTCCCATGGATATGGCGATGGGATGTGGAAATCAAGCACAATAATTTGGGCCTACCAATTTTGGCCAGAACATTCCACTATAAATGGTGGACATGTGGTATGAATACTGATACCACCCTCAATGAGGTAAAAGCAAAAATTCAGAATTTTATGAAAATTATCCGAAGCCAAGAAAAGAAGCCAATTTCCAATCCATTCCTGGAAATTCAAAGAAAATTCATGAGGAAAATCCATACTTATCCGAAGACGAAGTTGTCATCAAGACAATGGATTTTATGAAGAATCAATTATTTGAGACATTCAAGAGACTAGGAGATGATGAGTCAATGACATATGCAAAATCAGCAGAAGATGACAATCCATTCACTTGCTTAGCAGGTGAATCTCAAGATCCATATAAAGATGAAGATACTAATGGTGCCACCCTTGCTGATTATTGGGATGGTATCACTCAATTACTTACAGAGCAGATGAAGAAGAGGGGACACCAATAATTTGGTCCTACGTCACCAATGACGTTTTAGCAATTCCTATTGTCATCAATGACGTTTTTATCAGACTGAAGATAAGGATGAACGTGTCGATGGGGCCCCAGTGAAGCACCCGGCGCATCTTATCTTTATTCTGATAATTATCATGTACAGTAGATTTTAGGTAAAACAGTAAAGTTTAAAGTTTATCTTTAACAATTGTTTTAATCCCTATAAAAGGGATATTTGTTATGTGTAAGGCAGGCTTCACCACAGGCTTAGCCACTCTACACTCTCTCCTTCCCTCTCTTGTAAAAACTCTCCCTTTAGTGTGCAATAAAAGTTTCAAGTTTTACTGGTCGCATTTCGATCCTTTGCATTATATACATTTTGATTATTTTGTATATACTTGAAATTAAAATAAAGATACTCACAAGAAAAGACAAATAACGAAGAGAACCCTCAACAGCCTTTCAACAAGCTCCCCAAAAGGACAAACGAAGGTAAATGTTACCCAAAAGGCAACCGGGGGGGGGGGGGGGGGGGGGGTTGAATAGTTTTGCTAACAATAACGCTCAAATAAAAAATGTTTAGTGAATGAGAAAAATTAATAGGGAAAGCAAATAATTAATTAATTAATTTACACAGCACAAAAATAAATGAGATAAGGGAAAGAGATATCACACAGAGATATATAGTGGTTCAGTCTGAGCTTTGTCCACTGGCCTAAGGAGTCGTTGTTTTACTAATCAAACAACCAGCTTTTGGTGCCGATTAAACCTTACAACGGCAATGCTAACTTTCCCGAGGAGTTAGCCGAATTGCTAGAGTTTATCTCCCAAACTCTAAAAATCACTCAAAACCATGTTCTGTACAAACTCACTGAGAATTATTGCTAACTCTCAATACAATAAGTGCGAAGAATTTGTAAAGTGGAACTCTCTCTGAAAGAGTAGATACAAAAAATTTGCTCTCAAACTCTCAAATTGATGATATGAAATTGAAGTGTGAAAATGAATATTGCTCTATATCGAAATTGCTCGCTCTGAAATTGCTTGGTACTTTCTCATCTCCAGAAGCCTTCGTTTATATAGGCTGAGAAATTGGAACGTTGGAAACAAACCCATTGAGAAGAAGATTTTGACGCAGCTACGGATCTTCCTTAAATTAAATTGGTCCGTTGAGCCGTATCGCTTATTCCAACCAATGATAAAATCTCCCATAATGGAATGTGAACGTTGAGATAATCTGCCAAAGAAAATTGCTTTGCACATTCAAAAGTCTTAATTGGTTGATCAATATGGAAACCTGTTATCCATCCAAAAATCCTCGTGAAATCCGCTGCTGGAAATTGAAGACCCACGTGGTCTCATGAATTGTTGGGGGGTTAGGAACTTGAATTGGTTTCAAGGCCATTTTGAGATGGGTAAAGGGCCAATGGGTTTTAACAAGCATAAAATTGTTTAGACTGAAATGGACTAAAAATACAAATAGATAGCCAATAGAAATTTAGACCTAGTGTTAGCTATTGAAAGAGGATTACACGTAGGCTTTCCAAGGACTATTTTTTTTAGCCAAAAATAATATGGGTCGTGTTTAAGGAAAGATTCAACACATGATTCTTTTTCAATAACTCAATCGAGAAGATATTAAAATTCAAAGCACAAGAATTAATACATGAACGAAAAATTCTTTGAATTTCAATACACAATAAAATTGAATCTTTTATCACAATTATACAATAAAAAAAATATGCACGTTACAAATTGTGAAACCAAATTAATATAGCGCATCGAGTGTATTACACATATTTTGTGTCAATGATAATTAAGAAAAAAATGTTACACTAAAACACATAATCATTATCACATCATCAAAATCATACTTAGTATAACAGTTAAAATCCTTGAGAGCCCCGACATATAATGCAAATATCATTTGGGTTTTGACAAAAGTCTACGTGAGGAAACAAATGTCTGGCACCACTTTGAACCAAAGGAAAAGGGTCAACACAAGCTTTTGTAGATGCCAAAGCCTAGGGGAAGCCAATCTTTTAAGAGCCTCTAAAGACAAATGAAGAAATTTCCCTTTATAGAATCTTCGCCATAGGAAGATAAAGCCAAGAAAAAAAAATCTCAGAAGCCAAGAGATAAATAAAGGAAAAGAATCCTTCTCAACAAAGTCTTCTTTACAAGCAAATTTGAACTTTTTCAAAGACTCTTCTGCACAACGATTTGGAGGAGAACAAGCCAATAGAGTACTCAAACTCAATAACATGACCGAACCTCTTAAAGGCCTTAACAAAGATGAAGGAGAAGAGAGCCTGTTATAAAATTTAAGGTTCAATTGACAAAATCCCCTATGACAAAGGAATTGGAGAAGAGTCCAAAGTAAGTTTGAAATCGAACCTGACAGAAGCCTTTCACAAGAGACTAAAGCAAAAAATAACAAAGATTCCTTGAAAGGAGTCAGAGCCAAAAAAATGACAAAGATTCCTTAAAAGGAGTCTGAGCCAACACAGTTATAAAGTACAAATTCCAAGAAGAAATAAAAGCTCATGAAGTTATGATGGAACAAACATGGGCAAATTAAATTGAGTAGCAACAGAGTTGTTATCTAAAAGGGTGTGAAAGTGACAGTAAATTTGATCACGCAAATAAACCCTGAATAAAAAATCAAGACAAAAAAAAAAAAAAAAACTCAGCTAAAAAAAGGGGCGTCGAAAAAGGTACTGCATTTGCAACATGTGATACTGATCCATGCTCAAAGAAGCTATTAGATTGCAATGGAGCACGGTATTTAAAAGAAGGGAGCCATAGAAGTTGGTGGGAAATCAAAGAAGGGTATCAAGTCAGCCTACATTAAACCTATTGAGTACAGACTATGTGCGCCAAGTGACGTGGTCAACAAGGGGTTTAGCTCCAGTCAAAAGTTTCCCTCCTAAAAAAAAAATAAATCAATTCTAAAGGGTAGTAAACTAAAGCAGAGCATGCAAAAGAGAAGGAAAATACGAGTAGAAGACAAAAGAAGGAGACCTACTGATGATCGTTCAAAGATCTTTCCCGGATATTGAACGTCAATTGTGGGGATTTGTTTTCATGTTAATTGTGGGGTTTCATCTCAATATATAGGGCAAAACATCTCAGACTTCTGCTTGGAAAAGAAGTAAAATTCTACTCCTGTACAAACACGTTTGTGTTTCAAGGGTGAATTCCGGGCAAAAGATAGACTTCTAATAAGAGAAGGAGACTTCAAATTCAATCCCAATTCAGACTCATCTCAAGCAGTGATCTTTGAGCAAACAAAATAGAATTGGTAAAAAAGAGGAAATAACATGGGCCTGCTGTTTTTTTTTTTTTTTTTCCCAATCAGAACGTTTAAAATTTCCTCTTAGATCTTAATTTTGTCAACAAACTGATTGCGCTTTCAATGCTTGCTGATCAGAGGGAGATAAAAGATGTCCGTGCCCTTTATAAAAATTTGAGCTCGGTCCCATCCCCATGTGTTCAACTTTTTAGACTTTAAAAAATGTCAAGTAAAAACTCTAAAAGCCAAAAAAGGGAGTTAGAAAAGTCTCTACCACATGAAGGAAGAAGAAATCTGCAGATATGTTTTGCAGCCAGAAGTTTCTGTGGACAAGAAAGTAAAATATGTAAAGGTTAACCATGCAAGGAAAAAAGAGCCTTAGGCCACAAAGGGAATGGAAACCCATAAAAAAATGGCACGTGATAGCCATAAAAGGACCACAAAATGCTACAGGGGTCCAAGATTGAAATGTCCCATAAAAAAAAATGTTCAAGGATATAAAAAGAAAACAGCCCACGATGACGAAAGAGGGTAAAAAAATGAAGCACTGAAAAGAAAAACCAAGAAAAGGACGCTTTGTACATCATCATATGCCGAAGCATGCAAGGAAAAATGCCGAAGACATGGCAAAGGTTTCATAAATGTGCCAAGAGATCGTGACTCACACAATTAAAATTGTACTTGCACGACTCACAAAGGGCATTTGTTGGCACATAAATTTCAACTAAGTTTGACTCAACAAGCCCGCGAACCAATGAATATGTTGAGCCCGCGAATCAATGAATGTGTTGAGCCTACGAATCAACGAACCTGTTGAGCCTGCAAATCAACAAATATGTTGAGCCCGCAAAATATTGAATATGTTGCGCCCAACAAAATCAAATATGGATCAACGTGGTCTCAAATAAAATAAGATGTAGACCCCAAGAAATACTTCCGAGGAAATAGAAGAATATTCCAAGGTGGATGCCATTAGATGGAACCACCGTTTGTAAATTGAATAGAGGAGGGAAATAGGATGAGATACCATCTTGATCTCTAGCAACAATTCAAGATTCAAATTATGATTGATTGGCAAATATTTGGTGGGTGGAGCACTCATAAATAAGGGGTCCATTATCAAAGGAAGAGAGTTCTCCCTAAAAAACGTAGAAACTATACAGAGAGAGAAACTAAGAAAAAAGCACAACAGAAGAAAGCAAGAGATACACAGTGCTCAAGCAACTTATGTTCTTCAACCAGCAATCTTCTTCGAAGATCAGTCAGTGTAAGCTTCAACGAGTGAAAGGTAAAGGGGTCCAATCCCCTAAATACAATGTATTCTTTAATTTACTATTGACGTAAACAAATGGCTTCAAAATCCAAATATCAATAAAATAAATTCGTTCCCTCATCTTCTCTTATATTTGATCTTTTATTTTATTCTCCATTAATCAGAGGTTTTACTTTCATTGTAGGTAATTAACGATTTGGATTCCCAAATTGAAATAGGAGCCTGTAAACAAACAATCAACATTGTTCACTTGAACAATAGATATATGGGATACGAATTTTGAATCGTAGTTCAAAATCTCCCACGATTCAAAATTTGTGTCTATAGAGTTACACTTGTTGCTCAATGATCCATCAATCTTGTTTATACTCCAAGATTCTAGCCAAAAACCTCCTTCAATATTTTCTGAGCTTAAAAGGAGTTTCGGAGCAACTCTATCATCTTTGTTAATCTACAAACCCTGACAAACCTCTTATTCATAAGCTACTAAAAAACAGACAACTCCCATAGCTTATGGAGCACTTTCCTGAATTAAAGTTGCCATATATCGAAACCTTAATTTCCTGAATTAACATTGCCATATAACGCAACCCCTTAATTTCCTTGATCTTCTTCCGCTATTGAAGTTGCTAAATATTGAATTCCTTGATTGCCCTGATCTCACTTGATTTTCTTCCACCTAAAAACTCAATCTTTCAATTACATAATATTGATTTCCTTCTGTTTCAAAAGAAAAAAAAAATTGATTTCCTTCCACTTCCTAAACAAACACTCTAGAAATATTAATAAATAAAATACTACTCAATAAGTGGGGATGGATACAAATAATTGTGTGTTTTGTCGTGGAATTGCCAATAAAGAAAGACCACGGCCTATGGTCCTAACACATGTATGTATAAGGGTGAACCGAGGATTGTTAAGCAATGAGGTCAAGTACTTATGATGTAGGACAAGAGTCGGAAGTTTCTTTGTTTTTATTGCTTCTCAATAAAATGTTGATTAGGAATATTTTCACTTAGGTTAGAATTAAAAAGTATTATTATGTCGTATTCGCTTTGATTTTGATTTCCAATTTTTATTTGGATTCTTGATTTACAAGAACTGGGGTTTTATTTAGGAAAATTTTCCTCCTCGAGCTAAAGTTCTAGGCTTGTTTAGTAAACATAATCGCTAAAGCTTGGTTCATTTAAGGAGGCTTGTTAAGTAAATACCCTAACTCAGCTCGTTAATGCTCGTTTACTAAATGAGCTGAGCTCAAATGCTACAAAGCTCGGCTCGGCTCGGCTTAGCTTAGCTCGTTTGCACCCCTGATACGTAAATGGGCCGAGCTTGAGCTCGAGTTTTTGGCTTGTTTACTAAACAAGCTGAACTTGAATGCTACAAAACCTCGGCTCGGCTCGGCTCGTTTGTATTTCTAGATTCTCCAGTTTGACCATATAAAGGAATGGTTGGAGATGTTCATAATGAACTGAGGCAGGAGAGCAGCTCGGTTCATTTGGAAGAGTTGTTGTAGGGAAACTAGAGTTCTTGTTGTAACTAGAGTTCTTGTTGTAACTAGAGTTGTTGAGACCAAGGTTCTCAATATTGTACTGGCCATGTTATCGTTTTTGTCACCGGTATGGTACATACCAAAACCGGTGTCTAACAGGGTTCCGTTTCGGATTTATCGCCATAAATATGTATTTGTAAAATAAATGTAGTTTTACCCCAAAATATCATCTACATAATTCACATTATGTTGCCCAAGAATTGCTTAAAATTTTCAACTAATTTTTATGAGAAAGATATTCTGGTTTAATTTAAACAAACACAGTAACAACACAGAATGCATATTACTTACTAGGGAACCACGGGAGTGCTACACAGCTTAGTGTTGCACAGGGTTATGTGCATGCGCGACGCGGCGGCAACGCTCCGATAATCGGAAACATTCTAAGCGTAGAGCTCGTCGAGTACAAGAAATGCACAAAAATCAGCTCGTTCTGATATCATTAAGTACCTCATCAGAACATTAGTACCTTAAAAAGAATGGATTCAAAACACTAGATCAAACCACTAGAATCCATTTTTGCTAAATTACATGTGTTCCAATGAAACTCTAAATGATATCCGATCGCGCTGATTTTTGACACACTTATTCTAATCAACAAAATCTACATAGTGATTGTTTTTTATATCGAAGCGCTACAGAAGCACCGCCGAGGCCCAGGCGTGCACAGCACACTGTGCACTGTGAAGAACCAAGATGCACAGCACCCCGGGTCTAGGTAGGATACTGAATCGTGGTGTGCTCGTGATACACACAAAGACAACTAATCTACTGCATCAAAATACTAATAAAGGAATGCCCCAAAAACCCTTATTACTAGCCAACTTGAGGACGAGGAAGAAGCATGGAGAAGCAAATAACTCTGCAATTTCTCTTTTCGATTCGTTGTCTGCTCGTGGATTCTTCGTTTGATGCTCAGAGATCGCCGGAAAAACGAGATCTGACTTCACAGTAAGCTGCTTTCCGGTACCACCCGGTTTTGGAGGAAATCCGGTTTTATGAACATCTGATTTCGTTCCGTCAACTTTCCGGAAAGTAACGGTCAATTCCGGATGTAGCGGTCGAAGCTCTTCCGCCACGTTCCGGCTGTATATACCGGTTGGTGAAACAACCTTGGTTGAGACAGCATTGAGTTTCTGATTTGCTGCACACCAATCGTCTAGGACTGCAGAGTTACACATCAATCATATCGAATGGGAACATGAAAAATGGAAGACTACCAATTGTACCCACAATCAGATCCACCCTTTTGTCATCCATCCACTGGTCCAAAACGTTGGTCCCACCAGAGGCCAACTACCTTTTTAACCCACCAGCTGCCTCTACTCTCTCCTCTGCTCTGCAACACTACATCAACTCCGACTGCCCATCCCATGGCCAAAAGATCCATTCCCACATTCTCAAAACTGGGTTTCAACCCAACACCAACATCTCCATCAAACTCCTCATACTACACATCAAATGTAGTTGTTTGGCATATGCGCGCCAGGTGTTTGATGAAATGCCGGAACCAACTGTCTCTGCTTATAATTATATGATCTCTGGTTACGTGAAAATGGGCAAGGTATTTGAATCGCTGAATTTGTTTAAGAGGTTGATGTTTTCAAATGAAAAGCCTGATGGGTTCACGTATTCGATGGTTTTGAAGGCTTCTTCTCGTGAGAGTGTTTTGTCTGTGGCAAGTAGTTTGGGCAAACAAGTCCATGCCCAGGTGATGAAATCAGATGTGGTGGTCGATGGTTTTCTTTATACTGGGCTTGTTGACTCTTATGTTAAGACCGGGAGAGTAGATTACGCAAGGGTAATCTTTGACATGATGTCGGAAAAGAATGTGGTTTGTTCAACAACGATGATATCAGGGTACATGAATCAAGGTCTTGTTAAAGACGCGGAGTGTTTATTCGAGAAAACACTAGAAAAAGATGTGGTAGTTTACAATGCGATGATTGAAGGTTATAGCAAATCAGTAGATACTGGTAAGAAAGCTATTGAGGTTTATTTGGACATGCTACGGTTGGATTTTACGCCGACGATATCAACCTTTGCAAGCATTATTGGCGCTTGCTCTGTGTTATCGGCATTTGAAATTGGTCAGCAAGTCCAAGCTCAACTTATGAAGACTGAATTCTTCATTGACATAAAAATGGGAAGTGCTCTGATAGACATGTACTCCAAATGTGGAGGAATTGAGGAAGCAAGAAGAGTTTTTGACGGCATGGTTGTGAGGAATGTGTTTTCGTGGACTTCCATGATTGATGGATATGGAAAGAACGGTAATCCAGAGGAAGCACTTGTGCTTTTCAGCAGAATGCGAAGAGATCAACAAATGAAGCCCAATTATGTCACATTTCTTAGTGCTCTTTCAGCTTGTGGACATGCTGGTTTAGTGGGAAAAGGCCAAGATATCTTCAACAGCATGGAGAGAGATTACTCTATGAAACCAAAGATGGAACACTATGCTTGCATGGTTGATCTCTTGGGGCGAGCTGGAAGTTTAAACCAGGCGTGGGAGTTCGTAATGGGAATGCCTGAGAAGCCTAATTCGGATGTGTGGGCGGCTTTGCTCAGTGCTTGTAGGTTACATGGTGATGTGGATTTGGCAAACGTAGCTGCCAATGAGATTTTCAAGTTGGGTAATGAAAGTCGTCCGGGGGCTTATGTTGCTTTGTCTAATACTCTGGCGGCTGCTGGGAAATGGGATAGTGTGAGTGAAGTAAGGGATTTGATGAAGTTGAGGGGTATATCTAAAGATACTGGCTTCAGTTGGGTTGGGACTGATAGTGGTTTGGAAGGTTTCCATGTTGGAAAGAAAATGTAAGAGAACAAGTTAGGTAAACCCTTTCCTGATTTTTGGGTAAATGCCCTTTCCTGATTTTACTGTTGTCTAATACCATTCTTTCTTTGATTAATTGACTGTCTAAAACAAAAAAAAAATTTACTTACTTAATATCTCAAGGTATAGCATGACTCTCTTGTCTTGGTTAGGCTTAACAATCTACTTTACTCATAACTTTCTCAAGTGTTCTCAAAATGTTGCTGAGTATGATTTATCCAACCAATGATTTGACACTTGGATGTTCCTATGAGGAGAGACATGTTTTCTGTGGGACAGCCATGTTGAATAGTCATTTTGAATCCATCGTGATAAATCGCCCAAAATCAATGTGGGGATCAACGCAATGTTAAGCGTTTGTTATGGTATGTTAATTCACAGAGAATTGGTTTTCCATTAGATGTAAAGGAAGGAAAAAATATGCAATAGAGCTCCGCAGAACCCCCTCCTCCTCCTTCACTTTGACTGCCTATATGCCTTGCTGAAGGCAAAGACGCACTTAGATTCTGACAAAGGAGTTTGTTAACTGGCGGTCTATTGGATAGGTTTGCTAACTGACACACAGACTTTTAGCATCTGATTCTGATCCACATGTATGCAGTAATCATCTCTGGATCCAACTGCTCTTAGGGTATTGAGTGAATTGATGAATGTGGATACATTAGTTTTGCAAATTTATGATTTACATGTGTTGAGAATATGGTTAGTATAATGCATACAGGAATGTTATAAAATCATATAAAAAACATCGTTTCTGTCAAAATAGGGATAGAAAGAACCATTAATATAAATATCTCAAAGATATAAAAGCAACAAGCTTTAAATGAGTATTCAAGAACAAATACCTAAGGCCGAAGCCTATGAGGCCCTTCCCTTCTACCATAGTATAGACACAGGTATACATAGACATATACTTAAGTACAGCATGACGGCCATAGTATAATTAATAATTAAAAATATCCAATTGATACTTTTCTTGGTCAAAACATATTGAAGTCATAAGGTTCCTCCCGAGAAAGCGCAAAACCTCATCATGCTTACTTTTCCCTTTTCTTCTACACGGGAATAAAACTACAAAAGGACACTCTTTCTCTCAACTGTAACAACAAAAACAATTCTCTTGCCAATGAAATGTACTCTATCCTTCTCTTCGACAAAGATATGTTTCATATAATTGAATATAAAGCGTAACTAATAGTTTTGCATCTCAAAGATATGATAATTTAATTGCAGAATTTAAAAAGATATCGGAGGGCCTCACTTGTAATTTTAGGCTTAAGCCATCTGTGGAACAAAGAATACACGACAATTTTGTCTTGCCATAGATGTTTACAATTGGTATCTTACCTCTTGACACGCATATAAAATGTCCCCAGCCTCTTCCTAGTGCTTCAACTTAAAAAATGTCTCCAACTTAAAAATATTGTACAAACTTACATTATTTGAACAAGTATTTAGGCATGCCAAAAGCATTTCCGAATATTTTCTGTCAAAAACGACATCGGGCATATGAGGAAGGTAGACATTGTTATATGGTACTACATAGAAACCAAACCAAACCGAGCCTTATGTCCCAATCAATTCGGGTTGGCTACATGAATCCGATGTTTCCATTGAGCTCTGTCAAGGGCTACATGATCTCTTAGACCTAGCATACTCATATCCTTGCGCACTACCGCATCTAATGTCAACTTGGGTCTTCCTTTCCTCCTAGTGTTACTACCCAAATCTATCCTATCAACTCTCTTAACCACCTTAGCCTATTTTCTCTCAACTTCTCCTCTATAGGTGCTACCCACCATCTCATGGACGGTTGCATTTCCAATCCTACCTTTTCTAGTCTTACCACACATCCACCTCAGAATTCAGTTGTTTCTTGATAGGCTAGCGTTCTGTCTCGTAGAGCATCGCTGGACTTTTGGCAGTTCTATAGAATTTCCCTCTCAGCTTCCTGGGTATCCTCTTGTCACATAGTACACAAGTAGCGCTTCTCTACTTAAGCCACACCACTTGGATCCTATGATTCACATCATCTAAAATCTCTCCATCTTTGCTAATATTAGAGCAATAGAGCCTAAATACCTAAAATGATCACTTTGTGATATCTCCTGATCTTGAATCTTCACTCCTTGTCCATGCACACTTTTGCTGCCACTAAACTTACACTCCATATGCAAGTGGTGGCTAGCTCATGCGGTAGGGCTCTTGGATGCCCCACACTGCATCCCGGGATCGAGTCCCATTCCCCCCTCCCCCCATGGAATAACAGATTAGGAATGACGAATGACAAAAAAAAAAAAAAAAAAACTTACACTCCATATACTCAGTTTTACTCCTACTTATCCTAAAGCCTTTTGACTCTAATGCTTCTCTCCAAACTTCTAATTTAGTATTAACACCTCTAGCAGTTTCATCCATCAAGACAATATCATTTGCAAACAACATAAACCATGGGATATCCTCTTGAATATATTTGGTCAATTCATCCATAACTAAGGCAAAGAGGTATGGACTCAAGGCTGACCCTTGGTGCAAACCTTCTATGATTGAAAATTCACTCGTATCCCCTGCTCGTGATCTAATGGTAGTGGCGGTACCTTCATACATGTCTCTAATCACATCGATATACTCTTTTGTCACTCCCTTTCTTTCCAAAATCCACTATATAATATCCCTAGGTACTCTATCATAAGCATTTTCTAAATCTATGAAAACTATATGCAGATCCCTTTTCTTCTACCTGTACTTTTTTACTAATCTCCTTAATAAATAGATTGCTTCCATGGTTGATCTTCAGGCATAAATCCAAATTGTTTCTCTGACACCATAGTCACGATCCTCAAGCGATGCTCAATTACTCTTTCCCACAACTTCATGGTAGTTTGGAATATGGTACCTTTTCCTTCTTAAACTTTATATGCACGTCAATTATTATCCCCTTTCATCGTGAAGCTCAATGTCTTTCTCCTTGCATTTTGTCAAGATCTTCTCTCATAAACAATCTGGCATTGGAGGTAGACTTTGAAACTTAATTTCTCGAAAAGCTCGGCTTTCGTGCTTGGTTATTGATATGGTATTACGAACTGAGTATGGCTAATGATGTGGGTCCGTTAAACTTCCAAATTAGACCATGAAATTGGATGACTAGTCCCATGGCACCAGCATTGCCAGCACTCAGTGGTAATTATTGCTGGGGACAAACTGTGGAGTAAAAAATATTTTTCTGTTACACAACTTACACCACTCTTGCCAATAGGATTAGGTGTGCTTGATATTCAATGAGTTAGTACTCAGTGCAGCTATTGCATAATCTTGCATTTCAATTTTCGTTCCAGTAGAAGAAACTAGCGGAAAAGCTCTCATGGGATGCTGTTGAGGGGGAGGCCTTTACAATGCGACCCATCTCTGAAATGTGGCTCTCCAACATGAAGAGCTTGTGATGACTGTTCTACGTATATTGGCTGGTTGCCAGAGGCAGCATTTGGATGGGTTCCTGAAGTCTTATTGGAAGGACCTTACACTATTCCTCCCATTTATACCTCATACGTTTCCCTACCTGTGAGTACCAGATCTGTTAAGTATCAAACAGAATCACTTGCTTACATTAGTTCACTGGGCACCAATTCTGATGCCAGTATACTGCTTCTATTATGGAGTAATGTCTATGTTTGTTAGCCTTGATTTTTTTTTTTCTACCTTGGTCATATGCTTGTATTTGTCGTCATTGGAAAAAGTGAAATTCTCAATCCCTCACTACCTGATTTTGTATTGTTATATGCAGCAATTAGAAGCCCATATGTCTGTTACGCAATACCGATATGATGAAATGAATTTTTAATTTTTCGTACGGTGTTCATAGTTGCATTTCATAACTATTCCTGTTTGGTACATCTGGAAATTACTTGGATTGAACTCTTTATGAGAACATGAAAAATTGCCTGAGTGCCCCCCAATTCTCAACCCCGACCTGCACAAGTAGTTTTAGAACCCATATTTTGAAACAGCCACATTAAAACCTCATTGTTTGGTTTGTGCACCCCAGCGTGTTTGATGAATGCTGAACCAGCTCTATTGCCTTGTATTTACATGATCTCTATTTGTCCAAAACAATTCAGGTCTTAGGGGACTCAGGATTTGACAAAGTACTGGTTATCAGAGTACTAAAGATTTTGGATAAAAAAAAAACAGGGTACTAAAGATTGGACAAGGTAATGGATAATTTTCTCTAACACAGCCAAGGAACCAGCCTGACTATTTGTTTTTCTTAAGTCTTGCCCAAGGAACTTTATCGTATTGGCATAGTACAATCATAATTGGATGATCAACTAATCAATTGCTGAATGATCATAATAGGGGTGGTCAATGCTGAATATTCTTCCTACTGCTCTTTACCAGGTTTTGTAGGTTGTTTGTGCTGCGAATGTAATGCTTTGTGTGTGATAGTCTCTTGTTTTTGGGCATGTGTTTGCTGATCTCTGTTGAATATTTCGCTCTCTATATATATCATGATGTTCCTTTTCTTTTTTTCTTTTTTTTTTTCCCCTAGAAAAAGGAAAACTAATCAATTGCTCAATTATACACCTTCAATATGGTTACCACACGTGAAAATTATCCTGTAACAAAATAGTAGGACTTGTCTTTTGTTATTTTTTTTGTTGATAACTCTCAGGTTGTGTGGGCCAATTTTCAATCTGTTGTTTTATTAATGTCAGAAAGCCCTGCAACTACACAATCATGTAATGGGCTAAGTGACCCCGAGTCAAAGTGTTATTTACAGAATCACATTGTATAGTATCTCGGATGACCAGATTTTTTTTTTCATTGAAGGGCACCAAATGTAGCTTGTGTGTTTTTCCCCATCAACCTCAACAATAACCATAAGTGACAATTAAGATATAAATTTCAGACAATAATGTGGTGTGGTAATTGATTGGATCTAGCTCAATCAGACTCATGCCCGGATCTGGGTTAAGATCCTGTACCTGACCTAGCCCTGTAAGGCAGAGAATACCATTAGTGCCTGACCAGTCGCTGACGACCGGGGAGGCGCTTCAATGGTTAAGTAAGAACTTGGAGGAAGAAGGAAAGTACAGAGCTCAAGGGTTGCTACGAACAGCCTACCTCTTTAGGGTATGAAAATATACTTTAGATAGAGTCATTTCTGTCCAAGTATCCTCGTGCACGACACGCACAATAACTGCTTCAGATGATGTCATATGTGATTTATTGAGCATATCGGTTACGTTCACATGCCTAAATTGAATTCCCGAGAATTACGCGGGTCGGCCCGTTTGGATCTGGGTCTGGTGCTGACCGACCCGATCGAGTCCAGATTGATTCAAGAGTAATGTTTAGTCCTGACGAGGACGTACCCTCCTGATAACCCAAAATGAGCGGGTTCGGCCCAATAGAGCAGTCTGGCCCAGTGCTCAGCTAATTGTGGCAGTTAGGGCATTAGGCCCAATGGGACTTCAGCCCCCTACAAATAGGTTTACCTGCTTGTGAAAACTACTCAAAATAATACTAAGAAATTAATAAAAAGAAGGTTAGTTAGACATGGCTTTTGTATATTAAGAGGAGGGTTGGCATTGGTTGGTGGAACAACCATTGCTGCCACGAGACTTGTTTTAAGAGTAAACCGAAGGGAGAGAAGTTGTTTTTTCTTATTTCATTGGTGCGATATTTTGTGTTCTGTGTTAAAAATAACATAATTTATAGTATGGTTCTAACATAGAACAGCCTCTAAATCCTAGAAGAAGACGACGCAGAAGAGGAAGTAGAAAGAAGAAAGATAACACAGGAGCTATGTGTTGCTGTTGCTGTGAGGATTGTGAATGCAGGCCCTTGGGCTTTCTCTTGGGTCTTCCCTTCGCCTTCCTGTCGCTTCTCCTCTCCCTCGTCGGTGTCATCATCTGGATCATCGGGTTCGTCTCTCTCTTTCCCTCTCCCCCTCTCTTTCTGTATGAAACTGCAGCTGAGATGGGGTTCTTGCAAGGTTTTCGATACGGGGAGGATCCCTTTAGTCTGGCCATTTGGACGATCCTGTTGGATGTAATCGTGGATCCTTATATGTCCATCTTGATGGTCGTGTTTTTTCAATCTCGTTGAGAACCATCAATTTTGTCAAATATCATGTTGATAACACAAATAATCCAAAATCACATAAATATCTCGTTGTGCACATTTGTATTAACATAAATGTGTTTCCATCGAGTGGTAACCTGATTTTATTATTCCAAAAAAAAAAAAGATTCAAAATCACTATGATGGAATCCACTTTTACATCCAACAAGAAAAGGGACCGAAGAGGGTCTGATCCTTTGAATTACACATTGTTTTGTTATGATACCTATCGGAATGTTGAACATCCCATATTGAGACATCAGAAATTATTGTTTCTTGTTGGCCTATATTTTGTCGTAACATTGATTAATCATATTGCTTTTTTCCCAACAAAGAATGAATAAAATACGCTTTTTTTTTATGGGTATCTGATGTCGATAATATTATGATAGGGGAACCTCTTAAAGTTCTCATTTTGATGAATGAAGCTGTCATTTTTTGTTAAATGTCTAAAAATACCATTTATGATTAGAAATTGTTAGCGGTAACACAGTAATTCATCATGTTAATTTAAAACAAACGCACAAATAATATCAGTTTCTCATAAATATTATCAGTTTCTCACTTATCATCAATGAATTCCCTCTTTATGCCAACTGAAAGGAGCATGATTCCATAATTTCTCCTTCGCTAATTAGATCGTGAGTTTAAAAATTATGAACGGGCATCGCGTAGGGCCAATTGCTAGTTGGTATTTAGAACAGAGAGATAGTCGGGTTTGTTTCTGAATTGTGGAATTTACCTGCAGGTTGGTATTGACATGCATATGCCCGTGTTGCTTGTGCGTGACGGTGATAGTGGAGATAGCGCTGGGGTTAATCAAGGCTCCTTTTCTCGTCATGAAGTGGTTCACAGAACAAATTCCGTGTTAGATTGTGATCTGCTGTAATTTATATTCCTTCATCTCCTTCATCTTCTTCTACCTTTATTGCAAATTGCACCATTTGTTTTTCCTTGGATGTTTTTTGTTGGTAATCCATGTTGGATGTTTGTTCAGTTGAATATATGAGCGCGCACAAAAAAAGACTGGATTCTTTGAAGTTGGTTAGTCGTCGTGTTGCATTTCGCCTTTTATATGAGGAAAGAAAAAAGATTTCTCCTTAGCTATTATTATGCCCCATGAAACATGAAATATGGATCATGTAGACACCCCAATTTTTGGATACCCGTGCATGCCCGATGACGAATGAAACATTTAAACTGACTTGGAACTTGTCCCAGAAGTTGAGAACCTAGCCTCACAAGCCGTGCGGTTCCTGTTACAAGCCGTACGGTTCTCATTTTGCTTCACAGGCCGTGCGGCTCCCTCGTACAAGCCGCACGGCTCCCCCTTCAAGCCGCACGGCTGGTGTTGTTATCCTCTGAGAAATTCCTGACAAGCCAGCTCAAGGAATATCATCATCTCGCCACCGCCGAATATCATCATTTTTATTCCTCCAAAACCGGCTATAAAAGGAGCCTCTTTCTCTTCCTCAACAGACACAGAGAGACACCAAGAAAAAACCATCCCCGAGAGAATTTCTGTTTGGTTGTCGGACGAAGTTTTCGTCCTAAATCTCCGACAAATCCTCTCAAAACTTCATACTTTCCGTCCCCTCTCGACTCCTCTATACCGTTCCTAGTCACACCAAGTTCGAATTCTACAAAGTTCGAATCCGAAAAATCCGAAGGCTCCGACCTCTGTTTCAAGTTCCAGAAAGGTATAAACTGATTTCGCACTTCGATTTTCAAACCGCGGCTCTCCGAGGGCATCCCCGAGTTAATAACGGTTTCAAAAACCGTATCGTGACTCGGTAAACCGTTTTCGAAACAAAAACCGGCTTTTCGGAGCCGTACCGGGCGATTTTTCTCGATAAACGCACGGTACGATCCATACCGGAAATAAATTCCATTTCAATAACTTGTTCATAAATAAAAACAACTTATTTGGAGTGGATTTGAAGAAGAAAATCAAGTTTTGAACGGGTTTTTGGACTCACTGGTCCTAAAACAAAATTTTTGAAAAAAGGGTTACACGCAAGCCGCGTGGCTTGTAGTGTAGGCCGCACGGTTCCTACACAGGAGCCGCGCGGCTCCCATTTGAATCAAAATTTTATACTCTGTTTTCCCCTGTTCGTACCCTGTTTTTCTGTTCTTTTCCGCCATTTTCCTGTGTTTATTACATATTTCATCCTTTGTTTTCTTAACTATTATTATTTAGTCATTTTGTTTAAATTTTATTCCCGTTATGGTTTCAATTAATCTCTTTATTTGCTTGTTTATTTGTCAAAGCTCTTAATAAAATATTTTCTACAAAAATCCCACAAATTATTTAGTAGAGACCGGGAATTTCCCGGGCGAGCGGGGTGCATTTTTCAATAAAAACCTTCCCCGCGCGTAATCTGGCTTCCGAATCGAAAAAGAATCTTTTTCGCAGATCAAATCTTTTCCAAAATGGCAAGAGAGTCAACCTTTATTCTTAAAACGGTTTCTCGGGTACCAAACATTTTCCAAATACTAAACCCCGGGTGGCGACTCACATTTTAGTTTTCACATCCAACCTTAGAGCGAGCCGCGTGGATCCCACCGTCCACAAAATGGCGACTCTGCTGGGGATATTTAAATTAATTCTTATCTTGGTATTTTACACTTGTAAAACGACCCCCGAAAGCTTGACAAAAACGAACACGCCCCGCGTGTTCGAGAAAGGATTGGTGCAATAACAGGGCTACGCCCAACCAATCCAGACTGGAGCTTTCCCGGTTGTTTGCTTGAGTAAAATTTCAAAATAAAAATTAATTTATTGGTGAGCCAAACTTGGAAAATAATCGTGGGATTTTTGAAAATATTTTGTTATCAAAACTTTTGCATTGCACGTGCATCGATGTTGGATAAGCCCTGCCGTTGCGTCTTGGTTACCCTACCCGGCTTGCTGGTGTTAGGACATCCCAAGATTCTCGGCAACCCCGGACGATGATGAGTCAGCCTGCCGTTTGACCTTTGCCATGCAGTACACTTGGCACTGGGAGGCAAATATTGACTCTAGTCTAGGGAACCCCCTCAAACCAAAACCCGGCCTTTGCATATAGAAAACCGTAGTACCTTCCAACCTAGGACAGGAATCCACAGGGTAGGACTATCTGTTATATCATGTTTACCTGTTATCATGTTTACCTGCTATCTGTTACCTGTTTATCTGTCCATCTGTTAACTATTCTACGTATGTCTTGTTTATCTGTTAAAATGTTCACTCATTCTTGTATATATCACTCATCAACATGTTGTCTCCATTTCGCATGCAACATATGGTAGATTTACCTTAGGTCATTACATCATGTCTGCATCCATGAGGATTGCCCCGACAATCATGAATTATGTTGGATAACAAGAATCCCTCTCTTCAAAAAAAAAAAATCAAAATTAATCAAAAATAAAAAAAAAATGCTACAACTGGCTCCCTTTCCCAAAATGAAATACACATTTCCTTTGTGGTAGAGTCATCATGTCTGGATCACCATACAAGCGGTTCAAGTCTACCCTCACCACCCATCAAGGGGCACCCGTGTGGATAATCGAGGAAGTTCTGCCCGAGCAGCCTCCATGCAAGCCAGAGGAAAAGCCTCAGACAGGGAAGCTCAACATAGAAGACCATATGGGGGAAGAACTCGACCAGAAACTCAGTTTGTTGGCCGAGGCCAACTTACCAGGAGTATCCCTCCAATGGGACGACAATGAAGGATGGAAATTCTGCTTCCCGGAAGAACCAGAGCCAATGCCAGAAAAGATCACCTTAATGATGGAACAAGATGACGGGGGACTCGCAGCCATGCCACCCGTGAAGTACTTTGATGCCAACGGCCAGCCCGTCTACTACTTTGAAGACCCAGTCACAGGCCACAAGTATTGGGACGATTGCGAATGTGATGTTTGCTTGGCAGATTGCCTCCTCAATAACGACGGCATGACCCCGCAGCAACTCAAGGATCAGTGCAAGAAGGAAGACCCCAAGGGAAAAGGAAAAATTGATGAAGAAGGATCCTCCGCAGGGTCGACATCTCCGAATCATCCCTCCTCTTAAGAACGAGCTTTTGGAGCTCAGAATGATTGTGTAATGATCAAATCCAGCCATCAGGGCCTCTTTTGAAGAGTCAAGCTAGCCTGTGATTCTTGTTTAAATTATCGAGTCTGTTGTTGTTTAGTTATCAAGTCTGTTGCTGTCTGTCGTTGTCAAGTCTGTCGCCAGATGTGAATATCCACTGACCTAATCCAGCCAGCAGGGCTTCTTTTGAAGAATCAAGCCAGCTTGTGATTCTTAACACCTTTGATTATTAAGTCTGTTGATGATCGAGTCTGTTCTCGTTTGATTATCGAGTCTGTTGTTGAGTCAGTAGCCTTGTCAGTTTGTAAAAAACTCCTCGCTTTTAATGAAAAGATCTTTTGAGAAAAGGAGCCAAAAACTTGTAGTCCTGAACTACGTCACGGCCTGATTCCTCTCTGTGGGGATACGTAGGCAACCTCCGGTCCGGCCGTTGTTTTCATAAATCAAGGAAATTTGAATGTATCCAACATAATAAGGAAATTGGGGTAATCGTTTCATGCGTCATGCATCATGCACATACACTTTGTACATCCACTATACATTCCATCCCTGAGTTCTGTTTGTGCATATGATCAGTACTAACCATTGGCAAAAAGAAGAAGAACCTCATACCGGGTTGGACCCGAATCCCCGAACAGCGATTGGTTCGAACTAAGTCAGGAACAGAACAGTCAACCGGGGGTTTAGCCATGGCAAAGGAAAAAGATAAGATTCAGCTCCTCGAACATGCTTTAGAAGAGCAGAAAACCAATAGCGCCAAGCAGATGGCCCAGATGATGATCATGATTCAAAAATTAACTGCTCAACTCCCTCCGCCAGCAGGAGGCTCAAGCAGTCAGAACATGGAATCGGTATTAACCAAGTTAGCCAAGCTCGAGGAGTCTGTTCAGAAACAGGAGAAAATAGCAGCTACAGGAATTGATATGGAGAAGTTATGCCTTTTTCCGGATGCAAAGCTCCCCGACAAGTTCAAACCAATGGATTGGGACAAGTTTGATGGCAGCGGCGACCCGAAAGCTCATCTGCAAACATATGTGGGCACTCTATCCATGTATGACGTCGGAAAGGATGCAATGGGCCAGATGTTTCAGCAAACTCTGACTGGGCCTGCACTCCGCTGGTTTCTGAATCTGGACATCTCTAAGAAAAGGACGTGGGAAGATATTGGGGCAGCCTTTGTCGCCCAGTACAACTACAACATTCAGCTTGAGATGACTGTTCGAGAACTGGAATCAACCAAGATGGGGAAAAATGAGTCCTTTGCGGACTTTGTTAAGAGATGGAGAGGGAAGGCCTCTCAAATGATGGAACGGCCTTCAGAAAAGGAGCAGATGAGAATTATCACAAGGAATCTAGAACCAGATTTCGCCAAGCATTTGGTGGTCTTCCAAACCACCGCTGACTTCAAAACCTTCTATGAAGCCGGCCTAGCAGTTGAAGATGCCCTCAGAAGCTGCATATTTGAAAAAGGTGAATCTGCCTCTAAACCAAGACGAGTTTACTCTGGCAACAGCAATGCCTTGTTTGGACCCAACAACTACAATCAAAACCAAGCCAGCTCTTCCAATCTCAAACTAACCAAAGCCGAACCTGTTAACCAGATTGCAACCCAGTCACGGTTCCCACAAACAGCTCCCCCACCAAGAAGAGAATTCCACCCACTCCCTTTTCCTCTTGTTACGGTATACAAAAAACTCCTTGACAAAAACCTCATCCAACCACTTGAACCTCGGGAGCCACCCAAAGAGCTCCCTCCTAACTATAACCCAAACGCCTATTGTGCCTACCACCAAATGCCCGACCATCATACCAATAACTGCGTCCGTCTCAAACATAAAGTCCAAGATCTGGTGGACGACGGAACCCTTCCGCTCCCTAATCAAAAGCCTAACACCATTTCCAATCCCCTACCCAACCACAAGCAAAACGCCCAAATCAGCCAAATATCCCTCACCCCCACTACAAAAGACCTTGCCTCCACTAAATTCGATCCTAGCCTTTATATCATCCCAGCCACTGAGCCAAAACCTGTCGTCCCCCTGCCAAAAGATGTTGAGGTCCATTTCCTTTCATATGCTGATACAACACAAAATCCAAGGTGGAGTGATGTTGTGGAACAAGAAGAGTGGTCCATGAGCGACCAAGATTGGGAAAAATCCCGACAAGCATTGTTTGGTTCTTTGCTAATCTCTGGAGACTCAAGCCAATCCATCATCCCTGAATCCCTTGATGAGCCTATTGTTCACGTGCCTGAAGAAGTGTTAACCCTAGGCGAACATCCATCAAGTACTGTTTCACTGCTCGCAAACTTCAGAAAAGAATGTCGTTCTATCATGGAGGCCACCTTCGGAAACCAAGACTGGCTCCCACAAGCATACATCATTGACGGATCTTTGCCACGGCCGTCGGTACCATTCCCACCATCATCCAATGTATCAGTACTAGTCACTGACCCCATGGCTACCCTTTGGGATGAAAAAGCAGTAGTCGATATCCGAGTAAGCAATGACGAGGTGTGGACTGTCAACAAAGCCATGCTAGACCCATCCTTTTGGCAAGACTCTGAAGTGGATAACCTCAAGACAAAAATGGAAGCAGTCGAAATCAAGGAACAAAGGGCCAGAAATGATCTGATGAACTTCTGGACTGAAGATCAAGAAGCCATGCAGAAAAGGGAAGCCATAAGGGCCGGCAAACGGAAAGTTAATGAGGAATACGCAAATTTCTGGGGTAAAAATCAAGAGTTATGGGAAGAAACGGTCAATAGAATAACCAGGAGTGGTCGAATCTACCAGCCAGCCCATCTTCAGAATAGGAATCTCTCCAACCATGCCACAACAGGAGATTTCATTTGGGACGATCCTATTCTCGAGGACACAACTACTAACCCTCCAGAGGTTATTGTTCAACAAAACTCAGCTGCCAGGCCAATCCCGAAGAATTCCCCGGTAACAAATGATCCAATTCAGAAACAGCTTGAACGAACCCCAGCCTCAGTGTCTATTTGGGGATTACTTTCTTCGTCTCGAGAGCATCGTCAGAAGCTAATCAAAGCTCTATCAAACATGGAAGTGCCATCAGACACTCCTCCCGAAACAATGATAGCTCTGCTTACGCCAACCTGCGCCAAGCATATTGTGGTTTTCACTGAGAAAGATCTACCACCAGAAGGGGCTGGTCACAACAAGCCATTACACATTACTCTGAAATGCATGGAAAAATGGGTCCCGGTCGTGTTACTAGACAATGGATCTGCCTTGAATGTCTGTCCCCTGCGTACAGCTTATTGTTTGGGTTTTAAGAATAAGGATTTCCAGCCGTCTAATCTTGGAGTGCGTGCCTATGACAACACTCGACGAGATGTGATTGGGACAGTTCAGATGGGAATAACAATCGAAGATTTTGAGACTATCGTCGAGTTTTATGTACTCGACATCCCCTCATCATTCAACTTGTTGTTGGGCAGGCCATGGCTCCACCGTTCAGACATCATGGCTGTACCTTCCTCCCTGCATCAGAAAGTTCAGCTTGGACTGGCTACAGGAACCTTGACCATTTATGGGGATTCTGGAATTCGCCCGCATATCCCTGACAATGCTCCCCTACTCGAGATTGCTCATGGAGAGGAAGACATCACTCTTGGAGGGTTCTCCTTTGATGCCTCTGACGGTGTACTTACTATCAAGATGGGTGAAGATTTCTCTATAAAATCAACAGCTCTAGACATGATGCTGAAAATGGAGTATTTGCCTGGCTTGGGACTTGGTCGCAACAATCAAGGGGTAGCAGAATTCCCTAAGTTTCTAACGAACAATCACCGTTTCGGTCTTGGTTATGAATCTGGTCATGATGGGAAAGTACGAGTTTGTGCCAAGAAAGGGCCTATCCAGTTCATAAAAGCTCCAGAGGCCATTTATCAGGGGGACCCAGAGCCATTCTGGAACATGGAAACAAGAACCAAACTGCCAGGATTTGAAATCTTTGCTGACAACACCTGGGATAGTGATGATGAGACAGAAGGATGGAAACAGCCGGCCAAGGTGCCCCTCGTTGACTGGATTGAGGTTCTTGACTCAGGGAATCTATTATCGCTGTTTGGGGAGGAGAATCCACTAGGTATGAGAGAGGACGAACCTGCTGCGACGCTTATCGGTTCAAAGCCTGCGGAAGATATGGAGCTAATGATGATGGGTCAGGAAGCTCTGGAAGATGTCACTGCACTCATCATTGATGCATGCGGAACTTATAAAAATTGCACATTTGTACCTAAAATCGTTTACACTGGCACTAATTCTGAGTTTGAGTCTGAGTCTAGCACTGAGTCTGAGTCTAGCATTGAGTCGAAAAATGAGTCTGTCATCATTCCGCGTCATCACTTCTCTTTTGAGTTTGAGTCTACACTCATGTATCATGCCCCTGGGGCCCCCTTCTCGGCAATAAATGAAATCAACTTTGCTTACCTTGCTGTATCTGAAATAAATTGTGTTGACCCCGACGATGAAGGGATTGAGTTTGAGGAAGAAATTCCGAAAGAACTCCGATCCCTAATCGAAAGGGAAAACGAAAGGCATGCTCAGCCTATAAAAGAAGAAGTAATTTCAATAAACTTGAAAAATGAGAATAATCCGCGCATGGTTCAAATCGGCTCCGGATTAACTCCAGAAGAATTTAAGGCCCACTCGGATCTCTTGAAAGAATTCGAGGATGTTTTTGCATGGTCACACGCAGATATGCCCGGTATTGATCCTGAGATAGTGGAGCACCGAATCCCATTATACCCTGATGCAAAGCCTGTCAAGCAGAAGTTAAGGAAGATGAGGCCAGATTGGGTGTTGGAAATCAAGAAAGAGATTCAGCGGCAGATAGATGCAGGTTTTCTCATGGTAACAGAATACCCCCAGTGGGTCGCAAACATCGTTCCCGTCCCTAAAAAGAACGGGAAGATCAGAGTCTGTGTGGATTTCAGGGACTTGAACAAAGCTAGTCCAAAAGATGACTTTCCTTTGCCGCACATCGACGTTTTAGTGGACAACACCGCAGGGCACGCGCTACTTTCCTTCATGGATGGGTTTTCGGGTTACAACCAGATTCTCATGGCTCCAGAAGACCGTGAGAAAACCACCTTCACCACAGAATGGGGCACTTACTGTTACAGAGTCATGCCATTTGGTTTGAAAAATGCGGGGTCTACTTATCAAAGGGCAGCCACAACGTTGCTACACGACATGATTCACAAGGAAGTAGAAGTATATGTAGATGACATGATCGTCAAAGCCAAGGAGAGGGAAGAGCATCTACCCAACCTCAGGAAGTTCTTTCAAAGGATCCGCAAGTACAGATTGCGTCTCAATCCCGAGAAATGTACATTCGGGGTCACCGCTGGGAAAATGCTTGGATTCATGATCACCACGCGAGGAATCGAAGTGGATCCATCAAAAATCAAAGCCATCTTGGAAATGGAACCACCTCGCACGGAGAAGGAAATACGCAGCTTCCTGGGAAAAATTCAGTTTATCAGCAGATTCATCGCCAAGTTAACCTCAACTTGCGAGCCGATGTTTCGTTTGTTAAAGAAGGGTGTACCATTCAGATGGGATGATAAGTGCCAGAAAGCTTTCAATGCCATCAAGAAATACCTCCAGAACCCTCCAGTATTGATGCCACCCATTCTGGGGCAGCCTCTTATTCTGTACCTGTCCGTCACTTCATTTGCAATGGGATGTATGCTGGCACAAGAAGAAGAAGGAGGGAGTGAGAAAGCTGTATACTACATCAGCAAGAAAATGATGGGATGTGAAGAACGCTACACTTCGTTGGAAAAAGTTTGTTGGGCATTGGTTTGGGCTTCCAAAAAGCTTAGACACTACATGCTAGCTTATTCTGTAAAGCTAATTTCCCGGATGGACCCCCTTAAGTACCTGTTCGAGAAACCGGCACTCACTGGCAAGCTAGCACGGTGGTTACTCATGTTGGCTAAATTTGACATTAAGTATGTCACCCGGAAGTCGGTAAAAGGAAGAGTTGTGGCAGAATTTCTAGCAAACCGACCTGTGGAAGGTCCTGAAGATGCAGAATTTGAATTCCCTGATGAAAGTGTAATGACCGCAACTGATGATCTCTGGACGTTGTATTTCGATGGAGCCGCCAATCAGAAAGGGTTCGGAATCGGAGTATTGCTAGTCTCACCGGAAGGGTCACACATGCCCCTTGCTTTCAAATTAAATTTCGAAGTCACTAACAATCAGGCAGAATACGAGGCATGTATTGTCGGAATGGAAGCCGCCTTGGAAATCGGAGTCAAAAGGCTGGAGGTGATTGGTGATTCTAATTTGGTCGTATCTCAAGCCAACAGGGAGTGGAAAGTAAAAGAGGACAAGCTCAAACCTTATCATAAAGATCTCGAGGATCTAATTCCTCAGTTTCAGACGGTCACATTCACTCACGTGCCAAGGTTGAAGAACCGGTTTGCAGATGCTCTAGCTACTCTAGCCTCAATGGTGGAGATACCAGATGGAGTTAAGCTAAGACCAATCACAATTGAGCAAAGAGATAAGCCTGTCTTTGAATATGTCTTGGTGGTTGAGGAACCAGATGACGGTATGCCATGGTACCATGACATTTGGAATTTTATTGAAACAGGTGAATATCCAGCAGAAACGGATAAGAAGGATCAAATCGCTCTTCGGAGATTGGCCTCTCAGTACATCATCTGTGGAAGGAAGTTATATCGGCGATCGCATTGTGGAGTACACAAGCTGTGTGTGCATGGTGCAGAAGCCACCACAATTATGGAAGAAATCCACGAGGGTGTCTGTGGTCCTCATATGAACGGCATGATGCTTGCTAAGAAGATTCTCCGTCAAGGATATTATTGGTCCACTATGGAAACCGAGTGTGTTGAATACGTGCGACGATGCCATAAATGCCAAATTCACGCCAATCTCATGCATGTGCCACCTTCTGAGCTACACTCTATGACCTCGCCTTGGCCTTTCTCTACCTGGGGGATTGATGTTATCGGCAAAATTACACCGGCTGCGTCAAACGGGAACAAATTCATCTTGGTTGCTATCGACTATTTCACAAAATGGGTCGAGGCTGCCTCGTACACTACTCTCACAGCAGTCCAAGTCGCTCACTTCATCAAACAAAACATCATTTACCGGTACGGTGTCCCTCAAGCTTTTGTGTCAGACAACGGGGTCCATTTCAAGGGAAGAGCAACTGAAGTACTTGAAGAATTCGGAATTCAAGTCCACAAATCAACTGTCTACCGGCCACAAACAAACGGGGCTGTCGAAGCAGCAAATAAGACCCTCAAGACGATACTAGAGAGAACCACTCAATCTGCAAGAAACTGGCACGAACAATTGCCATTGGCCTTGTGGGGATATCGGACGTCTATTCGTACTCCCACAGGGGCAACACCATACTCTCTGGTTTATGGCATGGAGGCCGTCCTCCCAATCGAGCTTGAGGTACCTTCTTTGAGGGTCATGATCGAATCAGAAATCAATGAAGCAGAATGGCAAAACGCAAGGTTTGAAGAGCTTATGTTGTTCGACGAAAGGCGGCTTAAGGCTTTGTATCACGTTCAAGGGTATCAGCGTCGAATTGCGCGGGCATTCAATAAAAAGGTCAAATCCAGGAACTTACAAGAAGGAGACATGGTTTTGAAGGAGATCCGAGCTCCGGTTTTCGATCCTCGAGGGAAATTCCGACCGAAGTGGGCAGGTCCGTACATCATCAAGAAAGTTCTATCCGGAGGCGCAACTCAGCTTATTGACCTTGACGGCAACGAATTCTCCACTTTGGTCAACATGGACCAGCTCAAGAGATATTACCCATGAGAGAAGCTCGCTGGACTGAAAACCGCAAGGGCGGGCAGTGCCAGGCAAAATTTAGAGCAAGCCTGCTAAATCGAAAACCCACATTGGGCGGTTTAGGCAAGAATAAAGGCAAGAACATTCAAATAAGCTCGCTAGACTGAAAACCTGAAAGGGCGGTACTAGGCAAAACTAAGAGCACAAAAAGGAGAGTGTTAATACGCGAGTGAACCCTAGCCAGATTTGTTCTCCTGAACTACGTCATGACCTGATTCCTTTTCAAGGATACGTAGGCATCCTCACCTTGAGGACCGGTCGCAACCTTTCGAAAATCTCTTGAACTGGTCCAAAGCTGTCATTTGCATACACAATTATTGAGAATCAAAGCGGAAAAACTCCCATAATTCAGTTTATTAACTTTTTCGATTACAAGGCTGAGCATGAAGCTTTCATAAAACAAGATAACACAAACATTGGCCCCTGTGGGTCCACAATTTATTTCAGGTGCATTAAGGTTGAGTCAAAGTCAATCTTGGTGTCCATTTTCTCTTTCTTCAATATCTTTCAGCAGCCATTTTATGTATCGCCTTGTGAGCAGAACAGTGGGATAGTCATCTCTTGGAATGGTCACTCGCTCCCTCCAAGTGTTTTGATAAGCTCGGACAGTTGCATGATTGAAGTTTGGTATGATGAAGTTTTCGGGGTTAGCCGACGGAACTACCTGGCGAACACCAAGTTGGCGGAGAATGCAGTAGGGAATGTAAAAGGTCCAACCGGTCAGGCCAACCAGAACCATTCGCTGACGTCCCATATTGCTCAAAGACATGGTCGGACGGTCAAGCCAAGACAAACGCCAAGAAATTGTCTCTTCAGTAAGCCGGGAAAACACCTGAACCCAACCTTGAACGTTCCCATGAAACTCCTGAAAATCCCTTTGAACAAAGCCCTGTGTTTCGTGAATGCTATTTCTCGGTACTGCTTCCAACAGTTTAGCCTTGTCACAAATCCATGTCTGCAAGAGAGAGAAAACAAGTCAGCAACTGTAGAAAACCTAAACCCGAGCGTTGAGGTAAAATAAGAACGAGAGATAAACCAGAAAAAGGAGAGCTGAGTGAGAAGCCTACCTGTAGGAGCAAAGCACTTCCTTCAAAAATGTTTGTCTGACCGGCACGAACTCTGTCTAATCCAATCAAAGTCTCAGCAAGAACCATGGGAGCCACGTCCTTGCGTTCTTCAATTTGCATGGCCACCCCAACAAGTGCAGAATTGGCTTGACCGTCCGTTCGAACGAACAAGAAAGCTGCAAGAATGCTAAGGCACAATGCAAAACCCTCGGGACGAAACTGGCCGATAAGACGTGGGATGTTTAGCACACCTCCGTTCATCATGGATCTCGCAGCATTATTGCTCAAACCAAGCTTTCGGGACAAGATTTCAGCATAGCCTATCCCGTAGACAGGAACTACGGGGATTTCTAAGTCAAAACCACCAAGGTACGCATGAAATTCTTCCACCGTCGGGCATAATTCATGAAGGCCGAAGCGAAACACATGAACTTCGGGATCCCAGAATTGAACAGCCGCGTGCAACAATTCCGGACGAATCATCACATCCCGAACATAGCGCAATGAATGAAGCCTGTGATCCCGGAAGTTTAACCAACCCATGCCGTCGAGCTCATCGAGCCATGGTCGAATTAAGGCTGAAATGCTGATTGCCATGAGAGAAGTATGAAAGCAAAGAAGAGCTGGATTTTGATACTGTGAAAGGAGCTTAAAGTTATACGAACAAGAAACATGCAACAAAGGCCTGCCTTTGTAAAGAGAAAGGGTTGCCTCGGGATGCGTGCCAACATTAGATAATGTGAAGATTGCATGGGGACAACGGAAATCTACAAACTAGGCCTTCCCTAGGCCTATCATGTCTGAAGTATGCTCAGGTGCAAACAAAAGGCCAAACAGAGGTCTGGAAGTTAGAAGCCAAGACCAGAACTGTAGCATTTGCATACATGAACCGCGCGGTTCATGTCCACAAGCCGCGCGGCTTGCATGTAGGAGCCGTACGGCTCCCCCCTTGAGGTTTTCAAAAAACAAATTCCAGATTAGCACTCCCGAGGTCATTTCAAGCATATTTTTGGCACTATTCTTGCTCATTCAAGTCATAATTGGTGTTTTAAGGTTATTGGAACAAAACATTTGAGACTTTTTCTGGGTAGTTGGGTGCTCCAAAATCTCGGATACGGCAAAATCAACAAAAATCAGCGGATGGAACACCGTCATTTCTATTTCTGGGGCACCGATGACTCCCATAAATCACAATGCATGTCTGCAACATTAAAGCAAGATCATGGGAAGAGCTTGATATGAAGTTCGAAATTCGGACGTTCCGGGACGTGAAATTTGCGAAAATGGGACGTCGGCGAGTCGAAATTTGCTCGAGTGACGCATTCTTTGTTTCATTGGTCCAAAATGCATTTATGACTTGCTGGAAGTGTCATTTGGCGTTTATCATGCAAATTACAATTTTGAGCATGTCAGGTCCTGTATCGCTCGGTTTTTCGTTTTCACATACAGAATTCAAGTTTGTCAAGTCAGTTTGTATTTTCGCTCCACAGTCATACATTCTCATGGCCCCAGAGGCGTTTGTCATGTTTTGTCAATTTCAGTCGTCCTCAAAACAGTGGTGCATCAAAATCAGACTTTAAACTCAGAAAATGACAGTGTAAAAGACAATAAAGTACCAAGTGACATATGCATCGTGAAAAGTAAAAGTACATCCATCCCGAGCAAACAGGCCCAACATCTAAAGCTGGTCCGGCACACAGGCCGCATCCATAAACAAAAGAAAGGGCAAACAGGCGCCCGAACCAAAAACTGAGCACGCAGGCTCGTCCTAAAAAAAAAAAAAAAAAAAAAAAATCTATCTCCTATACATAAACTGTCAGGTACTGCTACTCATCAGAAGAACTCAGGGGATCGCTCTCTGTCTGGTCCTCATCATGGTCACTGCTACCCTCTGAATCTCCTATCCGCAAGCGCCAACTCCCGGGTCCCTCCACCGAAGAGTGTCTACTCCGCAGACCCTTGCCTGGAACTGGGGCTAAAGGCTGAATATGCACCGGACCACCACCAGCATTCTTCATCAAAGGCCTGGTACGGCCCGGTGGAGAAAGGAGCACGTCCTGCACAACGAGAAAATTTATCAAACAATTCAAATACAAAAAAAAAAAATAATAAAAATACCTGGTCTACCTCACTGCCGACTGAACCACCCCGCCTCGGCCTCCGGCGACGCCCGGACTGGTCTGTCTCACTACCTACAGAGCGGTCATGTCGCGGCCTACGGCGACTCTCAGACCTGCCGCCAACGCCACGACTACTACTGGCCCCACGGCTACCAACTCCAGCTTCGCCACCTCTGCGCTCGCCTCCGCTCTCACCTCTCGCTCTACCTCCTGAGCCACGCCCACCGCGACGGGCACCACCGCCTCTACGTCCTCCACCAGCTCCGTCATCTCCGCCATCGCCATCGTCGTCATCACCTGCCTGTGGCGCAATGCCGGGCTCCGCTCTGGGTCGCACCTCCGGTATATTGCCTATCATAAGGCGACGAACCAAAGCCTCCAAATCACGTACCAGCTCAACCTGGGACGTGACCCACTCAACAGGAAACTGAGAGAAAGAAACAAAAAACATCAGCAGGTAACAAAGCAAGAAATTCAAATTTGAAATGAAAACTGACTAGTGCTGTTTTTGTCATTTCAGGTTACCTCTCTCGCTGCTAAAACCACCGGATCAGTCACCTGGGGGACATCTATCACTCCCATAACTCCACCAGCTGTCATCACCTCTATCTCTCTCCTCGCCACGGGTAGAACAGCGTCCGCCACTGGAGCAGGCCCAGCCAACCGAGTCTCCATGCGCAAGTCATGGGCAAGTGTGGTCATCACGTAGTGGTCATAAGCCACAGAGGGGTGAAAAGTCCAGGACGTATCCAGCACAGTGAACGTCTCTATCTCAGCCAGAGTGTACTCGTGCGTACGAAGAATACGCGACGGAAGTGGAGCAGGTACTCTGAAGAAACCCAACCCCCAGGACTGACGCGCCACTCTATCTCCTAAATACCACTGCCAGCCGAAAGGGGACTCCAACAATATACGCCCCCATGTCACTGTCCGGCTCCTGGCCAAATAAGGACGCTCTAGCCCGTCCCACACACCCCAGCGCACCTGCAAATCACTTTGGATCATTCATTGAAAACCAATAGAAGAGTTTGAAATAAAATCTCAGAAGGTTTGTGATGTCATACCGTCTCACCCATAGACCGGTCAAAGAAGAGGCGACAGAACCTCAAATCCCTATGCTCTGCTTGCTTTCCAAGGGATGCCTTTCCCCACCTCATCGCACGTGGAAGCACTCGGTCGTCGTGGTAAGAATTCTCTGGGCCTGGTACCCCGAACACCTCGTAAGCCCATATCTGCATTTTCAAAGAAACTCATCAGTAACAGAAGCAGAAACAACCAGAATACAGTGCAAAACGCATGAAACAAGAATATGCGATGTTTTACCTCCAGGATCCTCCAGTAACCAGCAATGGTGTTCGCCGCACCACGAACTACCGAACCCAGGAAACAGTAAAGTGAGCACAAGGCAGAACCACCCCAGTCAAACCGCCCAGCCGTCTCAAGCTCTCCCAAAGCAGGCAACCAACCTAAGTGAACCGTGTGCCGACGGTTCGGGAACAGAGACTGTCCGAACATATATAACAAGTAGGCTCTGGCCATCTGGCGTGCCTCCAGATCAGTCTCAGGCACATGGTCCCACAAGGCTGGCAAGTGGTCGCACCTCACCATCGGCTCATCCCCCATCTCTCTCCCCAGGTAATGCCGAATCGCTACTCTGTCCAAGTACAAACCTGAGTCGAAAGGGATCAGATCTCCTCCAACTCTCAAACCCGTGGTCGCTGCAAAGTCCAGTGGAGTGATCGTCATCTCCCCAAACCTGAAGTGAAAACTATTGGTGGTGTCCCACCAACGCTCCACCAGAGCCCTCACTAGCTGCCTGTTCCCCCGAGTCTCCATCAAGGTCCGAATAAACGGAGTAAAACCTGAGGCGTCCACAAACCACCTCACTCTCTCAGGCAACATGCCATACTGCCCCAAGCAATCTGAAGAACCACCGTATGCGAACAGTCCTCTGTTCACCTGTTTCAAGCACAAACCCACTCAATCAATACAAGCAAACAGAAATTGCAATAAACGAGGGGCAAAATCAGAAGGAAACAAATCAAGTTCAAATGCATACCAGAGTCCTGTTCGACATATGTGTCGCTGAGTCCCAAAGAACCTGGTCCTCAGGGTAAAAAGGTAACTGCGGCTCGTAAGTCTCACACCCCAGCGGTATGATAAAGTGAAGTCGAAGCACGTAACTCTCAGGGGTGAAAGGTGGCCTGTCCCTCAAAACCCGTCGAACCTCATCAACAATGGTCACATGGACCGCCTCCTCTGCCTGTCTCTCCTCTCTCTCGGCGTCCTGGACAATCGCCGGTGGGGTCTGACCAACCAAAACACTCTCCAGCTCAGGAAAGTCCTGCACACTCCTAGCTAAGGACTCGTCAGTGGCCGCCTCCAAAGTGTCTCCTAAAGTAGCTCCCGGAGCTCGTGAAGAACCAACCCGTGAAGGAAACAAAACTGGGTCAGAAGGCTCCCCAGTGTCAGCACTCTCCTCTACAGCCCTACCGGTACCAAGTACCCGAGTCAAGCTCCTGAAAGCATGGGCAACAAGTATAACAGGGGCCGTCCCCTCGGCCTATACTCTCTCAATCTCTACTCTCGCAGCCCCTACTCTCTCCACCCTCTCAATATGTGCCTCCTCAGTACGAGTACTCTCTCTCTGCAACTCACCACCGCCTCCATCCTCACCACCGCTGTCGTCTGTCACACCTAAGTCCTCCATCTCTATATCCCCAGGCTTAGTAACAACCTCCGGAACATCAGTCAAGGGCAAGTCTCCGCCAACTGGCGTATCACCACCTAACACCGCACTCATAACATCCTGAGGGACCTCAACCTCGCCAACTACAGTGCCCTCCACGGCTCTCTGATCAACCAAACAGTCCACACCACCCACAGTCATCTCAATCTCAGAAATGGAAACATTCAAGTCTAAATCTATGGGTACTGAAAGACTTTGAGTAGTCATAGTACTTACCCGAACATCGGCAAGACTCTGGTCACCACCAATGTCGCCATGCGACTCAACCCGGTCAACCATCATGTTCCCAGGATCAGGAACATCGCTACCGCTACCCGCCAAGGGAACCTCAGCAACTGGACCCTCATGGATCCGAACCAAATCATCACCAAATACCTCCACCGGTACAGTACCACCGGTGTCAGCCGCACGGTCCGCATCACCAGCCGTGCGGTCCCTTCCCCCGTCGCTATCACCACCCATCGGTACCACACCATACTCAGAAGATGAGGGAATCGCGACCGGATCACCTTCGCTCGGAATAACGAAAACCGAATCATCTATGGCCGGATCGACCGCTGCATGACTCTCCCCAACCGTCGGCGACGTTGCACAATCGCTAGACGAAGTAGAACCCCCTCCATGGCCGCCGGAATCGGCCTCTTGCTCGCCGGAACGGACCCTTGGATCACCAGAACTCGCCATGGCCGAAAGTTTCAAAGATGGGTTTTGAGTTTTTCGAAATCTTCGAAAATCAACAGAGGGAATGAAGGATGGTCGGATCGGCTCTCTATGAGGGTAATGGACTGAAGTTTTGAACGAAGAGAAGTAATGATCGGAGTATATGGCGGTTATCTAAAAGAAAAAGTTGGTTTTGGGAAGCACACAAGCCGCGCGGCTTGTGTTATGCACCGTGCGGCTGAAATTAGTGAACCGTGCGGTTCATTTCCCCCAAAAAAAAAAGATTTTCCAAAAATCACACTCCGCCCCCTGTTCATTTATACCTTCAAAAGTGGCCCCCAGCGCGTCCTAATCGCAACTTTTTCAAATCTCCCGCGTTTAAAAACCCTCAAAGGCATTTCCTAAATTTATTTTTCAAAATCATTTTAAGTCCTCAAATGGCACCAAATTAATTTTCCAAAACATCATCGTTTTTAAAATCCGTCAGGTATCATTACGATTTTCTAAAAATCATCGTTTTTAAAATCCGTCAGGTATCATTACGATTTTCTAAAAATCATCGTTTTTAAAATCCGTCAGGTATCATTACGATTTTCTAAAAATCATCGTTTTTAAAATCCGTCAGGTATCATTCCGATTTTCTAAAAATCATCGTTTTTTTAAAAAAAATCCGTCAGGTATCATCACAATTTTCTAAAAATCATCGTTTTTAAAAAAAAATCCGTCAGGTATCATTACGATTTTCTAAAAATCATCGTTTTTTAAAATCCGTCAGGTATCATCACAATTTTCTAAAAATCATCGTTTTTAAAATCCGTCAGGTATCATTCCAATTTTCTAAAAATCATCGTTTTTAAAATCCGTCAGGTATCATCACGATTTTCTAAAAAATCATCATCGTTTTTAAAAACCCGTCAGGTATCATCACGATTTTCCTCAAAAGGCAAGTTTTCCTGAAATCCCTCTGTGGTATTTATTAAATTTGTTAGCCCCGAACTACGATCGGTCTGATCCCTACAAACAGGGTACGTAGGAAGCTCTTTGCTCGACCATGCTTTTGAATCATTTGTTTCTTTCTTGCACTAGGGCGTTCAAAATTGGGACGTCTATATCTTTGACGTGACTGGCATCTCAGAATGATGACCAAGTCTCGCCAAAGAGGGGCAACTGCAGACACCCCAATTTTTGGATACCCGTGCATGCCCGATGACGAATGAAACATTTAAACTGACTTGGAACTTGTCCCAGAAGTTGAGAACCTAGCCTCACAAGCCGTGCGGTTCCTGTTACAAGCCGTACGGTTCTCATTTTGCTTCACAGGCCGTGCGGCTCCCTCGTACAAGCCGCACGGCTCCCCCTTCAAGCCGCACGGCTGGTGTTGTTATCCTCTGAGAAATTCCTGACAAGCCAGCTCAAGGAATATCATCATCTCGCCACCGCCGAATATCATCATTTTTATTCCTCCAAAACCGGCTATAAAAGGAGCCTCTTTCTCTTCCTCAACAGACACAGAGAGACACCAAGAAAAAACCATCCCCGAGAGAATTTCTGTTTGGTTGTCGGACGAAGTTTTCGTCCTAAATCTCCGACAAATCCTCTCAAAACTTCATACTTTCCGTCCCCTCTCGACTCCTCTATACCGTTCCTAGTCACACCAAGTTCGAATTCTACAAAGTTCGAATCCGAAAAATCCGAAGGCTCCGACCTCTGTTTCAAGTTCCAGAAAGGTATAAACTGATTTCGCACTTCGATTTTCAAACCGCGGCTCTCCGAGGGCATCCCCGAGTTAATAACGGTTTCAAAAACCGTATCGTGACTTGGTAAACCGTTTTCGAAACAAAAACCGGCTTTTCGGAGCCGTACCGGGCGATTTTTCTCGATAAACGCACGGTACAATCCATACCGGAAATAAATTCCATTTCAATAACTTGTTCATAAATAAAAACAACTTATTTGGAGTGGATTTGAAGAAGAAAATCAAGTTTTGAACGGGTTTTTGGACTCACTGGTCCTAAAACAAAATTTTCGAAAAAAGGGTTACACGCAAGCCGCGCGGCTTGTAGTGTAGGCCGCACGGTTCCTACACAGGAGCCGCGCGGCTCCCATTTGAATCAAAATTTTATACTCTGTTTTCCCCTGTTCGTACCCTGTTTTTTTGTTCTTTTCCGCCATTTTCCTGTGTTTATTACATATTTCATCCTTTGTTTTCTTAACTATTATTATTTAGTCATTTTGTTTAAATTTTATTCCCGTTATGGTTTCAATTAATCTCTTTATTTGCTTGTTTATTTGTCAAAGCTCTTAATAAAATATTTTCTACAAAAATCCCACAAATTATTTAGTAGAGACCGGGAATTTCCCGGGCGAGCGGGGTGCATTTTTCAATAAAAACCTTCCCCGCGCGTAATCTGGCTTCCGAATCGAAAAAGAATCTTTTTCGCAGATCAAATCTTTTCCAAAATGGCAAGAGAGTCAACCTTTATTCTTAAAACGGTTTCTCGGGTACCAAACATTTTCCAAATACTAAACCCCGGGTGGCGACTCACATTTTAGTTTTCACATCCAACCTTAGAGCGAGCCGCGTGGATCCCACCGTCCACAGATCATGAGATTGAAAATCAGCTAAGAAGAAAACCTAACTAAAAATTTGTATATATTTGTATGTAATTTGATATTTCTTCTTATTATTTGCACTAAATTAATCATACAAAGCCACAGTGAATGAAAATCCTCTCGAATTTGTAAGTAAATAGATCATATAGCTCAACATAATAAAATAAACTAAGTACGACAAGTTTTCAACCAAAATATATACATTTGTTTTATGTAGTGTTTTGTATACAATATAGATTGTTTTGTACATACTTTTGACACCATTAAGTTAAAATCCTTCACCCTCGATCTCCTGGTAATTTCCCAAGTTGCCTAAATCTGTGAAGGGTAGAAAGACAAACAAATCAAAATTAAAAGGCAAAAGAGTGCTGATCAAACAAATTCCGGGTAGCCCTACGTGAAAAAACAAACACAAATGGAAATACGAAACTACCCTCGATCATAAGCAAAACAACAATGCAAAATCAAGGGTAAAAACGAGAAAAAAATGGCCAAAGCATAAAAAATAAAAAAAAATAAAAAAAAATTTACCGTCCATTTTTTCTAAGACGAATAATTTGCCATTACCAATAAATAAATAAAAAAAACCTATTTAGTTGTCGTTTCTTATTTTTGGGTATTTACTTATTTTGTGTAGCTGAATCAAGATGCAGAATAGGAGTAAGTTAAATCTAGAGACAGTAAGCAAATAAGCCAGTTTACATGTTCAACGAATCATTTTTTTTCATGAATTATTTTCCCAACGACTGCATGTTCAACGAATCATGTTGAATCCTTGAACCTAACGTGGGGCCATGGAAACCGAATACCATACCATTGCTAGCTGGCAGAAGTTTCGTCCACGGCAAAAACATATAAAAAAAAAAAAAAAAAATTGAACCGAGCCTTCCATGAACTGTTCGAGACCCGAAAAGTAGGGCCACAAATGAACCAAGCCGTCCGTGAACTATTCGAGGCTTGACTCAGTAAAAGCTCGTTCGAGTTTGACTCGCAAGTACTAAATGAACCGAACCTAAGCCTCAATTTTAGGATTGTTTAATTAGTAAATTAGTCAAACCTAAACATGACCATATTCGGCTTGGTTAGACTTGAACATGTATAAACTTTTAAAAGTATTATAAACTTAAATTTTAATATGTTTTTATAATTATATATATATAGGATAATGATCTATTGAGGGAGTCCTTAGGATAATTCCGTGCGGACCTCACCATTCCGGATCAAATTTTGACGATCCGAACCGCTCAATGTTTTTAAAATGCATTTTTAAGGGTCCACGCGGAAAATCTTCAAAAAAAAATACCCGGAAGGGCTTGATCGGATCAGTTTTTGTTAAAAACGCTATATATAGCGTTTTTAACAAAAACTGATCCGATCAAGCCCTTCCGGGTATTTTTTTTTGAAGATTTTCCGCGTGGACCCTTAAAAATGCATTTTAAAAACATTGAGCGGTTCGGATCGTCAAAATTTGATCCGGAAAGTCGAAAAATGGTGAGGTCCGCACGGAATTTTTGTTTGAGGGAGTCCTTAGTAGATCGGCTTCCTATATATATATATATATATATATATATATATAGAGTAAGCTTCCTATCCAAACCCCTTTTTACGGACCTAACGTCCGGACCTCCACCTTCCCAATATTTTTTTGAAAATCCGAACCGTTAGATGTGTTTAAAACGTGATTTTAAGGTCCAACGCGAAGATTTGGCAAAAAAAAATACCCGGAAGGGCTTGATCGGGGCAGTTTTTCACAAAAATGCTATAAAAACAGTTTATGAAAAACTGCCCCGATCAAGCCCTTCCGGGTATTTTTTTTTGCCAAATCTTCGCGTTGGACCTTAAAATCACGTTTTAAACACATCTAACGGTTCGGATTTTCAAAAAAAAAATTGGAAGGTGGAGGTCCGGACGAAATAAAATCCGGGAGTTTGGATTGGAAGTTTTGTGTATATATATATATATATATATAGGTTCCACTTCTAGTCCGGACTCCGGACTTCCGGACCTCCGTGATCTGAGCATTTTTTTGACGATCCGATCCGTCCAATGTTGCGAAAAACTGCTTAGATCAAGCCCTTCCCGGTTTTTTTTTTTTGAAGATTTCCCGCGTAGACCCTTGAAAACACCTTCTGAACACATTGGACGGTTCGGATTTTCCAAAAATAATTTGCAAAACAAAAAAAATCATTTTTTCTTATTCTCGGGAGGGTTTGGACTAGAAGATTTTCCTATATGTATATATAAACTTATTCATGTAGGAAATGAAATTTTTATTTGAAGGTCTAGATCTGTACGAGAGTATAAATATTTAATACTTTTGACTAATTAAGGCTCAGACCTAAGCAAGTTTGGCTCGAGTTCGGCTCGTCAAATTTTCATTGAACTCGAGCTTGGCTTGGGTTTGTTTTAGAACTTAATGAACAAATCTGAACATTCTAAAGCTTGGCTCAAATTCGACTCGTTTGGAGCGCTAGACACAATTAAGTGGTGATCAATACATCAACATAGGAGGCAGTGGCACCACCACAATGAAGATTAATTGGAGATCATACAAGAACATTTATACATGCTCTGTATGCTGAGGATGCCGTGCTAGCTAGTTGCAGTCGCTGGGGCTGGCCCCAACGTAGAAATTCATAACGCATAAAAAATTGTCAGGTAACTATCACAGCGCTTATCCCGAGGGTTAAAACAACTACCATTTTTCGTGTATAACGATGATATCATGAATATCATCAATCTACTTTAGATTCAGTAGTTGCAGGAAAGGAAAGGCAGGTGAGATTGATGGGAGGAATAGTGTAAGGTCCTTCCAATAAGCTTTTGGAAATCCACCTGTATGCTGCCTCTGTTAAGTGTGTGCCATCCCAACTAACATATGAAGAAGGATCATCACAAGGTGTTGATGGTGGATAACCACATAACACAGTTAGGTTGACATCGTACGGACCTTCCTTCGCTCCACAGCATGCCTTAAGAACTCTACTTCCATTAAATCCTGCAGTCGAAAGGTCGATCGTGAAATAATATGTTGCAAAGCATCTATGATTGTAAAAAAGCAAATTTCTAAATTTCAATTTAGAGTTCCACTTTAATTTACTCGAATAATTAAACTCTTTTTTCTTTTGTCTTGGGCTTTGTGAAGTGACAAAATGATCGTTCATACATTCTTTTTCAATTTCCTCGCGTGAAAACAGTAATTTTATAATTTTACATGAGTAAATAATAAAAAAGATAGTGCAATATTTGGATCAAAGGAGTGTGACATCAATTCCATTCACATTTCACGTAATCTTACTGTCAAGATTGGTAAAACATGTGGTGATTGGAAGAATACACCGAAATCATTAGCCATATTCAGTCCAAGCCCAAACATTGAGCGAGAAACTTCAAATACTTGCCTATTGAACCAACCCTTTTATGGTTTGAAGTTTTAACCTTCTACAAAGCAACAATAGAAAACAGAACGTTCTTAATTGTTATTGCAAAGTTCTAATGCTTCAAAATCATTACCTTACTTTGTGCATGGCATGTAGATTATTGTACACAAACCTATGAAGATAGAACGATGGAAAAAAACGAATATGATGTGTATGAGATTTGAAGGATGGAAGTACCATATTCGAAAGGAGAACGATAGAAACGCATTGCTGCATTATAATAATCCGCGTAGATGATGGTGGTATGAGGATGAAGCTCTTGTACGCGATTTAGTTCTATCCGAAGCATTTCATTATGGTAGACCGAAAACTCATTCAACCAGATAAGGCAGCCTGTCTCACGATCATAGTCTTCCTCAATTGAGCTCATATAATCGGTTAAAAGATATGGGACGCATCCAATAGGTAGATTCCCGGGAACCATGAGTGTCATCGCCCCAAGCTCAATCAACTCCTGCATCCCCCATTCGTAAAAATTAGTTGAAAAAAAGTATCTCAGCGGAAGTAAATCGTATTAACCTGTAGCCAGGGTTGTTCAAGTTGAACCCCAAACTCAAAACTCTCTAGATTTAGATGTCTTCTATCCTATGCTTGACTTGAGTGCCTTGATTTGATGGAGATCATAAGCTAAATATACATGTTATGTTACACGCGTGTAGTGAGCTATCCTGTCCGATTGGCCACCAACGGTCCGGATCATCTTACATTTTTAAAAACTATTTTTCATATAATTTAACCCCAATTTATCAAGACCATTGATTGCCGATCGGACGGCCAAGGGAGCTCACTACATTCGTGTAGTGACTCCCCTCACTACACACCCTCCTGGATCCTTGGAAGAGACTGTTGTAATTGCTCGAAGGGCTTTTGTCCTGGACGTACGCCTTAAAAAAATTTGTTGGACACAAGGGTGCTGCGCAGCCCCGTGCTGCGCACCGTGCTGTGCGGTGGATTTCGGCGTCGCACCGGCATCGTCCCGACGATCGGAGACGTCCACCGCGTAGAGCTCGTCAAGTACTGCAAGTGTACCAAAAATTAACTCGATCGGACATTGTTAACTGCCTCATCGGAACGCAAATAACTTGAAAAAAACGGGTTCAATGGTTTTCATTCAGTGTTTCAAGACATATGTGTTCCAATTTTTTTCAAATTATACGTGTTCCGATGAGGCACTTAACGATATCCGATCGAGTTGGTTTTTGGTGCACTTGTAGTACTCGACGAGCTCTACACGGTGGACGTCTCCGATCGTCGGGACGATGCCGGCGCGGCGCCGGAATTCGCTGCATAGCACGCTGCGCAGCACCTCCCCCAGTTCCGAGTGAGTGATACACCTAATGGGTTTTTTGGGTTATATTTGGGTGAGGAACTTACGGTGATGGCCGAGGAAATGGCATCAATAACTATAGGTACAAATGAACGAATCTCTTGTATGCTTCTTCGTGATGCAAATGCACCGTTGTAATCATTCCCTCCAATTTCCCCCATCAGAATCAATGAACTGCTCAACAGTTGCTTGCAATCTGAAATTTCAGATCACGTACGGTTAACTTCATATGGAGTAACAAATTGGTAATCTCAGGAAAGTAAGATAAAATAGACGACCCTACACCCAGCATTCTGGCAAGTAACATCACTTGAAGGTGTTCCACTAAGATGGTTTTTTGAAAAAATTAGTTTTTCACGGTTTTTATGTGATGTATTGTGAGAGAATGACATCGCTCGGTTTTTGAAAAAAACTGTTTTTTGTTAGTGGAACACCCTAGGCTCCATTTATTTCGTCATAACATATTTTACTGTAAAACATTTTACTGATTTTCCTGTGTTTAGTTGTATAAATTGGGCGTAAAACAATTTACTAGTAAAAGCTCTTCTAAAAATGAGTGCAAATGACCATAAGGATTCTTCCGTACGTCATTTCACCCACCCCTTCCTTTACCCGATCACTCCACCCTTAATTATTGACAGACATCCCCTCTCTACAGATAATTCAACTTCCTTCTACCATTCTTTGGCAACTCTCTCTCTCTCCTTCTCTCCCCATATATATGTGTATTAAACGCACAAAGTTACCTCAGGAAAACCAAATAAGATCTGCCCGTACAACTTTGTTTGGGGCCAAAATGATAAGAAGAAAAAGGAAAAAAAAAAACAAAAAACAAATAGAGTTCTCTTGTACGGTTGTACCAGTGACCAGTACGTCTTTTCTGAAAAATTGTTTTCAACCATCAACCAAATATCGGAAAACAAAAACGAAAATTTTTATTTTTGTCAAGATTGTTTTACCTAAAAAATATTTTACCCCTACAAATATATTACGTTCAAACAAACGGAGCCTTAACCACTTAAAATATGTTTTATTTACCACCCTTGGGCTTGCCTCGATAGAAATAAAAGGGCTTTGCCTATATTTGGGCAGGATTCCATTCCTCAACGATACCAAGATTTATCTGGTGGGTCACCAAATGATCTTATCCCAAGACCACTAAACCATCTTTCCACGTGAACAATTACCACCTATAGGAGGGAAATTTTTTCAAATTTATAGGGAACTCTCTAGATTATATCCCTCATCAATGCTAAACAGTTTTTTTTTTTTTTGGGTGCTTTTTGTTGTTTTTTTCCATTTTTAAATCGATAGTCTCCTTTTTGTTTTCGTTTTAATATACTCCAACTGGGATGATCTTTTGCTAAATAAAAAAACCCAATAAGCAAAATGAATCTTGGCTTTGACTTTGACCCGCATAACAACTGGGCCCACACGCCACCGTATCAACTTCTATAGGGGCCTTCGCGGATGTGCGGGTGCAAAAACAATTACTCCTACCAAATACGTATAACCGTTTGATCATGGACCTATTGATGACGTATGAATAACCAAAAATTGGTTATCTTGGAGATCATGAGGTTTTCATGCGAGCGCAGCAAGGAGAAAATAGCAAAATGAGACATTAAACTACTTTCATGAATTAAAAGAACTTTTTGTAAAAAACATTTGGATTTTTCTTTGAAAAATTTGTATTATTTTTAACTTACTGTTTTCCGAATGAGAAATTATCATTTTGAGACGGAAGGAGTATTTTTTTTTTATGTAATTCCCGAATATGTAAGGATAAAAAAAATTAAAAAAAAAAAAAAACAAACAAACCACCAACTTTGTTATCTTGGAGATCACAAGGTTTTCATGGAAGTGCAGCAAGGAGAAAGTTGGAAAATGAGACATTAAACTTTTTTCATGAATTAAAAGAGCTCATTGTTAAAAACATTTGGATTTTTCTTTGAAAATTTGTATTATTTTTAATTTATCGTTTTTGAATGAGAGATTATCATTTTGAGACGGAATGAGTATTTTTTTTTATGCAATTCCCGAATATGTAAGGATAAAAAAAATAAAATAAAAAAAACAAAGAAACCACCAACTTTGCTTGATCACTGGTGAAACCACCTACTAGATTCGACCTGTCTGTCCATATCCGAGAGCACTCACAAGAATAACTCGCTAAGTTTGGCTATAGATATCACTGACTCAATAAATTGAGTGATCAGGGGTTATAAGCAGGGGGCTTGCTGTTTCGGGCGATTCCGGTTCACTCCGGTCTTGTTTCGATGATTGGAAAGGTTCACTTCGTAGAGCTTGTTAGGTAAAAAAAGTGTACAAAAAATCAACTCGATTGGATATTATTAAGTGTCTGATCGGCACACATATAAATTGGGAATAATTGGTTCCAATATGTTTGATCTAGTGTTTCAGATACATTCTTTTTCATAAAAATGTTCCGATCAAGATTAGTTTTTCCTTAAAACTCATCCTTCAAATACATATGAATTTGCAGAAATCTTGTATTTTTACTGGTTTCCTACATAATTAAGCTATTGCTCCTTAACTTTCCCATAATTTTTTCTTTTCGAAAATAATATTCATGCACTATTGATCAACAAAAAGCAGCATTAGAATGAAAAAATTACCTGAAGAAGAGTAGCACACAGAAGACAACATTTCCTTAAACCAACCCAATTGATCTCTCAAACTGAAAGAGCTGTTTGTGAAGGGATTGTGTATTCCTCTTTCCTCGAAAAACGATTTATCCAGCGCAGTAGACCCCCCAACCGCAAAATTCACACCATCTTGAAAATTCACAACACTTTCATTTTGACCCCTGAAATATGGGGGCACCAATGGCATGCCAAGATCCTGAGCTGCAAAAAAATCAGGCCATCAACAAAATAAAACAACAAATACCCATTACAGTAATACGATTATATATGTGTTGGTACCAATGAAGTCGATGATGAGGCGGCCATCGGAGCAGCGGCCGGTGGGGCGATGAAAATAGGTTTCCCCATAAGGGGGTAAGGCGAATTGGGGAGGCTGTATAGATGACTCTGCGATGTGAAATAAGTTTCCGGTATCGGCGAGCGAGTCACCGAAGCTGAAGATGGATGTGTAGCAGAATCCGAGGGTGTGTTTGGTAGAAACTGCGAAAGTTAGGATCAGAAGAAAGTATTGAATCATGTAGCTGTATGTGGAGAAGTTTCTGAGTGAGAAAGATGATGCCATGATCAAGAGAGGCCAAAATTATGTGTGTGAAATGAAAGAAGACTTTCTCGTTTCTCCTTCTCTAACTTATGGGAAAGAAGGAATCTCGCAGTCATCTGTCAGAATGACTATTTGGATTAAAAGTACACAATGTGGGCCCTCGTGATTCTCCTACCCAAAAAAAATAATAATAATGTTGAAGAAGAAAAGGGTTGCACGTAATTACAATTAATATTGAATTCTTGACCGTGTCGTACCGTATCAAAATTAAATTTATAAAAGCTTAGAATTAACTACTACTCAGAAGAATAGTAGCTAAGTCCGAGTGTCGAGCCACAGAGACAATTTGGCTGAGTCACGCTAACTTCGATTTGTTTCTACTTTAATTCTGTAAAAAGATGATTGGTTTGATCGATTTTGGAAACAGAATGAATTAAGAGAACAAGTAATTAAATTGGTAAAAAACTAGTGAGAGAAAGATCTACAGTTTCGAATCCTCCCCGACCACGTAACTAGGTTATGCATAGGTTAGGATTTCTACTCAAATCACAATTTGTCAAGAAAATAATTGATTTGTTAACAGGCATGGACTATCCCATAGTACGGACCGTCTCGCTGGCACAAACCGTCTCTTTCACGGACTGTCCAGTGGCACGATCCGTCTTACGAGCATAATCCATCTCAGTTACCCAAGCACAAGCAAAGAAAACCATTGATTAACTAGGTATTTGAGAGTGCACGCACAAATACTCAACTGATAGAAAGAATTGAGACGATTTCATTCATATGTAATGAAAACAAGTTCTTAGTTAACCAATCGATTCGAAATAGAAAACCTAGGCCTACACATAAACAAAGTTACTTGGAACGGGACTTCATCTTCCCCATAGAAAGTGTTTAGCCGGCCATGGAGATGGAGATGAACGCTTGATTTGATGGAGAGCTTGAAGAAGCCATGGAACGGCTTGGTTTTCTCCTTCTAAACTTGCCGCAAAATATTCTAGAACCCCCAAAACGTACAAAGCAATGACCTATTTATAATAAAACCCAAAAAAATGTGGTCAACGCCCTAGTCCGCCTTTGACTCGGGTAAAACCGCCCAGGCGGTTTTGATTCCCGCCCGGGCGGAAAATCCAGATTGTCGCCCCAAACTTCGCAAGCTCGCCCCGGCTTCGTTCGAACTCGAAATGATGCGATTCTTGGACCGTTGCGAAGCTCTATACGTCTACTTTGTGTTCTATGCCTTATATCAACTCCCATTGCACTTTTAATCTTTCGGCACTCTCTAAAGCCTACAAACACAATTCAACTATTATAATTCATCAAGTAACTCTATGATTGGACTATTAAAGTGTTAATTAGAGGGTTAAATGGGTGCTTTTCGGCACCTATCAATTCTCCTACCCGAAAAGCCAAAGTTTTAGCTCAAAACATCATCCCCAATATTTTCCCCTCAACGGGAGTGCAAACGAGCCGAACTGACTTGAGTTGTGTCCAATTCGAGCTCGACTCGTTTACTAAACGAGTTAAATATTTAAGCTGGACTTAGCTGTAAATGAACCGAGTTTAACGAAGGGCCTCAATCAACCTGTGTCGTCTCACTATTTCCCCCATATCTTCGTCATTCCATGTATATATATTTTTTCTTAATTAACTTAAATCAAGAGACGCTTCATTACTGTCAATAGTGTTTCCATCAAATTCTTGAAAAACAGGGCATAGTAAAAATTAAGCACAAAAGGCTGAATCGATTAGCATAAGTATGACAAACTATATAACTATGATATGAATATTTAAGACAAAACAAATTATATTTAAGAAAGAACCCGCAGTAGTAGTTCTCTTGAAAAATTGGAACTGATCATTTTATGTTCTTCCCCAACGATTCTCCTTCACGCTTGATTTTTTTCGCCAATGATCTCCGTTCACAGTGAATTATGATTCTCCTTCTACTTTTTTATGATTCTCCGTCTGTGCATATTGCGTACGTACGCCTGCGTACGCGAAGTAATTTTGTGAGAAAGGAGGTAAGGTTCTGTTGGTTTTTGGCTCGATTTCCTCGTTCGCAGCATCTATGGTCCGGACCAAGGCTTCTCTGGTCTGGACTAAGGAAGTCTGAGCAGTTTGGGATGTTTCTGCACGTCTGGTTACCAATGTTTTGGTGGTCCGGACCAAGGTCCCATGGTCCGGACAAGGATTATGGTGGTTCGGATCAGCGAGTCAGTGTTGTCAATAAAGGTCTCAACATCTCTCATCGGGACCAGCGGAGGCTTGGTCCGGACCATGGCGACGGGAAACAAGGTTATAGAAGGGTTTTTTAGGTTTTTGGGGCTTACAAGCCCAATATGATTATTTCTTATTGGTCACTCCTTTGTTTAGTATAAATACATGTATTATGCCTCTTTTATTGGTGTGAGAGCAAATATTAGGGCATTGGGTTAGGGTTTTGAGAGAGTTGCCTTTGTTTTGGCTTTTTGGTGAGTTTGGATAGAAGATTTTCTGCAGAATTCTTCTTTGTAGCTCTTATGAGCATTCGTTTTGTTAGTGAAGCCATTGATCGACTACCCGTGGACTAGGCTTACATCCCAAAGTAAGGCTGAACCACATAAATCTGTGTGTCTCTCTCTCTTTTCTCTTTCGTTTTCTCTCTCCTTCTCTCACGTTTGGTTTGGTTAATTGGGTTTACTTCTCAATTAGTTATTTATTCTTCGAATCAATAATCAATACCATCAATTGTATTGGGTGTGGTTGAGTCTTGGGTGGCCTTCTGATAAGTCCCCAATATTGTAGATATCCGGGGCTTATCTAACTCATTTTGCTCACACACACACATGATTTTGCGCCTTATATGTTTGATATGCGCGTAGTGTTGTTTTTTATAGTTACAGGTTAAACACGCGAATAAGCGCATTTTGGAGCGCATTGGGAACCGTCCCAAGTTACCGAGGGCCATGTGTCCCATGGCACGCCAACACCGGGCCTCACGAGCCACGAAACGACAATTCGGCTAAGGCCCGGGAATGCGAAAAGCCACAAGTCACGCCGTTGGGTTGAAAGTCGTGCATCACACTCACCACGACTCCCGATGGGGTCCGGGAGTGAACAAGCACTCACGAGACCAAGGATCATCTCCCACGAGGGTCACACGATGCTCTCGAGAATTAAACTTGTTGCTCTCGAGTAGATCTTTCAATATATGTAGTTTATTTTCAATTCCATTTAGCATTTAGTTCTTGTGTTTTCTAGCTTATTCCCTTGAAAACTCTTGTTCTTCGTTCTTGTTTGTTAATTTCTCAAGGTTTAATGTTGTAGGCAAGCTTAGGATACACCTTAAAAATTAATTTTCAAGTTTATTAATCATGTATTTAGTTTTCTTCAAATTTCTAAAGTTATTAACTAGTGTTATGGGTGAGTAGTTTAAGTAGGCTTAGTCATGGGGTGATTATCACTTTATGACTTGGAATTAATCCATCAATCTCGTTCATAAATCATACATTGCTTGTTTACCGGAAATTTGGGGTTTCGATTTTATGTATCAAAGGTTGGGTTTGTTAACCCCTTTGATCCCACGTAGCCAAGGGTTCCACCACTTGGCACGTGGGATGCTTTGGGCGATGTCAACCCATCCGTTTGCAAAATGACCCGAAAACCCCTAATCTTTGGCAAACACATTTTTCTAGTAAAGGTTTTAAAACTCTAAATTTTCCGTTCGGGGGCATTTAATGATGCCCCGAGCCGGTTATCTAGAGGGGATGGATTAACCCGAGTCATGGTAGTTAAATACCCCTAGACTTCGCCTTAGTTTAAATCAGTCATTTTTAAATCTCCGAGTCGTTCTCGAAGTCGAGAGAATTCCACCAAACAAACTTCAAATCACAAGTTTGCCGCTTTAAGGCTAAAACCATCATTTGCGAATCAACCATCACGCGCGGCGTATTAGGTCTCTATGGATTCGATCTGGTCTTACCGGTTTTGATGCTACGCGATATCTAAACCCTATGCTTGGGGAAACAACAATTGAATTACAATCCAAAGTCGCAAGCACCTTCCGCACAACAAACTGGTATTGGAGCATAAGTTTCGGCCTAGGCTTTGTTTTGTTCCACTAGATTCTGCTTGGTTCTTTGGATTTTTGGTTTGGTGGTTATTGAATATTTTCGAAGATGTTTGAAGATTCCGGTAAAGGTTTGAAGGACGGTAAAGATCTGAAGGATTTCAGCCGGGGGCTTCACGGCTAATTATTTATGATGCCAAGTTTGATGTTGAGAAGTTTGATGGCAAGAGTAATTTCGGCATGCGACAGTACGAAGTTATGGATGTCTTGATCCAGCATGAGTTGGATTTTGCCTTGGTAGACAAGCCTGAAATTTGTGATGAACAGGAATGGGATCGGATCAACCGCCCGATATGCGGTTTTATCAGGTTGTGTCTCGCAAAAGATCAGAAGTACTTTGTTATGCGGGAGACGAAAACGAAGGATCTTTGGAAAAAGCTCGAGGATAAGTTCATGACCAAGAGCGTGGAGAATCGGCTCTACCTAAAGAAGAAGCTTTTCCGTTTCCAATATCGTGCATGTAGTTCTTTAAGTGAGCACTTGAATGATTTTAGTAAAATACTTGCTGATCTTCAGAATTTGGATGCCTCTATCCTTGATGAGGATAAGGCTTTTCTTTTGTTGAATTCTTTCCTTCTACGTATGATCACTTGTTCACTACTTTGTTATATGGTAAGGAAGAAATTCGATATGAGGATGTGTGTAATGCTTTGACTAATAATGATTATCGTTTGAGAGATAAACAGACTCATCAGGACACATCTGATCAGGCTTTGGTTGTGGGGAAAAAGACTCGACCCCAATCGGATAAAGTTCCTGCTTTTGCGAAACCAAGGGGTGTCGCAAATGATGAGTGTGCCTACTGTCCCAACAAGGGTCATTGGAAGAGGGATTGTCCAATTTTGAAAAATAGGGACACCAATTCCAATTATGCTTCTGATAGGGATGATGATTTGGGTATTTCTTTGGTGAGTCACATGCTTGTTAGCCACTCGATGGAGTCGTAGTGGATTTTAGATTTTGGTTGTAGCCATCATATGTGTCCCAATAGGGATGGGTTTTTTTACTTGAAGCCGTGTGATGGCGGTGATGTTTTTGTAGGTAATGGCCATACTTGCAAGACTTTGAGGATTGGCACAATTAGATTGATTATGAATGATGGACTAGTTTGGTCTTTGGAAAACGTTCGGTATGTTCCGAATGTGAAATTTAATCTCATCTCTTTGGGTACTTTAGAGTCCGATGGTTTGGTGATCACTTTGAAGAATGAGACTCTAAAGGTTTGTATGGGCAGTTTGGTTGTGATGGAGGGCGTGAGGCGCAAGAAATTGTATTTTCTTGAGGAGAGTACAGTTTTAGGTGTAGCAGCCGCATGCGCTACTGTTATTTGGGAATCTGGTTTGGATACTACCACTTTGATGCACGAATGCTTTGAAGAAGATTTGGGAAAGCAATTGGGGATTGGTTTTGGTGAGCATTGTGTTTTGGGGAGGCAACTTGGAGTCAAGTTCGGCATGGCAGTCGACCACTTCTTTGGGAAGCTTGACTTTGTTTGGGGGTCTGCTTTTGATTTGGTTGTTTCTCTTGGAGGTACGTATCAATTTGGTTTGTTAGTCTCTTGTTCTCGCTGCTATTGGATCTATCCTTTGGATTTTGTTTATGGGTATTTGTTGCTGGTGGAGATAGATCGTTTGAAGACTAACTGGGGTTTCAACATGGAGTTGAGACATTGGCTTTGGATTTTGGGTACTGCAGATTTGGAGACTTTGGTCTTTGGGGTTGAGTTCGAAGATTCGGACTCAATCCACCTTGCATTTGTTTAACCACCCTTCGGGGTGTACGCGTCTTAGGACCCGGTTTGGAGCGGCTTGAAGATGGTTTGGTTGGTTTGCATCTTAGGCCGACTCTTGGTTTGGTTTGGTTCATTTGGTTCATCGTTTTTGTTTTTGGTTTGGCTATCGGGACTTGGAGTTTGAAGTTGTCGCGACTTGTCGTTTGGTTCTGAAGATTGCTCGAAGCTTCAGAGTTTGTTTGGGTTCATTTAGATGCTTGTTTTTGTTATTGGGTTCATCTGCAGCTTAGTGTTTTGGTTTTGGATTTGTTGAGGATTTGGTTGCTTCCATTGGGTTTTGTTTCATTCTCTTTTGACTCTCTTTTGGGTTCGAGCCTGATGAAAGTTTGATTCGTGGCAGTTCGATTTGAATTTGGTTTTGGCTTCACTTGGTGCTTGGTTTTGGATATCTCGCCAAGGTGGAGATTTGTTGGTTTTTGGCTCGATTTCCTCGTTCGCAGCATTTATGGTCCGGACCAAGGCTTCTCTGGTCCGAACTAAGCAAGTCTGAGCAGTTTGAGAAGTTTCTGCACGTCTGGTCCGAACCAAGGTCCCATGGTCCGGACGAGGATTATGGTGGTCTGGACCAGTGAGTCAGTGTTGTCAAAAAAGGTCTCAGCATCTCTCATCCGGACCAGCGGAGGCTTAAAAGCCCAATATGGATGGTTTTTTTTAGGGCGACGGGAAACAAGATTATAGATGGTTTTTTTTAGGGTTTTTTGGGGCTTAAAAGCCCAATATGGTTATTTCTTATTGGGCACTCCTTTGTTTAGTATAAATACATGTATTATGCCTCTTTTATTGGTGTGAGAGCAAATATTAGGCCATTGGGTTAGGGTTTTGAGAGAGTTGCCTTTGTTTTGGCTTTTTGTGAGTTTGGGTAGAAGATTTTCTGCAGAATTTTTCTTTGTAGCTCGTTTGAGCATTCGTTTTGTTAGTGAAGCCATTGATCGACTGCCCGTGGACTAGGCTTACATCCCAAAGTAAGGTCGAACCACGTAAATCTGTGTGCCTCTCTCTCTTTTCTCGTTTGTTTTCTCTCTCCTTCTTTCACGTTTGATTTGGTTAATTAGGTTTACTTCTCAATTGGTTTTTTGTTCTTCGAATTAATAATCAATACCATCAATTGTATTGGGTGTGGTTGAGTCTTGGGTGGCCTTCCGCACAACTGGTTCAACCACTATTTAGGTGGGTGAACATTCACCCGTCAGAGTCATTATCAGGGTGATGTGATTTTAAAATGGGTAAAATTATTCCAAGCATAAAAATTTGATATTGCCCTGACTTTTGATATTGTGAATCAAAATCACTATCACCTTTAACTGGAAATTTTATTTTGCCTTGATCTTTAAGTTTATTTTTGTAGGTGTCAAGATTAAATAAATTGTCACATAAGGCCCCATCCCATTCAGCAAGTGAAGAGGAAATAAGATAGAACTATGGAGTTGATATATACAGTCAACAGTACCATTAAGGACTAATTAAACTAATGTGACTCGCCCTACTCGTTCTGTCGAAGCAACAATAATCTCCCACGTAGAAATAACATTATCAAAAATTGTCCCTTTTAATTACCCACGAACTTTATTCCATAGCATATTGTTATGATCACAGCGGAATTCACGTTGCAGTTAGTTAGAAGGAAGTAGTGTTAAGGCATTCTTTTGTAACTGTTTTTCTGTTGTAATTCTGTTGGTCGTTGGGCCGTTAGTGCTGTATAAGAGAGATCAACTAATCTCTCTCTCGGGAGTGCTGTATAAAGAGAGATCAACTAATCTCTCTCTCTCATTCATTGGTTTTTCTGTAAAGCAAACTCTGGGTTGGAATAAAGAGTTTTTTTTGGGTAAGTAGGAATAAAGAGTTTCATTTCTCTTTTTTTCCTTCTTTACATTTCTTCTTCTTCCTCAAACATTACATTGGTATCAGAGCGGGCTTTCCTCAGCCTGTGAACGATTCTCTGCAATGGCCGAAGGAACTAGGAGCCAAGACCTCAAGAAAATGGAAGATGCAATTCGTTCTTTGAAGGAAGGGCAAGGACGAGCAACAAAGAAGAGTGAAGAAATCAAGAACACACTGAAGGATTTGGGGGTAATCAAAGAAATGTTAGCTACTGTTTCCCTGAAATACGATCAAATGGCTGCGCATGTCTACGGGAAGAATCAAGAAACGAATCATGGGAGTGGCGATGATCCGACGCTGGAATTAGGTCTACGCAATGGCCAATTCAGGAATGAGGATTTTCAGAATCAAAGGAATGAGGGTTTCCAGAATCAAACCAGGATTGAAGGTTATCAACCCCCATTTCCCTACGGCCTGGGAACCAGGTATGCTAAAATCGATTTCCCTAAATTCTCTGGAGAAGATCCCACTGGTTGGGTCTACAAATGTGAACGATTTTTTGACTATAATTCGATTGAAAACACCATTAAAGTTAGGTTGGCCATTTTACATTTGGAGGATAGGGCTTTGCAGTGGTACCAATGGTTTGAAAAAATCAATTGGGTTACGTTCAAACAAGGGGTAATTGCTAGGTTTGGGCCTGACCTATATGAGGATGCTGTGGGGGAATTAACCAAGTTGAAGCAGATTACCACGGTTATGGATTATCAAGAACAATTTGAGGTCCTAGCAAATAAAACCCAAAATTTGCCATGAAGCTTCTTTGTGAGTTGCTTTATCAGTGGATTGAAGGAAGAATTAAAAGCTAATGTGTTAATGTTTAAACCCACAAATGTTACCCAAGCCATTAGTTTGGCCAAGCTTCAGGAGTACAACATTGAGGCCATCACTAAGAAGGCTAAACAAGGGGCTAAAATGGTTGATCATCCTCTCAACCATCAACCACGAACAAACCCTACTTCCAATTTTGTTAGAAGAGAGTTACCTAAAGAACTAGAAGAAAAGAAGGCTAAAGGCTTGTGCTTTAGGTGCAATGAAAAGTATACCAGGGGTCATCAATGTAAGAAAAAACAACTCTATGTTATGGAAGGGGAGCAAGAAGATTCTGATAGGGAGACATCACAAGAGGAAGACAATGATGAAGAAGTTCAGGAACAAGAAGGCGATTTGCAGATTTCCATCAATGCTTTGACTGGGTCAGTTTCTTACAGGACAATGAGAGTGCATGGTTCTATCAAGAACAAGAAGGTAGTAATCTTGATTGATACAGGGAGTACACCCAATTTCCTTAGCCATGAAGTAGTTAAAAGGGCTGGTGTGGAAACCATTTGTACAGACCCTTTGACTGTGTATGTAGCAGATGGCACCAAGATGGAGAGTACTGCAGCTTGTAAGGGATTCAAGTGGGAAATGCAAGGGGTAGTTTTCCAGACTAACATGAGGATTCTTCAACTCAAGGGTTGTGACATGGTGCTTGGAATCCAATGGTTGCCCACCTTGGGGCCAGTGAAATGGGACTTCAAGAATCTAAGCATGGACTTTACCCTAAACAACATGAGATATGTGCTCAGAGGAGGGAAGCAAGGAGAAATCAAAGTGGTGGAAGCAGACCACATGAGGAAGTTGATGCAGAAAAGGCCTCAGGGAATGATAGCCCAAATTTTTGCTCTACAAGTGGAGGTTCCAGGTGAACCTAGCAATCAAGAAGTGGAGGAGCTGTTGGCTCAATTTGCAGCAGTGTTCCAGGAGCATAAGGGACTACCTCCCCAAAGGATACAAGACCATCACATTCCTCTGAAGCCAAGTGTGGACCCTCCCAACATCAGGCCTTACAGGTATCCATACTTTCAGAAAACTGAAATAGAAAAGCAAGTAAAAGATATGCTTCTGTCTGGTGTAATTCAGTCTAGTGTTAGCCCCTACTCTTCACCTGTTCTGTTGGTTAAAATGAAAGATGGGACATGGCGTATGTGTGTAGATTACAGGGCTTTGAATAAAGTAACTATTAAGGATAAATTTCCTATACCAGCCATTGATGAATTGTTAGATGAACTTTGTGGAGCCTGTTATTTCTCTAAACTAGACCTAAGAGCTGGTTACCACCAAGTCAGAGTACACCCTCCTGACATCCTTAAAACAGCTTTCAGAACCCATCAAGGCCACTATGAGTTCATTGTCATGCCCTTTTGGTTGACCAATGCACCCTCTACCTTCCCAAGCCTTATGAATGCGGTGTTCAAAGAATATTTGAGAAATTTTATTCTATTCTTTTTTTATGGTATCCTGGTATTCAGTAAGACTTGGGAGGATCATTTGTTGCATCTAAAGATAACCCTACAAGTTTTACATCAAAACCAATTATTTGCCAAAAGATCTAAGTGTGTCTTTGCCAAACAAGAAGTAGAGTATCTTGGACATTTGGTTTCTAGCAAGGGGGTTTCTGCAGAGACAACCAAAATTGAAGCCATGATTAATTGGCCAATTCCTGAAACTATCAAACAGTTGCGGGGGTTCTTAGGTTTAACTGGCTATTACGGGAAGTTTGTGAAAGACTATGGTAAAATCACAGCCCCATTGAATCAGTTGCTTAAGAAGGACTCCTTTCTATAGACCAATGAAGCCAGTGAAGCCTTCCATAACCGCAGAAGGGCCATGACCACTTTACCAGTACTAGCTCTTCCTGATTACTCCAAACTATTCATTGTGGAGACAGATGCCTCTGGAAAAGGATTGGGTGTTGTGCTCATGCAAGAGGGTCATCCACTTGCCTTTTGGAGTAAAGGTTTGTCAGGGAAACACCTAGTTTTATCCACTTATGAGAAGGAATTAATGGTTGTGGTTTTGGCAGTACTTAAGTGGAGGCACTATCTACTTGGCAGACACTTCCTCATAAGAACAGACCACCAAAGCTTGAAATATCTTTTGGAACAAAGGGTAGCTACTCCCTTTCAACAGAAATGGATTGCCAAGTTGCTTGGTTATGACTATGACATCACTTATAAGTATGGAAAGGAAAACAGGGCTGTTGATGCTTTATCAAGAAGGGGAGATTTATATGTGGAAATGCTACTTTGAATGCTATTGTCACAGTGGATTCAACCTGGTTGCCCAAGGTGCAGCTCAGTTGGCAATCAGACCCTGCAATGCAACAGTAGATAGCAAATCTGACACAGGACAATAATTCACACTCAGGGTTCTCTTGGGATCATGGGGTCCTTACATACAAGGGGAGTTTGGTGGTAGGGGCATCTACTGATCTCAAAACACAGATCATATCAACCTACCACAGTTCAACAGTGGGGGGGCACTCAGGCATTGATAAGACCACAAGGAGACTCAAAAGAACCTTTTATTGGAAAGGCTTAAAGAAAGATGTGCAGCTTTTTGTGTCTGAATGTTCTATTTGCCAAAGATTTAAGGGGGAACAAGTCCACTCACCTGGGTTATTACAGCCTTTGCCAATCCCAGAGAAGGTGTGGTCGACATTTCAATGGACTTTATAGAAGGCCTTCCAAAGTCCCAGGGTAAAACCACCATTTATGTAGTTGTTGTCAGGTTAACAAAGTATGCTCACTTCATGTCTTTAGCACATCCTTACACTGCTAAGGATGTGGCACAATTGTTCTTGGATAACATTTATAAACCGCATGGGCTTCCAAGTACCATAGTCTCTGATAGAGATGTTGTATTTACTAGCTCATTCTGGCAGGAATTACTTAGACTATTGGGCATTGAGCAATGTTTAAGTACGGCTTACTGTTAATGTATCTCAATGTATCTACTGTAATCTTCTATTTTAGGGCAGATTATGTTGACTGTATAGAATCGTGATCTTGCCTTGTAATCGTTGCCATTTTAGGCCCTTGTAATCTTTTCCTTCCTAGGCTTTATATTTTCCTTTTTAGTGTTAGGTTTTCTCCTATTTAAACCATGTAATAGTCTAGGTTTAATTCATTCAGAAATATACAGTTTCTTCACCTCTGAAACTATCATGGTATCAGAGAAAGGTTCGATCAGAACATAAACGAACCTCAGTCCCCTTCAATTCAGTCGACTCCTCTCTCTTCTCCCTCTGCTCTCTCCATCATCAGCCATCATTAACTGCAGTCAACCATTATCAACCTCTGACAAACCAACTCAGATCTGAAAAACCTTCATTAACGAACCTACCTAGACCTTCTACAATCTCTTGTTCTGCTCCACATATCAGATCTGAAAACCTTCAACTTTGCCGGTGACCTTCTGACTATTTTTCGATGACGTCCGACCAACACAGCACTCGCCGGACCTTTGTCTCTCTCTGACAGCCTTCGTCGGAGTTTAATCAGCCTCCGACGAGCTCCAACAAGCCCTCTCTGACCTCCGACAGCCTCTAACAAGCCTTCTCCACCCTCCGACGACTCTCTCCAGCGTCCGACGAAGCCTCTCTGACCTCCGACGAGGCAGTCTCCGACCATCTCTGCATCTGACCTCCACTGGGTGTTCGTAATCTAGAAGTTTCAGATCGGTATAGGAGTTTCAAGACCAGATTTGAACTAGTCGTGTTCTGTTTGGGTGCTCTCTGGTTCAAATTTTTTGGTCCTGAAACTTTTCTGCAACGACCAGATCTGAACCACAGCAGTAGACAATTGACCATTCTGGCCAGTATTGACGATATCTCTCTCTCTGGTGACTCTGTTCTCTCCCCTCAACTCTGATTTTTGCACACAGTTTTAGTACTACGTCAGTACTTTACTTTTATTTCAGAAAATTCGCTGTGTCTTGCATGATGGATAAAAATCAGTTTATTAGTGTCCGTCTGACTGGTAACAATTATTCTTACTGGGCAAATGTGATGAAAAATTTTGTGGTTGGTAAAGGGATGTGGGGACACGTCGATGGGTCAACACTATGTCCATCTGACCCAAAAGCTGAGAATTATGCCACCGCACTAGAAAAATGGACCGTAGAAAATGCACAGATTCTTACTTGGTTTCACAATTCTGTAGAACCAAGCATTGGGATGAATTTTTCAAAATATGATACATCCAAGAAAGTCTGGGATTACTTGAAGGGTATGTACCTTGAGTCTAATTTTGCAAAACAGTATGAACTTGAGTGGTCTATTCGTGGTGCAATCCAGGGTGATAAAACTATTCAAGAGTTCCATAACGAAATGGCTACTTATTGGGATCAGTTAGCTTGCATGGAATCTGCTACTTTACGTTCACAGCCTGAGCTTATTGAGTATTGTGAGCAACGGAGGTTGGTCCAGTTCCTTATGCCTCTTCGAGCTCAGTTTGAGCCCCTTCGCGGGGCAATTCTACACCGTGTTCCTCTACCTTCTGTGGATGCAGCTGTTCATGAACTTATTGCAGAAGAAACCCAATTCAAAGTAGCTAGTATGGCTTCTCCTGGTTCACAGTCAGTTTTTGTTGCTCCATCTGCTTCCTTCCGTTCACCTTCAACATCTCTGTTGCCCACTCCAGCATCCCATCCTACTCAGTCTACGGGTAAGTCGAAGCCTCAGTGGCCCCAGACACTTGTGGATGAGTGCAGCTATTGCCACCAAAAGGGTCATTGGAAGCATGCGTGCCCTAAGCGTCTTCAGCCTAAGGGACGTAATGCTTCTCAGTCAACTAGTTCTTCAGTTTCTCGGGCACCACAGCAGCATTCTCGCCCTCCTGCAGCATTGGCCACACCTTCCACACCTTCCTCCCACCATACTTCTCCTCCCACGTTTGATTTTGAGCAGTTTCAGCAATATCAGGCTTACATGGTAGCCATTCAGGGGAATTCTTCCCAAGCTTCTGCCCTGACTACCACTACCTCAGGTTTGCATGGTGCTTACACCATAGGTATCTTAACCACCACCTGGCTATTTGATTCTGGTTCCTCTCATCATATGACTCCTGATTTGTCCCTTCTTAGTCATTGCATGCCCCCTGTTTCTCCTATTAGTATTTCTACTGCCAATGGTTCTCCAATGCAAGTTGTTTCTATTGGTTCCATCCTCCCTACTACATCTTCTTCTCTATCTATTCCTAATGTCTTTTATGTTCCTCAGTTGACATTGAGTCTTCTTTTGATTAACTAGTTGTCTGATTCCGGTTTTGATGTTATCTTTTTCTCTTCTGGTTGTGTTGTGTAGAATCAGGATTCCAGGAAGTAGATTGGGGCAGGCCGTAGAGTTGGTGACCTCTATATCTTGGAGCATTTACATATCCCATCAGAATCCCCTTCCACTGCTGCGTCATCTTTTCGTTTAGATAATAAATCTTCTCCCTTTTATCTTTGACATTCTAGATTAGGACATTTGTCTAGTGAGCGTCTGAAACTTTTAGTTAAATCCGGTCATTTGGGAAACATTTCTATTAGTGATATTTCTACCTGCAGTGGTTGTAAGTTTGCTAAAATGACTGCAATACCTTTTAATAAAAGTTATTTTGTTTCTACTTCTCCCTTTCAGCTTGTTCATACTGATTTGTGGGGTCCTTCCCCAATTGTCGCTAAAGGTGGTTTTGTTTACTATGTTTCTTTTGTGGATGATTTTAGTCGGTATACATGGGTGTACTTAATGACGCGTAAATCTGATTTCTTTCAAATTTATAAAAGTTTTCATGCTATGGTTCAAACTCAATTTTTTGCATCTATTAAAATTCTTCGTTCTGACTTGGGTGGGGAATATTCTCTTTCTAAGTTTGATAAATTTTTAGACACCCATGGGACTATCTATCAGTCTTCTTGTACTGATACTCCTGCTCAAAATGGTAAAGCTGAAAGAAAGCATCGTCATCTTCTTGATACTGCTTGATCTTTGCTATTATCATCTTCTGTTCCTTCTCTTTTTTGGGGAGAAGCTGTTCTCACTGCAGCCTATCTTCTGAATCGGATGCCCACTCCTCTGCTCTCCGGTCGCTCTCCTTATGAGCAGCTCTATGGTCAGGTTCCTAACTACTCTCTTCTTAAAGTATTTGGTTCCACTTGCTTTGTTCTTCTTCCCAAGAAAGATCGCACTAAGCTCAGCGCCAGTTGTGTCTTAGGCGTTTTTTTGGGATATGGAATTAATCAGAAAGGCTATCGGTGTTATGATCCTGTAACCCAAAAGTTGTATGTATCTAGGCATGTCGTCTTCTTAGAGCATATTCCATATTTTACTCTTCCTCCCAAAACTACTCATGTAGCTAAGGAGGATTTGACCTGTATTGACCCGTTTCCTGTGGATGTGCCTCCTGATGAATATACCTCTACTCTTGAGGTCTGATGTTTCTGCAGCTCCTCTTCACCACCCTCCAATCACTCAGGTCTATACCCGCCATCCAACTTCTTCTCCTGCTCCCCAATCTGCCTCTGAAGATCCTGATCCGCCTGCTCGCCGGTATCCTACCGTGATCGTCATCCTTCGGTAAAGTATGGTTTTTCCAATACTTGTTTCTCCTCTTCATACCAATCATTTCTTTCTCGAATTCACACCTATTTCGAGCCTAGGTCTTATAAAGAAGCTTGTCAAGATCCCAATTGGGTGGATACCATGAATGCTGAACTCGCTGCTCTTGCTCAAAATCATACTTGGGAGTTGGTTCCACTCCCGCCTGGAAAGAATCTTATTGGTTGCAAATGGGTCTACAAGGTCAAGACTCATTCTGATGGCTCATTGGAACGGTACAAAACTAGCTTAGTCGCTAAAGGTTTTTCTCAGGAGTATGGCATTGATTATGAGGAGACCTTTGCTCCTGTCGCTAAAATAACCACTGTCCGCACCTTGATCTCTGTTGCAGCTGTGAACCAATGGCCACTTTCTCAGTTGGATGTGAAGAATGCCTTTCTCAATGGCTTTCTCTCTGAAGAGGTTTATATGCGCCCTCCTCCTGGCTTCTCTCATCCCTCCGGTACTGTTTGTCACTTACGTCGGGCTCTCTATGGTTTGAAACAGTCCCCTCGTGCTTGGTATGCACGATTTCAAGCTGTGGTTCTTCAGATTGGCTTCATGCCCAGTATGCATGACTCTGCTCTCTTTCTTCGCCGTACGTCTCATGGTTTGGTTCTTCTGTTGCTCTATGTTGATGATATGATCATCACAGGTTCTGATACTGCCGCCATTAGTGACGTCAAACGTCATCTCTTCCGTGAGTTTGAAATGAAAGATTTGGGCCCTCTTCGGTATTTTCTGGGCATTGAGGTTGCTTCTTCTCCTCAGGGGTATCTTCTGGGGCAGTCCAAGTATGCTTCTGATATTCTTCATTGCGCTCATTTCACTGACACGAAGACTGTTGATACTCCCCTTGAACTTCATGCCAAGTTCTCTACTTCAGATGGTGTTCCTCTTGAGGATCCTACGAAATACCGTGAATTCGTCGGTTGTCTGGTTTATCTTACTATGACTCGCCCGGATATTGCCTATGTTGTTCATATTATTGGTCAATTTGTATCTGCTCCTCGGTCTACACATTGGGCGGCTCTATTACGCATCCTCTGTTATGTTCGTGGTACTCTTCATCAGTGTCTTCTGCTCTCTTCTACATCTAGTTTGACACTTCGTGCTTATGCCGATGCTGATTGGGCCGGGGATATTAGTGATCGCAAATCTAGCTCCGGCCTTTGTGTTTTCCTCAGTGATTCCCTTATCTCCTGGCGCAGTAAAAAGCAATCTGTTGTCGCTCGCTCCACCGCTGAAGCTGAATATCGTGCCATGGCTCATGCTACGTCGGAACTTGTGTGGCTTCTGTCTGATATGGGTGTTTCTGTCACTTCCCCAACACCTCTTTATTGTGATAACAAGAGCGCTATTCCGATAGCCCACAACTCGGTCTTCCATGAACGTACCAAGCACATTGAAATTGATTGCCACTTCATTCGTCAGCATCTTCAGTCTGACACCATCACTTTACCCTTCATCTCTTCTATGCTGCAGTTGGCAAACTTCTTCATGAAGACTTATACTGCTACTCGGTTTCGCTTTCTCCTTGACAAACTCTCAATGCTCTCTGCTTACGCATCTTGAGTTTGGGGGGGGGGGGGGGGGGGGGGGTGTTAATGTATCTACTGTAATCTTCTATTTTAGGGCAGTTTACATTGACTGTATAGAATCGTGATCTTGCCTTGTAATCGTTGCCATTTTAGGCCCTTGTAATCTTTTCTTTCCTAGGCTTTATATTTTCCTTTTTAGTGTTAGGTTTTCTCCTATTTAAACCATGTAATAGTCTAGGTTTAATTCATTCAGAAATATACAGTTTATTCACCTCTGTTTGTCGTCTCTGAAACTATCACTTACCACCCACAGACAGATGGTCAGACTGAGATTGTGAACAAAAGTCTGGAAAATTATTTGAGATGTATGTGTGGGGACTGTCCTAGACAATGGTCCAACTGGCTCTCCCTTGCTGAATGGTGGTATAACTCTTCTTATCACTCTGCCATCAAGACTACTCCCTTCTATGCAGTCTATGGACAGCCACCACCTGATCACAACTTCATGAATATGGGAGCATCCCCAGTAGCAGGTGTGGAGAATTGGGCAAGAGAAAGGGCTTCAATACTGAGGATGTTAAAGGAGAATTTGCAACAAGTCCAACACAGGATGAAGCATTATGTAGACAAGTTAAGGACTGAACGAGAATTTGAGGTAGGAGATTGGGTATACTTGAGATTGCAACCCTATAGACAGTCCTCTCTGGCTTTACAAAGGAACATGAAGTTGTCTCCACGTTTCTATGGGCCTTTTCAAGTCATTTCAAGGGTGGGAAAGGTAGCTTATAAGCTGCAGTTACCTGATTCAGCTCGTATCCACCCAGTGTTCCATGTTTCTTTGCTTAAGAAGAAAGTGGGTCAGCATGTTATTCCTAGCCCAGACCTTCCCCCTGTCAGTGATGAGGGTGTTTTACAAATGGAACCAGTGGCAGTGTTGGACAGAAGGATGATCAAACACAACAACAAAGCAGTGGTCCAGTGGCTAGTGCAATGGTCAAGGACTTTCCCCGAAGATGCCACCTGGATAGACTATGAGGAGTTCAAATCGAAGTTTCCCAATTACCAACCTTGAGGTCAAGGTTTTTTCTTAGGGGTAGGGAATGTTATGATCACAGCGGAATTCACGCTGCAGTTAGTTAGAAGGAAGTAGTGTTGAGGCATTCTTTTGTAACTGTTTTTCTGTTGTAATTTTGTTGGCCGTTGGTGCTGTATAAGAGAGATCAACTAATCTCTCTCTCCAGTTCAAAAAAAACTAATCTCTCTCTCGGGAGTGCTGTATAAAGAGAGATCAACTAATCTCTCTCTCTCATTCATTGATTTTTCTGTAAAGCAAACTCTGGGTTGGAATAAAGAGTTTCATTTCTCTTTTTGCCTTCTTTACATTTCTTCTTCTTCCACAAACATTAAACATATTCAATGAAAATCCGTAGTTATTAGCAAGGGTAGACGCAGGATTATCTATCAGTAAGGTCAAGAATCTACAAAGGTTGTACATATTTTATGTCTTGGGGTAAGCTCTAGTGAATCGAGTATGGAGTCTTGGGGCAAAATTACCAAAACATCCAAAAATATATGTACATGCCTATAGGAAATTTTAATCCAGCAAGTTCAATTGACCCCGTTGCCTCTTTTTGGATCTGCCCCTGGTCATTAGTGACACAAGGTTTAGTGATGGGCCTTAAAACACTGTGGGGGATAAATAGCCTATTACACCATTGTGTCGGCATTTATAGATATCTATCTTAGTGTCTGTCAATCAATCATGCTCGGTTGTTATCTTTAGGACTTCAGAATTAGTCGAGATGCGCACATGCTAGCCCGGACATCCAGTTATAATAAAATAAAAATAAAAAATCATTCATGCCTTATTTTATAGTAGGTGTTTTCTGATTTATTTGATTGATCCACTTTGAATAAAAAAGACATCTAATTTGTCGAATGAAAAATTAAAAAATGACCTGTCAATTGAAGCATTGCAAGGGTTATTTAGTTTCGAAAAACTAAAAATTCTATAAGTTACTTTTTCACAGAGCACCAATTGTCGATAATTTTGACTTTCGTAACAGCTTATCTAGAAAAAATTCTCTTTATTGGAAGAACTCCAAGTGCAGAGCAAGTATAACACCACTATATATTAATTACTACTTGAAAAGAAAAAGAGTGTGGAAAGTTTTGGAAATTTTTTAGTTGTAATAAATATGTTATTTTGTTATTTTCTCTTCGCTTTCTTCTCAAACGATAAAATGAAGTAGATAATTTTTTTTTTCCCTTCATTTTCTTTTCTTATCAACCAAAGCATCTTCTTTCGGATACACACGCGGAGTGACAGAGAGAGGGAAAAGAAGAAGAAGAAGACCTATTGATTTTTGTTGGGTAACTGTGTATGCGTAGGAGACTTATTGGCTCCTCTGTTTAATTTGGCGCCTGTCTTAGAAAATTTCTCTAATTGCCATAAATCCAGTGAAGGGTACAAAGACAAAATACCAAACGAAAACAAAAACTTAAAAAAGTTCATTTTCTCTAATCTAAACAAATAATCTGTGATTACCAGTAGTAGTTTTAACAACCCACACGAACTATTTGGCAGTCATGGGTTATTTATTCAATATTCTATGTCTCAATCAAGACGCAAAATAAGTTAAATTTGGAGAAAAATAAGCAAATAAGCAAGGTTTACCAAACAAGGTCTTAAATTTTTGTGTCAATAGCACAATGAATTCATTTTTGTTGAATAAATATGTTCAATGAATAGCATAATAAATTTTTGTTGCAAAATATTTATTTTTGCTTAATGAATTCGTGTTGAGTGAATCATGTTGAATAGTAAGAATCCATCCCTCTCTCTCTATCTCTCTTCTTGAGAGCCTTTTTAGGGTTTTATCCCTAACCTACCTCCTCCCACGGCCGCCTCCCCCCTCTTTCCCCGCCGCCCTATCCTCACCGCTGGCCCAGATCTCTACCTCCGTCCCTTGTACCTTCGACCTCCCCCTTTTGCCACCACGCTCCGCCTGCCTCCCACCAACGTTGCCTACTTGCCTCCACCTAACCCCTCCGCCGCCCTTTCTACCGCCAACCCATTCTTCTCCGCCTTGGTTCAGATTTGGAGTGGTGGTGATGCTAGGGCAGCCGTGCAACCTCCGGTGAATAATGGTCCAGATTTCGAAGACAAGTTCTCTCCCGGAGCAACAACTTGGCATGACCTCCAAGCTATTTGATGCGACTCGGTGCGACTCAGAGATGGGTTGACTCGGGGACTCAGTTGCTTTGAGTTTCTGACTAGTTTTTTTTTTAGTTGGTTTTTATTTTGATGTTTTATCCTCCGATTTCATCTTGTGCGTATTCTGGTTAGAGTTGGTTGTTCTTTTGGACATTCTACTACCAACATTGGACAGGTTCTTAGTCCGACTGCGTCTTGGCCTTATAAGGTGCCCTTCGAGCTATGTATTTATGTTTGTGTCTGTTTGTTTGGTAGTTTTGACTCTCTCCTATTCTTTGTGATGAAATCTTGTATCGCCTCCGGGCTGAGTTTTGAATGAGAATTGACTATTGATAAAAAAAAAATCATGTTGAATCACTATACCTCGAGTGAGGCCATGGAAGTATTGCTAGGCTGCTAGCTGGTGAAAGGTTCATCCACAGCACAAAGCATCAACAAAAACACCAATTAAACGAGCAAAAAATTGGGAAAAATTGCCAAACTGCACCAAATGCGTAAATGTTTGAGGAGGGATTTACGCAGATCCACAATCGTCAGTATAGGCAGAGACAATAACATAGAAGGCAGTGGCATTGCTACAATAATTATAGATGGAGATCACTCCAGAAAAACTATACAAGCTCGCAGTGTTGCAGATGTCGCGGTAGTTACAGTCGCCGGGGCTGACCCTATATAGGAATTGATAGGATGCACAAATTTCCAGGTAACTACCACTGCGCCCACCTCTGAGGGTTGAAACACTAACAGTATGTAGTTATTCGTACAACAATAGATACATGAACAAGATACTGTGATTGTCTCAATCTACATTAACGCTTCCAGTACTTACAGGATGGGAAATGCAGGAGAGATTGATGGGAGGAATGGTGTAAGGTCCTTCCAATAAGCCTTTGAAAATCCACCTGTATGCTGCCTCTGTGAAGTGTAGACCATCCCAACTAACATACAAAGAAGGGTCATCACAAACTCTTGACGGTGGATACCCACATTCCTCAGTTGCCTTGAAATTGTACGGGCCTCCCGCTCCACAGCATGCCTTGAGAACTTCTCCGCTGAATCCTGCAACCACAACGTTACAAAGCTTCTATAATTGTGAAATAGGAATCTGATGAGAGTTTTGCTAACCATTGCTCACTAGGTGGTCAATAATAAGCATATAATGCTAAATTAGTGTTTACAATTTGAGTTTAGTACTTCTCTTTTTATCCAAATGTACTTCTTTATTGACTTTATCCATGTGAAATCATAAAACTAAAACTATCATTGTACCTTCTGTTTTTCACACGTGAAAGGGTACTTTTGTAACTTCACGTGAATAAAAAAATGAGAATATATTTGCATAAAGGAGAAAGTGGAAAGTAATTCCCTTGTGAAATCTTGCACTACTCACCTTTCACCTAATCTTATTGTTAAGACTTGTACGAATTTGATCCAAGCTAGTTTAACTCAATCCAAGCCAAAAACTAACATCGGTTAGCCCTGTCAGTGTCCTGTTTTCTGTTTAATGTTATCTATATCGTTTTGTGGGACAAAAGGAAAAACAAGTAAGGGGTGGCAGAAGCCTCTCTTAGGAAAAATGGAATGGCAGAGGGGTAGTGGTTGTGGATGGCAAAAAATGGTAGGGAAATGTGAAGGGAATGAGAACTTCTTTTGAAAACAACAAAAATCAGTTTTCGATTTTAAGAAGTTTGGACATGTTTTCTTTGAACCGTGTTTTACCTTTGATGAAAGCGGCAATACCAAATAGACCATCGTCAATTGCTGAGCTCCATTAATGCTTCTTTTTCGGGCCATTGAAAGACAGAAATCTTAATAAACTACATTCAGCAACCCACAAGCTTCCTACATACCTTACTATATGGCACCTTATGATACTATGTCTATACCCCAATGAAAGCAACCTACTGAGCTTCCTACACATAAAAATGAAAGCAATAAGAATAGGAAATGTATCAGATTTAAAGGATGGAAGTACCATATTCGAGAGGAGAACGATAGAAACGCATTGCTGCATTATAATAATCTGCATAGATGATGGTGGAATGAGGATGAAGTTCTTGTATTCGATTTAGTTCTAAGCGAAGCATTTCATTGTGGTATTCTGCAAACTCATTCAACCAGATTAGACAGCCTGTTTCAGCATCATAGTCTTCCTCATTTGAGCTCATATAAGTGGTTAAATAATACGGTACGCATCCAGTAGGTAGATTCCCAGGAACCATGAGTGTCATCGCCCCAAGCTCAATCAACTCCTGCATCCTCCATTGGTAAACATTAGTTGTAAAAAAGGATCTCTAGAGGGAATACATTCTTGTCAATAGCAAATGTTCACCAATATTAGAGATGAGAAGTAGGGTCCAAGAGTGACATTATTCAGGGGTCCCAGACCACTGGTCCTACAGTTCTTAGAGCCACTGGTCTATGTGGTTTTTAAGCACTTAGGGGTAAGCACTACACGTTTCGTTGTTGTGAGGGCTTTTATTTCGAACTCTTTAAATTTCTCTGGGCATAACATGAGTGGTACATGAATGAGCATTTTGATTATATTTTCCTAGTTAGGAACTTACATTGATGGCCGAAGAAATAGCATTAATAACTAAAGGAACAAATGATTGAATCTCTTGTATGTTTCTTCCAGATTGAAATGCATGGTTGTAATCGTTGCCTCCAATTTCCCCCAAGAGAATCAAAGAATTGCGTAGGAGTTGCTTGCAATCTGAAATTATAGATTAACCCCATATGCCACGAATTAGTAATATACTCTGCCAAACATAATATACTCGAAGGATACAGATTAAATTTTGGTTGAAAAGACATAGGAACCAACTAGGGCGGAGGCATGTGGTGGCAAGTGATCCCGCTGAATTATAAAAATACCAACAATATGCATAATTTGTTATATTACATATTTGACCTCACAAATATCAGACATTTTTGCCCCAAAGCTTTGGTGAGAATTTTAATCCTTGCCTTTACCTGGTGCTAACTGTACCATACCACTATTAAAATGACTGTCAACTGCAAGTCATCCAAAAGGATCTACGTTTTTCGGGAGGAAACTTATAAAGAAAGTGGGGAGGGGAGAACAGAAAAAGATCCTCTCTCATGGTTACAAATAGATGTCTGAGACTCTGAAGATCTACGAATGGTTTGTCTTGTAGGTCCAAAGTGGTATCCTCACCCGTGAATGCTATTGCGTGAGGTGCAATTACAAACGATATATGGCATGCGGTAGATTCTGGACCCATTGCCAATAAATTCCATGTTGCATCGGGAACGAGTGAGCAAATTTAAACAACAAAACTGGAAGCTACCCAAAATGAGTTTTTGGCTTTTTGCTACCTGCTTCATTCAGCTTTAACCGTAAATTCAAGAAAAACTTGGGTGACGGACAGGTACCACGTGGCGTGCCCCACGCGCATCTCGGCAATCTAAAAGTGTTTTGGACGGTCCAGATTTTAGAGAGAAAAAGAGGAGAGAGAAAGAGGGGAGACGAGAGAGGGAGGGAGAAATCTGGCTTTTGGACGGCCAAGATGCGCGCTCGGGCACCACATGTGCGGTACCCTATTTCCATCCAAAATTTTCTCCATAAATTCAGATAACTATAATTTCCACAATCACAGTTAGTAATGGGACTTCAGTACTGCGTTATTGGGACAACCTTCGTAGGAGTCCAAAGCTGATACACAAACTGTCCCAAACTCATTGGCACTTGGCAGCATCTTTGAAAACCATTTAAGAACAACTAAAAAACCCACCCAGTGGAAGAAGAAAGAAAGATTGAAACTTAATTGTTCGATTGGAATATAAACATAAGATTGGACTATATACGAAGGGGTGACATATCCGTTTTTAGTTATGATTATTAAATTATTAGTCTCATCAAATAGGAGCAGCTGACATTTTAAAGGGAAAATATGATTGGAGAGTTAAACTAAATGTCCAAAATCATGGTTTCAAATTTCCAAATCCTCAAACCATGGTGCACCCAACAAATACTCTATGACTATAAATTTTAGTCAACTAATTTACCTTACTCATTTGCTGATAAGAGTAATGCAAAAAGAGTTCAAGTCAGATTAGAATAAGGTGCAAGTCAGAAATATCCACCAAAGTGATATGGCATAATTAGTCACAAAGTGATTATTTGGCTTAGTTGGGATGCAAGTCTCATATTATCAAAAGCAACTAAACAAAGACAAGGGTTCAAGTCAAATTAGAATAGGGTGCAAGTTACAAGTCACTAGAATTATGATAACTCACATTGTGATTTTTTGACTGGGTTAAGGTGCAAGCCTTATCTCTCTACGAGCAACAAAATAAATTATAAGGTTCAAACCACATTAGAATAGTGCATGAGTCAGAAGCCAACAAAATATGATGACATGACAATTCACTGGGGTTATTTGGTTTGCTAGCTTGGATTTTAGTCTCATATTACAAGGAACAAGCTTATAACTACAATACTTCAAGTCAAATTAGAATTGTCTGCCAGTCACAAGTCATCAGAATGACATGAGACGACCACAGATAGAGTGATTTTTTTGTGTGGGTTGGGATGCAAATCTGTTTTACCAGAAGCACAAGAAAATAAGTAAAATGGTAGAGATCACATTAGTATTGGGTACGAGTCATAAGCCCATAAATGATATGACATGGCCAATCATTGAGTGGTTGTTGGGTTAGGGTGCAAGTCTGATGTTACGAGAAGCAAGCCAATAAGATGAGGTTCAAGTCATATTGGATTAGGGTGCAAGTCACCAGAATGACATGGCGTGACCACTCGCTGAAATGAGGGGGCCTGTTGGATTATGAAGGCTGATATATGAGAGGGTATAGCTGTAATCTAATAGTCCCACGTCATGTCTCAAACTTAATGTTAACTTCTTTGTGGAGACTTAGATATTTCATACCATGTTTCACAATTTTTGTCGATCAATTAAAGCAGCTGATTCGTAATTTTTCGAATTTTGCAAGTTTTTGTTTTTTACTATCAGAATTTTGCCCAAGTTTTAAAGGTTGACAACTCCTGATCCAACAACCAATCATCAATTGCATACCCGCGGCCTTGTCTCTTTGTAGTAAAAATCCAACTTGTGGTCCATGAAAAGCTTTTGATGTAGTGCCAGAATAGTACAGTTGTAAAAAGGAAAACCTACTAGATTCCCCCCTCTATGTTCAAATCCGGAAGTGCTTGAAAGAAAGACTCACTGAATTTGGCGATGGAGAAACTGACTCAATCAATTGCCCCCAAGGGTTAACTCACTAGTGGCCCTATTTTTTGGACAAATTAAAAGATTAAACAGACATAACACAAAGGGATCGGCCCCTGTCCGGTCCCATTTACTGTCCTGAGCCACTGGGCACACCTCGAGCTTAGGAACCATTCATCTCGTTCTATTGGATAGGGCAATTAATATCAATCCAAACAATGTTTTTATCGAACACGAGAGGCATGCAATTGATAAAAATAGGCTCAATTTTTAAAAACGTGTCAGTCATCAAGTAGTAAAAGAAATACGTAGATTTCATTTTATGTAGCTATCGATGGTCGAACAACTAGAATTCCTGCCTGGAACAAAATGTTCAGTCTCGTCACATTTAGGAATGGGAGGAGATGCACCCTAAAGGAAACATTAATATGAGATCACAGGATCTCATTCCCCTTAGCTTTTGGATTTTGTCAAAAAAATTTGTTAGCTCTTTTTTTAACAATTCAAGTCGCCGGGTCAGCTTACTCGCACACACACCAAATAATTGAATCTATATATGCAACTGGCTAAACTTACTTGAAGGGGAGTGGCAAAGAGAGGGCAACATTTCCTTAAACCAACCCAATTGATCTCTCAAAGAGGTGTTTGCGTAGGGATTGTGAATTCCTCTTTCCTCAAAAAATGTATCATCGAGCGCAGTAGCCCCCACTACAGCAAAGTTCACACCCTCTTTAAAATTCACAACACTTGCATTTTGGCCCCTGAAATATGGAGGCACAAATGGAAGACCAAGATCCTGAGCTGCAAAAAAAAAAAAAAATTCAGACCCCATCAAAAGAAAAACAAAAGAACCCAGTCATTAATTGGTAATTTTACCTTATGTACAATACCCATTACATTACAAAACCAAGTTTCCAGTTGTCTATCCCCAAGAGTTTTGAGTCCTCAGGTTGAGGTTGTGGATTCGATCCGATGGAATAAATGATTGGCCCTAATTAGTATTGTAAAAGGTTAACTTAAGTGATACCATTTTATATATATAATCGGTGAAGTAATTAGTATTCAATATTCACTACACAGAAAGGAAGGCAAAAAATCTGTTGCCTAACTTTATTTTTTCTGTTATAGAGGTTGCATTTTCAAATTCTAATAGTACGAATTGATTTCGTGGTTCCTCTTTCCTGATTGACTACCAGGATAGTACGAGTAGAAGCTTTTCCCACAAAATTTGGAAAAATTAAAATAAAATAAAAAAAATCATTCTGAAATTTTTAATTTACAAATACTAGAATACAGGAAAAGTGTTGGTACCGATGAAGTCGATGACGAGGCGGCCGTCGGAACAGCGGCCGGTAGGGCGATGAAAGTAGGTTTCCCCATAGGGTGGAAGGCCGAAGTGGGGAGGCCGAAGGGATAAATCAGAGATGTGATATAAGTTTCCAGTATCGGCGAGCGAGTCGCCGAAGCTGAAGATGGATGAGTAGCAAAATCCGAGGGCGAGTTTAGTAGAAACTGATAAAGTCAGGATAAGAAGAAAGTGAAAGCAATTGCATGTGAAGAAGTTTCTGAATAAGAATAGGGAAGAAGATGGTGCCATGAATTAATTAATTAATTAATATGCTGAAAGAGTTGGTGAAATAATAAATAAAGGTGCGGTGGGTAAAATATCGCACCAAAAGGCAAAACGTACTTTCGGACAATTATGGAACTGTCTATATCATTATCCTAACTTTATCAGTTTCAAATTTAATTAATTTTCTCTCTGAGAGCATCACATCTCTCTCTATTCATCTTCTGCCGCTAGAGTAGCGAGCAAATCAGTGAAAAATGTCTTACACAGTTACACTAGGCTCGTGGCCTTTCTCACTAGTTCCTAAATTTTACAATTTTGCTACAGTGCGTCGTGGGAAGTAAAGAGGCACTATTCATCAAATTACCATTATTTTACTATTTAATTTGTACCCACTCATAAGTGTTTTGTTATTCTAGAGTATTTTTTAATAACCGGATGTCATTGCTTACTTACGCATACCTCAATTAATTATGGGGCTCTGAAGGTAATGAATGACCTAGTAATGGCCGTAAGGTTTGATATGGTTGGCTTCCTTGAGATTCGAACACGTCTCAGGTAAAAATGTACTCCATTATATTCGTCCCTAAACACGTGTCTCATACGAAAAAAACGTGTAATTTTCGAACCAAAAAATAAAGTATGTTCATAACAAAAAAAAATGCAAAAAAGTACTTAATTTTTTTGCTCGGAAATTTACACGTCCTTTTCGAAGGCGACACTTATTTAGGCACGAAGAGAATATAACAATTAGAATATAAAAAATATCATTTAAATTTAAAAGTATATGTATAAAGAAAGAGTAGTTTAATGAAATTAAGTTAGAATAGAGACTCTGATGCAGTAGACATTATAAAAGTGACTAGCTAAAGTAATAAAGTGACTTATTAAGGTGTAATTTGGTCCAAAATTTAGAGAGACTGATGCGGATGCTCTAACCACATTTTTTCTTACTTTTTCAATCTTAATTCAACTATTATTATTATCAGCTCTTGTTCCCAAAAAAAAATGTCGTTAAAAAAAATACCCTCCCTAAAATTTTACCCCTTTTTTTGTTGGATTGATTCTTTTATTTTCTCACTTTTTTTAAACAATTTAGTTTTTGGCTTTTCTCATTCTCGTTTTTTACTTCTAGGTGTTTGGCCGCAACACCCCAGAATCCATTCCTCCAGATTTTGTTTTCAATTTCTAACGTCAGAGACAAGAACCCAAAAAGAGGTCCAACCCTCCTTTTCGATTTCTACTTCTGGTTTTTTATTTTCCCCTTTTACCCTCAATTTCTTTCTCCCATTCCTACCCCTTTGTAATATCCTTTGGATTAAAAAATAAAGTACTTCCGCGTATAATTTTTTTATTTTATTTTGCACCAAACTAAACTACTAATAGAGATCTTTAATTTGATACAAAAAAATTGAAAAATTATACTTTAGTATTTTATATTGGTGGCTTGTTGGCTTGTTTTGCAATATCTTTCGGATAAAAAAAAAATACTTCAACAAATATTTTTCTAATTTTTTTGCACCAAATTAAACTACTAATAGAGATATTTAATTCAATACAAAAAAAAAATTTAAAATTATAGTTGGCTTGTTGCTTATTATAAGTACAGGAGAATTTCAATTACAAAAAAAAAAAAAAAGAACGATGAAAACATATGCTCCCATCTAACGTCTCAGGTTCGATTCTCCTTGCCAGCAAACTCTTTGGGCCACTAGAGGTTATGCCCCGTTGTTACCTCCAGGACCCCGAAATTAGTTGAGATTCACAAAACTGGCTTGACCATCCGGTTATAAAAAACCCGCACTCGCTTGTACATGCTTCTTACACAGAGCATTAAAATACTCCCTCCGTGCCAAAATTGTACCATGTTACTATTTCGGACCTCTAAAAAAATTGTCCATATCTTTTGATTTATAATGATTTTGATATGCAATATGGATTTTATTTGATAGATCTCAATTAATTTTACTAAACACATATTTCAAAATTACAAAAAATATTATAGATTGTGAAATACAGATAATTATTTGAAAAAATGAAAAAGTGAAAGTGACACAACAATTTGGGACAGAGGGAGTACAAATGTAGAGTTCATTAAGGGACTGATATGCATTGAATTGAGGGGATACCTATTGGCGTTTAACATTTGACGGAAAATTACAAGTCGCCCCTATTTTTTGGAAGGGGTTCCATCGAAACCTTCTTTTGTCATGCTATCCCGTTCAAAACATTTCTAAAAATACTTTTACAATTTTTCCCTCAAATGTATAATTTACACCCCGAGAATTCATACCTCTTATCAGAATTCACACCCCAACAATTCACACCCGACAACAATTAAAACCCCAAATTCTTAGGGTGTGAATTTTGAATCTTTAGGGTTTGAATTCTGAAAATTTTGGGGTGTGAATTTTGAATTAGAATTTACACCTCTGTGCACAATTCACACTATTTCCAGAATTGATATCCTGCAAATTACCCAATTCATACCCCCTAAATTACCCAATCCACACCCCTAAATCCAATCCGGAAATTTTTTTTATTTTCTCAAGAAACTTAATCGTATTGTCAGTACCGTTGCACATACAAGCATTATTAATTTGATCGAGCCAATCGTTCTAAATATTGAAGTACCTGCATGGGTTCAATATGCTTTCTTCTAATGGTAACTAAAAAATTAGTACTGTAGTTTTTTTTTCTTTCTTTTTCTAAAACCCAAAATCTGGGTATTTGCTTTTCTGTTTTTGCCTTTACCGCCGTCTAATGAAGAATTTGACTACTACAACGAAGAAGATGATTTCTCCGACGTACCGATGTTCGACCAGAGCCTTCGGTACTCCGCCAATTCGAAGGTGGATCTCCTGCGTTGACCGCCAGTGAGGAAATTTGCCGAAATTTGCAAAGAGTTTCACAATAAGTTAATGCTCAACGGCTCCGTTGATGATAAAATTGAGGAATCACCGCCATCAGATGAAGAATCTGATGATTACAACGAAGAAGATGATTTATCCGACGTACCTGATGTTCGACCAGATCCTTCGGTCCTCTATGAATTCAAAGCTGGATCTGCTGCGTTGGCTGCCAGTGAAGGACTCCGTCGATGAGAAGGGCTTTTCTCCTTTGGTGGCGAAGGGAGGGGAGGAGGCGGGGGAGATGTTCTGCGCGTGATCTTGAAAAGCTGTGGAGGAGGAGAAGGGACGAAGAAGAAGGAAGGGGTATTGTGGGTAGATTACTTAAAACAGGGCCTGGACGGGTTATGTTAGACACGCGCTGGGCCTGGACGGGTAGAGAGGTACAAAACGGGGCCGGCTAATAAGTAGCCCAAGATTTGATTTTATAGCCCCAACACCTGGGAAAAGCCCATAGTATGATTGGAGTAGATTTTTTTTTTTGGTACATAGGAAATAAAGAAAACAAAACAAACAGATTACAGCCTTTCAAAGGCCACCCACTCATATCCGCTTCAAGGAGGGGGATGATAACATCTGGGGGAGCAATGTGGGAGACCCACTTCTGGTCCTGAGCCACTCCCATATTCGCAAGCTTATCAGCCACTTGATTTCCTTCACTGTAAACATGATTCAGAGAGCATCTCGTGGCTTCAATCAACGCCTGGCATTCCTTTATGAGGACCTTGTAGGGAGAATGGATAGGAACCTCTCCTTTGATGAGCTCAATTGCTGCAGTTGAATCTGAATCAATTCATTCAGGGTTCACAAATCCAACTTTCTAGACTCTCGGCCTCGTTTGTTTGACCAGAGATAAATGGATGGGATATGAAATCCGATGGGATATGGGTGGGATATTGCTCAGGATATCAATGGACGGAGAAAATCTATATCCTGTGTTTGTGTTCAACATGATATAACCATTGGAAAACACGTTTTTGTTATTTAAGCCATTGGAAAATCAATATTCCATCCAAAATCCCAACCCCCCATGGGATTTTATATCCCGTACGGATTGGGATAAAACTTGCCATGGGATTTCAAATCTCATCCAAAATAAGGGAAACAAACATGAGATTTTGCACCGCAGGTCCATTTTTCACAAGAATGACACAATCCCATTTAATTCCCTTTACTCAAAAGAGCTGGAAATTTAGTTGGCAAATATGGTGCCTATTTAAGTTTCAGCTACTCAAACCAAAAAAAGGCATTGCCCTATAACTCAACACCAACAACCTCTCTCTCTCTCTCTCTCTCTCTCTCTCTGTGGAAATTGCTTGTCACCATGAGAATCCTTCTTCTCCTTGCATTTTGTTTCATTAGCTCAGTTCCAACGAGTGCCCTAAGCTATGACTCAATTTACAGTTTTGGCGACTCCCTAGCCGACACCGGAAATTTCCTTCGCTCCGGTGCCCTAGCATTTCCAGTCATCGGCAAACTCCCTTACGGTGAGACATTTTTTAAACGCGCTACTGGACGGTGCTCGGATGGACGACTCATGATTGACTTCATCGGTATTCTTCCCTCATCTTCCCATTTTTACCAAATATTTTTTAGACTAACGATACACAAAAAAATAATCATTCAAAAGAAAAATGAAGCGACAATTATGTACAACATATACAAAAAATTACTATCTCAACCATAACATATCATTTCGTTTACTACTTTTACAACTGCACCAACGATTGTTAGGGCAAAATGACCAAAATATAGAGAAGAGAGTATGATTTCTTAGGGCAAAATGACGAAAATAACAAAAAGTCTACACATATCTCCTGGGGAAATTACAACTGAAGGCGGTAAGCCGACCCCCTTGCCACTATATAGATCCGCCCTTGCCAGAGCTGCCCCAACGGCAGCCCACCTATTTTAAAAAAAAATTAATGTGAGTTAGGGATATAGTTTTTGGTATTTTGCACGTTAGTATCTTTTAATCTATTGTCTAATCTCTGTTACATCCAAATAATTTTACATCACCTTACGAAATTTTGTGAATTATTTCCGTGCTCGTAAAATACATACGTACATGTTTCAGTTACTGATGGGAAAAAATGATAATTTCACGTACTTTTTGATGTTTTGGGTCAAAATTATATAAGCACAGTGTTGATACAAGAGCACAAAAAATATTTTTCCAGATGAACATTTATATTTTCGTCCAGACCCCTCAGATCGAAATGCTGACTCCGCCATTGTCTATACTTGCACACTTTCTGGATAATATCTTTTCATTTATGCACTCGCCGTCTCTATTCGTAAATATTTAAAATTTTGCCTTTATTTATGTTGTGTATATATACCCTAAGACAAGTAAGATTATGTTGAAAAAATGCAGCTGAGGAATATGGATTACCATATGTACCCCCTTATCTATCACTTGACAAAGGGGAAAAAGTGCAGCATGGAGTGAATTTTGCAGTTGCTGGAGCCACTGCACTTGATGCAAAAGTTTTCTATGAAAAAGGCATTGGACAGTTCCTGTGGACAAATGATTCACTGAGTGTGCAGCTTGAATGGTTCAAGAACCTCAAGTCCACCCTTTGCAACACTAAACAAGGTAATACTAACAAAGAATTGTAGATCGATCGAGTTCATTAATTCACAACTATCATTACATTTGCCGCGTGCCTATTGCAAGTAGGGACTTTAGCTTCGGCCCCGCCAAAAATACGGTAGGATTCCTTGCAGATGGCTATGACAATATGTGCCTATTTCCTATTTGGAATTCCTATCTACTACAGTAAAATTTTGACATTATGGGTCACCTTTTTGAACTGGCGTCCACTTGTGTTACTCGATGTGAAGTTTAATGCTTTCATAGATATTCAAAGCGTCCTTAGTGTTTTACACCGTCTCAAAATTTTAGTCCACTACAGAAATTAGTTGTGCAATTTTTAGATACAAAATTACTCCTTCGTTTCAATATTTTTTTTTTCCCCGCAACAACAAATTTGTAACTGTTGAATGAAAGAAATATAAAAAAATACTATTTTGCACAACTTTTAATTTCACACTAATTTTTAAAATAAGTTGATATCTTTTATTTGGTGCCAAAAATTGTCGATAAATCATTATGGGAATACTTTACTTTTTTATCTTAAAATTATGCTACTTCTCGTAACGGACTACAATTTTGAGATGGAGGAAGTGAAAACTAACACCGCTTTTTATAAAGGAAAATTACGAAACGGAGGCAAGAACACATTTAAATTCGTACTAATAGACACAACATATACCACTTTTTTTTTTTTTTTTTTTTTTTTTGTCTTCGTTTATGGCAATATCGGTAGCTTGTGTAGTGTATAACCCATTTTTTACCTGAATCTACGTACAACCTAGATAAGTTGGGAGTATTTATTTTGGGTGTGGCCGCATGCAGATTGCAGCAGCTACTTCAAGAGGTCCCTGTTTCTTGTGGGAGAGATCGGTGGAAATGATTACAACTACCCTTTCTTCGTCGGTGGAAGCATTAAACAACTTCAAGCACTTGTACCTCTGGTTGTTGAAGCAATTGTTTCTGCCACCACTGTACGTTCCAATAAATTACTCCATCCAAGGATTTAAATATCGGTCGATACGCGACGTATCGGCCGAGACGTATCGGTTTTTTAAGGGACCGATACCGATATTTGACCGATATACTGCCCGATACAGGCCAATATCGGCCGATATTTGACTGTATCACCGATACCGTTACGTGTCCCGATACCGAGATTTAAAACCTTGCAGTCCTTCCGTTCCAAAATTTTTGTTCACTGTGTATGGGATGCACAGCAGGTGTTGTGCACCATCCGAGCCGTCCGTTGCTCGGATGAACGGCTTAGATTTCATCTTGCACGCACAACAACGAACGCTGTGGATGCAAAAGTGCCGAGGTGAAATCTGGGTTATCAAAATTTAGAAAAAAATAAAAGTAGGCGAAGGAGAAAAAAAAGACAATAAACAAAAATTAGGCCGAATGGGTCTGTTTTTTTTTTTTGGTACTTTCGGAAATAAATTAGAACTTAATTAAGCAAGAGAGTCAAGCTGCAACATAAAAGTGCAGGAAGTTGTTTACAGAAACTAAAACCGTAGTGGCAACCATGGAAATAAACACAAAAGTCTAGTCTAAGATCTGACGAAGATTAAGGTTATCCCTTATCAGGAATTCCCTTATATATATCCACAGGGGGAGAGCTTGATACCACCAGGTCTTCATTTTGTTCGGTGTTTTGGAAATATATGCCCAATTATACACATTAAGTAACTATTTCAGAACTGATTACACCAAAAAAAAAAAATTAGTCAAATAAATTCGCTAGACACACAAGCAAAAATGAGTAACTAGTTGTGTGACATGACCATTAGGGCTACGAGTGACAAGAGCTCAAATAAACGATCCGATAATTAACATTTTTTCTTCTTTTCAAAATGTATTAAGATGTTGATTGAAGAAGGTGCGGCCAAGCTGGTGGTGCCGGGAAACTTGCCGATCGGGTGCTCCGCGGTGTATTTGACATTATTCCAAACTCCAAACAAAACAAACTACGATCAAAATGGGTGTCTCAAGGTGTACAATGCATTCTCCAAGTATCACAATGCTAAGCTGAAACTTGCTTTGGAGAAATTGAGACAAAAATACCCCCAAGCAAGGATCATTTACGCAGACTATTATGGCGCTGCTAAACAGTTGTTTCACAAGCCGCTCCATCACGGTATGCTCCTTTTGCTCAACGAGAAGTTTGTATTGTTAATTGTAGTAATTAGTTAGGGACACAGGAATTCTATAGTGCAGTGACTCAGGATTTTCGATTCCGTTACTGAGAACTTGAACCCGTAACACTCCACTAGCTCGTGGTACCGCTTTTTGAATAAATAAAGAACTCAAGTGCATGTATTTTTTTTATACAAAATTAAAAATGTCAATTATTATTTTTAATTCGGTAGGAAAAGAATCTAAAAATTGTACACAAGTAATTTACTTTTATGGAAGTCTAGAGGCACTACATTTTAGTATAAAAGTGGCATTCTTAGTGGATGAGTTTTCCATGTATTACATCATGCATTGATGTGGTAATGACGTGTGCACTTTTATAGTTTATAACTTATGTAGTGCCTCTAGCATTGCTCGTTTTCGGGGTTATAGTGATGTAATTGGGGATCCTGTAGTGCCCAAGCCATTGATCGTGCAATCAACGACTCGGATTTCATCTCGGCACTTGTACGATTCGAGCCATCTATTGCAAAGATGAAATCCGAGCCGTTGATTATTGAGATTAATGGTGCGAGTGCCATATTACAGTTTTGTACTTTATAAAAGTTGATTGTAAAAGTTGTAGATATTGACATCTATCACGTATAGGCTCTTTTAGATCTATCGTTGTGCATTATTTTTCTTGGAGTTGTCACAAGGGGGTATGGCATTGTATTTTTTATTTTATTGACATGGCATTGAAGAGTTCTTCTCTGATGTCATGTGCAAAACATTAACTTTTGAGTTTATTATTATTATTAGGTTTTACTTTTGATTTGGATATAAATTATATAAAAAGGTAAAAACAAAAAAACCAAAAAAAAAATTTATTGTATGCAGGATTTACCAATGGGGTGGTGAAGGCATGCTGTGGAGGAGGTGGGCCTTACAATTTCAACAATTCTGCAAGGTGTGGGCACACAGGGTCCAAATCATGCAATAGTCCCTCTACTTTTGCTAATTGGGATGGAGTCCACCTAACCGAGGCGGCCTACCGATACATAACCATGGGGTTGATTGATGGGCCTTTTACTTCACCGCCCCTCAAGTACCCGTCCGACTCTTAGTCACGTTTCGTCTTGGATCCTTAACCACCACATATTTTTACAGGATTGGTATATTTAATTAGTCATGGCCCCATTAAATTATGTTGTGGCTAAGAATTCTTGAGTGTCATGTGACTGTACCCGAAAGTGTAACAATTTCTCTTGTGAGACAGAGTGTTCTACTAGAATTTGTTCTATTTGCAACAAATATGTGCATCTTTGAATGCCTTGTGAAACTTTACACATGAAGTACTTACCAAAAAAACTTTACTCATGAAGTTGGTTAAATACCCAAAGTTGAAACATTTGAAGAAAGTCATGAATGGAACTAAATCGGAAAGCAAACTTACTGCCTAATGCATTTTATGAAAGGAAAAAGATAGATGCTTGACGAGAAAGGGAAAGCATTAAAGAAGCATCTAAAAGTAATTGGACCCCAAAATAATTTTAATATACTTATCACAAAAAAAAAAAAGTAATTTTAATATAGCAAAACCTATACTCCCTCCATCCCAAATTGCTATTGTAACCTTTTCAAAAGCCGTGCACTTATTGGATCAAATAATAAAGTACTCCTACTTCCATTCAAAATTTTATGTAATTCTTTGCAACAAATTTAAGTACGCATGAGTTCTTTAATTTGTTGCAATTAAAGCAATTATATACAGAAATATTTTGTTTAATTTTTATCTCTAAATAACATGACTTTTCGTAGGAGACAAGGGATGTGCATGGGGACGGATCGGGGCCGGAGAGTACTATCTCCACCCCCAATCCCCAAACCCCCTACCCATATCCATCCCCTACCCAATCTCCAACGGGGATTTATTTTCATCCTCCATCCCCACTCCAAATGGAGAACGGGGATCCCCACGGGGATTCAGGGATCAATTATTTTCCCTAGAGTTACAAGTAAATATCAGTAGAAGCCCAATTACAAATCATTTTCCTTAAAATCCAATCACTGGGCAACCCTGGATAGCACACACACCAGCCATGACAATGAAATAGAATATGTAGCAACAAATGATTAAGTATTCGAAGAGTGTCCAACACATTCTTCACATTTGAACAACAGTAAATTGTCATCAGTCTTCATGTCTCTTAATTTTGCCACAAACTTAGCAGGTTCTGAATACATAACACGGAGATCTGGGAACAGATATTGGAGTTCATCAAATACTGTAAGAAGAAAATCTTGCAACACACAAATAGAAATAATTAAAATTCAACTAAATTTCAACAAGATAGCAACAACTAAGGTTTCATTAGGCAACGGCGTAACGGAAATTCCAAAATGACGCCTGCACTTCACCCCAAGAATAACTCCACACACTCGCATTTCTATTTATCTGCGATACAAAAAGAAGTCAATCAGCACGATAAAGAGGAAGATACCACAAAACATAAGCCAAAGGAAATTATCAATAGGTAAAGTCGCTAAGAATCTATTGAGCAAAAAAAATTGGGTGAGAATCATAGGAAATTCAGATAACTGTTATTAGGTACTAATAATATGCAAGTGCAAAGGCAGTGCCAACCAAAACTTTTCCTCAGAGAAAAATGACAACAAACCTCAGCCTCTTCTTTGGTCATGCCTTCCTTCCATGCATGATCGAAGAAACCATACAAATAACTAGAGCCAGATCCTAGATGCAAAACCCAACATCAATAAGATCTTTGGTCAGTACCAACTGTCAAAATTAGTACAACAAGTCGCTAATTAGGAACATCAGTGATAATTTCCTTCTCTGATCCAGCAAAGGTAACATCAGTGATGTTCCATAATTAGGAACACTACTAGGCCTGCAAATGACATCGAGAATGCATAAGTCAAGGACAAAAGGTCGCATTACCTGATCAATCATCAATAGTAGTTACATCAGACATACACTCATCAATGTCCATATCATCATCATTGATAGTTGGAATATCTTCTTTCACAAAAAAATAATAATAATAATAATTAAATCATAATTAAAGACAATGAATATTACATAGCACATTAGAATAAAAAAAAGTGTGAACAAAAGAGAGTTAAAAAATTACCCGCGTCCTCAAAGGCCGCCAACCAACTTTGGGAACACATCAATGTTTCCAAAGTCTTAGGGTGAAGTTTATTTCTACTTGGAGTCACCACTCTACCACTAGTGCTGAAAGAGGACTCAGATGCAACAGTAGGCACGGTGTAGACACCCCAATCCGGACCGCTGAAATTCTGAAACTTCCCCAAGGATGAAAATGCCTAATGATAGCACACAAGGCTTGATCAAAGACTTGAGGACCCCACCAATAACCTTCCATAAGATTACCAAAACATCCCTTGGAACCCCGGAGTGGCCCAAAACCTTAAAACACATGCACCTGGATTACTCTTTCAAGCACCTAGATTGGCTAAATCCAGGTGCCCAGAGGGAGTCCAGGCGTCTGGATTCCATGAGTTCAGGCGCCTGGATTCAACCCAGGCGCCTGGAAAGGCATAATCCAGGCGCCTAGATATTAGCCCAGGTTGAGTGTGGTTTAAGTTGATAGTGGGCGGGAACGATATCTTGGGTGGATTTGTTGCAGAATCAGTTGGAGAGGGGTGTGAGAGAGATGATTACCTCTACATTTTACCCCCTAGGTGATCCCCATCAACCCTTTCTAAAGGTTCAAGTGGCCCTTTTTGAGCCCTTGGTTTTCTATAAAAATCACTCCTCTCCTCCATTTTGAGGGGATCAGTTCTCCTCTTCTCCCTTACTGTTATTCTACCAAATTTACTCCAGAAATCCCAGCTTCAACTATCACTTCTCAAATCCTATCTATTTCAACCCCAAAAATCACCTCCTTCCCCCATTAATCCATCATCCATTCACTCCCTTCAACCAGACTCCATCAAAGCACACATAAACTACCCTTTGTTGCTTTGAAAACTCAAAAATCATCAGTTACATTCCCATAAAAACCACTCAAAAACCCATTTCAAGTTCATTGATCAAACCAAAAGGTAGATTCTTCTACCAAAAGTGCTCAAATAGGCCCTGAGGGGAACTCAACCAAGTTCTCACTGGTTTTCTATACCAGTAGAGGGCTTGGGAGAGGTTTGAAAATAATCAAGAGAGAAATTTATTTTGTGCATCTGCACCTAATCCAGGCGCCTGGATTCCCTCCTCTTAGTCATGTTTTCTGCTTTCTTTTGTATTTTAATCATTTCTTGTGACATCATCTGCATGCATTGATGTTTGTTCAAACTCATTCAATGCTTAAAATTTCATAATAGTGAATATTTGTAGTCTTTTGTAGGTAAAAACCAAGTTTGATAAAGGAGTTATATGAGAGAAAGATGCTTGTATGAATTCATATATCATTCATGAGGTCTGATCATTGAGTACCCAATATGTTTAAGGAAGTTCATCATGTCATCAAAGCATATTCTATAGTGTTAAAGTCCAATATGAGCATTTTCATTGCATTTTTAGTATAGATTCATTCTTATTTTGCATTGTTATAAATACAAGCTACTCAAATAACATTCTATATGCATGGATACGGTATATCGGTTCTGAAATGTGTCTTGTATACACTACCTAATCGTCAAACCATTCAAAATCAAAGCCATTTTTAAGTTCATATCATGGATTTGAGTTGAACTTAAGGTTCGTGTCTGCTATTGTGTTGCCAAACATCATTTAGAGGGTGTGGGAGTTAGTCAAAAGCATTACACTTGTTTCTTGCTGTGAAAAATGAAATTTTAAAGTTACTGTCTGGTGGGCCATCCAGGCGCCTGGATTGTCCCATTCCAGGCGCCTGGATCCGCCTAATCCAGGTGCATAGCATGCAATCCAGGTGTGATGATGTGATGTTAGCGGTTGGTTTTCGGGGGCTGTTTGAGGCAGTCCAAGCATGGTTTAACGAAGCTTAAGTGTTTTTGTGCATTTAGAGCATTCACTCATGACATTTTGCACAAGCATCCACACACATTTCATTGTTCTTTTTTATACATTTTCGTGCTTTCACAAGAATACGTGTTCAAAGTTCATTCAAACAACATTTCCAAAATCCCTTAAACATTTAGTAGAGACCGGTGGTCACATCGGGCGAGAGGGGTGCTTTAAATTCCTTCCTCTCTCGTAACCTAGCTTCCGGACCCGAGAAATCTCAATAAAATCAGACCAGTCAAACATTTTCTGTCTTAAGGGCAAAAGAGTCATTTTTCAATTGGTTTCTCGGGTACGGTCCTCAAACCCAGGTGGCGACTCCTGTCAATCAATCAAACCATTTTCCAAACTCGCCATTGATTTTCGTGGGCATTTCCGCGGGGTGTTCACACACAGGTATCGCCAACACATCCCTAGCTATGGCTTGCAAAGTAGGGAACTTTGTACCATTGGATTTCCACCATGCCAATACATCAAAGTTCTCACCCTTACGTCTCGGTAATTCTTCCTCCTCCAAATAGTATTCCAATTCTGACTTGACATGTGAAGTTTTAGCTTTCTTCAAGTTCTCTCTATAGGAATCAAAGTCTGATAGCCGATTTTTACACTTCAAATAGGTAGTGGGCGGCTTGCTTAAGTTGCTTGAAGTAGCTTTCTTCAAGTTCTCTCTATAGGAATCAAAATTTCCTAAACCAAATGTGTTCCACCATACGTAGAGGATATTCATGCATTATAATCATGTAAGCTAGTTGTTTTCTAGCAAATTCTGGATCGTAGCTATAAGTTTCAACGTTGGCCTTTTTTCCCTCCCCCCTCATAAGACCAGCTATTAAAATCTTTTGCTTCCCATCAATCATTTTTTTTTCGTACAAGATTTAACATGATCTCCCAAATGTGTTGTTCCACTCTTAGGATCCCCAACCAATTTCTTTTTACAATATATGCACCTTGCTTTATACACATCCGTTGCCTTAAGTATTATCCTCTGAAAATGCAGCCAATGTTCACTCCTTAAATTAATTTGTGACAAAATTTCATCACCTTCAGAAGTGTACTCCTTCGGTTCATTAGCGGGAATTGAGATTGTTTCTGCTTCTGAAATTGAATTTGATTCGACTTGAGTTGACATAGAGTGAGATTCCCGAGTCGGCAAACTGCATGTTAAAAAAAAAAATCACTCGGCTTGAATGAAACAACTGTATTGTTTAAACTGACTAAACATCAAACAACTGGAAGAGAGAGTAATTACCTTAACGAGCGTGGGGATCTTGAGGGTGGGGATCTCATATCCATTTTAGGCTTCTCTGAAACAATAGCAAGAGGGATAGAAATATTGAGAGTAGAGACAATCAGACAATTGAGAGATTGAGAGAAATATAACAATAACAAGATGCAAATGTCCAAGGAACTTATCAGGTTGTTTTCAATAACAATAAACACGAATAGCAGTTAGTTTCTATGGAAGTCCAATAAACAATAACAATCATACTACCACTGATTTATGGAAGTCCACACGCCCCAAAAATAAACACAAGTAGTAGTTAATTTCTATCCCAAAATAGCACACTGATTTATGAAACTTGACTCTTTTCATTTGCCTACTACTTTTTCTCCTCATAGCGACATTGCCCATAGGCCATAGATGATTAGTTCTTTCAAAGATGAAATGGTTGACCAGATTCTTCTGGGCAATAGCCGATCTGACTCCATAGAGAGAGAGAGAGAGAGAGAGAGAGAGCGAACAACTTACACACGGTGAGAGTTGAGATTCCAATAGCCGAATCGGTAGCAGGTGGCCGGTCGTCGGAGATGGAGGCTGATCACGATGGTCAAGTTTGGAGATTGGCAGAAGTGATGGAGGCACAGACGTGGGAGGGATAGGATCCTTTGCGGCTGCCTGCAAATGAAATACAATAAAAGAAGAACAATACGTAGAACTAATAAACCCTAGAACAATAGTTACAGTGAGACCCCATGAGTTTGGACAAAATTTAGTGTGAGACCCTATATGTTTGGAGAAAATTCAGTGAGACTCCAAAGTTTCATAATTCATGAATAAACCCCTATATTTCGAGGATTCAGGGACGGGGCGGGGCGGGGACATACCTATCTCCAGCCCCTACCCGATCCCCAAACATTTTTTAAAAAAATCCCCATATCCTATCCAATCTCCAAACAGATCTCCATATTGCCGATCCGTTCGGATCGGAAATCGGATCGGATTCGGACGGGTCGGATGAAATGGCCAACCCTATAGGAGACCAACAATTTGGAAACATCATTTTTTTTTATCCCAAAGTGGCCAAAACTACACCGGTCCACTTTTGAAATAAACTAGTTACGATTAGTTTGGTTTATATTTGGGAAGTTTTGTTATTTAAGTAACTTGATTTTGTCAATTGCCATGTGTCCTTCCTCTTATACTTTTTGATTGACATGACAAATCTAGCACTACCTGTTGGAATTAACCTGAGGTTTGTAGCGAGGGCTGAGAAATTTGCTCTTAAACCCAAGAGGAACAGGTCTTGAAATTTAGTGTTTTTACTTTGTACCGTATTGGACTCTTCTTCAGGGAGATTTTTTTTTGTTTTTTTTTTTGAACAGGGAAAATGCAACTTATATTGATAAGAAATCAAGTACAAGTTACACGGCCCATAGGCCTAAAGGGAGAAGAGATTACGACAAAAAAAACAAAGAAAAAACAACAAAAACAAAACAAAACAAACCAAAAAGCCACAAGAAATAGCGTCGAGGACGGACCACTCAGACACACTCATGAAAGAGGGTGGATTGACCCGATCTACATCTTTCTGAAACTCGTTCCCGCCACAGGCTGAAGGACCACCACCGGATCCGCTACAGACGCCTTCATCGCCGCTGTGAGAGGGCTCCCAAAAATCCATCGGCAAAACCAATCGGATCTAGGAGCCTAGGTACCCAAGAATGATGGGGTGAGGGGAACTCATCTCTCAAAAGAGGAGAGGTACAACCATGAAGGAGGGAAGGAGCCGAGAGGATAGAGAGCCGGAGTAGATGGGGGACTGAGGGAAGAGGGTGAAGGAAGAGAGATGAGGGGCTGAAGTAATTTGGGGGGGGGGGGGGGGGGGCGGGAAACGCACCTAGCCAGAGCTCTCTCTCTCTAAAAGTCTCTGGAGCCTTCTCCTCTTCAATCGTATGAACATTTCTTATAGGGAGATCAAATCAACTTACATTGCAAGGATTTAAATAGCAACGGCTACGTATAGGTTTTTTTTTTTTCCCTCCGGTACTGTTATATTGGTACTATAATAAAAAATTCACACCCGTATCGGCCGATTCCCGTCGCTTTTTATCCTTTTTTTTTTTTTTTTTTGCTTCACAGCCGTTATGGCCGCTACACAACCGCAACACCCGCTTCAGGCGCTTGAGCGCCGAAAATAATTTCAAAAATTTTACGGTCGTGACACCTGATTTCGGTTCATATCATTCGATGCTCCCGCTACCGTTACACTATTAGCGCTACTGCTGTTTAAAACCTTGTTCCATTGATACCACCGGGGGGTCTAGAATTTAGTTTCCACATTTGCTAGCACATCGTAAGCAATATATGTTTGGAAGAAAGGCAAACTTTCAGTATCATTAGATTCATTACCATAGTTTACATACATGGAATATATAGATTTTACAAGTTAATTAAGTTACACACAGAACACTTATTCATAAGTACAATTGGCTGTAAATTTAAGATAGAGATTCACCAACACTTCTAAGCAGTTGGATAGGAAGAGTCCATTGCAATCCCGCAGAGACCTTCCTTAGCATCAATGTCTCTTTGCATTCGAATGTACCCCTCCTCGCCCCAACTCGTACCCCATGAGTTCTTCACCAACCAGTACTTGGTTCCACGATCGCTCCCGTATCCAACCGCAGTGACACCGTGATCAAGGTTCGTCCCACAAGCTCCCGTGAATATCCCACTTGAGTAAAACTGGAATGCAGACTCTCCGGCATCAATGGAAACCGAGACCGGCTGATTTGCTACGGCCTTCAACAGAGCAGCCTCACTGTTTGCAGGGACCTTTTCGTAGCCCGTGATTGTGGCTGCGCGGGAAGCTTCCTTCTTGATGTCACAGGTGCCGTCGGTTGCACTGTATGGGTAAGTTGCTTCAGTGGCAACGCCTTTATTTTTAATGATAAATTCAAAACCGTCTTCCATGTACCCTCCTTCACATCCATGATCATCGCCATTTGTGTCACAATCCACGAGTTCTTGCTCAGAAAGTGAGATCAGCTTACCCGTAGTGATCTCATGGATGCCTTCCGTGGCTGCAATCGTTGAAAATGCCCAGCAACTTCCTGCTCATCAAAAAGCACGGATGAGAAAAAGACACATTGAGCTAACAATAATAGTACAAAAAAAGAATGGAAAATGCTAAGCGTCAAGAAACACTACCCAGAAATTACCCGGAATTTGAGAATATAGTGGCCCAAGTTCCCAAATTCCGGGTAATTTTTCTGCGCATATAGCACTGTTGAAAAAGAATTCAAACAACAATGTTTCCGAACAACACAAGGAAGTTGAGAAAGGCGAAAAACATACCACATTGACCTTGATCCTTAATGGCAGTAACAGCACCGTTCTTCCTCCAGTCCATGCTAGACGGCACTGCACTCACGTTTTCGTACCTAAATTTTGTTACTTTGGACTGCCCCAGGTGGGAGGGCTTCTTGTAACCATTATGAGAGGCCCGGAATTCCTCGTTAGTTAAATCAGCAAACTGATTGATTCCCAGCTTGTAAGGTCAATTCCCTGCTCTGTTGAAAGATTCAATAAACTCTACGTTACCCTTGAATATATTGAATCGCATTTCTCTTTCTGTGTCGTCCTTGTACACACGCCCATAACGGGCCATCCATTGTTCGTGACTCACAGACATGGATGATTCAGGCAGTTTTCGCGACATGATTTGGGAAGCCCATAGCCCTAAAACTAACAAAGTGGCAATGATAAATTTGCTTCCTACGGTAAAAGCCATTTTGCTAACTAATGAGTTGGTTGATGCACTACATTGTTACCAGTTCATGATTTATATAGAAGAGTACAAGTATCCCTTAACGATCGATTTTTTTCTTCTTCATTCTATTCTATTACTGTTGTGATGTGAATTCGGCGTCGAAATTGTAGTTTATGACTTGGACAAGGTAGTTCAGCAGCGTAAACGTTGCTCTATTTAAGCACAATCCATTTTATATCATGTCACAATCATGCTTATATGCTTATTTAGTTCTTTTTATATTAACAATTCATTTTAGATCAACTTGTGCCCGCTCGCAATCCATTTTAATTAAGAGCCCTGAGGTATTTGACGTTGGCTCGGCAAAATACACAAAAGATCGAGCTCGAGCCATGGAGCGAACAAAAATAAGCTAGAGGCTAGAGCTCAAATCACCTAAAATTTACAAAGCTCGGGCTCAGCTTGCCAAAATTCGACTATAAGGATACAAACCAAGTCTGAACTAATACATGATTCAAATACAAAATTCTTAACCAAGTGTTTGTCTGAAACTAATACAAGGATTCAAATACAAAATTCTTAACCAAGTGCTCATTCCAGTTCTAGATCTTCATGGTGCTTCACCAAAAATGGCTTTAATTGGCACAGAGAGATTGAACAATGGCAATAGAGAGTCATTTAAAATTTCCAATTACTGATCAGGTTCCGGATTTGGAAAAGGATATGTATGTAGATACTAGTAGTTGTAATGTGCAATTCGTAGGCAAAATTCAAGCACAAGGATATGTTATGATGATTAGCTTCCATGCTTGTAACTAAAGAATCTACACCTCTCCACGTGTTGAGAATGCTTTTTAAAAGTATTTTGGTATTCTAGAAGTTTTTTTTTTTTTTTTTTGATATATATGTGGGTGTGGGTCGCACTTGACTTATTAATTCACATTGCACAATCCGTGTGATTTTGTCACAATCGGCATCGAGACCTTTTATTTATTTATTTTTTATGACAAGGCAATCCAGAAGAGTATTTGTTTAGTTCCATAGGCCCTATGGGCTTTATATTAATCCATGTTATCAAATTGCTATTACTTTGTCAAAATCGGCGCCGAAAACCTATCAAGGAGATGGGAGATCAAAACTCTTCTGTACGGATATGATAAATGTATATAGTTATCTATGTGAAAGAGACCTTTTGGTCTCCTTTCCAATCTTCCATTTTATTTTAGTTCCAATTGGTTTAACATTTTGCTTTGCTAACCCAAGATGTTTCAGCACTAAGTTCACCTCTTAATTGAAGTTCCCTAACTAGTGTAACATGTAGTACAATACAAGACTGATGGTGCATGCAGAGAAGAGAAGAAGCAAAAAACCAAAAATAAAAGGACGCCGCATTACACTAGTCAGAACCTTTTTCCTAGACGATTCTTGAGGCCGGCCCAGTTTTCTACCTTTGTACTGATCCCAACCCTGACAAAAAGATTCCTTCTTTATTATAGCCATTTTTCTTGACTTTTTATGCATTTTTACTATTTTGCTCATTCTTTTTAACTTTTTGTATACATGTCCATTTTTAGTAAATTTTATATTTTTAGAATCAATTTCTGACCCATATAATTTTAAATAGTCCTGATCCAAATTATTTTGGACAAAAATACCCCTGATAATTTACATAACACAGTTCACGTAGTTCAATTATTTTCACCAAAAATATTTCGGACAAAAATACCCTCGATGATTCTCACTGGGCAATTCTTATAGTCACTCGACAATTCTCATAGACGATTCTCATAGTCAGTTCTCATACGGACAGTTCTCATATTCTCTCGATAGTTCTCATAGACAGTTCTGATAGCCACTCGACAGTTCTTATAGTTTGAATCAATGCAAGATCATACTCTTCTTCTTCTCTCTGGAGTGCAAACATTCTGCCTCCGACTAGTGGTTTTGGCCTTGCTGGTCCTTTTCCCACTCCTTGGTTCTGGTATTTGTGGTTGCTATGGTTGGCTCCAGTTCTGCCCCTGTTGATTTTGATTCCCTTGGGACAGATTCCCAATTGCAGTTTGTTTTGGCCGTGGTTGTTGTTGTCCTCCATGACCAAAGCTTCCAGATCCGAGTAGTAGAGGACAAGAGCATCTGACTTGGCCTTCCTAGCCACAATTGAAGCATTTTACTCCTGGTGCCTGATTCTGGCCTTGGTTCAAGTATGGTCCTTGGTTTGACCCATGGTTTTGGCCCTGGTTGTTGCTCCTCCACTGCTGGTTGTTCTGTGGTTGAGATTGGTTGTAGTTCTGAGTATACGACTTGGGTGCAGAGTACCCATGGTTGTTGTTGCGGATTGGTCCTCCTGATGCCTGGTTGTCCTTTGATCTGCTCTTGAAGTCATTGCTTTCCCGTTCCATCATGAGTGCGCATTTTACCACCTGGGCATACATGGGGTATTCTAGTGCCATCACTGATCGGCGCGTGGCTCCAAGTCCCCACTCAAACTTCCTTGCTTTTGCTTCATCCGTTGGAACGAGAGTTTTGGCATGTCGAGACAATTTCTCGAACTTGGCAGCGTACTGAGAGACACTCATAGAGCTTTGCCCCAAGCTCATGAACTCTTAAATCATCGGTTGCTTGATTGGAGCAGGGAAATATTTGTCGAGAAAGATTGTCTCAAAGTTTTCGAATGTGATCTTTGTCATGTCGTGGAGCATCTCTGTCATTTTCCACCAGTGTTGAGCTTCTCCTTGCATTTGGTACGTAGCCAATGCTATGCAATCTTCATCTTTTGTGATGTCCAGTGTTTTGAGCACCTTCTTGATCTCTTCAAGCCAAGTCTCCGCAACGGTCGGGTTAGGCTCGCCATAGAAGGTTGGTGGTCGGTGCTTGTAGAACTCGTTCAAGGCCTGACTACGAGTTAAAGGGCCCTGAGGTGTATGAGCTGGTGGTTGTTGGGGGATGTTGGTGGCTGCAGCTATGAAAGCTTGAAACATCTGAGCGAGGTCTTGTACTTCGATTTGTCTATTGTTCCTCTCATTGTTTTGGTTGTGGTTGTTGTTGTTGTTGTTGCCATTGTGACCGTTCCTCGTGTTCGCCATCTACATTGTTAAAATTTTTATAAAAAAAAATTTTAGAAGGGGTTTTCTAACGTTGATGATCGTTTACAGTAAAAAAAAATCTAACTGAGCAAGAAAGGGCATAATATTTAATTAAAAGCATAGTTTCATAGATAACCAAAGATTGTGGGTTTACATCCATTTTACATGTTACGATCAGAAAATTACAAGCAAAGTAAACCAACCACTAGCACTACAATTAGGACTACAAGACATATCATGTACTCATGTGCTACAAAAAGTCATCGATTTCTCCCATCCTAGTACTATAACTACGACCTACTAGTACTACTACTCTAATCTAAACTGATGATAGTGGCTCGTCCGGATCTTCATCGTCCTCCCAGTCTGAAGATATCTCAATGATAATTTGTGGTGCTGGCGGTGGTGGTGAGTAGACTTGCACCGGTGACTTGAGTGGCGGGGTAGCTACTCCAGATTGGTGAGATCCCACGCTCTCCGGCGATGGCAAATGACAAGAGACATATGGGTGCGTCAGTGCTTCGGTTTCCAGTCGTTGATAGATTGTGTCATCATTGATCATCTTGGATGCTGCTTCATGTTTTAGAATGTGGTTCTTTGTTCGGTAACGCACTAGTTGTCTCCTCTTCTCCATTGGAGAATCTGGAGAGTCCTCAACCACTTTCTTGATATCGTGCTTGACCGCATTTTCAACTTGTATTTGGATCAATAACGCATGTTCATGTTTATCCCGAGGTATAATATGCCGTATATATATATATATATATATAACAGAAGTACATATAAGATACACTTAACTACCAAAGTTGCGCCCACGGAACCTAGTGCTAACCTTTTCCACGTCCGTGAGGTCTTCTAAACCTAAGCTCTGATACCAAGTTGTAACGCCCTAGTAGACACCCCAAAATGAGACGTTTGTGTACATTTTTATCCCCGATGATGAAAAGAAATACCCGGAAGGCCTCTTAGATTGAAATTCTTCAAGTCAACAAAGTCAACAATACCGTACGGTACTCATCTCTCACGCACGGCACAACCTCAGTAATGTACAACAACCTTTTTGAGCTTTGGCGGTGGAAGTGTGTCGTACGGCATAGTTGGTGTACCGCATGGCACAGTTTGTGTGCCGTATGACACTGTCATTTGTCAAACAGCTTTTGCAGAGCTTCTAGCAGCTCGAATTGTTGACATTCGGTTCCCCCATCTTCATGATGATTTCTTGCAAGGAAGAAAGGCTACCTCATAGCTATGATTATTTGTGTGGAGAACAAGTTTACGTAGTGACCAAGAGAATTCCTACGCCTATATATATACCGATCGGTCGCAATGAAATTGGTGAGAAAAACATGAAGCTCTACCACTAAATTCTACCAAACAACACTTCTCTAGTCACAAACCTTCTTCATTCTTACCTATAGTGTCCAGAAATCAATCTCATTCTCCCTCCCAAAGCAAACCCAACCAAAAAACCCAGCCTCTGTTTTCAGTCCTAAAGGCGTGAAGTTGCCATTCGAAATTTACCCAAGTCTCAGCCAACGATCATCATAGCCACAGCACTAGGGTTAAGTTGGAGTTCAAGGAAGGTCTGAATCGAGGTCAGGAACTTCTAAAGAGTTTCAATCCGAGAGTTCCCAACCGAAGGTATATTTCCGTTTTGCCAAATTTCTTAAGTTTGGTACCTTGAGGGGAGGGGTGCCAAGTGTGGGATTGTACGGGGAATAAATCCACGTAAGCCTGGATCACGTGCTTCCTTGATTCAACCCTAAATCTGCAAGACAGAAAGAGGGTTAGAGCACCTTTGCCTCTCGTTGGCAAAGGCCCTCTGATGCCTAAGTTAGTATCTCGTACTATAAACTCTCAAATCACAATGCGTATGAAAAAGGTTTCACAGCGTACCTTTCTTCATGGGTATGTTGTTGTATTTATAGGTATTAACAGTTTGTTGATTTAGGCATCTCGTGCCCTACTTTCCCGTTAGGTTTAGGAATCCCTTTCCTACCAGGACTTTCCTATTACGCATCAATCTCCGAATACTGCAAGATCCTGTTTTAGCAGCAGTCCTTCTTTCCATATAGGATTCTTTCCTATATGGGGTACATTCCCAATCCTGTTAGGAATGCTCATATCAATCCCTTATTTAACGGGATTGCTCCTTATCTCGTAAGGAACCGCCATAGATTATTCTGGAATGTCTCACCGCCTTATTCCTGGCGGTGCCGTGCTTCCACATAGCTCGGCACGACACGTACATAACTCAGCTACTCACGCTGAGCTGAATCTATGTATTCCAGAATGTCGTTCTAACTATATTCGTAGCCTACCTAGCTTGGCAGGTTTAGGGGTATCCCCTTGTGACTTATACCGAGCTAGTACATCCTGGTGCGTTTAATTTAGTTTACCATATTGACCTTATTCATGGCCAGTACAGCTCGGCACAGGGCTAGGACTTCCCTATGTGGTGTCGAACTACTTACCCTTTCGTGGTGAGTGATAAAGGCACGTGCTATGCCCTTTAATGGGGTGGTCAGGTTTTACCCACTCCAATTGCTCCCCAGCTCTGCCCACTACTGTCACTCGCCAGCAATGCGCAGAGCTTCAACGGTCTCTGATGCACCTAGCTACACGTCTCCCCCTCACGTGGGGAGCAGGGTTACTTTCGCATTAAATGCGGAGCGACCCGTTGGTCATCCGATAAGCCCAAAGGATGACTTGGGGTGACGTTTCTCGTACGTCACGCCCTACTTTATGGGTTTTTGGGCAGGATAATGATTATTCTCTCCCCCCAAATCCCTCTAAGTCTCAAAAACCCCTTCCTCTCCTTCTCCATCTCCTTAGTTCCTTTATCAGAAGCAAAATAGAAAGAGAGAGAAAGAGAAAAAAGAGTTTCGTCCGCCATTAACGCCGTTTTCAGAGTTCATATTTCCGTCGTTCCGTCTCCGTCCTCCGTCGGAAACCCCCCTTAGGCTTATACTCTTTCACGTAAGTACCTTCTTTCCCATCCTCAGATTTCCATCGCGTGTTTGTCTTTTTAGGTTTTCTCGAGTTCCCTGTTCATCATCTTCTTGTTTTCTCTCTTACGGGTTTCAACGTTGAAACCCTAACCATGGGGAAACATAGGGCCCTCCTGAGTAATGCCCAGAAAATAGCAGAGTTCCGTAGAAAATACGAGGTTCCTAATGACGTCCATTTTAGATTGAACGATCGTAATGATTTGAGAGAAGAACGTCAGGATGAAACAAGATTCACGCCCCCTTGATCTTTATAGTGGAGGGTGGCCTTAGATTCCCCCCACATCCTTTCTTTAGAGAGTTCTGCTATAGGTGTAGGCTAAACCCTATGCAACTCTGCCCTAATTTCGTTTAGGTAGTTATGGGCACAGTTGCCCTGAACAGGCTGCTCGGCCTGCATCTGGACTGGTGGGACTTGCATTACCTTTACAGTGTAGTCCCTACAACAGACAATAACTATTACTTCAAGGCCAGAGGCCCTGAGCAGAAGCTCATCACAGATCTGCCCAATTCCTCAAAGGGCGAGGGGGATGACTATCTCGTAGTCACCGGCAATTGGGAGCCAAGGGATGCTGAGGGGAACACTATTGGCTTTGCCTGCCCCACAGCCACAGGCCAACCATGTTAGTATTCAATCCCTGCATTATTCCTTTACTTCTTGTCCTTCCATAAACTGTAGTTGATCATTTTTGCCTTATGTTGTTTTGCAGCGAGCAACCTTAACCAAGGCAGCCGTTTGATCCACGACAAACTTCATCGTGAGGACATTGCCCGAGCTCTATACTAGCCGTACTATGACTGATTCTCCGCCGCTCGTGCAACCTTGGGCTCCCCCCTTGGCACGTCCCAATGGCACTTCTCTCTCCATAACAGACAAGATCTCTTCTGTGGATGTGGCCTATGGTGTCTCTCGAGCTACTCTTCTTCCCTCAGATATGGATAGGGAAAAGAACAACTCGTACGACAGCCTAATGAAATCGATATTTCAATCCAGCGCCAAGGTAAAAAGACTTGCTTTCTACTTCCTTCTTGTTGCATGGAATTTCCATTTTTCTTTATTCGTTGTGTTCCGTTTTGTAGATTATGCAAAAGGCATCTGTGGGTCTAGAGAGGGCCAAGGATGCCGAAAAGGAGCTGAAGAAAGAACAGAAGAGAGCGGAGAGAGCTGAGAAGGAAAGTGCTCAAAATGCTCAGTCTCTGAAGGAAGCTCGGGAGGAAGTGGAGGCGGTGAGGAGAGAAAATGCTAATCTGAAGAGGTTAGCCGAGGAGGTTGAACGTGATCTTCGTGAACAGCTAGCAGCTGCGGAGACTAGGGCGGAGGCTGAATACGACCGAGCTGTCGTCTCGATTACTGATAACTACCGAGCTAAAATGCCAGTAGTAAAAGATGTCGTTTGGGAGATGGCCTGGTGAAGATGCCTCAGCAAGCTCGGCGTACACGAGTCGTCTCCTCACTGGATCAATATGGAATTGCCGAGCGAGGTAGCTGCTGCCCAGGCTCGTCTTGTCACTCAGTCTCCTCCTAATCCTGAAGCTCAATCTGAACCTCACTCAGAGCAGACCCAAACAGATGGAGCCATTACTGATCTCACCGCCCTTGAGGACGGTGCTGCTGAGGGCACCGTTGATAACCCTGATCCCAATACTACCACTGGTGTCGAAGGGCACAATGAAGAGGCTTGATGCCTGTATTTTTCCTTCTGATAAATCTGAACTCGGTTTTTGATTGACCCTGCGTGGTCCTGTTCGGCCGGGTGTGGCCTTTTAAATACTCTTTAAGTTTCTCGTACTTACTTACTTGCTCAGACCTATGTGGCTTGATTTCGTATGCTTTTTCTAAGTGTTCTTCAGATTTAAAGACTTTTTATTTCCTCCTGCACCATTATTGCATCGTTGTGAATATAAATACTTGGAAATACTGCAATATCCGTTGCAAATCTGAGTTTTTTCATTCTCAGATACTCGTTGCAATATTTGTTGCACATCTAAGTGTGTTCATACTTAGAAATTCATTGCAATATTCGTTGCAAATCTAAGTTTTTTCATACTCAGATACTCGTTGCAATATTCGTTGCACATCTAAGTGTGTTCATACTTAGAAATCATTGCAATATTCGTTGCAAATCTAAGTTTTTTCATACTTAGAAATTCATTGCAATATTCGTTGCAAATCTAAGTTTTTTCATACTTAGAGTTTCAAGTGTCTTCGTACTTGGATTTACTAATACGATTGGAATACATACTCTCTGCTCCCCAATAGGAATCCAAATTTGAGACAAATTTTGGTTCGTATTAATCAAAACCACAATAAGAAAAAATGAAATCTTATTAATGCTTGAAATATTGAAAAATAACTGATGTTGGTGATTTGATTCGTTATCCCAACATGTTAAAAAAAGAATGTGAAATTATTCGTATTCACTTCAAAAGATGTGATTGTATTCGTAATCACATAAACAAATTACTGGTAAAACTTTCTCAGGTTCTGGACATTCCATGGTCGTGGTACTGGGTCTCCATCCAGGTCGGCCAAACGATAAGCCCCAATTCCAGCAATCCCCACAATCTTATGGGCCTTCCCAGTTCGGCCCAAGCTTCCCATCAGTGGATACTTTGGTGTTTGCCAAGACTTTCCTTAGGACCAAATCCCCAATCTTGAACTCTCTTGGCTGCACCTTCTTGTTCTAACTTCTTCGCAGCTGCTCCTGATATGCTGTCAATGTAATTAGTGCACGCTCTCATTTTTTCTTGGCGATGTCGAGCTGCTCGGCCAAGGCTTTGTCGTTTCCACCTGACTCCATAAGAGCAGTGCGAATGGCCGGCAAGCCAATTTCCAGTGGAATCACTGCCTCTGTCCCATAAGCAAGGGAGTATGGTGTCTCTCCCGTAGATCGCCGTGAGGTGGTCCTGTACGCCCAGAGCACGGCTGGTAGCTCGTTTGGCCATTTTCCCTTCCTACTCTCCAACCTCTTCTTAAGACTCTTAAGGATGGTCTTGTTTGAAGCTTCCGCTTGCCCATTACTCTGTGGCTAAGCTGGGGTTGAATAGTAGTTTTTGATGCCATACTGAGCACAAAATGCTTTGAACTTTCTGCCGAACTGGGACCCATTGTCTGAGATGATGGAGTAAGGTACTCCAAATCGTGTAATGATCTTATTCCACACGAACTTCTCCACCATAGCTTCGGTAATCTTGGCCAGAGCTTCTCCCTCTATCCATTTAGTGAAGTAGTCCGTGCCAACGAGTAGGAATTTTCGTTTCCCTGTCGCCATGGGGAGAGGACCCACGATGTCCAGTCCCCACTGGGCAAATGGTCACGGGCTGGTTAGAGGTAACAGATCCTCAGCTGGTGCTCGGATTAGAGGAGAAAACCTCTGACACTTCTCACAAGTCTTGACAAAGGCCTTTGCATCTTCTTGCATGTAAGGCCACCAATACCCTTAGGATATTGCTCGGTGGGCTATGGACCTCCCACCCGTGTGTCCTTCACATGTTCCAGCATGGATCTCATGGAGGAACTTCTGGACTAGAGCTGGGTGTACACACAATAAATATGGGACAAGAAAAGACTTTCTATAAAGCTTACCTTCTGGAGAGAGCCAGAAACGTACTGACTTGGTTCTGATCTTGTGAGCTTCCTTCTTGTCTTTTGGCAAGGTCCCATCTCGTAGGTATGCCATTATTGGGTCCATCAACTCGGCCCAAACTCTGTTTCCATCACAATTTCCACTGCTCGGCCAATGCTTGGTTCACTCAAATAGTCCACAGCCACCGTGCGGTGGTACTCTGTTTTGATTAACTTTTTGTATTCCATGCAACCTTTGGTCATGTGACCCCAATCCCTGTGGTAACTACAATGCTGGTTAGTGGCTCTTCTTTTTTCTGGATTCCCCGTCATCTTTGAGGGCTTTCTGAACCATGGTTCATTCTTGATTCTGTACAGCATCTTGTAGATTGGGACGTTAAAGGTCGCCATGACGCTAAAGTATGACTTTGGGTATGGGTCAGCTTTGTCTTTCCTCTGCTGCGTATAGTCCTTTCTCCCTGTTGTGTACTCTTTCTTGTACACTCTTGACTCTACCACTTTCCTCTCTGGGAGTTGTGGTTGTCCAGCCACAATCTTCCCTCCGGCCTGCAGGATGCCATCCTCCACCCGTGCGTGCTCCTGGATTCTCTCCATAAGTTTGGCCACAGTCTTTACTGGATGCATGGTAAGCGATTCTCGTAGCTCACTATGCATAGGCAAGCTCGTCTTGAACGTTGCCAAAGCATATTCTTCACTGCAGTTTTCAATCTCGTTGAAAGTCTCTCAATAACGTTTGGAGTACTGTCGCAGAGTCTCATCGTCCCTCTGTCTCATAGAGGTTAATGCATCAAAAGTCTTTGGGGCTGCTCGGCTTGTTAGGAACCGAGCAGTAAACTCTTCGGCTAGTTGAGCCCAGCACAGGATTGACCCCTCCGGGAGCTTGTGGTACCAACTCAGGGCCACTTTTCCCAAGCTGGATGGGAACATCTTGCACAGCAAGGCATCATCTTGCTCATGCATGAACATGGCTTGTTGATAGTGTTGAATGTGAGCCACAGGATCCGTGCTAGTTTCGTAAGGGATGAATGGTGAATGCTTCACCCTGCTCGGTGTCTTCTCTGTTCGGATCCAGTGGGCCAGTGGTGACTTCGAGATCTGGCCTAGGGCTTCATTAGCTGTTTCTCGTGCAGTTTTAGGGCCTCCCTCCGCTCGGCCAGTCTCCCTTCTTCTCGCATATTGCTCAGGAATGTGCTCATTGGAACCAGATCTCTCATACCTGTCCCTAGCGTGCTTCCTTCTTTCTTTCTTTTCAACAGAAATGCTCCTTTCTCTTCGTTTTCGTGGAGAGGCTGTTCGGTCAGCGGAGACATTGTCACGATGATGACCTTTCTTTCCTTTCTCATACTGCACGGATCTCGTCCGTGAAAGTAGGTCTTTTTCCCTTTCTTGAAGCTGCTTCTTCAGGTCCTGAATCTCTCGCTCTGGTCGAGTGACTTCACGGGCCAGTTCTTCCGCTTCTTGCTCTTTTCTGTCGAGGCTGTCCTCTCTCTCTCGATCTCTAGTGTGTCTATGATCCTCCCTCCTTGGGGGACTCCTCCTCCGTTCTCGTCGGTTGGACGATTCCCCACCTCTTAGTGGTGTCTCTGAGCGCCTTCGCCTCTCGCCTGACCTTGGAGAATCATATGGGTGCGTCAGTGCTTCGGTTTCCAGTCGTTGATAGATTGTGTCATCATTGATCATCTTGGATTCTGCTTCATGTTTTAGAATGTGGTTCTTCGTTCGGTAATGCACTAGTTGTCTCCTCTTCTCCATTAGAGAATCTGGAGAGTCCTCGACCACTTTCTTGATATCGTGCTTGACCGCATTTTCAGCTTGTATTTGGATCAATAACGGATGTTCACGTTTATCCCGAGGTATAATATGCCGTCCCACGTAGTGTAGTGACCATACTCGTCGAAGTGGAAATCAAAAGCTTCTGACGAAGACGAAGACATCCTACATTTAGGAAACTTGGAGTTTAATTAGTATAAATTTCACAATAAGAAATTATATATATATATAACAGAAGTACATATAAGATACACTTAACTACCAAAGTTGCGCCCACGGAACCTAGTGCTAACCTTTTCCACGTCCGCGAGGTCTTCTAAACCTAAGCTCTGATACCAAGTTGTAACGCCCCAGTAGACACCTTTGTGTACATTTTTGTGTACATTTGTGTACATTTTTGTGTACCTTTTCCACACCTTTGTGTACATTTTTATCCCCGATGATGAAAAGAAATACCCAGAAGGCCTCTCAGATTGAAATTCTTCAAGTCAACAAAGTCAACAATACCGTACGGTACTCATCTCTCACACACGGCACAACCTCAGTAATGTACAGCAAACTTTTTGAGCTTTGGCGGTGGAAGTGTGCCGTACGGCATAGTTGGTGTACCGTACGGCATAGTTGGTGTACCGCACGACACAGTTTGTGTGCCGTACGGCACTGTCATTTGTCAAACAGCTTTTGCAGAGCTTCCAGCAGCTCGAATTGTTGACATTCGGTTCCCCCATCTTCATGATGATTTCTTGCAAGGAAGAAAGGCTATCTCATAGCTATGATTATTTGTGTGGAGAACAAGTTTACGTAGTGACCAAGAGAATTCCTTATAGCCTATATATATACCGATCGGTCGCAATGAAATTGGTGAGAAAAACCAAGAAGCTCTACCACTAAATTCTACCAAACAACACTTCTCTGGTCACAAACCTACTTCATTCTTACCTATAGTCTCCAGAAATCAATCTCATTCTCCCTCCCAAAGCAAACCCAACCAAAAAACCCAGCCTCTATTTTCAGTCCCAAAGCCGTGAAGTTGCCATTCGAAATTTACCCAAGTCTCAGCCAACGATCATCATAGCCACAACACTAGGGTTAAGTTGGAGTTCAAGGAAGGTCTGAATCGAGGTCAGGAACTTCTAAAGAGTTTCAATCCGAGAGTTCCCAGCCGAAGGTATATTTCCGTTTCGCCAAATTTCTTAAGTTTGGTACCTTGAGGGGAGGGGTGCCAAGTGTGGGATTGTACGGGGAATAAATCCACGTAAGCCTGGATCACGTGCTTCCTTGATTCAACCCTAAATCTGCAAGACAGAAAGAGGGTTAGAGCACCTTTGCCTCTCGTCAGCAAAGGCCCTCTGATGCCTAAGTTAGTATCTCGTACTATAAACTCTCAAATCACAATGCGTATGAAAAGGGTTTCACAGCGTACCTTTCTTCATGGGTATGGTGTTGTATTTATAGGTATTAACAGTTTGTTGATTTAGGCATCTCGTGCCCTACTTTCCCGTTAGATTTAGGAATCCTTTTCCTAACAGGACTTTCCTATTAGGCATCAATCTCCAAATACTACTAGATCCCAATTTAGCAGCAGTCCTTCTTTCCATATAGGATTCTTTCCTATATGGGGTACATTCCCAATCCCGTTAGGAATGCTCATATCAATCCCTTATTTAACGGGATTGCTCCTTATCTCGTAAGGAACCGCCATAGATTATTCTGGAATGTCTCACCACCTTATTCGTGGCGGTGTCGTGCTTCCACATAGCTCGGCATGACACATACATAACTCAGCTACTCACGCGCGAGCTGATTCTATTTATTCCAGAATGTCGTTCTAACTATATTCGTAGCCTACCTAGCTTGGCAAGTTTAGGGGTGTCCCCTTGTGACTTATACCGAGCTAGTACATCCTGGTGCGTTTAATTTAGTTTACCATACTGACCTTATTCATGGCCAGTACAGCTCGGCACAAGGCTAGGACTTCCCTATGTGGTGCCGAGCTACTTACCCTCTCGTGGTGAGTGATAAAGGCACGTGCTATGCCCTTTAATGGGGTGGTCAGGTTTTACCCACTCCAAGGATGATCTTCTATATCATCTCCACATTTGGTATACCCATGTTATAACAAAATCAGTTTAATTTGAAACACGTTGTTTTCAAACACATTGTTTTCCCATCCAAAATAATCTATTTTCAATTAAGTTTCATGCCTTGTTTGTGCCTTTATTTCATTCTTTTCGAAAATCAAAGTTTTGAACTGTTTGTAAAGGAAATTATGCCGCACGGCACTCTTTTGAAAATTTGACCGTTAGAATGATGAACAGTGTTGCACGGCACACTTTCTATACCGCACGACACACTTTTGTAAAATCTGAAATTTTGAATCATTTCCTTGTATGAACAGTTTGAACCCTTGATTTTTGTACTGTTATTTGCTTGTTAATTGCTTGTTTTTCATTATTATCGTCTGCTTAGCTCGATTTAAAAATGTTTATTTGTTAAAGTTCGGCATTAAAATATTTTCTAAAAATCCCACAAATGTTTAGTAAAGACCGATTTTTAATCGGGCGAGCGGGGTGCATTAAAACCCTTCCCCGTTCGTAACCTGGCTCCAGAATCCAAAACGAATCTCTAGTTTCCAAATCGTTTTCTAAATCATTTTCCAAATCATTTTCAAAACGGTTTCTCAGGTCCTAAACCATTTTCCAAAAACCCGGGTGGCGACTCTATTTTCAAAACAAAATAGTATTTTCCAAACAACCGGTGGAAATCGACAGTCCACAGCCCCGATTTTTTCATAACCGTTAAAATAAATTTTAAAAAGCAATTTCACAAAAAAAAAAAAAATTCCATAGACGCATCATAATACCATACTTATAGCAATTGTTATAGTTTTACAACCATATTAAACTTAAGTTAATCTGTCAAAATATTACAATATTGATTAAGACTTGAAGCTCTTAAAATATAGTCGACTAAAAGTGTTCAATGCGACTAAGCATACGGAAACCAAGACTCGTTGACTTCCTCCTCAGCAGTGTTGAAATTTGTCTGATCGTACAGCCCGTCTGTTCCGTCTTCGGTACCTGGCGAGAAATTACCAGGGCAACGCAGTACCATGAGCGATTGACGCCAGTAGCTAAACCCTACCCGAACCCATAACATACAAACAACATGATATAAAATGCAATGTAATAAAAAAAAAATCCATGATTCTTTTATTTTATCACTACTCTTTTTAACTTACGTGAGATCTAAAATCTCTCCGCGAGATCTGTCCTACCCGTAACCGCCAACGTAAGCCCCGCCCAGTGTGATTCAGACTGCTCCTTACTGATAAAGGTCCCGATCGGAGCTATCAGGTTAGATACCCAAATCTACGAATCAGCCGACCACGCAAGGAAGGAGAAAAAAAAAATCCAGAGGAAATCTATATTTCCCGTCATGTGACACAAGCACATTTTCATCAAAATCCTCAAACCTGTTCTCGCAGTTAATCCCCACTGTGTCTTACCCAGGGTTGCATTTCTCAACATTTCCAATTCCATGGCCATCCTCCACACTTTACCTTCTCATCATATTCTTAAATCTGTTAACTTATTTCCGTCTACGTGTTACACTCCAACTGTAACCACCCATGAACCTATTGTCTGTCTAAAATTTTCAAGGGACGACAAATAAATATGCATGGCAAGCACTCAAAATAAAAATGCAAACAAAACTCATACATTATAACAAGGAAACATGTGAATTGGCAGTGTAAGAATGTAAATAGCAATTTCATAATTTTGGCACAAAACATGGTTTCAACACAAATAAAGTTAGGCATCAAACATTATTTAAAGTAAGGATACTCAAATGGTCGGAGTTGGACCCAGTAGTGGGTCCCGCTTGGTTTCGGCCGGAACTCCATTTTTAACGACTCAAAGCTCTGGGTCGCATATTTTTTTTTTATATGCTAATATCCCTCCTCTCTCCCCCTTTTTGTTAGAAATATGAAGAGCATGGAGTTTCATCTTCGGGGCCCCTCCGCCAAAGTTATAAAGACGGAGAAAAATCTCTCGCCAAGTAAGACATTTTATTTGTGCCTCTTTTTTTTTTCTTTTTTTTTTGTCTCAATTTCTCACCTCTTTTCCTCCTCTCTTCTTTTTTTTTTTAGGTACTCCTTGCCCCGGCACGACGAAAGCATGGACCGTCCGACTTATTCTTGATAAAAGTGACGATGAGGGAGGCGACGAGGATCTTGCTCAATCCCCGGTTGAGAATCAAAATTACAATGGGGTATCGGGGCCCAAGTCTCCTCAAGACGAAATTTTGGAGATCTTGGACACCGAGGAGATGGATGATGTGATAGAGCAAGAAGGCGACGATGACTTCGTTGAGAAAAATGAGGGATCTGAGTCGGATACCGTTGAAGATGATCCCGGGGGTCTTTGAGGAAACAGCCAAGGCCAATGATGGTACCACCGAGAAGAGCACCCCCGCGGGTGAGATGGATTTTACCGAGACTGACACCCCCGCGGGTGAGATGAATTTTATCGAAACGGGCACACACGTGGGTGTCACTGCAGCGGGGGTCCTATCCGCGGGTGGCCCTGCCGCGGCCTCCTACACCACTGGTCCCGATTTGGTTGGGTCCGAGGAGATGGGCAAGAGTTCTTCCGAGGGTTCTTTGGTCAAGCCCGCGGCCCGGCATCGTCCGGTTTCGGCCAAGACCATGGTTTCTCTTGGTGCCGTTGCGAGTGAAATAGTAGTTGTTTGGATGATGAAGCGTTTGCAAATAGCTTATTTGAGAAAATTGGGCCGAGGGAGAAAAATGGTGAGGATGGACACCAGGATCATTTGGGGAAACAATTTTGCTCCTCCTCGGGTGGTTTCGGATCTTGCCAACCACGCTCCGTGGTCCATTGATCAACAATCTAGTCATCCATTATCGGCTCCGAGTACTTCTCGGGTCGTTATTAGTTCTTCGGAGTTGCGGGAAGAAGATTTTGAAACATTTGGTGGCATAACTGAGTCTTCCCCATTTGTCCAAGCATCTCTAACTCTCAATCAAGAATGAGGTACCTTTCTTGAAGATCCGGTTTTCAATCAAAGTGATTCTAGTTTACAAAGTGAGGGGGAAGAACAAGGAAGGGGTCGAGAGGCGGCCTTGCCATCCAACGTTGAAATTGCCGGGATTGACGTCGATCTGTTGCATTACCACCTCCTCAAAGATGTTGAACGACGTTATCCACTCATCTTTTCCAATTTAATTTCCATTTCTCCTTGGCTCACTCAAGGTATCTTGGACAGCTTTGCAACTCTCTTGAAAGACATCCGATCCATAAAAGGTTGATGCTTCGGATGCTCCTAAAATTAAGGCTTTCCTTCACGGGCTCAAAGATTTTGTGGGAATGGGTGTGGATATTATTTGGATTCATGATCGTCTTGAAGAGGCTGAAAGACTTAGCCTTATGGAGACATATGCGAGAGAGCTTGAGGATTCTAAAGCTCTTGTTGTTAGAAAGAGGCATGAGTTGGCAGAGCTTGAGGCGGATGTGGCAAGGAAGGAGAATGAGCTGTTCGAGGGAGATTCCTTCTCCTTTGGTCATGGGAGATTTCGTTCTTAAAGATCTCATATATTTTCAACTTATACTTGTGACATGTAGTTGCTAATTTCGGCTTGAATTTGTGACATGTAGTCACTAATTTTGTACGCCGCGTAATTGGTTCTCACTTTTTTTGTAATCGAAGTGTAGTAGCTAACACTTGATTAGTAGGATCTTTTGCCTTAGTAAATGTAATATCTTATCGTTTGAAGAACTTAATGAAATATATCTATCTCTTTTGTTTTCTTTTTTTTTTTTTTTTTTTTTGAGTGAAATGTCTATCACTTAATGCGAAATAAGTCTATTGCCTCATCTATCTTCTTCTTCTTCTTCTTTTTAGTGGAATGTCTATCACATAAATGCAAAAAAAATCTATCACCTCAGCTATCTCTCTTTTTTTTCTAGTGAAATGTCTATCACATAAATGCGAAAAATCTATCGCCTCATCTACTTTCTTTTTCCCTTCTTTTTTTAGTGACATGTCTATCACATAAATGCGAAAAAATCTATCGCTATATATATATACCTCTCTCTCTCTCTCTCTCTCTCTCTCTCTCTCTCTCTCTCTCTCTCTCTCTCTCTCTCTTGAAAGAAGTGAAATGTCTATCACTTAGCAAAACGCACACTTAATGGTTCTATTGGGTTTTAAAGCAAGGAGTATCGCCTTATCCATCTTTTCTATCCAACAAGAACAAAAAATAAGGACTAGATAAAAAAAAGTGAAAGCTCATAACATCGAAAATCATAAAAAAGGGAACTTCTTTCATTACACATTGTTGTTTACATAACTAATGGCCTAAAAAGGCCTTAATTGAAAGATAGAAATAAACATAGGTAAAACCCACTAAGGGTAGTACATCTTCACGTACTTGACGTTGATAGGACCGGTCTTAAAGCCATCTTCCACTCGAGTGAGCTTGCAATAGACGCTAGGACTTGCTTCAAGAACACGGTAGGGACCTTCCCATTTCAGGCTAAACTTCTGCAGTGGCAAGTCTCTCATCACCTCAACCACTGTTTTCCACACAAGTTCCCCGGCCTTGAACTGGCGTGGGACCACCTTTTTGTTGTAGGCCCGGGCAAGGGCCTCTCGGTACTTCTCAGTGCGTTCTTTTGCCTTTTCACGCTTTTCGTCTATCGCCTCAAGGTCAGCCATCCGTTATTCCCGTGTCATCCCCGCGGCTACGGCCATCCTTGCGGAGGGTACACTTAATTCAGCGGGAAGAACTGCCTCAGTCCCGTAGACTATATGTAGGGACTCGTCTGAGTTGGCTTCCTTTTCGAGATCCGGTAGGCCCATAGAGCCGTTGTTAAATACTCGAACCATGCCCCGCCGTTTTCGTCCAACAACTTACTTATGATACGGATCAAGGTCTTGTTCATGGCTTCGGCTTGCACGTTGCACTGGGGGTAGTAAGGAGTTGAGGTCAGGTGCACGACCCAATAGGGAGCCAGGAGTGCTCTAACATTCTTGTTCACAAACGGGGTTCCGTTGTCAGACAAGATGACCTTCGGTACTCCAAACCTGCAGATGATGTTATCTTTGATGAATTTGTCTATATTCTCCCCCATGGCGCTCTTCAAGGGAACTGCCTCGACCCACTTAGTGTTAACCTCTGTCGCGGCCAAGATCCACTGATGCGTGTGCAAAGCCGGGTGTATTGTGGAATCAGATCCATCACCGAAGTGTGGATGGCCAAGGCGCTCGGAGAGACCGCAGGTCCACTGTCGGGGCGTGGACCAAATTTTCATGCTTTTGGCATGCTTGGCATCGCTTCACTTGCGCATTCGAGCATCTTCTTCCATGGTCGGCCAGTAGTACAAGACACTTAGCATTTGCTCGTGCAGCCGTGAGCCTCCTTGATGTTCCATCTCATTGACTTTATGCAGAGCCTCGGCCCTTTCCTGACTACCCAGGCACTTCAATGGTATTCCCTCGAGTGTTCGCATGTATAGTTGGTCTTGATCCAAAAAGAAACGCCTGACCCGATATTTGAGTCTTTCAGCATTCCGACGGTTCATAGGGAGCGCACCTTCCTTGAGATAGTCCGCGTACACTTGCCTCCAATCCTCGGGGGCATCTATAAAATTGCATTCTGACTTTACTGCGGTTAAGGAGCACCGATAACTTCTTTGGAGTTTGGCAGCGTCTAGGGCCATCACCGCAGGTCTTGTTGTAGACTTGTTTCAATCTCTTTGCTGCCTCCGTTGGCCCCACGCATCGACTTAACCATCCTTGTGTACCGCGGTAGTAGAGATCACCGCGGGTGAGACAATATTGGGAGAGGATCAATAAAGGTAAATTTCCTTCCCCGGTGTGCAGTAGTCTTTCGATGGGGGTACGTCAGTCTTAGCCGAGATCTTCGATGTAGTCCCCATCTAGCATGGTCGGCCTAGTCCTTTTCGTGATACTTATCAAAAACCTCTTCTCCGGTACCTTGACTCTTGCCCCAGTGTAGCTAACGCATCAGGGAACCTATTCTCGGTCCGCGGCCTGTGGCTCACGTTGACCTCTTCAAATTTGACCAACAAGCTTTGGACCACAGTCCTATATGGCGCCAAAGCAGGCTCCTTGAGGGCGAAACACCCTATTGTTTGCTTGACAATGAGTTTAGAGTCTCCCACAATATCTAGCCTCTGCCTCAGCATTCCGCGGCCATTAGTCCGAGTATCAAGGCTTCATATTTTGCCTCATTGTTAGAGCACTCGAAATCTAGCTTATACCACATACTGAACTTCTCCTTTGTTACTCCTCAGCACGATCTCGGCCCCGCCATGCCCATGAGCAGCGGCACCATCAAAACTGAGGGTCCACCAAACTTCGTTAGCGGTGGCGGTGATGGCCGTTATCCCTTCCTCTCTCAAATTGTCCTCGATGGGCTCACATTGCCCACTTGGAAACTGTGCCAATAAATCTGCTAAGGCTTGAGACTTGATTGCTTTCGGGGTGACACACATTATCTCAAATTCGGCGAGGCCAAGTAACCATCTTGTGACTCTCCCCGTGATCGCGGGTCTCGAGAGTAAGTATCTGATTGGGTCACTCTTGGTCACAATCTGGACCGAGAATGCCAAAACGTAATGTCTCAGTTTCTGAGCTATGAAGACTAAGGCCAAGCAATGTCGCTCCACCGGAGTGTACCTCTCCTTCGTTCCTTGTACTTTTCGACTTATGTAATAAATCGGCTTCTCTTGCCCGTCAACCTCTTGCACTAGTAGAGCGCCGATCAACTTGTCCGTCGAAGTGAGATACAATACTAACGGCTTTCTAGGCTGCAGAGCCACCATAATCAGGGGTGAGGTCAAGGCGGCCTTTACTTTCTCAAATTCTTGTTGGTGCTCCTCCTTCCATGCAAAAGCTGCTTTCGCCTTCAAAAGATCACTGAAGGGTGCGGTTATCTCCACGAGTGCAGGTATGAATCTTTGCAAGTACGAAACCTTGCCTAAGAACCTTTTTAGAGACCGTTGGGAGTGTGGAGGTGGCATGTCTACGATGGACTTAATCTTTGTTTCATCGGCCTCCACGCCGTGCCTATGCACCAAGAACCCAAGAAACTTCCATGTGGTAACACCAAAGGAACATTTTAGCGGGTTCATTCTAAGTTTGAATTTTCAGCAACGCTCAAAAATGGCTTTTAGGTCCGCAAGGTGATTTCTTCGTTCCTTTGATTTAACGACAAAATCATCCACGTAATCCTCTACTATGGTGCATCATGTCATGAAATATTGCCTTCATGGCCCGCTGGTAAGTAGCTCCTGCATTCTTCAATCCGAATGGCATGACCGTGTAGTAGAAATTCCCGAGTGGGGTCCTGAAAGCTGTCTTCTCTGCGTCCTCGGGGGCCATTTTGATCTGGTTATAGCCACTGAACCCGTCCATGAACGAGAACATCTGATGGCCCGAGGTTGCATCCACTAGGGTATCGATATGGGGAAGTGAGAATTCGTCCTTTGGACACCCCTTGTTAATGTCCCCGAAATCCACACAAACCCGTATCTGTCCGCTTTTCTTCTTCACCGGTACTATGTTGGCCAACCATGAGGGGTAGAGTATAGGCTTGATGAATCCTGCTTTTCCCAGCTTTTCAATTTCTTCTTTTATCTTCTCCTCGAGTTCGGGGAGATACTTCTGCTGGGGCTGCTTTACTGGCTTGGAGTTGGGAAAAACATCCAAGTGATGGGCCACGAGGCTTGTGTCTAGCCCAGGCATCTCCTCGTAGTGCCAAGCAAAGACATTTGACTAATCTCTTAGAAGCTTGATCAGTCCTTCTTTCATTTCCGACTCTAGGGACTTGTTGACAAATACTGGTTGAGACGGGTCATTGCCGATTCGGAGGTTGACTTCCTCGAGCTCTTCTTGTTGAGGCTTTCGTCCGTCTTGCATGCATTCCAGGGCTGGCTCCGGCTTATAAATGATTTCTTCCACTTCCTTCATGGTCTCTTCAGGTACCACGGGGTTGGCCCCCGCGAGTGAGACCTCCCCATCGCACCATCATAAGTCGTAGACCATCTTTCCCCCCTCGCAGACCTTCATTATCTTCCGCGGGGTGGGTGTCGTCGGTGTGGCCTTGAGATCCCTTTTCTTGGTACACTTGACCGCTTCTTCTTTCTCATCTTCTTTCTCATCACGGATATCTTCCCACCGTGGGATCTTTACCCCCACGGGCTTAGCAGTTGTCGCGGCACCCTCCTCCATGAGTTAGGTGAAGAAAGCGGCGTCGGGATAGTGGGCCGCATTGGCTGCAAAAGGCCTCTCAGAAGCTCCGACGGTGACTATTTGCCCCCCATATCCCTTTCATGCATTGATGATAGCTCGAGGGGACAACCGCATATTGGTGCATACACGACCTCCCCTGTATGACGTGGTAGTTAATCTGTCCTTCCACCAGATGGAACTTAGTGGCTGAGTGGATGTATCCGACATGGAGATCGACAGTGACATATCTGAGGGACTGCTTCTTGCTCCTGTGAAGTTGGTGATTGTAATCGGCTGCCTCACTAGCCTGCTCGCTGGTAGTCCAATTTTTGGAAGGTTGAAGTTGGCATGATATTTATGGATGCCCCTCCGTCGAGGAAGGTTCGACATAGTTCAATCTTGTTGATATAGGCAGTTACATACAACAGGCGATTGTGAGGGTGGAGGTACCTCCTGTCAGACTCGAAGAAAGTGCCAGTGATTGCCCCACTTCGCACGGTCCGCGGTACTGATCCATCTGCGGCCATGCATGACTCATGATGCGTTTCTGCAATGTTTATGACTGCCTTCGTTATCTCAAAGCGGGCGGGTTCCATCAAGCCTAGACTATCGAAGAAGGTTTTGAACTTCATGCACTTCTGTAGCACCTTGGCATGTAGGTCAGAGTTGGGTATGACAACTGGTGTTTCGTAGTTTGCAATCTCCTCAATCTCGTCATAGTAAAAGGTCATGTAGATCTCATCATCTTCATAGTTGTCTGGATCTTCCATGAAACCGTAGCAGTTGGCCATGTTTACCCCTTCTGTTTCTTTGTCGTGCTCGAGATAGCGCTTCTCACGGACATCCTTTTGTCCCGCATTCTTGAACCTTAGGCCATTCTGAGCCACTTTTCTTGTAAAAATCCTCCGGAGAGTCCAACAGTCGGCGGTGGAATGATTCCCCACTTGCCTATGGTAGATACAAAAGATAGGTTGCTCTTGATCTTTTTTGTTGGGTGTGTGGTTGATCTCCGACAATGTCAACTCCCCATCGGCCACCCTTTCCTTCACTATGGCTTTCACATCCTCCAAACTGCATGGGTAGTCCGGTGCATTGTTCTTCTCTTTCTGTGAGTTGTCCGTGGTTTCATATCTTTCCTTTCGTTTTCTGTAGTCTGCACCCTCCCCCTGCGACTTCTGTGGTGTAGCCACAGGAGTTGCAGCAGACACAAAAAGGCCTTTGCTTGCTTGCCACGACTCCCGACTTGGGAGCTTGACAATGGTTGAGGTTACAGACTGCCTCTATGAGGGATGAGAAAGTAGGTAGAGGGAGATTCACCAAGTATGATTGATACTCTGGTAGGATACCTTCAATACAGTAGCGAACTAGCTGTGACTCCTCAAGTGGCTCTTGACATTCCATTGCACGGTCTTGGAATCGAGAGATGAAATCAAGGATATCCTCATTGCTCCCTTGCTTTTCCTTGACAAGGATGAGAGTAGTCACCCTTTTCTCGTACTTGGAAGAACTTAGTATAGAACTTGTTGCCAAGTTAACATACCATGTGTAGGCCCTATCAATAAGCGACTTAGAGAATTCGCGGAGCCGTAGGTTATGATTGTTACCATACGTTCCAAGAGTCTTAACAAAATGAACCACGTGTTCTTGGGCGTTACCGTCTTTTCCATCAAATTTGATGAACTTCGGAGGGGTGTACCCTGTAGGGTAAGGGATGTGAGCCGCAACAAGGGGTTAAGGTGGTTGGATATCAGGGTTGGGAAGGGAGGGTAGAGTTTGTTTTGGTGCGCTCTTTTTGTAACAAGGCTTAAAGGTCAGCCATGTCACGAACTGAGTTGGTTCTCCCCCTAGGATGCTATTCTCTGTAATAGGGACATTTTGGTCTACGGATCCTGTCCCTGTGGGATTAACAAGTGGGTTTTGTTGTGGCTGAATATTTTGGTTTAAAGGGTTTGACATATTCTGGACAAAAGAGTTTATAGATTTACCAAGTTTTGGATAGGAGGGTTCAAGTTTTGGACAAGAGGGTTAACTTCACCATTCTAAGCTACAACTTGGTTCGGCTGTGGGAGTACAGGAGCTGGGCGAGTTGGTATGACAGCCAAAACAGCGTTCGTGAGATTTTGAAGGGCAGTGACCAAGACTTTTTGAGTGTCTTGGATACCCCTCAATACCTCTAAGTTGGGAGCTTCTTGGTTGTTCCCAAGATCATTTCCATGGCTGGTTGAGTTCACATCCTCAAGAATAACGTTGTTGTTAATGATTGGTGTTCGTGATGTTCTTAGTCCACTTCTAGTACTAACCATTCACTAAACTTTCCTCCTCATCAAAGTCACCAAATGTAAGAGGGTGAAATTAGTTGGGTGCGTAAATCAAGATTAAACGGATTAGGGACGAGAATAATGAACGATTAGACAAAGGGACTAAGGAGAAATCTATGGAACTGGTGAAGGAAGAGGCTAAAATAGTGGAAGGAACCCTTGGCAGGATTCTCCCTTGAACAAGAAGAGTGAATGCTCTCTAGAGAATGTTTTCTCTCTCTAGAATCACTCTCGAAGTTCGTGAAAAAGGTCCCTCGAAAGGTGGGACCGATGTCCTATTTATAGGGGACTTGGCCTCTCTCTCTGGGCTGAGTCCACTTATAAACTCCGGACACGTGTCACATATATCGTGCACAAATATTCCTTCTGTACCGTCCAGACCGCGATCCCTGCGACACCCGCGGTAATCTCGTAGGTGCCTTTTCCACGGCGAACCCTCGTCCTTAGCCACCAATGCACAGGAAATCTCCAATAATCCCGAGAAGTAGTGCGGTCACGATCTCCTCAGTCATGCCAAAACTGCAACCAAGCCTTTAAATGGCTTCCCCTCTAGTCCTGCAAAGTCAACCGGGGCGAACTAACTCGTCTGGGTCCGTTTAGGAGTTGACGTCTATCCTCGTCATGTTCTTATTCTTCGGGGTATCAAGGTCGATTCCCTTGTTATCGTTCTCGTCTGAGGCTTGAACGGCATAGGCCGTAGCGCCATTAGGTTGTCTCTTGATCGAGGCATCCCTGTCTATCGCTCAAAAATATTACTAAGTATAAAAAAACATAACTTTTTCGGAAAGTTTTGATTTGGCCAATAAAAAGTCCCGGTAATTGTTCCTTAGATTTTTCTAAGCACAATGGTATTATCGGATGATCTTTTTTAGTACGGGAAGTTTGTCTTTCGCCCCTTTTCCTCGGAGAAAAACATGTCGTTTTTCACCTTTGTACTAAAGATAGGGGGATGAGATTTAATATGATTGGAATTTCAAAATTCTGGCAATGGCGTTGTTTGAAAGGGGGGTACTTTCCTATTTTCATAAATAAATAAAAGTAAATAAGTACTGAGGGTCAAAGAGGTCCAACGGGTCCATAACCCCTACGGGTACACCCCCAGTGGGTCAATAAGCCCAGCGGGTCCACCCCCCACGGGTCCAAGCTCAGTAGATCATTTGATCTGTTTGTTCCACGTGTCGTCCCGAAATCCGTGCCACGCGTTCGAATGAAAATTTCCCCGGGTTAATGACCTGGACACCCCCTGTACGTATACGTTTTCCCCCAAACACCCCCTGAACCCAAAAAATCTACGACGACACCCCCTCTATCTTCCAAACTTTACCTAAACACCCCTTCCGTCACCCTTTCGTCTAAAATCGTCTAGAACCATCATTTTTTTTTATGATCCAAACCGTTCAATTTGTTTAAAACATGGTTTTAAGTGTACTTGTGGAGAAATCGGCTCAAAATATGATCGGGAAGTGCTTGATCCAAACAATTTTTCATTGGATCAAGCACTTCCCGATCAAATTTTGGGCCTATTTCTCGCGAGTACCCTTAAAACCATGTTTTAAACAACTTGAATGGGTTGGATCATCAAAACATGACCCAGAACTTTGAGATTCGAGACGATTTTAGACGAAAGGGTGACGGGAAGGGGTGTTTAGGTCAAGTTTGGAAGATAAAGGGGGTGTCGTCGTAGATTTTTTGGGTGCAGAGGGTGTTTGGGGGAAAACGTATACGTACAGGGGGTGTCCAGGCCATTAACCCAATTTCCCCTCTACAAACAAGAACCAAACAAACGAAGATGAATTAGAGATCAAGTGAGAAAAAAAAAAAAAAAAAACGAGTTTTTCCATGCTGAGTACATGCATTTATTTATTTTATTTTATTGAAGAGTTCATTTATTTGTTTTGTATGTTATTTTGTAGAAATTTGGGAATGACCTCATTTTTTAGGTTTGCCTTAGGCCTCGAAATGTCAAAAAGCCGGCCCTATAACCTTGACTCACAAGCTACTCAATCTAGGATTCAGCTAATTTGAGCTCGGGTTATTTACCAATTGAACCTAAAATATTGGCTCCGGTTCAATTATTAACAGAGTGGCCAACATGGACGAGGCTTTCCCTTTCTGCACCCAAACAAGATGGTTCATTTGCGGCTGTAATTGTTGCAATTAGCACTAGCAACATCAAGTTTTCCACACCTTGTGGTTTTCTTCCTTAATCTCCAGCTACGTTATTTGATCATTTAACCTTGCATGAACAATTTCTAGAAGTTTAAACCACGCTTCTTTTTTCTTTTTATGAAGAGAAAATTCATTAAACCCACTTAGAGGAAGCAAGAGAATCCTCGTACAAAATAGCTCTAAGATAGAAGGCAATGAAACAACCCAATTTAGGCAGAAAGTGTATCTAATTTAGAGTTACCCACCCGGTGAGCTGCTCGATTGGCTTCTCTTCAAACCCAAGCCGAAGGGGAATGAAAGAAATCCTTATCGAACTTACCAGTTTCCAGTTCAGAATCTCTGATCTGCAATTGAGGTAAAGAACTACTCTTCAGCTTGTTGGGAAAAATACGGCAATAAGAGGATTCCAAAGTACAATTTCATTGATAATCAAACTGAAATCACAGATTACAAGAACGGAATATGAAACGAGACACAAACCGAGCCGAGTCGTGTGAAATCACTCTCCTTGAAAAAGATGCGCCACCTACCATGGGTGTTGTAGGATGAACCGACGTCTTCGTCCCAGGTTAAAACGGCTAACCACTGGAACACCTCCGTTGGTAGCCTTGGCGAACTTACTTGCGTCTACTTCTCTCTTTCTCAAAGAATTGTTTTAGGAACTTGAAAGCAAACTCATATTTTTTTTCTTCAGAACTCCAAAACATGAAGGCACTAAAATAGCCAAGGAATGAAGACCCGAATTCAATATGTTGCATTATGCCAGCAATAAAGCTGTGCCTTAGAATATAGAAAACTCTCATATTGAATTCATTATGCCAGCAATAAAGCTGTGCCTTAGAATATAGAAAACTCTCATATTGAATTTAGCCTTAAACCTCAAATCGGGGGGGGGGTGTTATCAGCCATTATCATGGTTCTAAAAACTCACTAGGCTCTCCCGGGGAGGCTCTCCCGGGGCGGCAGGGCACCTTCTAACTTCCAGGGCCGAGTACTCAACGCCTAGTCGGGCAATTAATCGGCCTAGTCTAGCTAGTCGGCAAGGGTCCTTCTAGCGCCTAGACGGCAAGTACTCGGCCTTCTAGACCTTTTAGAACACTAGCCATTACCCCCCACATCAAGAAGGTGATAATGGTGCAATAAGTAGCCGCCCGAGAAGGCCTTTTTGGTTGCCTCAAGAGACCCTCCAAAAGTCCAAATTTCATTCAACTCGAAAAAGGAATTTACGAAACAAAACTTCTACATTGTTCGTACTCATGAAATGCAATTTGCGTTTACTTGATTCACGATTTACGAACAGCAACTAAATGGTGTTTTCTCCATAACATAGTATCTGTTGGTGTTGCAGTTTGCTCACAAGTATAGTCCGGTTTCATAGCCTTGATTGCCAAAATCAAAACATATTCTTCCAAATATTTTCTTTCTTATTACACGCGCTTTCTCGAATACACACACATCCGTTAATATGTCAGGAATTCCTACATAATGGCACTCTTTGCTCTCATTCTTGCTCTCTTGGAGTAATACTTCCGACAACACTCTTGTACTTCACTCCCTCCTCGTACTTCCCTCTCCCCGCTGCTTTAGAGGCTGTAATTCAGGGTAAATTTCTGGATTTCCAACACCACGAAATGGTATTACCAGTCAGAGTCGATTTCTCCCCATATGATTTACCCAAGATCAAATCACTGGCTCCTCCTCCTCCGCTGTTATCGTGCCAAGGGTCTTCATTCGTTGGAAAGCTCATTACCTCTTCAACCCTCCTCTACCAAACACACACTAGGAAGAGAACATAAGTTAGGCTTCCATAGAATTCCGACGTATCCCAAAATCTTTAGCAGGCAAATGAAATCAATTCTCAAGTAGGCTTCAAAAAGCACCCGCTTAGATCATTATTTGCTTCATGTACAACAATTCGAGAAGTTGATACGTAATTCATTCTGATTGATGCAAGTCAGACTTGTATCAAAGGCAACAAAAAAGAAAATATGCCTTTCCTCTTCTTCCTGTTGGGTCAGGAAGAACAAGGAAACAGTGAACTACAAGAAAATATGCCTTTCCACTTCAATCCTAGTGGCACGAATCAAATCCTATGAACTACAAACAGAATCCAAGAAACGGTGAATTCAAGAAAATGGTTTTACTTAATTTCAAAGAATTTTAAAGAGAGTACTTAAAACAAAAACAATTCGTAGTTAAAACCGTCATGAAGGATCAATCACGACACTTGATCAACGTAGATCATATTAAAAGACAAGGCTATTAGAATCATCTGAGAAAATGATGAATCAAGGAATACGATTTCACTAAATTCAAAAAGAAATCTATAGTGCCTAAACTAAAGTTCACAATAAGTAGCGTCACGCTAAATGTCAGCAACGCGCGATGCACTCACCCCATAAACACAAGGGGGTTAATCTCTATTTGCCCAGACAAATAACATTTGGACATGATCTACCATATGGGATTTAATCTGTCGAAACATAATACATCTCAAGACACAATTTGGAATCTCAGGTACTCAATCTTACAATGGACGAACAAGTGAAAATTTCCACCTTCAATGTAATCTAATCTCACAATTAAATTCCTAGAGGTAAACAACAAATAGAGCAGTGAAAATACTACCTCTCATTCAGCAAAAGGCACCAGTTTGAGATCACATAGTTAATCATACTCTAGCCAAAGCACCACTTAGTGACAATCTAAACCCAGCCCAAACAACACTTCAAAGCACTCAACAGTTTCTAAGTTCTTTCAAAAGCACAGAGGATACGGTTTCGAAAGGAACAAACGCAAATGCCAAATCAGCCATCGACGCTACAACAAGAATCATCATTGCGTGCAACAAGTTTTCACAACTTCTGGCACAAAGAGCTACGTAATTTCGAAGCTGTCTAGTAAGAACTAGCAAGCAGAGCAATCGCCATTCCCTCCTCCTAGTTTCTAGAACTCACACAATTCCCCCATGCTATTTGTCCCCAGTTGAGGAAGCCCAACCTATACACAACTCAAAAATAATATTATAACCTTGTATTTAAGTGAAACTCGTCAACATTTAAGTTTTGCAACGTAACCTGTCTGGCTGTCTTTATCTCACTACCACTTTCCTAGGCATTTTGTCATAGCAAGAAGACAAACATATAGATAGGCCATGCTCTGTTGCGTTCTAAGATCACTGAATGAAAGGGAATAAAGGATACTTAATGGAAAAGAAACGAAAAGGAAAATGACGTGGGATAAGGTAAAAATTGTAATCAATTTGGTTATGTAAAGAAATGAGAAGATAATAAAAATTCATTTCTCATAAATTCCTACTTTTTATCTGTTGTTCTTAGTTAACCCTTAAAAGTTCGATTAGACAAGTAATATCAAACCATAGTTCAGCTCCATTCCTTACCCCGCGAAATCTAAATCCAAACATAGAGAGAGTATTGAATTGTCCAAGCAGTACGATAAACAATGAACAAATTGGAAACCAACAACAAAAACAGAGTACATATACAGGACACGAAAGGACAGAATGGCATATTGAATCCTAGAATAAAAGAAAATAGTCATGCAAGAACAGACAATCAAACGTAAATGAATAATCAAGCAAAAAACGTGAAGAAATAAAAATCCTTAATTCTCTTCTCTAATGCATGTAGTTTTCCATCCCCATATTCTCTATCATTGTTGGCGCCTAAGCTATGCATGAGAGACATGTATGCTATTAATCTCAACCAAATTGCGGCCCATCTAGAAAGTGTCCAAGCATCTAGAGACAACAAAGAAAGGCAAGATTAACCATGTATAGAAATGGCGAAATGTTCAAAGGAGAGGAGTTGTAGCTATCTCCCTCCCCTCCCACACATACAGAGTTAAATGCAAGTACAAGAAACTGGAATGGTGCTAGCCATGTACAATGGGTGTCACAAAACCTGTTGAAGTAATGTGCACTGTACATCGGGCTCCAACGCAAGCATACAGAAAAAATCTCTTCCCCTTTTAATACTTTTATTTTAAGTGCAGAAACATAGAGGACAACTAAGAAAAATCTTGATTCTAATACCCCTGTAGCAATAGATTAAGCATCTCTCCTTTTCCCCAGCCCTCAACAATCGAATGTTGTGCAAGTGTATAGCCAAAGAAAACAACTGGTAAACACTGATAGCAATTATTTAAATTAACAAAACTAATAGGAAAACATTTAGCAACTCAGATGCTGCAATACAAATAAGCACCGAATCCACATTATAGACTAACTCCAGTAAAACTTAAGGCAACAGTCACGAAAACAAAAACTTAAAGGTGAAGCAGCAAAAGGCACAGCAGTCCACTCATCAACAAAGGTTTCATTGTCTGCACAATCAGGAAATCACCACAACCATTTAAAGCATTTCCGCCCAAGAAGCTCTCATACACCTGAACCAAATAACACATATGCAGCTCAATCCATCATTCGACATCCAGCCATATAAAAAAGACAAAAAGTAAATGACAGATTACATTAATATAATGTCAGATCAACAAAACCCCACATTCACAAAGTGGCTACCATCAATGCGCATAGGTAATCGATTTTCATATAGAGACTCTATGTCCAGCCAATGATATGATATCTGGAAATAGCAACTCTCCACGAATGTAGAAATAGCTACATGGGTCATTCAAGATAGTTCATCACAAAGAACTGACAAGGTAAAAAACCTCTTTGAAAAAACCAAGTAATCAACCACACTGGTCTTCATATAAGCATCACCAACGAGACAAAAAAGGAAAGGAGCAATACAATTGTTGAGCCAATAACCCTTAGGGCTTAGAACTTAAATTTCCAAAACGTTACGAGAAAAATTGACAATTTGATTATATAATCCAGTCAGAACAAAAGGCATATTGACTATTATATGGTAGAAGTTGATAATCATAGTCCTAGCTAACGAGGCACCAAATACAATTGAGACTATTATAAGGTTTCCACTTGCAACAAGCAAAAGAAATACAACACCTACTATACCAAGAATGAGAAGGAAGATCTCATTTAACCTCTTTTTTTGGTTAAATTACAAAATCGAACACACTACCATTTCGCTCTTGGAATATCGAGATAACATTTATAGAGGCATGGACTCATAGCTCATTAGAGTAGAAGCTGTGGTGAACATGAACGTAAACGGTTAGGGGAAGGGACAGTAAATAAATAAAAATCTAGCACCAATAAAAGGGATAGCGTTATGGATAATGGTACACTAAAACATCAAAATGTTGCCAAGGCATTCCGAATAATTGACTGCTTCTTGTCAGATACTCTGACTTTCCAGAAATCACAAAAAAAAAGGTAGTTGACTTACACTAGAAGACAACGCATGTTCCAATGCGTCAAAAAAAAAAAAAAAAAAGAAGGAGAAGAAGAAGCACATAAACAGACTTCAGGCTAGATAAATGCAGTGTTATTTTATGCAATGCAGCACAGCGAGCTACAGTTCTACCAATTTGCTAAATAAACTGAACAAACCATAAAAACCCATTAGACTTCATGAGTAGCTTCTATTCCATATTGGATCTAGAATCAGACTTCAAACAAATACGCACACAGCCCAAACGACCAATCAGAGAACACTGTACCAAATACTTCCTATGAGGGAGGGGACTAAAAATTGTACTCCAGTAATCTGATATTTCACTAAAGTTGGCAACAGCAAGTTAACAAGGACAAATTCGTTACAAAGAAACAAATTGGCACTTAAAAATGAGAAGCAGTTTCCAAATCAAACCAAAAAACGTTCAATATCGTAGAATTAGCAGAGAGGCAGCAGTTCAGTGAATTCCACGCAGCGAGATGCCATCAAAGTCTAACAAAAGTAAGTGAGAACTAGACACCGCATCAAAGAAAACCACTAATAAAATCACTAGGAAAGACCAACACAATCCACGAGATGGTACGTGTAGTAATTATAAAGGAGAAGTTGAGGGAAAATAGGCTAAGGTGGTTTGGGCATGTCCACCGTAGACCCACGGATGCAGTAGTTAAGAGAGCGGATAGGGTAGCAATGCTCCGAGGAGGGGAATACCCAAATTGACATTAGATGCGTTAGTGTGCAAAGATTAGAGTCTACTAGGTCTAAATGAACAAGCAGCATTTCACAGAGCTGAATGGAAAAAAAAGGATTCATGTAGCCGACCCCAACTGATTGGGACATAAGGCTCGGTTTGGTTTGGTTTGGTTAGATCAAGTAAGAAACCGGATGCTCCACTACGAACAAAACCTTATGAACATGCTACGAGAATTGACCTGATTAATCATTGGCTTATTATTCTCTAAAGCCCATGAAAAGGCAATTTATCGGAAGCCATTCCAATAAATAAAGAGATACCGGTCAGAGGTGGAGCACAAGAACACATGCCAGGAGTTGAAGACAAACAATGGAGCGCCTAACATTAGAACTAGACCGTCAAAGATCAAAACTTTTCCGGAAATAGTATAAAAGAGTGGACGAATCACGAAATAGTAGTGAACCAAGTCAACCAACTCAATCAAGTAGAAGACCAGTGCACATGTATAGTGACGATCCAAACACTAGGATTGTAAAACAAAAAAATGAATACTAATCAACAACATAAAACATGAATGCAATCAATTCCAAGAATTTCATGACCTAAGCATCTCCTGTAATATGAGACAAAAAACAAGGTGGTGGCAACTGGTAACTTAAGCTAAGAAAAATGAATTATAAGAACCAATTATATTCCAAGCATAAAAATAACTAAGTCGATATACGAGAGATTACCTTAATAAAAGGGTGGCATACCCTGATACATTCCACCGGGTGGAACTCTAGGACCAGAGGGAGGCTGCTGCAATTGTGTTGGAAAACCAGAAGAAGGTAGCCCATAATTCCCACTCTCCGGGTATCCCCCAGATGATATCCCACCAGAACTGGGAGGCACCCTATTCACATAAGAACCAGCATTGCTCAATCCACCATATTCGCCCGAACCAGATCCCCCATACTGTCCCCCACCATACCCACCAGTACTGCCACCACCGAAACCCCCACCATACCCACCACCACTCCCATATGAAGCCGGGCCCTGATTCCCAAATCCGGGACCACCACCAACAGATGAAGGCAACGGAGAATTCGAATGCGGATTCTGATGGGCCATCATCTGCTGCGGCCCACCATTATACCCTCCATACCCACCACCCCCCACACCGTAGCTCGAATTCATTGAATTCGGCATCGACCCACCACCAACCCTATTACTATTATCCCCATTCATCGGCCCAGTATTCCCAACTCCATTAATCACCCCAGTTACCGCCTTCACACCCTTCTTCCCCCCATCCACAGCCAACTTACAATTTACCTGGTGCCCATCAATATTCTTAATAGGATCCACAAGCGAAGCCCTAGCACCCTCCTCAGTCCTATATATAAAAAACGCAAAACCCCTAGCCTGCCCATTACTATTATCAAACCCTAACGGCCCCTCCTCTATCTCCCCATACGCCGAGAAATGCCCCAATAACCTCTCCGCCGATATCTCAAAGGGCACGTTCCCCACATAAATCTTCCTCGCTGCCACGTCGGCACCTCCCCCGTTATTCACACCGGCGGCCGCCAGCTGCGTAACCGTCATTCGTCCGTCGATCTTCTTGCTAGGCTCTTTCAAGGCCAAAATCGCGCCGTCGATGTGTTTAAACTTGACGAAACCGTACCCTTTGGACTTGGCCGTGATTTTATCGGTGATTACGATGGCTTCTTCGATCTCGCCGTAGGCAGAGAAGAGGGAGCGGAGTTTTTCGGTGGTGGTTTCGTGGCCTAGGCCGCGTACGAAGAGCTTGCGTTTGGTGGGGTCGGAGTTGGCGAGGGAGCGGACGGAGGAGAAGACGTCGGGGTGGGTGAGGAGGGCTGGTTGGAGGATTTGGAGGAGTTGGTCGTGGGTTAGGGATTCGAGTATCTTGCGGGCGTCGTCTGGGGTGAGGAAGGTTGAAGGAAGGGCGCCGTCGTTGGTGCCGTTGTCGTCGGCTTTGCGTTTCTTCGAAAGGTCCATTAGATTGAGAGAGAGAGAGAGAGAGAGAGAGAGAGCGCGCGCAAGAGTAAACCCTAGAGGCAAAGAGAGAGGGGAGTGGTGGTGGTAGTAGAAAAGCCCTAAAAACTGGTGGACAACTGGCTGTAGTCTTATGGAGTAGATATTTGGGGATGCGATGAAACGAGTTTATCTATTGGGAACACTTCACTGACACGCCCTCTGGTTTACCTTAATATCCCTCTGGTTTTATTGTGTGTTCCACTAAGAAAAAAGGGTTCTTATAGTGGGCTGATAATAAAGCAATAAGAAAATAAAAAAATATAAAATTTAATATACTTTTTTCACTTTTTTATATAAGTTTTTCACTTTTTTATACACTTTTCACATATTTCAATACACTTTTTAAGCCTTATTGTAAACCCAATGGGTTGATTTTAGAATTTTTCAAGAAAAAACTAGCTTTTAATAAAAAAACTACTTCATTTCGCTAAAAAAAAGCCCAACAAAAGTTAACAAATTCCACTAACATTAAAAAAAAGAAAAACAACTCAAAAAGTCAAAAAAAAAAAAAAAAAACTGAGTTAGTGGAACAAATTGGTTTATTTCTACAATAAAAAATCCAAAAAACAAAATAAAAGTGGAACAACCCTCTCAATGTTTATTTCAACCACACCCAATCAATGAGAAAACTTGACCGACACGCCCTGAGGTTTACCTTAGTGACAAATATCTCTCAGAAATAATTATGAATCCCATGTAGTTTCAATATTCATTTCAATGACACACAACTAAGTACGAGTGTAATCAATCCATATTCAGGTGGTTATGGGCCAAATACGGATGGCAATCTATTGGTTTGGTCTGGATTTGGCGATTACTATACTCAAACCCAAAGTATTTATCTATACCCAAATTCAAACCAACGGATATGAATTTTAGTGCACCATAACCAAACCATATAGATTTTGATTTTATCCAAACCGCATCAAACCCGCATTAATATTCATTCTGTTAATGAACATATGAAGGAAAAAAATTATACATCAAAATAAAAAGGTAACATACCATATGATTTTACCATTAAACATCTAAATTCCAACATAATCAAAGGAAATAACTAAATAATAAACTTTTCTTAAGAGGTTCTTATAGAGACTCTTGAGATTTTTAAGGGATTTGAGAGGAATAAAGAGGAAGATGAAATGAAAAATCATAGAAATTTATAAATTGAAAAATAAAAATTACATGTATATAAAAATAAAATATGTTTATATATATCCTATAAGTAATATTATATGGATCGGTTTGGGTTTGGGTTTGGCCGAATACTTGCTAATACCAAACCCAAATCCAAACCCGTTGGATATCATATTTTGAAAACCAAACCCGCCCCATGGGTAGGAAAAAATATAAAAAATTGCTCCGATAGGGTCGGTTTGGTTCGGGTATCTATTGGTTATGAGTGAAATTGCCATCCCTACGGCCAAATTCTCCGAGACCGATTCGATACAGGGTAACATTTTCAATACCGATCCTGACCAAATTTATGAGGGACCGATACCGATTTGGGGTGGACTCGGTCCGATCGGGCTTTCGGGTATTTCAGTTGACCAAACTTGGCCTAGCTGGGCCAAATCAATTTCAATATACGGAGGCTTGAAGTAGGATCAATAAAAAAAAATCATTTGCTAATTTCAAGTTTTGCTGCTAATACGGAGCATGTAACAAAATGATAGGAGCATCTCCGTCACTCACTCAAAATTTAAAATTTGAGTCAAATCTCCATAGTTCAAAAAAATTTCTGCTGTGAACGTCCTCCAATTTCGGGAAACAGCAGGAGAGAACACTTGACAAAATGCGATGATTATTTTAGTTAAATTTTAACACAGTGACTTGCTTTTAAAAATGAGTCGCAATTTAAAATAGAGTTTAGGTGTGCTAAGTCACCCCCCAAAGACATTTTTAGAGAAAAACGTCTTTAGGAAAATATTTTGGCGATTTTGTTTTTTAATCTATGGAACCAGAAAATAGGTTCGGAGATTTACTATTACGAGTAGGGAGGTGTTAGGCACCCTACATCGTCCTTTCGGTACTTCTTTTCTAAAATTAACCCTTTTCAAAATTATCCCTAGTCGGAAGAAAAAAAGATAGAGAATATCTTTACAGAAACTGAAACCCAAGTGTATAGACGGCAAAACTGTAAAATCGGGCTTTGTCGTTCAAACCTTTGTTTTCATACCCTCGTTTTCATTAGCGAACCCGAATGATTTTGGAGATTTCAAAATTAATTTATATCGAACTGGTTAATAAAAAATGCTCGCCAGGGCACATTTCATTTTTTAAACCAAGCGCAGACTACTAAATTAGACGGCGTCTGCGATCCTCAATTCAATATAAATTAATTTCGAACAAAAGGTCGGGGCAACAATTCCAGGGTAACACTTAAACTACAAAACCTTTAAAGATTTCCAAAATCAATTTATAAGAGGTAATTAAATAATCATCCTATTTTTTGACATCAATTAAGTTTTCATCCCAGTCAATTTGAACAATTATGTTTTCATCCTTTTCTTTTGTGATATACCATATCTACCCTTATATATTATTTAGTTTCCTAATTTAGTGGGACTCTAATTAGTTGTTAGTTACCTTAAATCAAGGAATTTGACTCTTTCGATAACTTCCAAATTTCAAAATATTAACAAAAATAGAAATGAAAATTTTGAATTCTCAATTTTCAAATCTTTATAGGATATATATTTTCAAATCTTTAACTTCTTATTTCTCAATTAAATATTTACAAACTTATAATGATTTTTTCAAAACACTTATTTTTTACCATAATTTTTGAATGCATACAAATCGATCACGAGTCGTTGTAAATCTAATGTATCAAACTTAATTAGCATTTTTGCCCATTATCCTTGAAAACAGAAAATCATATGAATTGATTTTCATTATAAACTTGAATAACGATAAAAAAAAATCATGGTAAAGTTTTCAAAACAAATTTCAGTTTTATGGTAAAAACTACTTATTTAATATAAGGACTCTAATTAGTTGTTAGTTACATTAAATCAAGGGATTTGACCCCTTTCATCACTTTCAAATTTGAAAATATTAACAGAAATAGAAATGGAAATTTTGAATTCTCAATTAGGATATATATATATTTTCAAATCTTTAACTTCCTATTTCTCAATTAAATTTTTACGAACTTATAATAATTTTTGTAATGCACTTTTTTTTTACCATAATTTCTGTAATGCACTTATTTTTTACCATAATTTTTTAATACATACAAATCGCTCAATGAGTCATGGTAAATTTAATGTATCAAACTTAATTAGCATTTTTACCATGATCCTTGAAAACAAAAAAAAAACCATATGAATTGATTTTCATTATAAACTTGAATAACGATAAAAAATCACGGTAAAAATATCAAAACAAATTATAGTTTTATAGTAAAAAAACACTTGATGACCCCTAAACATGATACCATGGTAAACAAAGAAGCCTTTCTTAATGTTCATGGTAAAAATTCTAGGATACTATAGCCGCTGCGTGGGCCTACATAGATAAGGAATATGTACCCTCTTCACGAACATACTCCTTATCTATATAGGCCGGCGCAACGAGCGTAGATACTCCTTATCTATGTGGGCTCGCGCAGCGGCAACAACTCTCTTATAGAAGACATAGTAAAAAAAATTCATCACATAAGGTTCTGATAAAAAACAAAAAACAAACATGGTAAAAAATAAAAAGAAATATGGTAAAACTTAATGAGAACATGGTAATTATAACACATTTCATGGTAAACTGTGAATACTATCTGAAATTTGAATACCATGAATATCATCCATTTATTATGGTGAAAAAACAATATAATAAAAAATGTGGTAAAAACAAATGACTTTTAACACCAAAAATGAGGTAATTGTATCATTCTTCATATTCTTTAGAATGTGATAATCACATAAGAAACTGGATACATCGACAAGAATTTATCAACCAGAAACTGGGATACTGAGACAAAAACACAACATGGTAGAATCACAGAAATTGGAAGCTGGATGCTTTGTCTAATGGTGAAAATCACATCATCGCCTATAGTTACGGTAGAGTCGACAAGAAATCTAGCTACTGTAGTTAAATTGCAACCGTTGCATTGGACATCATAAACAAACAGAACCCAGGTATAGTTTCTCCGTAAACACTTACGATGTCGTGCCATTGTGTTGTTTGAAGTTTTTCGAACAATTGCCGATGGACCCAATCAGAAATGCGAGAATCTGCGTGAAAGGGACTTCGTCAATTCAAATACATCCAAAAACTTCATGGTAAAAATGGTAAAATCAGACTACTATGGTAAAAACTTTTGCAACTCGCATTTCCTGTTTTTACCATGATATTTGTTACCATGGTAAAAAACTTTTCATTTATTATGGTAAAAAAAACAATATAACGAAGAATATGGTAAAAACAAACAACTTTTTACATGATTCCATAGTAAAAAAACTTGTTCACATTGATTCTGGAAATGCAGTACAAATGACAAATTTTCCATTCTTCGAGCCATTATGGTAAAAATGAATAAAAATCCACTGACCAAAACCATCCTAGATTCACTTTATACAAGAAGGTTCACTTACAAATCTAGATATGGATGAATCAATAATTTTTGAAAGGAAAGGATGAATCAATAATCAACTGCCTTAAATCCTTAACAAACAATGTATTGATAATGATTAACCACAATTTGATATCTAAAGATTCTTGATAAGGGACGACCAAAAAAAAAAAATTACCTTGCAAGCAAAATTTTGTTTCGGATGATTCTAGTAAAGATTTTGTCCACCTAGATGAATGAGTTGGTTCAACGACTTGGGACTCTGACTGGTGAAGTTTTTGGATGGCGAAGATGGACGATTTGGGACCACGAAGGGACGGCAAATATGAACGCTGGTTTTGTTACTCCGACAGGTGCAGTACGCTGGTTTTCCAACCACAAAAACTTCCGGCGAATGTGGATGATTTGGGACCCCGTTGTTGGGATGGTGGAATGATGATGGCGGGACGTCGAGATTCAGTAGAGTAGCGTTGTTTTGGATTTCTGGACTAGCGTTTGATTTCAGATTCTATGAATGGCGAGATATTAGGGATTTATTTGAAGAACCACAAATCAGGGAATGGGTTTTATCCCAACATCCCATAATAGTGGTAGAGGACCTCCTAATTTGAAATTTGTCCATTTCTACCACCCCCTATATGCAACTTTGACTTTAGTCCTCAATCCCCTAATATATTATATATTTACATATATATAAAGGGCAATTTGGGGTTTATTTGAATCTCGGGATGAGAACATAACTCCCTAAAAAGCTCAGGATGATTTTCTAATTTCAAGGAAATAAAAGGATGATTATTTAAGTGCCCCAATTTATAATGAACTGGTTAATGAAAAATGCTTGTGAAAGCACATTTCATTTCTGATACAAAGCACGGACTATTAAATTCGACAGCGTGCGACAACCCTAATTTTTAGAGCCATCAAAATAAATAAAAATAGTCTTTTTTTTGTAAAATAAAAGTACAAATTAAGTTACTTTACAAATTGTCTCTAAAAATAAATAATCTTTCCAATAACCTCAAAATGTTACAATGTGAAATGAGTTTTAAGAAAAAAAAAATTTACGATAATTCAAAAATCGGCAAGTATCAATAGCCATACAACAATTTTAATTTATGATAATTAAAAAATAGGTAGGTAACAACCATATACCGATTTTTGAATAACCGAAATTAGATGGATTGAAAATGATATTTACACTTCAGAACAATTTAAATGTGCAATAACAAAATGAACACTACAAATATAAAAGAAGAAACCAATGGTTGCATTACCTTGAATTTGGAATTACAATGAGAGCGAGAGACAATGTGTAGCGAAATGAAACCATAATCCAAGATAGCAACATGTTGTCTTACTATCGTGAACTATGATAACATTACCGCCCACAAAATCTCTCTTGTGCGAGAACTAGACATCTCCTCCGAACTATTGAGAACTCTACTGACGCAAGCTAAAAAAAAAAACTGTAGAACAAAGTCTCTTTTTATGGCCACCACTATTTTTTTCAACGTGGGCAACTTGAGAAACAATTAATATATGTAGGGACACTTTTTGGGAAACTTCTCTCTCTGAAGAGGAAACCTAGAAGACCTTAAATCACATCCTAAAAAGGATCGCCTGAGGAGGAAACCTAGAAGACCTTAAATCACATCCTAAAAAAGGATCGCCTGAGGAGGAAACCTAGAAGACCTTAAATCACAACCTAAAAAGGATCGCCCGATGAAGTAGGTGAAACAAAATTTTGCCACTGATGAAACTAGTAAGATAGCTTTGCTATAGGGGAAAGTTTTTTCGTGCCCTCTCCCTAGACCCCTTTTTGAATCCTCTCCTTTTTCCTCTGTCAAAAAATTCCTCCTGAAGGCATGTATTGTGGTTTGGGCCACAAATAGAGATGTGGCAGTCGGCCAAAGGTGCCACGTCCAGAGATGTGGACCTGGGTCACGACTAGAGATGTGCTAAAGGTGCCACGTCTAGAGATGTGGCCCTAGGCCACGACTATAGATGTGGCTCATTAAAACAATAATTTTTTTGTCCAATCCCATTTTGTGGTTCAACCTTTGGTCCACTAGGCGACAGCTAATGACGCTTTAGCAACCCTTTGATTTTCGCTAATATTTCGAGATACGTACGGCTGCCCCTTTGGACACCGACACTCGTAGGGTTGCCCTTTCAAACACTGTATGGTTGTTCGTCCAAAATATGTATGGTTCGTAGCCCTTTTGACCACGATTGGGACAATTTCGAAAAGATCCCCCCCATATTGCCTCTACCTTGCGAGTACCCTCACATCTCTAAAAATTCTAACAATGTCTCTGACCGTGCTTCAAAACCCACTGCTATAACGCATTTCTTATCCAGAGCGGCGGGGCAAAAATGGGGTGTCAACATTCTCTCAAAGTCAGCTCCATTGCTTTATTCATGCTCGTATCAAACTGAGTTTTACCTTTTTAAAAAGAAATTGGCCTAAAGGCCAAGTTTAAGGCTTTAAAGGATTTTTTGCCCAGCCTAACTTATTTTAAGGCCTCCAATACATTGATGAAAATTTTTTGATGGCTCAAGGACAACACTAGAAAAAAATACCCTTAATGAACTCTTTCTCCTATGCACTGCTATGTAAAAAAAAAGGGAGCTTTTTTGAGAAGGGCATAATATAGGGATTATTAATGGAATAAGGACATCAACTTTTCCAATAATGCCAACAGGACATTTGGGCAATAGGCGACAAAAATACCCTGCAAGGGCCTTGTTTGGCTAACACAAATAATAATTTTTTCAATTTTTTTTCCATATCTGATGTCGCGGATAACGTAATCTGTTGACCCTCCGGTAATGGCCTTGTTTGGCTAACACAGAAAATGAATTTTTCATTTTTTTCAGATTTGGTTGCGCAGATAACCTTATCTGTTGACCCTCCGGGAAGGGCCTTGTTTGGCTAACCCCAGAAAATGAATTTTTCATTTTTTTTCAGATCTGGTTGCACAGATAACCTTATCTGATAATACAAAATATGTCTTTTTGTATTTTTTCCCGATTAGCACATATATTGTTATCTGTTAATTTTTTCTAATATACAAAAAATTGATGGTATAAATACCCTTATACGTTGATTTTTTAAGGAAATATATAGATAATTGATTAGCATAAATACACTTATTAGTTATTTTTCATATTTAACCACTTTCATTCAATATTTAAGTACGGAATAATGCTAAAATACCCTTCTAAATGTACTAGAGTGCTTATTTTTTTCCTCTTTCTTTTGTTTTGAAAAAAAAAAAACAAACTTGAGAGGCTAGGAGGTAAGTTGAGAATTTGCGAGTTACAGTATTAAGAAGGTATTGTGCACTCGCTTGGGCTTCAGTATTAGTTGGCATCTTGACAAAGTACTACAAGTAAAATATATGGTAGTCTATTGTAATCTAGCCTATGTTTAATTCCAATAAAATCAACAGATTACCAAATATGTGTAAATGTATTATCTATATCATGCCAACAAAGCAGACATATATGATAGTCTGTTACAATCTGGCCTCTCTTTCATGCTAATAACAGCAGCAGATAACCAAATATGTGCAGATCTGTACTATATATCATACCAGCAAAGCAAACATATACGGTAATCGATTATAATCTAGCATCTATTTCATGCCACTAACAGCAATAGATTACCAAATATGTCTAAATCTGTACTCTGTAGCAGGCCAACAAAACAAATATATATGGTAATCTGTTACAATCCGGCCTCTGTTTCATGCCAATAACAGTAACAGATTACCAAATATGTGTTGATCTGTACTCTGTATCATGCCAGCAAGGCAAACATATATGGTAATCTGTGGTAGTCGAGTATTATTTCTTAAAGTCTATTTTATGCGTGTTTGAAAAAATAGATTCTAATAATTTTGACAATATGTATTACAAATTTTACCCAAAAATGTTTGAAAAAATTACTCCCTTCGTCTTAAATTTCTTACCCCTTTTGGTTAATTATTCTCACCCTAAAGTAATTATTTTTTGTCTCTATTGGTTAAATTTCTTTCGCATTTGTTCGTTTCAGTCAATTTTTGTCCATATTGAACAAAGTGTCTTATTTTCGTCTTTATTAAACAAAAGGATTTAGATCATAATTTTTTTCCTTTTCGATTGTTTTTGTCAAGACAGATTACCAAATATGTATACATCTGTACTTTGCATCATGCCATGAAAGCAGACATATATGGTAGTCTGTTGCAATCTAGTCTCTGTTTCATGCACAAATCAAGCAAATTTAATGGTTTAGTTCCTCAAGCTGGGTGTTTTGGCTAAAAATGCACAAATCAAACAAATTTAGTGGGTATAGTTCCACAAGCAGGGTGCTTTGGCTAAAAATATACTAAATAGTTTTTTTCCGTCTTTATTCAAATTTCTTTTGCATTGTTTAGTTTTGCGTCGATTTTTTGTGGATTATTGGTTTGTCACGACGAGAAGAATCTAAAAAGTAAACAAGAATTGTAAAAATATTTAAAAAGTTCACTAAAGAAAAAATTAATCTAATTTTTTGTGGATTATTGAATTATTTTTTGTCTTTATTCACAAGAAATTTATTTAGTTAATATTTTTTTATTCTTTAGACTCCTCTCGCTGAGACGAACCAATAATCCACAAAAAATCGAATTAAATTTAACAAATGCAATTTTTTTAATAAAGATATTTTGCCAAAGCATCTTGACAAACTCGTATCACAAAAATCAAACCCAATTTCTGAGAGAGAGAGAATCAGGGTAAAGTTGAATCGCCAAAATTTATTTGGGACACTTGTTCCTTTAACTAAATCAAATGGTAGTCTACTGTCAATCAATTCACAGTGAAGGTGTTAAAATGGTACTCCCTCCGTCCCAATTTGATAGTCTACTATGAAACTACGTGCAATTTTAAAACTAAAAAAAATGTATTTACAATATAATTTTTAGATTTTTATTTCTAGGGAATATAAGGCATAAAAATAACTTTATTTGTTTTTTTTTTTTGGGAATATGCAAAGAACCGATTACTATGTTAGTTTTTTTAATTTGTTTAATACCAAATTAAAGTGCTCATTGAGTACAAGAAAAATTAAAAAACGTTATATGAAAGAATATTTTTTAACATCTACAAAAAATACACGTTTCCCAAAGGGATCATTTAAAAAGGGACGGATGGAGTATTTTTTTTTCCTTTGAAGATTGCACGTAGTTTCGTAGTAGACTATCAAATTGGGATGGAGGGAGTATATTATTAATGCTTTGAAGCAAAATTTCAGATGATTACCATTTGGTCGATTTTGATAACATAATAAAAAAATCATAAGTAAAAATGGCAACAAGAATTTCTCGAATCATATTTGATAATCTGTCGTTGTTATTATCATAAAACAGAGACCAGATTGCAATAGATTACTATATATATCTGCTATGCTAGCATGATACAGAGTATAGATCTACACATATTAGGTAATCTGTTATTGTAAATGGCATGAAATGGAGGCCAGATTGCAACAAATTACCTTATATGTCTGTTTTACTGGCATGATATTGATCTATACATATTTGGTAATTTGTTGTTGTTATCAGCATTAAACAAAGGCCAGATTATAACAAATTACCATATATGTCTGCTTTTGCTAGTATGATACTACGTACAAGATTTACACATATTTGGTAATTTGTTGATTTTATTGGCATGAAACAGAGGCTAGATTGCAACAGACTACCATATATGTCTGTTTTATAGTACTGTGTCAATATGCCAATTAATACTTAAGCCCAAGGGAGTGCACAATACCCTCTTACTCTTGCAACTCGCAAATTCTCAACTTACCTCCTAGCCTCTCGAAGGGTTTTTTTTTTCAAAAGAAAAGAAAGAGAAAAAAAACACTCTAGTGCATTTGTAAGGGTATTTTAGCATTATTCATTACTTAAGTATTGAATTGAAGTGGTTAAATATGAAAAAATAACTTATAAGCGTATTTATGCTAATCAATTACCTATATATTTCCTTAAAAATCAACATATAAGGGTATCTATGCCATCATTTTTTTGTATATTAGAAAAAATTAACAGATAACGATATAAGTGCTAATTGGAAAAAAAAATACAAAAAAAAGACATGTTTGTATTAACAGATAAGGTTATCTGTGCAACCAGATATAAAAAATGAAAATTTCATTTTTTGTGTTAGTCAAACAAGGCCCTTCCCAAAGGGTCAACAAATAAGGTTATCTGTGCAACCAGATATGAAAAAAAAAATGAAAAATTCATTTTCTGTGTTAGCCAAACAAGGCTCTTCCCGGAGGATCAGCATCAACGTTATCTGCGCCATCAGATATAAAAAAAAATGAAAATTTCATTATTTGTGTTAGCCAAACAAGGCCCTTGCAGGGTATTTTTGTCACCTATTGCCCAAATGTCCTGTTGGCTTTATTGAAAAAATAATGTCCTTATTCCATTAATAACCCCCATACTATGTCCTTCTCGAAAAAGCTCCCTTTTTTAAAACTCAGTACAACAAAAAACACTTTCGATAGTGTTCGAAAAATGATATAAAAGGCTTTAGATAACGTTTTTAAGAACATTAAGACAGCCACTGTTATTAAAAGTCAGGATCTTTTATAGCATTCATTGCATGCTATAAGTTTTATAGATTTTATAACGTTCATTGCTCATTGCATGCTATAAGCCACATAGCTTTTATAACGTTCATTACATCCTATAAGTTACAGATACTTTCCATAGCGTTTTAAGAATGCTATGTTAGATATAGTTTTCAATAGCATTTTGAACATGCTATGTTCGACAAACTTTTTAATAACATTCTTAGAATGCTGTGTTTGACGTTTTTTGATAGCATACACTGAATGCTATATTGTTTATATGTTTAAGAGGGCTTTTAATAGCATTTTTTTTGGGGGGTAATTGTTCTAAGGTCCAGAAGTGTGGACTTATTGTGCCATTTAGTCCATGTTAAAGTTTTACAAGGTCTAAGGTCCACCAATTATTTTTTTTAGAATTTAGGTATTTTCAAAGGGTACCCTAGGGTTTAGGTTTTAGGGTGCACTTTTCTATTATAGGGTTTTAGTGGTTTAGGCACTTTCATAGGGTACCCTAGTGTTTTAGGCACTTTCATAGGGTACCCTAGGATTTTAGGCACTTTCATAGGGTACAAACTTTTTTGGCACTTTCATAGATGTACAAATTTTTTTTGGTAAAAAAAAAAAAAAAAGATGCTAGCGTTAGGACTGGATAGGTTATAAATTTGTTTGGTGGATTAATGAGGTTATAAATTCTTTGCCTAGGACTTTTGAACAAGTTGCCCTTTTCTTTTTTTTTATCAAGTATTCATTTCATAGATCGCGAGATTTCCAGAGGTCGTGGATTTTTAGCAGAATCAAACCTTTATGCGCCGTTTCTTGCGAAATCGATTGGAATTTCAGCGTCGTGGGATTTCCCTCCAAGTGAGTGACGACTAATATTTCCTCCCCCGAAGTGAGACTGAACGCCTAAATATGCAAACGTTGTAATCGAGTTAATGAAACGCTATCTAGAGCTATGAGCCTCAAAGAAATCCGACACACTGATAGGAAAAGGATTATTTCTCTCAAGATACAAAGGCTATGAAGATGAGGTCAATTGGGTTTGAAAGTAGACTCATAGAGATTTCCAACGATTCAAGAATCGCCTCATTCCGAGTTCGGACGAAGCCGAGGCGTGCCCGCGAATTTGGGTAAAAAATCTGCCTGAACAGACACTTCTTGATCGATCCAGAGTTAATGTGGATCGATTTACTTACCATCAAAAGTCCATTAGAGCCTTCTGGATCGATCCAACCTTAGGGTGGATTGATCCACTTATGTTTGGGGAGCATTTTTTAGCCACATTTTTGGACTTCTATTTATTGCAAGTTTCTCACTCTTTGTGAGAGCTTTTTAGATATTTTGTAAGAGAGAAAAAAAGATGAATATAACTCTCTCCTCTCTCTCTTTCTCCTTTACCTTCATTTTACCTCTTAGTCTTTTATTTTGCTCTCCCCTCTCTCCTCCATTGGAGAGAGTTGAAGCTTTCTCTCTCTAGATTTCTCATGTAAGTGTTCATTTCCCGTTAATTTTCTGTGTATTAAATTTGTTCCTCGCACTTAGATCTTTATATAAATCTAATTTATTTTCAGTTATCTCATGTTTTGCATTTCCTTCAAAATTTCTAGTCTTATTTCCTACTATGGTTTGTGAGTAGTTTAAATAGGCTTAGTCATGGGGTGATTAACACTCCATGACTCGGGTTTAATCCATTCTCCTCGTCAAAAAGCATACATATTTGTTGATCAAAGAGTTAGGGTTGATTTATGTACCAAATTTTGAGTTTGTTAATCCCTTTGATCACACGTAGCCATGAACTTGACTACTTGGCACATGTGATGCTTAGGGCGATGTCAATTTAAACGTTTGGCAAAAGAATAAAAAAACACTAATCTTTGTTAGACACCTTTTCTAGTCAAATAGTTGTAGACACCCCAAAATGAGACTCTCATACACATTTTAATCCCCGATGATGAAAGGAAACGCCCGGAAAGTCTCTCGGATTGAAATTCTCAAAGTCAACTCAGTCAACAGTACCGTACGGTACTCATCTCTCACGCACGGCACAGCCCAAGTCACGTACAACACTCTTTTGAATTTTGGCGGTGGAAGAGTGCCGCACGGCACAGTTTGTGTGCCGTACGGCACTGTCACTTGTCACATAGCTTTTGCAGAGTTCCCAGCAGCTCAAAATGTTGACGAATTCGTTTCCCTGCTGATGATTATTTCGTGTGAGGTTGAAAGGCTACTTCCTAGCCATCATCACCATGTGTGAAGGCCAAGTAAACTTGAAGATCAAGTTCATTCGTTCCCTATATAAGTCGATCGATTCCGAAATGAAAAAAAGAAGAGAAGAAAACCATGAAATTATACCTATAAACCCCTGTCAACACACCCTCACTACCATAAATCACCCTCATTGCTACCTTCAATCTCTAAGAAAACAATCTAATTCTTTCTTCCGAAGAAAACCCAATCAAAAGTTCAACCCCCTGTTTTCGGTACCAAAGCCGTGAAGTTGCTGCCCAAGAATTTGTCCAAGTTCAAGTCATCAATCATCTTCCTTGCTTCACCAAGGAGAAGTTGGAATCCAGAAGAGGTTCAAGCTGCGTTCAAGGAGTTCTAAGGAGATTCAATCCGAGAGTTTCAAAGCCGAAGGTATATTTCCGTTTCGCCAAATTTCTTAAAGTTTGATACCCTGAGGGGAGGGGTACCAAGTGTGGAATGATCTCCTATATCATCTCCACACTTGGTATGCCCATGTTACATCAAGATCAGTTCGATTTCATACCTCCTGATAAGCGCATAAATGTTCACATTGGCGCCCCCTAATTTATTCTTGTTAAGTCCATTTAATTTGTTACTTGGAGTGTAATGCTTTGTTTATGTGTTTTTGCAGATATTTGGAGGCTTTGATAAAAAAAAAAGAGCAAAGTCCAATTTTACTCGTGTCAAAGCGAATTCTTCCGTTGAATGAAATGAAGTGATGAACCAGGTGTGGAGTTGATTGGGCCTTATATCTTACAATCCTACTGTCCACGTGGTTAAGGAATTCAGTGGAAAGCATGGACCAAAACAATTGTTTGATAAATTAAGCTTGACCAAGAGTTGGCCCACAAAGATTAATATGCTTCCTAATAACTATTGGTTGGCCGGCTTAGGGCTTGGTAAAACAGTATGCACAGCAACCGACTTTGTAATTAGGAACGTGGTGCGGCGCATATGTTTATTATAAAAGGAGAAGGCAGTAGCCTAGAGGGGGAGATCACGCAAGATCACAAACAGAGCCGCGAGCAGCAGGGCTGGACAGAAGGAATTAGAGCAATAATTTCCACGACGATGTTCGGCTAAATCATCCCTCTTAGGGTGTAGATGAAACCCTAACCAAGTAACTTTGTTTTTATGTTAATTTCAGATTTTGATTATCGAAACGACGGTTGTATAACTTTGAGACTTATTTTTATGATTCAATTTTATTCTTCCTATCTAGTTTTATGTGTTTGTTTTCTGTGAATGCAAATACATAGTTATGCAACAATTTTCTTGGCGCATGGAATTGTGAATTAGGATAGTCTATGCCTAGGGAAGACGAGTCGTGCCTAGATTAATTAGTTTTAGAATCAAAGACGATTCATGCCAACCGAAAATAGGTTATGCTCGGTTCTCAATCACATGCTATTTTCTTGTCGATATCGCTGGGGTTGTAACTTTTAGCGAGTTATTGTCATTTCGGTAATTGATTTTCTTAAATTAATATAATTACTCAATTGCAAAGTTAGGGTGGATTTGAAACCCTAAGACCTTTTCCAAATTATTTAATTTATCATCTTTCTTACTTTTCATTATTTAGATAATTTTAAAAACCAAACTCAAATCACTTTTTCTCGAGTTAAGATAGAAATCAATTGGAAGAATTGCAACTTAGCCTTTAATCCCTGAGGACGATACTCGGAATATTTGCCACTATTTGAAAGAATAGTAGTAATTATTCAATTTAATTAATTATTTTTGGTGTGAAAAACGACCAACCAAATTTTGGCGCCGTTGTCAGGGATTTTAAAGCACGATTGCATTGTTTCAAGTGATTTTTATTTTAATTCCTAGTTTAGGTATTGTGGACGGCCCACAGAAGGTTCGATTTTGCGAAAGAAAAGATTGTGATAGTTAGAGTCGCCACCCGGATTTGAGGTCCGAACCCGAGAATCCGATTAAAGATGACTCATTTGTCCATTGAAAAAGATTTTACTGATATGGCAGAACCAAAGATTTCTCGGATTCGGGGGTTTGGTTACGAGAGGGGAAGGGTTTTACGGCACCCCTCTCGCCCGGTCCATGAACCGGTCTCTACTCGACATTTTGTGGGATTTTGAAAATGTTTGAAATTCAATTTATCCACGAAAATAGGGAATCGGGGATGGGAATCACATAACAACAATGTATATAGGAGATACGATTCTACGGTAGATGCTTGTGCACGTGATTTACATGGGTGATGATGACTACAATAAAGGAAACCACTACAAGTATTTACAAGAAATAAGAAATAACAGAAACTGTACAACAACTCAAGAAATTGTGAACATGAGACTTAATAAACTGACTTGCAATCTGAATCCCAGAATAGGGATTGAGCGCTCAAGGGTGATGGTTTGAGCGCTCAAACCAGTTTGAGCGCTCAAAGCTCATGGATGGAGCGCTTAAACCAGTTTCTGTTTTCTGTGAGTTTGACCTTTTTTACAACTTCTTATCTTCATTCTTTACAAGATCAAACATTAATAAAACATTTTTCAGAAGAACAGGAGCTGGGAATTAAATGTTTGATCTTACAAGGGACAAGAAAAAGAAGATTAAATTCGTGAATATGAAAGAAAAGTGCAAGAAATTAAGCATAAAGGAGAAAATCAGATCATGAGCACGAGTACAACAACTCCCACACACCAGAAAAAAGCTAAACCATGATTCATCATCGAAACAACCAGCAATCTGCAAATGGTCTTAGAACAGCTTGAGCGCTCAAAGGCATGACCTTGAGCGCTTAAGCCATACTATGGCTTTCTGGTTTTTGACCTTCAAATAGATTTTTGATGATTCTCAAGACCTCCAGTATATTAAATAAGAATGATTAAAGGTGGTTCAGTCACTATTTACCCTTTAAGACAAGATTTATAAACGTTAAAATCATAAAAAGACTAAAAGGTGTACATGCATGAACATTTAAGATGTAAAAGATTATTTGGAAAATGGAATAAACACCTCAATAGCCTTTTTATATTGATCAAAGGTCTGTATAAAGCCCAGAAGCATAAAACGGTGACTGACCCAAAATGGGTTTGAGCGCTCAAGGCTTGAAACTTGAGCGCTCAATCCCTGCTGTAACTGCAGATTTTGAAAGTGTTTTGATTATATATTTTGGACCTTGTAAGCCCAATGCAAGTACAAAGAACTTGCTTGGACCTACTGGTCTCCCTCAGAAGAACCAGAATGTGATATTTCACATATTAACTACCTTTTTAACTTCATTGAAAGCTTGAACTTTGATTTTTGGCTTGGGGATGAAGACTATGAGTGTTTGTTTGGTGAGCTAGATGAATATAACAGTAGAGAGGTGGTTGTTTACTACTCAGATGATGAGCAGAGGTGTATTTTGAACCTTAGAAGTGGTTTTGATGGATGGTTTGGATGAAATGTAGGTGGTTTTTCTAGAGAGAGAAGATGGTGGACGATTTTAAGGGCTGTAAGAGGGCTGGAGTGTGTGAATTGGTAACCTCTAAACCAGTGGGTAGTGGGTGGTTTAAATAGGCAGTGAGTGGGAGGGAAGAGAGGAGAGAGAGAGAGTGGGTTTGTATTCAAAATGGGTTAGGGGTAGTTTAGGAGTAGTGTAGGATGTATTTTACGTATAGAAGACGTATACAAACGGTTAGACGCTCCTCCTGCATGAGATCTCATGATGAGATACTCTGCAGACTCTTGACTGGGATCAGAGTTGAGCGCTCAAAGCCATGGGATTGAGCGCTCAAGGTAGAATTTTTGGGTTTGAGCGCTCAAGGTCCAGAGCTTGAGCGCTCAAGGTTACTGGTGGTAGGTTGATGGTTTTGCTTGGTTTGGTTATTTTTAGGTGATTTTGGACTGTTTGGCGATGTTTGGTTGATTTTATCAAGTTCAAGCCATTTTCACCAGTTTCGGGTAGTCGTGATTGGTCCGTTTCATCATCGGGAATGCTCGAGCGCATCCCGGGTTCAAAATCGGGGTGTCTACAGGTATTTTATTTTATTTATTTATTTATTTATCTTTTTCTTCACACTTGTTTAATTGCTCTATCTCTTTGTTAGCATTTTTTTTAGCAAACACAGGAAGTGAGAAGTTGCAGCGCATAGAGGGAGAAACAAGCCGTCCATTTGCAGCCACAAGTGCAATCATTCTAATTTTTACTTTTCTCTAGGCACTGTGAGTTTTCTTATTCCCTTTGTTTGAACTTTTATTTTATTTTATTTATTTATTTATTTATTTTATTTTAGTTAGGGCAATTTGCAATATATGCTTGGGCGCCGTTCTTGTCATCCAGACTTAATTCCTTTAGACCCAGAGATAGAATGGACTTTTAGAGCCAATCGAACAGTCACACGTCAAAACCCACGCACAACACTTATTACAATGGGGGATGAACAAAGAGTGGCTGTTGAGGACCCACCAGCAATCCGGGAGCACTTTCTCCCATCCACTTACACCTCACCCTCGTGTATAACGTTGCCCACCACTGCGGCAACCCAATATGAAATCAAGCCCAGTTTACTTCAAACTCTCCCATCATTTTATGGACTTGACCACGAGGACCCATATAAGCATTTAGATGAGTTCGTAGAGATTTGCTCCACTGTCAAAATCTTGAACTTCACTGATGATGCCCTTAAGTTGAAGCTATTCCCCTTCTCACTTAAAGATAAAGCCAAATCTTGGTTTAAAACTCTAGCACCAAATAGCATCACCTCTTGGGATCAAATGTATAATGAGTTTTTGAAAAGGTTTTTTTCCATAGGCAAAACGAAAGAGATTCGCCAAAAACTCACTAGCTTTTCTCAGCACGTGGGTGAACAATTTCACGAGAGTTGGGAGAGATTAAAAGAGCTTGATAGGAGCTGTCCACACCATGCGGTCCCTAAATGGCAGTTAGTCCAAGGTTTCTATGATGGACTATCTGAATCAAACCGACAAATGGTGGATGCCTCATGTGGAGGCACATTTATGCTAAAGAATGAGAATGAAAATTGGTCTTTGTTTGAACAATTAGCAGAATATTCACGACACCACGCCTCATCCTCTCGCACAGATAGGACCACATCTACATCTTCCAAACAGAGAGGCCTTTATGAGGTGGGCCAATATAATGATCTATCCATGAAAGTGGATGCCTTGAGCCGTAAGCTTGACACTTTCCTATCTTTAGGCCAAGGTCCATCGTACTCTTCCCCTTCGCCTACTGTGGCGGGGGTTTGTCAATTATGCTCCAGGCCGGGCCATTATGTGAGTGAGTGCCACATGGCATCTCAATTTCCTGAGTTTGTTCAGGAGCAAGTGAACGCAGCGCACGGGTTTGGTAGGCCATTGACTGACCCATTTTCAAACACCTACAACCCTGGCTGGAGGGACAATCCTAGACTCTCATGGCGAGAGCAAGGGCAAGAGCAACATTCTGCTCAACCATCAAGGCCATCGTATCCAAATACATCCAATCATCAGGCCTACCATGCGCCTTCCGCACCATAGCAATACCAACAGCCCCTTGCTCCTCCTTCATCCTCCCAAAGAACACCATCTTTTGAAGAGCAGATATTGAAAGCCATGGCTGATCTAAAAGCTGATAACCAACAAATGAGAGCTGATTTCCAATTGGTGCACTCCCACTCTCAATCCATTGCTAAGATAGAGACCCAATTAGGTCAACTAGCTAATGCTCTCAATCGTCGAGAGGAGGGTAAGTTACCAAGCCAGCCAGTGGTTAACCCACGAGGGATGCATCACATTGACAATTCGCAAGTTCACGAACAAGCGAAAATAGTTGTCGCCCTCAGAAATGGGAAGGAACTAGAGTCCCGACCTGAGGAGGTCAAAGCAAAGGAGAAAGAGTCTCCATCTGTCACTAAGGGGTCAAAAGTGGATAAACAGCTCAATGGGAAGGAGCCAACTCCAATGCCCACATCTGATGAAGGGCCATCAGAGGCTCCATCTTATATTCCCAAGGCACCATTCCCAACATGTCTTAACTCTCCATCTCCTTTTAGTAAAAAGTGCAATACCATGAAAAATATGATGGAGGTGTTTCAACAAGTGAAAATCAACATTCCTCTTCTCGATGCCATTCAGCAAATTCCCTCCTATGCCAAATTTCTCAAGGACCTGTGCACCCAAAAGCGCAAACTAAGGACCCATGTGTCTAAAAAGGTCTTTCTTACTGAGCAAGTGAGCTCTATCATTCAGCATAACACTGTTCCTAAGCTCAAGGACCCAGGTGCTCCAATTATCTCTTGTTTTATTGGTAACCATTCTATCAAGCGAGCACTCTTGGACTTGGGAGCAAGTGTCAATTTACTCCCTTATTCGTTGTATGAGCAGTTTGGGCTTGGCGAGTTGAAGCCCACGCCAGTCACCCTTCAATTAGCCGATAGGTCGATCAAGGTGCCACGTGGTATTATCGAGGATGTCCTTGTCAAGGTTGAAAATTTCTATTTTCCAGTAGACTTCATAGTCCTTGACATGGAACCGGTGCATAACCTTAAGAAGCAGACACCTATTATTCTCGGTCGCCCCTTCTTAGCTACAGCTAATGCTAGCATCCATTGTAGGACAGGGGCGATGGATGTCTCCTTTGGTAACCAAACCTTGCGCTTAAATGTTTTCAACGCCGCTGAACAACCTCATCAAGCGGTTAACATGATTGATAACTTGGTAGATGAGGCACATAATAACATTGGAGTTAATGATCCCTTGGAGACGCATTTGGTGCGTGTGGGCTTAGATAGGGTTGATATTGATGTAGACCATGATTCTCTTGAGTCGACAGCGCACATAGATGAATTTCAGCGGAGTAACCCATTCATTGAGCCATGGCCTATATTTCATAATCTTTCTCCCTCCCCTCCAATAGAGGTGGCATCGAGAGTTGAGAAGAAATCACTTCTATATCCTTGCTTGAAACCGAATAACATCTTTTCTGGTGATTGATATATTGCAACATTCGATTTGTCTGGCTGAAGACATAAAACTTAGCGCTTCTTGGGAGGCAACCCAAGTGTCATTTCATTGTTTAGCGTCGTCTTTGAGTCCTTTCTTTTTCTAGTTTGGATTGTTTTTCTTTTTGAGTTTTTATTTTATTGTTTTATTATTATTATTTCATTGTCTTCGAGACTAACAATTGCAGGTACTACGCTTCAAGTTGGGGGGGTCTCCCTCTTGCTATCTTTTACCCTGCTATTTGTTCTCCTCTACCAAGGTGATACCTTTCCTCTCTTTCACTTTCTTGTCCTATCTTTTAGTTCATGATTTCAATGAGGACATTGAATGGTTTAAGTTGGGGGGAGGAATCACTTTATTTTTATGCTTTTTAGAGCCTGGAAAATTTTAAAAAAAAAATAAAAAAATAATAATAATTAAAAAAAAGTGAACCAAGGAATTTGGATGCTTGAGTGCACTTACTCTTGATTGATGGCTGCTGATTAGTGTTGTAATGATTGTTATGTGAGTTGACGTCTTGATACGAGTTCATGAATCGATTTAAGCTTGTGAATGAGATGTTGATAGAAAGCACTTGGTTAGCCCGTATCATCTATAGTTGGATAGTGTTTGATCACTTGAGGTCATGCTTTTTCACGCGCATTGTCCCACTTTGGGCATTCACTGGCCTTGAATTTGGTTTACATGTTATTGATATTTCGGTGTTAGTTGATTGTGCCCACGGGCTGATTGGAACCCCTTCCCTATATTGTGCGCTAAATTGATATTGGTTATCCGGGCGTTCATTGAGTAACCGGGCAATCGGAGTTTGCTCCCACCGTATTGTTCGCGTCAAAAGATGGATAGACCTTGTGAAAGCATTGGTTGAATGTGGTTAGTTTGGGTCTCTCCCTAAAGCCTTTTTGACTCGAGCAATTAAGTCCGAGGGGTCTCTTTAAACCTGGTACCCTAAGACCATCTGGCTTGGGGATGACCGACCTAAAGCTCGTTACATGGGTCAACCAGAAAGCCCGACAGTCCCAGACATTGCCACAAAAGAAAAAAAAAAAGGAAAAAAGAAGAAGAGAAAAGTGGTAAAAAAAAAAAAGAAGGGTGAAAAAAGAGATTAATCGTTAGAGGAAGGGGTGAGTTTTTAGAGACACACCGGGCTATTGATATTGTGTGAACTATTTTCGGGGTTAGTGAATTTCTATGTGTGGTTCTCACTTACACGCATGCTATGTGATAATTCTCTATCCGATGGCAGGTGAGAAGGCTAATTTTTGTGCTAGGTTGGATACGAGAATTCACTTGTTTTAATCTTTGCATGAATAAAGCATTTTGTCCTTGACTTGCATGGCAGTCACTGCGGTACTTTGAAAGGTTGTAGGTTGGGTTTGAGTTGCATTTGAGTGTCCAATTCTTTGTGTGTTTTGTGGGTGATCACTGCTGAAAACCCTCACGAGACTTCACTCATCCTACCGGGGCCGCCCGGGGGCTCAAAAGATCTATCATTCTTAGTTTCGTTTCATTAGTTGCATTTATTTTGTTTTGCTAGGGACTAGCAAAGTGTAAGTTGGGGGGTGTGATAAGCGCATAAATGTTCACATTGGCGCCCCCTAATTTATTCTTGTTAAGTCCATTTAATTTGTTACTTGGAGTGTAATGCTTTGTTTATGTGTTTTTGCAGATATTTGGAGGCTTTGATAAAAAAAAGAGCAAAGTCCAATTTTACTCGTGTCAAAGCGAATTCCTCCGTTGAATGAAATGAAGTGATGAACCAGGTGTGGAGTTGATTGGGCCTTATATCTTACAATCCTACTGTCCACGTGGTTAAGGAATTCAGTGGAAAGCATGGACCAAAACAATTGTTGATAAATTAAGCTTGACCAAGAGTTGGCCCACAAAGATTAATATGCTTCCTAATAACTATTGGTTGGCCGGCTTAGGGCTTGGTAAAACAGTATGCACAGCAACCGACTTTGTAATTAGGAACGTGGTGCGGCGCATATGTTTATTATAAAAGGAGAAGGTAGTAGCCTAGAGGGGGAGATCACGCAAGATCACAAACAGAGCCGCGAGCAGCAGGGCTGGACAGAAGGAATTAGAGCAATAATTTCCACGACGATGTCCGGCTAAATCATCCCTCTTAGGGTGTAGATGAAACCCTAACCAAGTAACTTTGTTTTTATGTTAATTTCGGATTTTGATTATCGAAACGACGGTTGTATAACTTTGAGACTTATTTTTATGATTCAATTTTATTCTTCCTATCTAGTTTTATGTGTTTGTTTTCTGTGAATGCAAATACATAGTTATGCAACAATTTTCTTGGCGCATGGAATTGTGAATTAGGATAGTCTATGCCTAGGGAAGACAAGTCGTGCCTAGATTAATTAGTTTTAGAATCGAAGACGATTCGTGCCAACCGAAGATAGGTTATGCCCGGTTCTCAATCACATGCTATTTTCTTGTAGATATTGCTGGGGTTGTAACTTTTAGCGAGTTATTGTCGTTTCGGTAATTGATTTTCTTAAATTAATATAATTACTCAATTGCAAAGTTAGGGTGGATTTGAAACCCTAAGACCTTTTCCAAATTATTTAATTTATCATCTTTCTTACTTTTCATTATTTAGATAATTTTAAAAACCAAACTCAAATCACTTTTTCTCGAGTTAAGATAGAAATCAATTGGAAGAATTGCAACTTAGCCTTTAATCCCCGAGGACGATACTCGGAATATTTGCCACTATTTGAAAGAATAGTAGTAATTATTCAATTTAATTAATTATTTTTGGTGTGAAAAACGACCAACCACCTCCCGGTTGCGTTGTACGGTGAAAACGTCGCCTCGTACGTGGTGATTTAGTGAGGAGGAACATTTATCATTTAAACACACTATTTTCTCATTCAAAATAGTCTACTTTTAACTATATTTCATGCCTTGTACGTGCTTTTATTCAATCATGTCGAAAAACCAAAGTTTGAACTGTTTGTGAAGGAAATAGTGCCGCACGACACTCCTCCTGTGCTGCACGGTACACTTGGAATGATGTACGGCACTCTTTTAAAAATTTGACCGTTGGATGGATGAACAGTGTCGCACGGCACACTTTCTGTACCGCACGGTACACCTAGTGTGCCGCACGGCATACTTTTCTTGTAAAATCTAAATTTTTGATCAGTACTTTGCATGAACAGTTTAAACTCTTGATTCTCGTGCATTCACTGTAATTTACATACTAGTTGCTTGTTTTTATTATTATTATCGTCTGCTTTGCTTGATTTAAAATATTTATTTGTTAAAATTCGGCATTAAAATATTTTCTAAAAATTTCACAAATGTTTAGTAAAGACCGATTTTTTATCGGGCAAACGGGGTGCATTAAAACCCTTCCCCGTTCGTAACCTGGCTCCCGAATCCAAAACGAATCTCTGGTTTTCAAATTGTTTTATAAATCATTTTCTCAATCACTTCTCAAAACGGTTTCTCGGGTCCTAAACCATTTTCCAAAAAACCCGGGTGGCGACTCTATTTTCGAATCAAAAACCACTGGTGGAAATCGACCGTCCACAAAATGGCGACTCTGCTGGGGAATCTCAAATTAATCTCTAATTTGGTGTTTTTATACTTATGAACTTTCCGAAAGCTTGTCGAAACGAAAACGCCTAGCGCTATCACAAGGAAGGAATGGCGGATTAACAGGGCCTCGCCCGGCCATCCTGACTGGAGCTTTTTGGGTTGTTTGTCTGTATAAAGATATCAAAGAAGTGATTAATTTGGAGAGCCAAGCTTGAAAAATATTTGTGGGATTTTTGAAAATAATTTTGTTACTAAACTTTTGCATCACTTGCATCGATGTTGGATAAACCCCGCTGCTGCGTCTTGGTTACCCTACCCAGTTCACTGGTGTTAGGACATCCCCGGATGCTCAGCAACCTTGGACCGTGATGAGTCAGCCTGTCGCTTGACCTTTGCCATGCAGTACACTTGGCACTGGGAGGCAAATATTGGCTCTAGTATGGGGAACCCCCTAAACCAAAACCGGCCTTTGCATATAATTAACCTAGAACCTTCCAACCTAGGACAGGGACCCACAGGTTAGGATCATGTGATATATCTTGTTAACTATTTAACTGCTCACTGTTTGTTGCATGTCTTGCATGCACATACACGATAGCTTTTTCCTTAGGTTTTCTCATCCCCTCCATAGTAATAAGAAGGATTATCCCAATAATCAAATGCTCTGTCAAATAAACAAACTCCTTTTTTCAAATGAAAGTGCTACCATTGGCTCATTCCCTCCTAATATTTAGAATGTTGTATTTCTTTTATCAGAGTCTGTAACCGAAAATGAGTAATCAATCTGGAAGCAAGAAACTTAAGTCCACCTTTGCCATCCATCATGGTGCACCGGTGTGGGTACTCGAAGAAGTGGGAAATGAAGAGATAGGGAATGAAACTCCAGACAAAGACAAGCTTGAAAAGTTGCTTCACCAGCTAGCCATGTCTGACCAACCTGGCTTAACCCTCCAGTGGCACGACTCTGAGGATGTGAACAGTCAAGGTTGGGAATTCCACCTTCCCGCAGATGATGAATCCAAGGATATCCCCACAAAATCACTGTCAGGGTGGAGCAAGAAAGAGATGATGAAGATGTAGATGTCATGCCACCAGTCAAATACTTCCAACCAGACGGCACACCAGTCTACTACTTCCAAGATCCGGTGACAGGACACAAGTACTGGGATGAGTGTGACTGTAAAGCTTGCTATGAAGATTGTATCCTTCTGAATGATGGTTTGTCTCCCCAACAGCTCAAGAAAATGTATGCTTTGGAGAACCCACCAAAGTAGCCAGAACCAAGTGAGGAAGCAAAACCAGAAGAACCAAGTCAAGAATCCTCCTCCAACAAATCCAGCAACTAGGACAGAATCAGCGGCAAGCCAGTCGTCAGCGGATCCAGCCTACAGGGCCCTTTTGAGACTGTCAAGTCTATCTTTTGTAGCTCAAGTCAGTTTGAGCTTTATCGAGTCTGTACGTTGCTTTATTGAGTCAGTTTGTACTTTTCTTTATATCAGAAAAAGTTAGTTTGTACGTTTCTTTATATCAGTTGAGTCAGTTTGGACTTTTCTTTTTGTTGAATGTCTCGTTGTTTGAGGGAGAAAGCCAGTTGTAGTCTCGAACTACGTCGTGGCCTGATTCCTCCGAAATGGGGATACGTAGGCAACCCCTAAAAAAGGGTTCGGCCTTTGTTTTGCAAAATCTTTTAAATACAGTCAACAGAGCACTGAAAATTGGGGCAATCATTTCCAAAACTGTGGTTGCATTGCACGTCATGCATCATTCTTTCATTTGTACATAATTTCATGCACATATCATTCTTTGCATCAGTCACTAAATTCATTTTGTTTTCATTATCAGTTTCAATCATTGGTAAGAGCGAGAAAAACACTGTACCTAGTTGGACTAGAACTCCCAAACAGCGATTAATTCGAACTGAGTCAAAAGCGGTACAGTCAGATTCGGTAGGTCCTGCAGATATGGCAAACAAGAACGAAATCGAGGCTCTCAAGCTAGCCTTGGAAGAACAATGGGAACACAGTGATAGTCAGATGGCTGAATTGCTACTCCTGATACAAGGTCTGACCCTTCAGAACAGGCCGCCAGGAGGTCCAGGGGAGCAACCACCACTGAATCCACCTCCGCAAGAGAATCCGAACTTGGAAGCAATGATGGCGAAGGTCGCCAAACTCGAAGAATCAGTCCAGAAGCAAGAGAAAGTAGTTGCCACAGGTGTTGATATGGACAAGTTGTGTCTATTTCCCGGCGCCAAACTCCCGGAAGGATTCAAACCTATAACCTGGGAAAAGTTTGATGGGAGTGGAGACCCAAGAGCTCATCTACAAACATATGTGGGTACTCTGTCCATGTATAACATTGAGAAGAATGCCATGGGTCAAATGTTTCAGCAGACTCTAACAGGACCAGCACTGCGATGGTTTCTGAATCTTGACATTTCAAAGAAAGGAAGTTGGGAGGATATTGGGGCAGCCTTCATGGCCCAGTATAATTATAACATTCAGCTCGAGATGACCATTCGAAAACTGGACGCAACCAAGATGGGAGCAAGCGAGTCCTTTGCTGATTTTATCAAAAGGTGGAGAGGAAAAGCATCTCAAATGATAGATCGACCCTCAAAGAAAGAACAGATGAGAATTATCACGAAGAATCTGGCGCCTGATTTTGCAAAGCATCTAGTAGTCTTTCAAACCACCGCCGATTTTAGAACTTTTTACGAAGCCGACCTTGCGGTTGAAGATGCACTCAGAACTGGTGTATTTGAGAAGGGAGAATCTGCCAAGCCCAAAAGAGTTTACTCCGGCAACAGCAATACCCTGTTTGGAACCAACCAATACAGCCATACCCATGCCAGCTCCTCAAAACCAACCAAAACTGAGCCCATTAACCAGATAGCAACTCAACCGACCCGGCAAGCAAGAAATTTTTACCAATTTCCCTTTCCCTTGACCACAGTCTACAAAAAGCTCCTTGAAAAAGACGCCATCCAGCCACTCGAGCCTCGCGAGCCACCCAAAGTGCTTCCTCCAAACCATAACCGGAACGCCTTCTGTTCCTATCACCAAATGCCCGGTCATCATACCAACAATTGTATCCGTCTCAAGCACAAAATCCAAGACCTCATTGAAGATGGAACACTTCCACTCCCCCTCAAAAAGCCAAACACTGTCTCAAACCCCATGCCAGAACACAAGTCCAATACCCAAATCAACCAAATCTCTCTCAGCTCCACTGCAAATAACCCAAGCTCCACTAAATTCAACCCTAGCCTATACATTATACCGGTCACCGAACCTAAGCCCCTCATCCCTGTGCCAGAAGATCTTGAAATTCGTTTCCTCGAAAGTGTTAAACCAAAACCCAAATCAAGTTGGGCAGATATCACCGAAAACGAGGAATGGGCCATGAACGATCAAGATTGGGAAGAACTCCGCCGGGAGTGGGACCCAAGCCAGTTTATTATTCCAGATTCTCATACCAAGCCGGTAGTTTCTATACCAACAAACTCCAGTGTCTGTCGGATCGACAAGTCGTGTGCATCGTAGGAATGGTGCATACTCTTGAATACGTGGAACCAAATGAACAAGAAAATTGGCGAGAAAGGTGGGAGGCAATTTGTGCTGATCCTCTGGATGCAATTTCGCTCCCTGCATTGTTTGAAGAACCCGGAGACATATGGAATCGAACACTTGGTGAAGTTTATCATTGGGTTCCTAGCAGTAACCCTCCAGATAATTTATTGCCACCTCCACTTCCTAGGATTGAAGAACATTCTGCCATAGAAACTGTTTTTGGTGACCATGACTGGTTTCCTCAGGCCTACATTATTGGAGAATCTCTACCTCGGCCATCCGTGCCATTTCCTCCTCAGCCAGATGTTTCGGTCTTAATCACAGACTCATTTTGGGACGAAGAAGACGTGATCGATATTCGATTCGACAATGATGAAGTATGGACCGTCAACAGAGCCATGTTAGATGATTCATTTTGGCGGAACCAAGGAGTAGAAAATTTGGGAAAGAAGATGGAGAACATCAAGATCGAGAAACAAAAAGTTGAAGAAAGTCTTGCAGGTTTTTGGTCCGAGTATTTTGACACTGAGTAGAAGTTGGAATCCATTAAAGCCGGAAAACGAAAGGTCAATGAATTTTCAGATTTTTGGGATGAAGAGTCGCCATCAGTCAATTGAATAACAAGAAGCGGACGGATTTATCAACCTGCTAACCTGCAAAGAGGCAACACCTCTAACCATGCTCAGGCTGGGGCATTTGATTGGAACGATCCCATCCAAAACAATTTGACTCCAAATAATCCGGAAGATGTCACTCAGGCACCGGAAGTTGTCACTCAACCACCTCAAAGGAATCCTATGCCAGTGGAAGACCCCATCCGGAAGCAACTTGAAAGAACTCCAGCATCAGTGTCCGTCTGGGGGCTACTTTCCTCATCCAGGGAACACCGTCAAAAACTAATCAAGACTCTGTCCAACATGGAAGTGCCACCTGACACTCCCCCTGAAACATTGGTAGTTTTGCTCGCGCCGAACTAGGCAAAACATGTTGTGACATTCACTGAGAAAGATTTGCCACCAGAAGGAGCCGGTCACAACAAGCCGCTTCACATCACTATGAAATGTATGGGGAAATGGGTCCCTGTTATTCTCCTAGACAATGGATCTGCTTTGAATGTCTGCCCACTGCGCATAGCCTACTGTCTTGGGTTTACAACCAAAGATTTCCAACCATCAAATCTTGGAGTGCGCGCCTATGATAATACACGAAGGGATGTAGTTGGAATTGTTCAATTGGAAATATCAGTCGAAAGTTTCAAGTCTAACGTCGAGTTTCATGTACTCGACATTCCTTCGTCTTTTAACTTGTTGCTGGGTAAGCCATGGCTTCATCACCCAGACATTATGGCAGTACCGTCTTCTCTGCATCAGAAAGTTCAGCTTGGTCTAGACATAGGAACTCTGACTATCTATGGAGAATCTGGAATTCGTCCCCATATCTCTGATAATGCCCCTGTGCTTGAGATCACACATGGAGAAGAAGACGTCTCTCTCGGAGGATTCTCTTTTGACACCGTCGGGGCAGTTCTCACTATCAAAATGGATGAGGATTTCTCGGTTAGCTCTACGGTTGTGGAAATGATGAGAAAGATGGCTTACATGCCAGGTTTGGGGTTGGGCCGCAACAATCAAGGAGTGGCCGAATTCCCAGATTTCCCTATGACCAATCACCGCTTCGGTCTCGGTTATCAACCCAGCAAAGATGAGCTTGGAAGTGGATGGAAACCTCGAGCCCGGGTTCAGTCAAAGAAAGGTCCCATTCGTTTCGTCAAAGGAAAAGAAACTATCTATCAAGGAGAGCCAGAGCCATTTTGGGACATGGAGAAAAGAACCAAGCTGCCAGGATTCAAAATCTTCGCCAACGACACATGGGACAGTGATGATGAATCAGCAAAGCTAGAAGAATTGATCAAACAATGCAAATCTGACTGGATCAAAGTTTTTGACTCAGGGAATCTGATATCGTTGTTTGGGAATGAAAGTCCAATAGGTACGATCGAGGACGGGCCCGCTGCGATGATATTTGATTTGGAGCCTGTTGGAGACATGGAGCTGATGATGCTAGGCCAGGAAACCCTTGGAGATGTTACCTCGCTCATTGTGGATGCTAATGGAACTTATAAAAATTGCACTTTTGTACCCAAAATTATTTACACTGGCACTGAATTTGAGTCTAAGTCAGAGTCTAGCATTGAGTCTGAGTTTAGCACCAAGTTTGAGTCCACTTTTGAGTCAATGCATGTGTCTGTTAGTCCTCCACATCATCATTTCTCTTTTGAGTTTGAGTCCACTCTCATGTATCATGCCCCTGGGGCCACCTCTTTTGCAATGAATGAAATCGACTTTGCTTATCTTGCTGTGTCTGAAATAAGTTGTGTTAACCCCAACGATGATGGGATTGAGTTTGAGGAAGAAATTCCAAAAGAACTCCGATCTCTAATCGAACGGGAAAATGAAAGGCATGCTCAGCCTATAAAAGAAGAAGTAATTTCGATAAATCTGAGAGATGAGAGTAATCCACGAATGGTCCAAATCGGTTCTGGGTTGTCTCTAGAAGAATTTAAAGCTCACTCGGATCTTTTAAAAGAATTTCAAGATGTCTTTGCATGGTCTCACGCGGACATGCCCGGAATTGATCCTGAAATCGTGGAGCATCGAATCCCGCTTTATCCTGATGCAAAACCTGTCAAACAGAAGCTGAGAAAAATGAGGCCTGACTGGGTGCTAGAAATCAAGAAGGAAATTCAGAAGCAGATAGATGCAGGGTTCTTAATGGTAACAGAATACCCTCAGTGGGTCGCCAACATCGTGCCTGTTCCCAAGAAAAATGGCAAGATTCGAGTCTGCGTGGATTTCAGAGATTTGAACAAAGCCAACCCTAAGGACGACTTTCCACTACCACATATAGATGTACTTGTAGACAACACCGCGGGGCACGCATTGCTTTCTTTCATGGATGGTTTTTCTGGCTACAATCAGATTCTCATGGCCCCCGAAGACCGAGAAAAAACCACTTTCACCACAAAGTGGGGGACCTACTGTTACAGGGTTATGCCGTTTGGATTAAAGAATTACGGATCTACTTACCAGAGGGCCGCCACAACTTTACTGCATGACATGATCCACAAGGAAGTCGAAGTATACGTGGACGACATGATCGTCAAGTCCAAGGAAAGAGAAGGGCATTTGCACGCTCTCAGGAAGTTCTTTGAAAGAATTCGCAAGTACAGATTGCGTCTCAATCCCGAAAAATGCACATTCGGGGTTACAGCTGGAAAGATGTTAGGCTTCATGATCACAACCCGAGGAATCGAAGTGGATCCGTCCAAAATCAAGGCTATTCTTGAAATGGAACCACCGCAAACAGAAAAAGAGGTGCGGATTTTCCTCGGCCGCCAAGTTAACCTCAACTTGCGAGCCGATGTTTCATCTTCTCAAGAAGGGTGTGCCATTTAAGTGGGACGACAGATGTCGGAAAGCCTTTGAAACAATCAAGAAGTACTTGCAGAATCCTCCGGTCCTAATGCCACCCGTGCCGGGGCAACCTCTGATTCTATATCTGTCAGTCACTTCATCCGCTATGGGATGCATGCTAGCACAAGAAGGAAAAAGTGGATCCGAGAAGGCTGTCTATTACATAAGCAAGAAGATGGTTGGTTGCGAAGAGCGGTACACTTCTCTGGAAAAAACTTGCTGGGCTTTGGTCTGGGCTTCCAAGAAGTTAAGGCATTATATGTTGGCCTACTCTGTCATGTTAATTTCTCGAATGGACCCTCTCAAATATTTATTTGAGAAACCCGCACTTACAGGTAAGTTAGCACGATGGTTGCTTTTGCTAGCAGAATTTGATATCAAGTATGTTACTAGGAAATCAATAAAAGGAAGAGCCGTTGTCGAGTTTCTTGCCAATCACCCTGTGGAAGGTCCAGAAGATGTAGAGTTTGAATTCCCAGATGAAAACGTGATGACAGCCACTAATGACGTTTGGATGTTGTATTTCGACGGGGCAGCCAATCAGAAAGGGTTTGGAATTGGGGTATTGTTAATTTCCCCAGAAGGATCACATATCCCTCTTGCTTTCAAGTTAAACTTCGAAGTCACTAATAACCAATCAGAATATGAAGCCTGCATCGTAAGGATGGAAGCTGCCTTGGAAATTGGAGTCAAAAGACTAGAAGTGGTCGGGGACTCAAACTTAGTGGTGTCACAAGCGAACGGTGACTGGAAGGTCAAGGAAGACAAGTTGAAACCTTATCATCAAGACTTGGTTGATTTGATACCACAATTTCAGATGGTTACTTTCACACATGTGCCAAGGTTGAAGAACCGGTTTGCCGATGCTCTCGCGACATTAGCATCCATGGTTGAGATACCGAACAGAGTCAGACTCAGACAAATTGTAATTGAACAACGAGATAAACCTGTTTACGAGTACGTCATGGCCATTGACGAGCCGGATGATGGCTTTCCGTGGTATCACGACATTTGGAACTTCATTAAGGAAGGCGAATATCCAACAGGGACCGATAAGAAGGACCAAATTGCTCTTCGGAGACTGGCGTCTCAGTACATCATTTGCGGAGGAAAGCTATATCGGAGATCTCATTGTGGAGCACACAAATTGTGTGTACACGGAGAAGAAACCAGCCGGATCATGGAAGAAATACATAAAAGGAGTTTGCGGCCCTCATATGAACGGCATGATGCTCGCCAAGAAAATCTTGAGGCAAGGCTATTATTGGTCAACCATGGAAACTGAATGTGTTGAGTATGTAAGACGAGGTCACAAGTGCCAAACTCACGCCAATCTCATGCATGTTCCGCCATCAGAATTGCATTCCATGACTTCACCTTGGCCCTTTTCCGTCTGGGGCATAGATGTTATCGGCAGAATCACACCGACGGCGTCAAATGGGCACAAATTCATTTTGGTCGCAATTGATTAGTTCACCTATGGGTTGAAGCTGCTTCCTACACGACCCTCACTGCAGTCCAGGTTGCTCACTTCATCAAGCAGAACATCATCTACAGATATGGGGTCCCTCAAGCCTTCGTGTCAGACAACGGGGTTCATTTCAAAGGAAGAGCGGCAGAAACTCTTGAAGAATTTGGGATTCAAGTTCATAAATTGACAGTCTATCGACCACAAACCAACGGGGCTGTGGAAGCGGCCAACAAAACCATCAAGTCTATACTAGAGAAAACCATTGAGTCTGCACGGGATTGACACGAACAGCTGCCTTTAGCATTGTGGGGATACCGGACATCTATCCGAACTCCGACAGGAGCAACGCCCTACTTTTTGGTTTACGGCATGGAGGCTGTTCTTCCCATCGAACTCGAAATCCCGTCTTTGAGGATCATGGCAGAATCAGGAATTGATGAAGCAGAATGGCAAAACGCCAGGTTCGAAGAGCTCATGCTATTCGATGAAAGGCGGCTTAAGGCCTTATATCATGTTCAGGGATATCAACACCGAATAGCCCGTGCTTTTAACAAGAAGGTGAAATCCAGGGATTTACAAGAAGGCGACATGGTTTTGAAAGAAATTCGAGCTCCAGTTTTTTATCCGCGTGGGAAGTTTCGACCAAAGTGGGCTGGGCCTTATATTATCAAAAAGATCTTATCTGGAGGTGCAGCACAACTCATCGATCTCGACGGCAATGAATTCTCTACTCTGGTCAACTTGGATCAACTCAAGAGATATTACCTCTAAGAGAAGCTCGCTGGATTGAAAACCGCAAGGGCGGGCAGTTCCAGGCAAAAATTAGAGCAAAAGCCTGCTAGGTTTGAAAACCCGAAAGGGCAGCCTAGGCAAAAGATAAGGCTAAAAAAAGTCAAAAGCTCGCTAGACCGAAAACCCGCAAGGGCGGTACTAGGCAAAATTCAGAGCACAAAAGGAGAGTGTAAATACCCGAGTGAACCCTAACCAAACATTTGTAGTCCTGAACTACGTCATGACCTGATTCCTTTTTACAAGGGATACGTAGGCAGCCTCACCCTGAGGTTCGGTCACAATCTTTCAAGTTGATTCCAAGTCATTATGCGCATTTCAAGATTTCACAGACAGAACTGGTGAACACCAAGAATGGAAAATTCTCAAAACTCAAGTTTATTCAAACAAACTTTTTCGATTACATGGCTGAGCATGAAACTTTCAAAAGAAATAAACAACAACATCCACAACAGTGGTTACACAACTTATTTCAAGCACAGTAAGATCGAGTCTAAAGTCTATCTTAGTTTCCATTTGCTCTTGCTTCGATATCCCTTGTCAACCATCTCTTGTAACGTGCCGGAAGGAGAACACTGGGATATGAATCTCTTGGAATGGTCACGCGCTCCCTCCAATTGTTCTGATAAGCTCTGAATGTGGCAACATTGAAATTTGGCATGACAAAGTTCTCAGGACCTGCAGGAGGCAGCACCTGACAAGCACCAAGTTGACGGAGAACACGGTTTGGAATGTAGAAAGCCCATCGGGTCAGGCCTGCCAAAACCATTCGCTGACGCCCCATGTTGCTAATAGCCATGTCAGGAAGATCAATCCAAGCCAAGCGCCAGGAAATCACTTCCTCTGTGAGAAGGGAGAGATTCTGAACCCAACCTCCCACGTCATCAAAAACTTCCTTGAAGCCCCTGATAACAAACCCTTGCGTTTCATGAACCCGGTTTCTCGGCACAGGTTCCAGCAGATTGGCCTTATCACATAACCACAGCTGTGGGAAAGAGAGAAAACTGAGAGTCGAGGTAAAATGAGAACGAGTGAAAAACCAGAAAAAGGAGAGCTGAGTGAGAAGCCTACCTGTAGGAGCAAAGGACTACCCTCGAAGACGTCGGTCCGGTCGGCATGAACCCCATCTATACCCATCAAAGTTTCAGCCAGAACCATAGGAGCCACATCTTTGCGCTCCTCAATTTGCATAGCCACACCAACCAAGGAAAAGCTTGCCCGACCATCAGATTGCACAAACAAGAATGCAGCCAGTAAACACAAGCACAGAGCAAAGTCGTTGGAGCGGAATCCCTCGGTAAGGTGTGGAATGTTCAGAAAACCTCCACGAATCATGGACTTGGCAGCATTGTTGCTTATCTCGAGTTTGGAAGACAGCACTGGGGCAAAACCAACTCCTTGGAGAGGAATGATAGGCTCCACCAAATCAAAACCTCCAATGTATGCATAGAATTCTTCTACGGTGGGGCATAACTCGTGAAGACCAAAGCGAAAAACATGCACCTCAGGGTCCCAGAATTGTGTTGCAGCTCGCAACAACTCAGGACATATGGACACATCTCGAATGTAACGAAGAGAAGTCAGCCTGTGACCCCGGAAGTGGAGCCAGTCCAAGCCATCGAGATCATCAAGCCAAGGACGTATCAAAGCTGAGAAACTCGTCGCCATTGAGAAGAGTTGAACAAAGGAAAAGTCTATGGGTTTGGGATGTAAATGAGGAGTGAAATGAATAGCTTTTATAGCTGTCGTGCATGAAGAACGATACGAAGTTTAAAGTCCCAAAGAACGGCCGTCTCGAAGAACGTGCCGACTCGAAAACCGTAAGGAATCATGCTAAATTTGCAAAGCTTCTCAAAAGGTGCCTCACAGTGGCTCTTCAGGACCCTAGGACGTGTATTGGAATGATCAAAGGCCAAAAGGAAAGACCAGAAATCGGCTGCAAGTTGCAAAAATTTTAGCACTACTAGGCCAGTGCCGCACGGCACAGTAAGAGTGCCGCACGGCACAGTTTTGATGCCGCACGGCACAGTTGGACAGTTTCAGCAAAACTGGATTTTCAACATCCAGAACTCATTCTGTGCTTCTTTTGGGTACTTAGCTTGTGCATTCAGGTCATAATACATGCATATGACTTAATGACAAGATCGGTTGACATTCCCGAAGGAGTTGTGATGACCGGACACTTCGAAAAGCGGAATACTCAAGGATACATGCATCAGCAAACCATGCTTCATGATATTCTCATCTCTCAAGATTAGTTAATTCATGTATATCATGTTACGCAAAAGAAAGCATTCCATTCATTTGTCAACGGCAATGTCGGCACGTGTGCACAATAAGTATTGTTCTATTATCATTGATTCTTGCATCATACATACAAATTCATAAGCTTGTTCATTGAGTCATGTAAACTATAATGCCACCAATATGAGTCAGTTTCTCTATAAAATACAAACTCGGTTATCTTAACTAAAGTGCTCATGTGCATATTTGATTTTCCAAATTTATTGCCAGTGTGAATAAAAGCAAACCAAGGTGCAAGTTTTATAAAACCAAACTCAAAATATCCACATCATGAGCGTAATCATGTCCAGGGGCAAACAGGCCCAATGCTAAATCAACTACCAAAGCTCGCAGGCCATCTATGCAAAAGGGCTAAACAGGCGCCCAAGTCAAAACGAGGCACGCAGGCCCCACCGAATAAAAGCTACTACTAACAACTGTCTCAGGTACGAGGGCGCTTTGGTGGCACGGATCCTAAATGTCTATACTCCTCTGGTGTAGAAGGATGGCTCTCAGCACTACTACTCTCCGCGGACTCCTTTCTCTGTGGTGCACTCTCCCTCCGCCTCTCCTGAACCGCAGTGGAACGCAGGACTCGACCTGAAGCTGGAACTGCTGAAGTAGCTCGAGGCGCTGAACGCCTGGCACTCTGGGAACCTGACGCTCCCTGCACAAGCAACAAAGTCTGTCAAAACACAATGGGAAGTATGAATGATCAACAGAAAAGAAAGGCATGTCTAAAATATACCTCAGCAGCTCCACTGCTAGGAGTAGCCCTGCGACTAGCTCTTCTCTCACTGCTAGTACCTGCTCCACGGCTACTCTCTCTCCTCCTACGGGTATCGCGACCAGTCTCTCTGCCTCTGCTAGTCTCTCCAGCACCTCGGCATGTGCCTCCACCAGCCTCTCTGGAACCTCGCGCTGGTGTCCTCTCTCTGGTAGCACTCCGCCTACGACAAAGTACAACTCCCGGCTCAGCTCGCGGGCGTACCACTGGAGCCACGCCCATCACGAACTGACGGACCATGGCCTGCAAGTCTTGCACCAACTGGTATGATGCCGCAGCCCATTCAACAGGAATCTGAAAAACAAAGGTACATCAGTAATGCACGGGATATTGATACAAGGAAATAATCAAAGCAAATACAACAATTAGAAGTCACCTCTGTCGTGGCAAGAGTAACTGTGGGAGTAATAAGAGGCACCGTCACTACTCCAAGTGCTCCATCAGCAGTCACTACCTCAATCTCTCTCCTCAACTCAGGAAAAGCAGGAGCAGCTCTCAGGCGATTCTCCATATTCAGGTTATATGCCAAATGAGTACTCAAATATCCCTCATAATCTATCGAAGGGCTGAAGATCACCTCTGTCGGCACTGTGTGTCTCTCTATCTCTGCTCGAGTATACTCAGCTGTCCTCTGAACAAGCAAAGGAAGGGGCGAAGGCACTCTGAAATGGTCAATTCCAAGAGATTGACGAGACACTCTGTCACCCAAGTACCATCGCCAGCCGTATGGACACTCCAGAAGCACTCGACTCCGTGTCCAGTCCCTGCTCCTGATCAGATAATCCCTGCGCAACCTGTCCCAGACATTCCACCTCACCTGCAAGGAAAAGGTTTGTCATTTTTCAGAAACTAAGAAGACAAGAAAGCACGAAAGGTTGAATCACAAAAAAAGCTTACTCTATCCCCCGTGGTAGAATCAAGGAAAAGTCTGAAGCTCCTCAAGTCTCCCTTATGGTCGCCTGCTCCTGTGAACTCCAATCCCCACTTTTCAGCACGTGGAAGCACATTCTCATTGCTGTGAGAATTGGCTGGGGCAAATGTTCCCAACACCTCATAAGCCCACACCTGCATGTTCAAAAACCAATCAAGTTAGAGAATATGGCTAAGGCATTATCATGGTTTACACAAAGGAGAAATGCTAGCAAAATTTACCTCTATAACTCTCCAATAGCCACCAAGGCTCGTACCTACTCCACGGCAGACGCAACCCAAGAAGCAGTACACGGTGCACAAGCCAGCACCACCCCAGTCAAATCTCCCAGCAGTCTCCAAGCTCTCCAGCGCCGCTAGCCAACCCAAGTGCACCATGCTCTGCCTGTTCGGAAACAGGGAAGCACCAAAGAGGTATAACAAGTAAGCCCTCGCCATCTGTCTAGCCTCCTCCTCTGACCCCGGCTCGTGGTCCCAGAAGTCCACCAAGACAGTATATCTCACCCCCGGCTCAATGCCTCCAGGCCTCCTCCCCAAATAGTGCTCTACGGCAGCAGTGTCCAAATATAGCTCTGAGTCAAATGGAATGGGCTCACCTCCAACTCTTAGACCAGTGATAGCAGCAAAGTCAAGGGGAGTGATGGTCATCTCCCCAAATCTGAAGTGAAAAGTATTGGTGGTATCCCACCACCTCTCCACCAGGGCTCGTATCAGCTTGCGATCTGTCCTGGTCACTGTCAAGAGTCGAATAAAGATGGTAAACCTGAAGGCATCAACCAAAGCCCTCACACTCGGCGGCAGCACGTGGTAATAAGCCAAAGAACTCGCAGAACCTCCATAACCGCCCATGGATCTCTGAGTCTGTCAACAAAAGCATGGCACAATGTATATCAATTATTGTCAAAAGAAATGTATAGCAAACAGATACAAAGCAATAAAGAATAAACAAGATGCATACCAAAGGATTTTTGTAAGCAATATGGGTCGAACGATCACGAATAACGTTTGTATCCAAATACACAGGCAGCATGGGAGTATATGTGTCACATCCCTGAGGAACAAAGAAGTGAACTCTCGGGACGTAAGTGGCAGGCGTAAAAGGAACTCTGTGATCCAATGCCAACTCGACCTCCCGGACTATGGTCACACGCTCCTCCCCGGTGGCTACCTCAGCCTCTCTCTGTCTCTCCTCCTGCTCAACATCCCTGACGTTAGATGGTGTACCCTCCTGAACCAGGATATTCTCAAACTGGAGAGACTCCTGCAAAGTAGCTGCAATATCCTCATCTCTCGCTCCCTCCAAGGTGTCTGCCAAAGTCAAGCCTGGCCTACGAGAAGAACCGACCGCAGGTGTAAACAACGGAGGCTCTGGAACCTCTACCTCTCTCTCAGCACTCTCTTCTGGCACTCTGGCAGTACCAATCGCAATGGCCGGACCAGGAGCGATACGCCTCACCAATGGTATCTCATCACTCTCAGTACTACTCCCTCCAGCAACATCCTCCACCAGAACATCCCTATCATCGGGACCTCCCCGAATCACCGGTATGTCGGTTACAACATCCTCACCGCCTACAGTAACCTCAGTCACAAGAGTAGCCTCCAGGATGTCACTCGGAATACCCCCAGTCTGAGACCCACTCTCCTGAGCACCAACTTTCTCTTCAACAACGTCAATCCCACTGAGATTCATCGCAATATCAGAAGGTGAAGTACCCATACCTGTAGGATCAATGTCCATAGCTTCTGGACCCTCACGACTAGCCACGGTACTCTGATCACCACCCACGGCACTCTCAATGGGCCGTACGGTACTCAAATCCACGGCCGCAGCACTCCCGACATCAGGCATGGCACTCTCAGTTTGCCGTGCGGTACCCAGATCTTCACCGACATCACCAGTACCCGTAGTGTCCCGTACCACTACCGGAGTTGAAGTATCACCTATAAGAGTCTCGCCGAGTTCTGTCGGCACTGATTCCGGCACAGAGGACGCCGCTTCGACCTCTATGGGTATCGACCGAGAAGCTTCGCGAACCGGGTTCGCAGCAACTGGGTCGGTATTGGCCGGAATACCCATAAACGAGTCACTCTCCGACTCGCCAGATGATGTACCCACTTCCTCAAACGCCGACGACGTCGTATCGGCGGCGGACATGGCGGAGTCGTTCGATTCTTCGCCAGAATCTGCCATAGCAGGTGTATCTCGGAAGAAGGAACTCGGTTTTTGAACTAAAATGTTGAAAGAAATTTAGGGGAAATGAGAAAGAAGAAGGAGAATGAGGAAGAATGTGATTTTCGGGTTCTCCTACTCTCTCAGAATAAACCGACCAAAAAGTTTGAATGTGTTGAAAGTGGGAGAAAACCAAACATATCAGGCGGTTATAAAAACCACCTGTGCCGTACGGCACATCAACTCTACCGCGCGGCACAGTTTTGATGCCGCACGGTACACTTCTGAAAGTTCTGACACCGAAATCAATTTTCCAACGGGATGATGCGGATATGGCTTCAAATCTTTGAAAGAGATTGTCATCAATCAGCAATCAGCCTAGTGAGCTCAAAGAACCCCACTCGATGGATCTATCTAATCATTTAAAACCAACTGGTTTCCACCAACGGGTTTCGTAAGACCTCAACGGCATTAACAACGGTCTTCTCAAAACACCAACGGGTTTCGTAAGTCCTCAACGGCATTAACAACGGTTTTCTGGTTCTATAAGACCTCAACGGCATTAACGACGATTATCTCAGCACCGACTGGTTTCATAAGTCCTCAATGGCATTAGCGACGGTTTTCTCAGCACCAAAGGTTTCGTAAGTCCTCAACGGCATTAACAACAGTTATCTCAGCACCAAAGGTTTCGTAAGTCCTCAACGGCATTAACAACGGTTATCTCAGCACTGACTAGTTTCATAAGTCCTCAACGGCATTAGCGACGGTTTTCTCAGCACCAAAGGTTTCGTAAGTCCTCAACGGCATTAACAACGGTTATCTCAGCACTGACTGGTTTCATAAGTCCTCAACGGCATTAGCGACGGTTTTCTCAGCACCAAAGGTTTCGTAAGTCCTCAACGGCATTAACAACGGTTATCTCAGCACCAAAGGTTTCGTAAGTCCTCAACGGCATTAACAATGGTTATCTCAGCACCGACTGGTTTCGTAAGTCCTCAACGGCATTAACAACGGTTATCTCAGCACCGACTGGTTTCGAAAGTCCTCAACGGCATTAACAACGATTTTCTAAACACCGACGAGTTTCGTAAAGTCCTCAACGGCATTAAAAACAGTCCTCGACGGCATTAACAATGGTATTCAAACACCTACTGGTTTCAAATTCTCTGACAGTGTTGGGTTACAAGCGCATCATTTGTTTTTCCCTCGTTGAAGAACAGAGTGACAATCCCCGCAATCCAATCAAGGTATACTTTCTATCAACTCTTATCGTTTTGTATTTAGCCCCCGATGAACTACGCTGGTCTGATCCCTACAAAGGGGTACGTAGGCAGCTCTTACGAGCGCGACCACATGCATTAGCTTTTACATGTTTGTTTTTGTACGAAGATGTCCACATCAAGGGGTGTCTTCTATCTTTGACGCGACTTTCATCACACAATGATTGACAAGCCACGTCAAAGAGGGGCAACTGTAGACACCCCAAAATGAGACTCTCATACACATTTTAATCCCCTATGATGAAAGGAAACTCCCGGAAAGTCTCTCAGATTGAAATTCTCAAAGTCAACTCAGTCAACAGTACCGTACGGTACTCATCTCTCACGCACGGCACAGCCCAAGTCACGTACAACACTCTTTTGAATTTTGGCAGTGGAAGAGTGCCGTACGGCACAGTTAGTGTGCCGCACGGCACAGTTTGTGTGCCGTACGGCACTGTCACTTGTCACACAGCTTTTGCAGAGTTCCCAGCAGCTCAAAATGTTGACGAATTCGTTTCCCTGCTGATGATTATTTCGTGTGAGGTTGAAAGGCTACTTCCTAGCCATCATCTCAATGTGTGAAGGCCTAGTAAACTTGAAGATCAAGTTCATTCGTTCCCTATATAAGTCGATCGATTCCGAAATGAAAAAAAGAAGAGAAGAAAACCATGAAATTATACCTATAAACCCCTGTCAACACACCCTCACTACCATAAATCACCCTCATTGCTACCTTCAATCTCTAAGAAAACAATCTAATTCTTTCTTCCGAAGAAACCCCAATCAAAAGTTCAACCCCTGTTTTCCATACCAAAGCCGTGAAGTTGCTGCCCAAGAATTTGTCCAAGTTCAAGTCATCAATCATCTTCCTTGCTTCACCAAGGAGAAGTTGGAATCCAGAAGAGGTTCAAGCTGCGTTCAAGGAGTTCTAAGGAGATTCAATCCGAGAGTTTCAAAGCCGAAGGAATATTTCCGTTTCGCCAAATTTCTTAAAGTTTGATACCCTGAGGGGAGGGGTACCAAGTGTGGAATGATCTCCTATATCATCTCCACACTTGGTATGCCCATGTTACATCAAGATCAGTTCGATTTCATACCTCCCGGTTGCGTCGTACGGTGAAAACGTCGCCTCGTACGGGGTGATTTAGTGAGGAGGAACATTTCCCATTTAAACACACTATTTTCTCATTCAAAATAGTCTACTTTTAACTATATTTCATGCCTTGTATGTGCTTTTATTCAATCATGTCGAAAAACCAAAGTTTGAACTGTTTGTGAAGGAAATAGTGCCGCACGGCACTCCCCCTGTGCCGCACGGTACACTTGGAATGCTGTACGGCACTCTTTTAAAAATTTGACCGTTGGATGGATGAACAGTGCCGCACGGCACACTTTCTGTACCGCACGGTACACCTAGTGTGCCGCACGACATACTTTTCTTGTAAAATCTAAATTTTTGATCAGTACCTTGCATGAACAGTTTAAACTCTTGATTCTCGTGCATTCACTGTAATTTACATACTAGTTGCTTGTTTTTTTTTATTATTATCGTCTGCTTTGCTTGATTTAAAATATTTATCTGTTAAAGTTCGGCATTAAAATATTTTCTAAAAATCCCACAAATGTTTAGTAAAGACCAATTTTTTATCGGGCAAACGGGGTGCATTAAAACCCTTCCCCGTTTGTAACCTGGCTCCCGAATCCAAAACGAATCTCTGGTTTTCAAATTGTTTTATAAATCATTTTCTCAATCACTTCTCAAAACGGTTTCTCGGGTCCTAAACCATTTTCCAAAAAACCCGGGTGGCGACTCTATTTTCGAATAAAAAACCACCGGTGGAAATCGACCGTCCACAATAGTTTTAAGCTCTAAATCTTTCGCTCAGGAACATTTGACGATGTCCCGAGCCGGTAATCAAGAGAGGAACGGATTAACCCTTGTCATGGTCGTTCAAAAGCCCCTAGACTTTGCCTTAGTTTTAATTAGTCTTTTTAATCTTCCGAGTCGTTCTTGAAGTCGAGAGAATTCCGCCAACCAAACCACAAAATCAGTTTGCCGCTTTAAGGCTAAAAACCTCACTCGCAAGTCAACCATCATGCAAGGTGCATTCAGTCCCTGTGGATTCGACCCACTTTTACTGGTTATTATGCTACGCGATACCTAGCCCTACGCTTGGGGCGACACCATCTACAATACAATCTAAGGTCGCAAGCAGTGGGGGATTGTTGTTACATTTGAATATTAAATGAACTATATTAATTATACGATTAACATCTATATCGTAATGGTTAATGAAGCATTAGTCATTTACTTAACAGATTAATGCATCAGGTTAGTTCTGAACTTAAGATGATGTTTAATTAAGGGCATCTCTAGTGCACTATCTAAAAGAGTATCCTAAAGTACCCTAACTAGTTAGCTAAGAAAAACTCAAAAAATGCTCTTTAGTGCACAAAAATTGACTCCCTAAAATCCTAGGTGTCACCCTCACTCCCTAAAGTGCCCTAAGTCACTACCTAAATTTGGGGAGAGACTTAAGGAGAGAGAATGGGAAGGAGGAGAGAGAGTGTGACTTTAAGGAGAGAGAGAGGAGAGAGAAAGGAAAGACATAAAGTTAATATATATATATATATATATATACACACACGATCCGGTTCCAGTCAGGACGGCCTGATATAAGGTATATCCGAACTTTTCGTTTCAGCCGTTGGATCTCATCCAACAACTCTGATAAAAGAGGAGAGTTTGTGGGTCAAAACTTAAGATCCGGGTCATATTTTAAACGCGGGTCACCCATATCAAAATAATACGGGTCATTTATCCCCTTCCCCTTTTAACCGATCAGGAACGAAGAGAGAGAAGAGAGTGAGACGATTCACGACGATTCACAAAGAACCAAATGGAAGGAGTAAGAAGTTCAAGGTCTGAAGAGAAAATCGACATCCAAGGTCTGTGTGTGTGTGTGTGTGTGTGCGCGCGCGCGCTTTGCAGGGATTTTTTTTCAGTTCGAAATTAGGGTTTTTTTTATATGAAAAAAAATTAAAAGCTTTCATATGAAATGAAACTAAAGTTAAACATTTAGAAACTGGTATTGTAAAAGATCAAGGAAGGTAAGGCTCACAACCTCCGGGAAATAATTTGTTCTATCTACTGTTGATGCATGAGGAGCAATATGCTCTTGGGCAAATTGTGCAACACTCTATTTAAACTATAAATGCAGTGAAGAAAAGAAAGGTCAGAGAACGACTAAGTAGTAAGTAGACCATGCTCCAATTGATGGAGAAAACCAATGTGTGTGTGTGTGTGTGTTAATTTCTGAAGTGGGTGCAGTTACGATTTTAGAATGTGTCATCAAAGTTTCATTTAGCTGGCCTAGAATTGCTCATCATTTGAAGAATAGATTTTAGAGGTTGGAGGTTTAGATTTTTGTGAACTTTCAGAGTTAATGTGCCATTGTTGTGTTGAAACTATATTTGTAGAAGCCATGTTTTAATTCTCAGGATGTATACTTCAAATGAAATTAGGTTCACTACTTAGCTTCTAGATGAGTTAATACCATCAAATTAGGTTCACTAATGCAAATGGTGCATTCATATTCTTCTTTATGCTTTCTTTGGTCTTAATAAGTGTTTTGCAATTTTATGTTTTGTAGTTTGTTATTGATTGCAACATGGATGGATTAGCTTCCGATGATGACGGATTGGCTTCGGGTGATTTCTTCCCACAAACAATCTCTATGGAAATTGAACAACCAAGGTACGAATCTCTACGGAAACCGAGCAACCACGGTTCTAATGTAAAAATTTAGTCTTACTTTTAACTTAGTTTTACTGTTGTGTTTTTATTTTTTTTAGAATGGAGAGTTTGGAAGATATACAACTTGTATCATCGTCACCATTTCAACCGTGTCAATCATCCGCTAATTCTTTCCAAATACTTTACACTCCTCAAGTTAAAAACTGCTTGATACCAAAAGTTGGACAACATTTTGACAATTTAGAGGATGTTCAAAAGTTTTACAATGAGTATGCTAGAGAATTTGGGTTTGGTACGCGAAAAAATTCTAGCAAAAAGAATAGGGAACGGGAAATCATTAGGAAGGAGTACGTTTGTTGCAAAGAAGGGGTCAGAAAAGCCACTGTAAAAAATTCTGAAACTATACGGAAACGGGGGGAAACTAGAGAAGGTTGTGGTGCAAAACTGTTTGTTGTGAAGCAATTTATCTAGGGTCATAACCACCCGTTTACGACCCCAAGGAGGGTGCATTTGCTACACTCTCATCGTGATGTGTCAGTTGCAAAGAGAGCTTTTAACCCAACAACTAGCCGCTGCTAAATGCTAATATGCCAACCCACCAACAAATGAGTATTTTAGAAATGGAAGTTGGAGGCCTTGAAAATGTTGGATGTTTACAAAGAGATCTATATAATGTTCAAAGGGATAGGAGGAAAAGGTTTGATGGATTTGATGCCATGATGTTGTATGAGAATTTTGAAAGCGATAAAAAAAAGGATCCAAGTTTCATGATTTCATTTAAGAAAGATAGTGACGGGAGTATGATTCATTGTTTTTGGGCCGATGCGGCATGTATAAAGCCATACGAGTATTTTGGAGACGTGGTGATTTTCGATACAACTTAGAAAACAAACCGATATGCTTTGATCTTTGCACCTATACTAGGGGTTAATCACCACGGCCAGACAACTATATTTGGGTGTCGTTCTTAACTGAAGAAAAGGTTGAATGTTTTGAGTGGCTTTTTGGGGAATGGTTAAAAGTAATGCCAGGAGGCCATCCTAAAATGATCATTAGTGATCAGGATTCGGCAATGGGAAAATTAATTGCTAAATTTTCCTAAATACACATCACAGATTTTGCATTTGGCACATTGTGAGTAAGTTTTCTGAAAAAATAGGTGCGGTATCCTAGAGGGATCATTATGAGGAGTTCAAAAATTGTATATGGAAGTCTGATACTCCTGAAGAGTTCGAAGCAAAATGGGTAAATGTTGTAGAAAAAGCTTAGTTGTTCAACAATGAGTGGTTAAATGTCATGTACAATTTGCATGCTAGATGGGTTCCCGTATATAAAAAACATGTTTTCTGCCCACATGACCAGTAGCCAAAGAGCTAAAAGTGAACATTGTTTCTTCAAGAGGTATGTTTCAAGCAATAATTCTATGTTGGAATTTGTGACGCGATTTAATAGAGCACTTGCACGTATACGGCCTAATGAACTTGATTTGGATCACAAAGATATCAACGAGAAGCCACTTTTGAAAACCACGTATGTGATGGAGTCGACTATTAGTGAAATATATACGCCGAATATATTTTACAAGTTCCAAGAACTCTTCCAAAATTCCGCGTATTCGTTGACGGTGAAACATGAGAATGAACAATGTTGTGTGTACCATGTTCAAAGGGTAAATGAGGGTGGTTCGAAGGGTCGTGAGGTATCAGCGGACAAGTCATCAAACTTTGTTAGTTGTAGTTGTAAGATGTTTGAAGTTGACGGAATTCCATGTCGGCACATATTAAAGTACTTCACTAGACATGATGTTATGGAACTACCTGAACAATACATCTTGCAAAGGTAGACTAAATCAGCAAAAGCTAGTAGACTTAGAGATGGCTGGGTTGTGGGCAAGAAAAAAATATGTGACCGAAATTTGTTAGTGACGCGAAATAGGCTCCACCAACGTGCATCTCATGTAATTGATGATGCACTAGTAACTGAAGATGGTGTTGAAATTATGGATGAAGTTTTCGAATATGCTAAAAAGAGGCTTGCAGAGAAGAAGCATGGAAGGGAAGAGGGCGAACGGAGTGCTATCCACGTGTCTATTCCTGTTGCAAGGGAAATTCATTTGAAAGAACCACGTCCTTGTAGGACAAACGGTAGTGGTAAAAGACTTAGGGACGAAAAGAGAAGTCTATGAAGAAGGCTAGGCGTTGTAATGGATGTGGGTTAATACGGCAATCTCATGATAAAAGGAATTGTTCGAAACTTCTAAACATGTACGTGTACGCATCTAAATATACTCATTTAATTGGTAAATGTTAATTTTTGATTGAATGTTAATTGTTTTATTTTATGTCTTAGGTCTTCACAAGCTAGTAGGTTGAATGATGATGACGATGAGGACAATGATGACGATGACGATGAGTACGAGGATGATTGTAAGTGTTTGTAGTTTAATCTATTTTGTGGACTGGTGATATGCTTTTTAATTTAATCTGAGTGTTGAGTTAATTTAATCCGAGTCTGTTATTATGAAATACAGTTTAATCGAGCTGCTGGTACTGGTTGGTAATGTTGTTTGCTGGGTGAAGTTTGGTGGGTATTTTATGATGTCTTTTTTTTTTTTCAATTTCTATATGCTTTGATTAGTAGGTTCTAATTATCTCCTCTATTCACATACTATATGAATTATCTCCTTTCAGGATGGGAAAACAACTCGTGAAGGAACTAGACAAGCAGAGATGGTGAGAAGAATTTTTTTTGGAGTATTGAATTTCGTAGTTGTTGCTACTTAGCTTGTTGAAACTAGACATGTACTTGAAACGCAGTTGATTGCTACTGAGATTTATATTGTTCGACCATAGCATGTGTTTCTTTATTTTCAGACCTTAAACACAGTTGATTGCTAGTAATTTATGTTTAGACCTTATAGGGAATTGGCTCCCAATTTCTTATTTTGGTATCTACCTGCAGTGAGTGATAAGGCCCCGATATTATAAATAAAGGGACTTATCTCTCTCATTTTTGTCACGCACGCATGCATATTATAGATTTTATACGAACGATATTGCACGTGGGTGTATTTTGGTAGTTTAAGGTGAAATGAGCGAAAAGGGAAAATTTTAACATCATGGTTTAACCAAAGAAGTGCCCAAGTACCCAAGGCCACGTGACACTCTGCCACCGTACCCTGAGAGCCAAGAACGAAGCACCAGACAAGGCTTGGGGAGACCAAAAGGCCGGGAGATGAACAAAGGAAGAAAGAAGAAAAAGCCCAGGAGATACCAGTACCTTGAAAAATGAGATACCGGTATCCCTGAAACATAAGGTCAAAAAAGGAGAGATACCGGTAGCTGCGAAACTGAGATACCGGTATCCCTGAAGAAAATTTCACATTTTGAAGACAGATACCGGTAGCTGCAAAAATGGGATACTGGTATCCCTGAATCAGAAGGCTCTTTGAAGATAGATACCGGTATCCCTGGCAAATTTCCAGAATTTTTTTGCCCGATCTAAAAATATCTAGTGGCACTTTTGTAATTATTTTGGACAACATTTTGGGGCTTTATAAGCCCTAAACTCAGTTTCTTAGGGTTACTTTACTTTTTACTCTCTCTCTCTCTCTCTCTCTCTCTCTCTCTCTCTCTCTCTCTCTCTCTCTCTCTCTCTACCTCCATTAGTTTGTAACTTAGGATTTTCTCTACCTTCTCTCTAGTATTTGATGTTCTTCCACTTAGATTCAAGGTAAATCCTCTCCTTTAATGTTGTAGTACGTACTTAGATCTTTATATAAATCTAGTTTATTTTCATTTTCGTCAAGTATTTCATTTCCATGTTTTTCTAGCTATTTCCTTTGAAAACTCTAGTTTCTAAGTGTTGTGTGTGATTTTTCTCAAGTATTAGAGTTGTAGGTAGACTTAGAATCTTAACTAAAAATCAGTTTTTAGGTTTATTAATCATGGTTTTAGTTTTCTTCAAATTCCTAGACTTGTTTACTAGTGTAATGTGTGAGTAGTCTACATAGGCTTAGTCATGGGGTGATTAACACTCTATGACTCGGGTTTAATCCATCTATCTCGTTCAAAAGCTTTCACTTCTTGTTTATCAAAGATTTATGGTTTCATTTTATGTACCAAAATTTGGGTTTGTTAACCCCCTGATCCAACGTAGCCAAGGGTTTTACTACTTGACACGTGGGATGCTTTGGGCGATGTCAACTTAAATGTTTGCCAAACGAACCGAGAAACCCTAACCTTTTTGTTAAACACATTTTCTAGTCAAATGGTTTTAAATTCTAAATCTTCCGTTCGGAGGCATTTGACGATGCCCTGAGCCGATTATCAAGAGAGGATGGATTAACCCGAGTCATGGTCGTTAAGTACTTCTAGACTTTGTCTTAGTTTAATTAGTTGTTTTTAATCTTCCGAGTCGTTCTCGAAGTCGAGAGAATTCCACCAAACAAATCACAAAATCTCAATTTGCTGCTTTAAGGCTAAAACCCTCATTCGCGAAACAACCATCACACTCAGCGCATTCAGTCTCTGTGGATTCGACCCGGTCGTACCGGTTTTAATGCTACCGCTGGCTTAAACCCCATGCTTGGGGAAGTAACTATTGCAATACAATCCAAGGTCGCAAGCAGTGAGCCATTACAGTATTTCGGATTTTACATTCTGGTTCTGCAGTGAGCCATTACAGCATGAATAATGACCTGCACTGGAATGCTGTTTTACCATCTCTCTGTTATTACATTCTGGTTCTACAGTGACCTACACTAGCATAATCCGTTTTTACATTTGCTTGGGAAGAGATGTGTAGCATCTTCTATACTGCTGATTGAGTTATTGAAGGAGGACTAAGAAGTCAAGAAAAAACTTGTATGGTTGTTGAAACACTCCCGGCTTTATAATATGTAAAGCACATTCCTTCAGAGCTTAAAGTTGGTATGTTGCTTTCTGGAGTCTAAATGATTCATGGTCGTAAGATTACGTCTTTTGGAGAAATTTCCTGTTCAATAGAAGTTCAAATCTTAAAAGTTTTGTTGCTTAAGCAAATCACTGAATTTCCAATTCGATGCTTTTGACCCTACAACGAGGAACTTGCTTATCAAGTGATAGAAGAAGTAAAGCTGATATGAGATTCTAGTTAAAATCAGAACCCATAGATGACGTACTACGAGTGAGGAGTTGTTTGACCACTAAGTTTAAGGAAAATCATCATTTGGTTAACTTTGCGGTGATCAGTTGGGTTTTCATCATCTTCTTTATCAAGTCTCCAGTCAGTTGCTATTAGAACACACGACCTGCTATTTGGAACATTAGAACATAAAAATATCCTAGCAAATGCATACACCTACTATTCGGGGTTTGGGAGTAGTAGATTTAGTATCCTAGCAAATGCATAATCCTATTCCACCTAACCATCCAAGGTAACTATGGCTACAATTTGGTCACCAAACAATCATAATGAAAAATATAACATTGCATATGCCTTTTCAGAAGAACTTTGAGCTTATACTACTCAATGTTGCACATTGCTTGCTCTGAGGTGGGCTACTACGGGCCATGGAGCTTGAATCCAAACCAAATAATGAATGAAAAGTCTATTGAGATCTCAAATCAAAGATTGTTTTTGCTCTCAAAGTAAAGAAGAAAAAAGATGATAAGCAACTAACAACCTTTGTTAACATGACTGCAATAATATCTGATGAACCCTCACCTCAATACATACTAAACCAGTCAAAGAAAATTACACAATTAGTTCACTAATTAAGGCACTTCAAATAACTAACAACATCATTCGGAAGCAAATACATGTGCCAACAAAATACAAGTTGCAAAACCTACAAAAAAACTTAAAACAAGGCCCAAAGTTCAAACGTTGGCCTCGCGCTCCAATGGCATTGATCATCCAATGGCCTGGCCAAAGTAGAAGCACCAACAGTGGCTTGATGCTGGGTTCGGCTACATCCAATACCACTGCCGAAGTACCTATCATCATGAAACTTACACATCGCTTATTGGGCTTCGTCGAATGTACGGTACCTTTTGTGGTCGTTCCCTGGATATCCATCAACCTAGGCTCGAGCTTCCTCCCATGTTGTATAAATCCCAGGATTATGCCCAATGAAAACCACCCAATATGGCATTGCTGTGGCAAAGTTGAATTCATGACATAGACAAGTAACAGGACAGAAAAACACATGCTAGATGCATAGACTTGCATATGTGTACATGTAATGGAGAACTTTTAGTAGGATATTTTTGCATTCAAAATTACCAATAAGACACAACAAAGAAGCAAACATGTACACGTATAGGGGCAGAAGTTTGTACCCCGTATTCTTGAAACTGAAATGAACGCAAGTGCTACATTGAATCAAGCATCCTAATTTTTGACAAGCAGTTTCTTTGCCATTAGGAAAATGTATGGCCCCCTTTAATTTTATAGAAACAATTCAGCAATCCAATAGTGCAATTAGGCAAGTAAATGAATAAATAGCAAACGAAGCCAGAGATTTGAGTGAAGGTAGTTCACTAAGGGGTAGGGTTACAACTTACAACCCCTAATCAGTAATCTACAAGGAAGACTAATTCCTATCAGAGTCATAAGGAACAGTTGTATTAACAAGTCAAACAGTTTAATAAAGGATTATGCATCTTGCCTAAGAGTTTCATATGGTAAGAAACATACAAACCCCACAAAATGCAAGACATATCAAGCTGTGACATGATAAAAATATAAAATTTATACATCACAATATGGCACATATTAGGAAGCAAGCACCAACTCTCCACAAACCAGCGGCTGTTAGTTGCAATGGCATTTTGGGATGCTAACAGCTTGCAAACTTCTGTGCACGCATGAAGGTCAAGCTTTCCCACTGCGCATAAGCAGACTTTTGTTTCGAGCATAAGAATTCATTCACTGATTTGAACTATTACAAAATTAATCACAACCAGCAAGAGTGGCTTTAGCAATGTTGTGAGAAACCTTGACTATTGTTTGATGGACCTTAATTATTTATAACGAAGTAAAATTACAATGAGCTGATAAAGTATCTAAAGTAACTGACTCCAACCAAACTTGAGGAACAAAAAAAAAACACAGAAAAAATTAGGGTTTTCGAACAGTGAAGTGACCAAAAAACCCTAGATTCGTCTACATATATCGAACCAGAAACGAGAGAGAGAGAGAGAGAGAGAGAGAGAGAGAGAGAGAGAGAGAGAGAGAGAGTTCAAAGTTCGAAACCCTAGTTTCGAGTTCGAGTTCGAAATCGCACACAAAAACACAGAAAAAAACTAGGGTTTTCGAACAATGGCGTGACCAATAAACCTAGATTTAAACCAAAAACGAGAGAGAGAGAGAGAGAGAGAGAGAGAGAGACCTTGGATGTCGATTTTCTCTTTAGACCTTGGATTTCTTACTCTTTCGATTTGGTTCTTCGTGAATCGCCTCACTCTCTTTCTCTCTCTTCGTTCCTGATCGTTTGAAATGGGAAGGGGATAAATGACCCGTATTGTTTTGATATGGTTGACCCACGTTTAAAATACGACCCGGATTTCAAGTTTTGACCCCCGAACTCTCCTATTTTATCAGAGCCGTTGGATGAGATCCAACGGCTGAAACGAAAAGTTCGGATATACCTTATATCAGGTCGTCCTGACTAGAACCAGATTGTATATATATATATAGCCCACTAAAGTGCATTCTTTATTAGCTAGCTGACTAAGTTCTTAGCACATAAAATAGGGTCCCACATGTACTTAGGTGTACACTTTAGCAAACATTTTTTAGGTATTGCACTAGAGATGCTCTAATTACGTTATGCTCTTTAGTTCTTTGCTATATATATAGGTAGCCCACTAAAGTGTATTTTTCATTAGCTAGCTAACTAAGTTCTTAGCACATAAAATAGGGTCCTACATGTGCTTAGGTGTACACTTTAGCAAACATTTTTTAGGTATTGCACTAGAGATGCTCTAATTACGTTATGCTCTTTAGTTCTTTGCTACATTAAATGTGAAGAGTATACAAAGCCTATATAAAGCCTTCCCCCTGGCTTGGTAGAATAATCAGATAAAATGAAGTAGAAAACAATTGACTTCTAACATTACTTTCTACTTCTATTTTTTGGGCAAAGAAAGGTGTTTGTTTGGTGGAGCTTTGGGCTCACACACTTATGCAGAGGCTATATCACCTTAAAGAGAGCGAGATACCCGCGCCTTAGCCTCTTCTGGTGTTGTGCTTCTTTATTTATTTTATTATCTACGGTAATTACACCAACACTTCATATTAAGAACATTTCCGGAGGATTGTTCGCGTTCTTATCCAGTCATTTTTTGGTGCAACTTTTTTGTATCTCGTTTCTTGTCCAAGAAAGCCCCATGACTATGTCCACGGGTTCATTGTTATGCCGTTCACGGGTTCAGGAGTCAATTTGTTATATACTCCGTCCGTATAACTATTATCGTTATCGCCTCTGTTCTTTACTGTTTTGATAGGGGTCACTTGCCTGGCTTCACAAAGGTTGTTGCGGGCTGATGACCCCTTTTGGTTGGCGCTTTGCCGGAACCGCCAGGTTCCGGTAATGAGGAATATTAGTATGAAACAAAAACTTTTACACTTCCGCCCATCCTTCCGAGAAACCTCCACCTTTCTCCCAAACCATGAATTCATCCTTGTGACGAACTCCTTTTCACCTCACTTTCAGGTGCAGCCTGCAAAATTTGTGTGTTATAAAATACTCCTACATTCAAAAAATACTATCCATTGGCAAAATTGTAAGGAAAATGAAAAATACGTAATGAGTTTTGTGAATGAAGTCTATTAGACATTAATAAGGGTGACGGAAAATGTGTAATTGCATAATACAAGGGCACGAAATATGTATTATACTACAGAAGGTAGTGAAAATCATTCCTTTTTTTTTTCTTTTTTTTTCCCGTGATATACAACTCATCCTATTCAATCACATAAAGAAGAACACTAATAATATTTTGGTGACTATGTTTGGGTACCATGTGATGTGTCACTACTGTATTAGTAGAATGTACCCCATTTGTCATGTAGTAGAGCATATTCTACCAATGCAATTGTGACACCTCACACGGTACCCAAAATGTGGTACTCAGACATGGTCACCAAAGCATTGATCAAAGAAGAAAGAGTAACTTTTATCATTGCCCCAAGAGATTCAATTTTCTTGCTTTGGGAGAAAGTAAAACTTTTATTTTCCATAATTTACAGCAATATGTAAGCTGTTGCACAAAGTGTGCACGTCTAATGCTAGCAGTTCGTTGATAAAAATAAAATAAAAAAATGCTAGCAGTTCCCCTGATCTATCTTGAAGAAAATGCTCCTTCGCGGCTTCATCCCCTTCCCTTTCACTCATATGAGCAAATTCAGAAGGAAGAGCTACAAATTGGAGGTTCTACATTTGTGAAGTTCTTGTATGTTAACCTCTAATAAGGCAAGCTCTTAGAACTTGAACTAATGACCAATGCCTTGAGATTAGAACAAGAATCCTCTGTCACATTGGCTCGTCGAGTAATCGTTTCCATGTTCTTATGAAGACTTTGTTTCACCAGCTTCTTCATCATTTGCTTCCCTTCATTTGCCTCTCTTTCAGTCACCGGTGACCCTATAGCAATCCTTCTTGTTTGTGGCCCTGAATGAGGCCCCATTTTAGCTTGTCGTTCATCTTTAAACCATTGGAGTAGTTTCAGTGCCCGTTTTTGAGCTAATGGGCTACTTAACAATGCCACTTCAAGAAGCATAGGGACAATTCCTGAATTAGACATTTTCTCTCTTTGCGTGGAGCTCTGGTGTGCCAGAATCATCAAAATATAAGCAGAGAGTTCGTGGGATTTCGGTTTTTCCTCCCATGTCAAAATCTCTATCAAGCTTTCCGGCACCATGGAATTGTTTTCCATCGCTTTCTTTCCCTGGAGGGTCACCACCAAATTCCCTAGTGTTGCAAGGGATTTTTCTGATGTTTGTTCTACTAAAGACAGCCTCAAGAGGATGTAAATCACCTCATTGGTAGCCAAATTTCCTGCATTCTCTAGCATGGTGGAAAGGTTGAATAATGTGCACAAACAGAAGTCTTTAGTCTCAATGCTTGAATTAGACTCCAGAATCCCAACAAGGAATGGAACTATTTGCGGTGAGGAGAGACGGAAGTTGCTGTTGGCTAGGGTTGATATCGATAGGAGCAACTGTGCCAATTCATGCCTTGTTGATTCATCCAATACGTATACGTTTTGGGGTAATTTTGACAAGATTCCTGCCTCAACAATTAGTGCCTTGTTCCTGAAAAAGAAAAGACATATTTCACGTTGGAAAACCCAGAAAAATGTTTGAATTTTCAGATAAGATTGACATCAAATCCGAATGTCAAAGCTCAATTGGTGAATAACTCTATACGGGACACTAAAATTAAGGGTAGGCACAAATAAAAGAGTGCCTTTTCATTGGTTTGACTACTTAATAATAAACTAAACTAAAGGGACCTCCACGCATTTTATAAAACACTTGATGGGTTCATTATTCTAAAGCTGCCAAACCAAAGAGAGCCATTTCTATTGCTTTGACTACCTTGCTAGTTACTAGATAACGACCATAGTTGACAGAGACGTTTTATCAAACAGTTCATCGGTTCAAACTACCCCAAGAAATTGAATTCATTATACATTGCTAGATAAGATTCTTAGTTTGAATCCCATGGGATTTCGCTGGGTGGACATGGTAAATTAATAAGCATTGGACATCCATGACATCGCATGTTCAAATCCCACAGACTCCAAACATTGAGGTCATTGGAGAATCTGTCTGGTCATTAACTATAGGGCACTGAAATTAGTCGAGGAGATCCAAGATAGCCTAGGTATCCGAGTATTACAAAAAATTATCTTTCTTTAAAAGTATCAAGGTCAACAAAAGTAGCCAAGGCTATTTTCAAATGATAATAATAAAAGAACTTTAAAATGCTTCATGAGTCATGACTAGTATTATTCCACTCCCCAACTACTTAACCCCCATTGGAGTCTAGTGGTTAGTCAACCCACCTTCAAGCCTCGTTATTCGATGAAGTTTGGTCACCTGGGTCTGGGCTTGTTTCATTGTATCCTGACTGTGTAAAGGTTCAAAAGTCACCACCAAGCACGTAGCTCAGCTGGTAAGGGGCTGTGCTAGCTTAACCAAGATCTCAGGTTCGAGACTTGGGAATGCAACTGTGTTAAAACTTGGTTGGGAGAGCTTTGCCGCCTTTGTGGTCCTACCCGGCTCGAATCCGGAGCGAGGCCTTCTTTACTTTGTCTAATTCGTTTGTACAGATGGTAGTTAAATATGCACAAACTACTCACTCTTTCTCTTAAGAGAGCTCTTTCTCTTACCATGGGCCCTCTTGAGGAACTGACCGAGATGCATCGATAGTGCACCCATTGGCTTGTGAGACCCACTTACGGGTCTCACACTAATGATTCAAACCGTCTATTAATTAAAAATAATTCTTCGAGTGGCATCATAAAAAATTATCTCAATCGAATAAACCCAAGTCCTTGATCCAATGTACCCATTTTTCGCTCAAAACTCATAGCATACATTCTGAATGAAAAGCGGATACATTGGATCAAGCATTTAGAGTTATCCGATGAAGCTGATTATTTACATGGCTAACTCAAACAATTATCTTAAAATAATGGACTCGAATCATAAGTATCATATCCGTAAGTGGACCCAACATACCGATGTATACACCATAGGTGCAGCTTTCATCGGTGCCCGTAGAATTATTGGAGAATAAATTAGCTGTCCACCAGTAGGGGGATAAGGGTCAGCTAAAGGGAGATACTTTGGAGGTACAAAATGGACAAGAATCACGTACGGGGACCCCAGCCAATTTTCAGGTAAAGTCATCATCTGCAATGTGCATGCTACTGGACAAGTTCCATAGTGGACACTGAACCCCATCTTAGGTTAGATTCCATTTTGCAAGTTTGGTTAGGCTCCCATCAATATCTTCCCACGTTATTACAATTTGTGTAGCTACCCCGAAGCTAACCAAAATTAATCTTACAACCATACACAATTTACACACAAAAAGCACACACTCGCGTGTTTAGTGGGCCCCAGACATGCATGTGTGTGTGAGCCCTCCACTAAACACGTGAATGGGTGTGTAAATTATGCGTGATTGAGCAAAACTCTAACTTAATTGGCAATGTTATTGGTTATTTATTGAAATAGTTTCTACAAATACAAATGAACTAGAATTTTGTACTCCACAAAGATTTTCTTTTGTTACTACATTTTGTGGACTTATATTTCACATCAGCGCTTATCTCCTCGCCATCATTTTCAAAACAATTCTGAATTGATTTCGATGACAATAAATACTTGTACCAAGAGGAAGACAATTATTTTATTTTTATTTTTTTGACGATCAAGTGTTCGGACCGTTTGTGCACATCTCAATTGAATTCTCTCCCCGGCCTAGTCAAAGGCAAAGGCAGATCATTCACACCAAAACTAGAGAATTCACAAGAGAAACACTTGCGGACTACCTCTAAGAGGTTGCCAAATTTCAAACTCAAAATGTCTGTTTTACTGCTCATTCCTATTATCACATGAGCTACCCCTTGACTTTAAACAATTAAATTCAAGTCATTAATAAAACATGTCTATGGCAATCATCCACTTTTTTTTAATCATCCACTTTTTTTTTTAATTACAAAAGGGTGGGAATGGACGACCAGCGTAGCAACTCCCCTTGGACGTGAGGAGTTTCCGACCCATTGTGCAATGTTCGGTTTGAACCATTGCTACTACCCGAAAAGGAGTGTCTGTCACAACAGAGCCACCTATATACTTGATGTACAAAAGGTCCCTCCATGCAAGTCCCACAGTTGGAGGGACTTGAACCTGGACGGATCGTGTATGAGAGGGAACACTGAAACCCACTCGATCACCCTTACCATCTAAGCTACCACCTTCGATGGTGGCAATCAACCACTTGAGAAGCTAAGAAATGATCTAGTAAACTCGATCTAAATCAACTAAACCAAACAAATAACAAAATATTAATTTCAAGCAAATCATGGAGGAAAAAAAATTTGGTATGCAAATCATGGGAAATTATTACTACTACTAGTAATCATACTCGAAATCCAACTTACGTGTAACTTCCGTTTGCAAGCTCAATCAAAGCCTGAACCGCCACCGTCCGGCGCCGCCACCCAACCATATCCACCAACGGCGGCACAACCCTGAGCTCCGCCATATCCTTCCTCACCTTCAAATCCTTCTTGGCCAACCTCCTTATCTCCTCCGCCGCCGCCTCCTTCTCTTCCCACCCTCCAAAGTGAAGCTTCTTCACCGCCCTCTGCAGAATCACCAAACAACCCTGATCACCACTTTCTCCAATTTCCATTTGATCACTACTGCCCTGCTGTTCTTGATGATCAAAATCAATGACTCTCGGCCTGTCGAAGCGATTGGACGGCGGGTGTCGCTTGTTGGAGGAGTTGAGGCGGAGGAACCGTCGGATTCGGGAGAAGAAGCGGAGTTTTATGAAGGGAGGAGAGAGCCAAGGAGAGGAATCAGACATGTTTGATGTTTTTGAAGGGGACAGAGAGAGAACGACAAGAGAATTGAGAGACTTTTGTCAAGGTATCCGACTTTTAAGAGAGAGAATAATTTGGGGGGTTTGAAACAGAGAGAACACAGAGCACATGCAGATTATGAAGACTTTCTGCTTACGAGTTTCATTAAAAGTGAACGGTTTTTTTTTTTTTTTTTATAACTCAAATATTCGGGACAGTTTACGCGTACTAATAATTTATAAGACGAAGATGAGGGAGTGGCATTCCCATTTTGCCCACGTGTTGGTATTTGTTAATGCTAAAATGATACTTCCTCACTTCTGAATTGTTTGTATATCGTTTTATTTTAACTGGATAGAAAATTATTGATAATGATTTGTTTGAAATTAATCTTGAATTTTCCATTTAACTAGAGATTGCACCAAAATTTAAGAATGTTTGTGCGTTAGAGTAGATTCAACATCGACTATAACATGTTGAATATTATAGTTGGCTATGTGTTTTTTTTTTTTGTCACAAACTGAAGGAGAATATAAAGTGAATAATATCCATACGCAAGTGGAGAGATTCAAACTCTTAACCTATTAGTGAGATGCATGAATTAACTCGTTATAATTTGGCATATAAATGGCCAAGAAATAACCCGTTGTATTTGTTATGCTCTAACCTAGAGGAAAAAAATGCATGGATAGTAAAATTGGTCCTTTTTTCTCACCCTATGGAAATTTCCATGCTGGCCGTTTCAGGTAAGGATCAACCAAGGAAAACAATTTTGAATTCCCCATTGACACATTGGTCACCAAAAATTGACTCTTAAAGTGACCTAGGGCTGCTGTGACACAGATATTGGCTCATTCTTAGCCCATAGGAGTGTTCCAATCCATTATTTTGCTCCGCTTGTCAAGTTTGTCAAGTGTATCACAAATCACATTGATCAGACATCGAAAGCAATATGAACAAACACATTTATCTTGACAAAATTTAATAGTTAGTGTAAATTTGAGACAAACTTCAAGATAAATGTGTCTCAATCATGTTACGACCGATATCCTATTAATGTGGTTTTTCGCGCATGCATGATGCAACAAGCTAGACAAGCCTAACCAGGGCCGGCCCAGGCCCAAGGCCCACAAGGCCTGGGCCTAGGGCACTCCATAAATGGCTTCTATTTGGGGCACTCCACCATTTTATACAATTGGGCTACAACTCTTTTTTTACCCAAATCAAGAAAAAAACCATTGTGGCCCAATATACAAAAAAAGACCCAAGAACCATTGTGGCCTAGTATTCAAAAAAGGCCCAAAGCTAAAACTGATTAAAAAAAAGAAAGAAAAAGAAAATCACAATCTCCAAAAGCAACGATACTGTCGATGTCCATCAGTATACAACTCTGTCTCATCATATTCTCAGTCTCTCAGACGAAAGGCAAGAGAGAAAGAGAAGAGGAAGAACCGATTCAACCGAAGAAGAAGGTTAAACCGGAATCCAATCGCCGGCGTCCGTAGCCGTTCGTTCGTCCGTCCGTCCGTCGGATCTCCGTCGTGACGTCCTTACAACTAGTAAGTGGCCCACTCGATTCTCTAAAATTGGGTATATATATATATATATACACCACACTTCCTATCCAAACTCCCGCATTTTATTAAGTTACGGACCTCCACTTTCCGGACCAAATTTTGACGATCCGAACCGTTAGATGTGTTTAAAACGTGATTTTAAGGTCCAACGCGAAGATTTGGCAAAAAAAAATACCCGGAAGGGCTTGATCGGGCCAGTTTTTCACAAAAAGGCTATTAAAACGTGATTTTAATAGCCTTTTTGTGAAAAACTGGCCCGATCAAGCCCTTCCGGGTATTTTTTTTTGCCAAATCTTCGCGTTGGACCTTAAAATCACGTTTTAAACACATCTAACGGTTCGGATCGTCAAAATTTGGTCCGGAAAGTGACTAAAAGGTGGAGGTCCGTAACTTATTAAGTTAAGGGAGTTTGGATAGGAAGGGGACTGTATATATATATATATATATATATATATATATATATATATATATATATATCCATCCGGTTCTAGTGCGGGAATCCCGTTTCCGGACCTCCATGATCCGAACATTTTTTTGACGATCCGATCCGTCCAATGTGTTCAGAAGGTGTTTTCAAGGGTCCACGCGAAAAATCTTCAAAAAAAAATACCGGGAAGGGCTCGATCCAAGCAGTTTTCGCAAAAATATATAAATACAGTTTTTGTGAAAAACTGCTTGGATCAAGCCCTTCCCGGTATTTTTTTTTGAAGATTTTCCGCTTCGACCCTTGAAAACACCTTCTGAACACATTGGACGGCTCGGATTTTCCAAAAAACATTTGCAACACAAAAAAACACCATTTTTTCTTATTAACGGGAGGTGTGGACTTGAACCCCACGGATATATATCTATATATATATATATATCTATATATATATATCGAATCTTCCTAATTCCGTACTTCTGTTTAAAGTTTAGGCGTTTAGCATATGAAATTAGTCTAATCAGATCATTAGCTTTATCATTTATGCCTTGGCTTTATTCCACAACCACAATTTCCACTTTCTGTAAATGACAAACATTGTTGTCTGTTGATCTCAATGTGAGAAAACAATGGCAAAAAAAGCGTTTTTGATTTTCCCCATTTTTTAAAATTATATTGCAACTTGCAAGTAGATGTTTAAGCAATGGTAAAAAAACAATTCCTATGTTATTCAATTTTTAAAGACCTTTTTTTTTTTTGCGTTGTACAGACAAACACGATATTTGGACTTTTGGAGACAAATATTGATTCTTAGTCGCTATTGCTGGCCATTGAGGTTAGAATTCGTACTCCCTTTTTTAAATAATCAATAAGGGTGCAAGAGTGGACACCCCTGCATCATCCCCTGCAATATGAGTGAATTTTATTTGTTGTGGTGCTTACGAATGGTGAAAGTGTGATGCAGGGGCTCCCCCCTTTGATCTTTTTGTTTTTTTTTGTATGGAGTGACAAGGGTGAAAGTGTGATGTACGGGCTCCCCCCTGTATAAGGGTGCAAGAGGGACACCCCTACATCATCCCCTCGTATTGGTTATTTGATTACCTGTTAGTGCATCATGAGTAATAATGTTATAATGTCATTTTTTTTTTTAATCCTTATCTAGGTGCATCATGTTTCATAAACTTTATATTGTTTTGGTTTTCTCGTATAGTGATTGTTACTCGAAAAATTATTTAAGTGTTGTACTTGAAGGGCACAATTTTTGGACTAGGCCTAGGGCACTCCAAACCCTTGGACCGGCCCTGAGCCTAACACTAAGAACTCATTTGTCGGACGGATAAGATTTTGTGGGATAAGGAATAGGGTGGAGAAGAGGTGGATAGGTTTCTCTCTCTCTCTCGATATGTTTGTATATGTGCGTATATATATGTATGTATTTTGTAGTGTTATTAGGACTCGTTCTGTTTCGATTTCTAATCTTGGCAAAGTAACTGAAAACTGTGATTGTAAATCTGTAGATTTGGACTATGTGTGTATATATATGTATGTTTTTTTTTGTTTTTTTTTAACTGATATGTATGTTTTTGAATAGTCTCGATCTCTTCTTTCTCTCTCCGAAGAATCGAATTGATCTCTAAACCGGACTGAACAGGGAGGGACAAACTGAACCGACCTCTAAAAACCCGGTTTCGGTTCCATGGTTTTCTCGAACTGAGTTTTCCCAATTCACTCATATATGTGGCAGAATCGAGCCGAAGCAAACCGGTTTCAGCCTTAGTCACGATCCCATTTTGAACCAACTCTGACATTAACCTCTGATCCCACATGTGGAATAGTGGCTTTGGCAGAACATTATAGTGTCTTTTGTTTGATTGTGGCTTGTGGGTTCACGGAAATGACTAGGGAAATGGGTACTTACTTGAGGTGTACCACACTTGAGAGCTGAGATACTTGATTGAAGCTCGAACTATAACACGTAAAGTTTGGTGGGGGGAGGGGGCTGTAACACATGTGAAGAACAAGTAACACGATTATTGATCTTTATCTTGGTCTTTAATTGGTCATTAAAGTGTCAATTGTTCATGGATTTGCCTCATCAAACCAGCAATTATCCTTCACTTTAATATTCCTTAGGCCTAATACGCGTCTACAAATCAAAGTCATTTTTTTGATTTCGGTTTAAAAGATATTGTTTGAGATCACCAGGTAATGTAAACGAGACAAACATACAGTACATATTTATATAAGCTCTTCTAGAAAAGAAAAACAAAATTAAAAAATCAAAATCAAAGTTGAGCTCGGGTCAAGTTAAAACAGAGAAAAAATAAGCTATATTCGTTTGAAACTCTATATTCGTTCTCCCAAATCAATCCACTTCTGGAGTTGGCCACATAGGTCTTTCTCATTATGCTAATTGTGAACCAGAAAAAGGTATTAGTAACTATAAACTCAAAACTCTCAATGGGTTAGTCTGGTAATCTTGGCCTAGGGCTTAGCCTCTTAAGTTTTTTTTTTTTTTTTTTCCCCGAGAATAATAAGCTGCCGGAAAAGGGGCTTAGCCTCTTAAGCTGGCTGTTACAAACATACAAAGGTTTAAAGTTCGAAACATTTAGGTGCACGCTTATCAACTTCGGTGGGGTCAATTTGAGTCATGTTCATCCTTTTTTGGAACGCTTTTTGGTTACACGTTTTATTTCCTATTCCGGGATTGGCTTACTTGCCATCCAGCTTTCGTGGTACTTTTTTTTTATTATTTAATGGGAAACTTACATAATCATCTTTTTACTCACTTGAAATTAGAAAATCATCTTGAACTTTTTTAGTAGTTATGTTTCCATCCTGAGATTCAAATAAACCCACTTTTGCCCTTGCTTATATACTATATAAATATATATACTAGGAGATTAAGTACTAAAACGAATGTTTTCATCCAAAAATTCTTAATCCAGTAATCATGGTTAATATTTTTTAGGGTGCTGCATGCGCGGGCCAAATTCATAAAGGGAAACGATCATGGTTAAAATCAAATTAGCAATCATGTCAATGATTTTTGACATTTTTTTACCATGATTCAAGATGTTAATTCAATAATTATTACCATATTTACAGGTACAAGGAGAGCGTACATACTCCTTATCTATATAGGCCCGCGCAACGGCTGTTTTGATCTTTTTACCATGATTTTTTTATCTTTTTTTAATTTTTACCATGAAATATCGATTATGTGGTTGATATGTTTACCATGATTCAAATAATCATGGTAAAAATCAAATAGAAAAGATAAAATATGACAAAATCGAGTAATCATGATAAAAATTAAAACGATTGAGATAATGAGCCAGTAATATGGTTAAACGTTATTCCAACAACAATTATGATAAGATATCATCCCTCTTTTGAATTTCCACCATTCGAATTCCTTGATTTTAGGAAGGAGAATAATTCACCAATTCAAAAAATATTTTAATTTTAGGGTGTGTGGATCAATCAAAGGTAACTAATTTTGAATTCAAAAATTACTTCAGTTTTATATGTTTTCATCCTCTAATAAATATGTATGTATATATATAGAGTCCCGATCTAGTCCGGGATCCCTAAGTACGGAACTCATAGTTCCGGATCAAATTTTCATGATCCGAACCGTCCAATGTGGTCAATAGGTGTTTTCAAGGGTCCACGCGGGAAATCATAAAAAAAAATACCGGGAAGGGTTTGATCCAAACAATTTTTCGCAAAACTGTAAATATATAATTTTTGCGAAAAACTGCTTGGATCAAGCCCTTCCCGGTAATTTTTTTTGCAGATTTCCCGCGTGGACCTTGGAAAACACCTTTTGAACACCTTGAACGGCTCGGATCATGCAAAAACATTTTTTAAAACCTTCAAAACACCCAAAAACCTTCAATCCGGGATCCTTGACTAGATCACCGGTGTATATGAGTCCCGATCTAGTCCGGGATCCCTAAGTCCGGAACTCATAGTTCCGGATCAAATTTTCATGATCCGAACCGTCCAATGTGTTCAAAAGGTGTTTTTAAGTGTCCACACGAGAAATCATCAAAAAAAAATACCGGGAAGGGCTTGATCCAAACTGTTTTTTGCAAAACTGTAAATATACATTTTTTGAGAAAAACTGCTTGGATCAAGCCATTCCCGGTATTTTTTTTTGCAGATTTCTCGAGTGGACCTTGGAAAACACCTTTTGAACACATTAGACGGCTCGGATCATGCAAAAACATCTTTTAAAACCTTCAAAACACCCAAAAACCTTCAATCCGGGATCCTTGACTGGATCACCGGTGTATATATATATAGGTTAAGCTTCACATCCGGACTTTTCATTTCCGGACCTCATGATTCAAACATTTTTTTGACGATCCGATCCGTTCAATGTGTTCAGAAGGTGTTTTCAAGGGTTCACGTGGAAAATCTTCAAAAAAAATACCGGGAAGGGCTTGATCCAAGCAGTTTTTGCAAAAAATGTAAATATTTTTTTTGCAAAAACTGCTTGGATCAAGCCCTTCCCGGTATTTTTTTTTTTGAAGATTTCCCGCGGGGACCCTTGAAACACCTTCTGAACACATTGGACGGATCGGATTTTCCAAAAATAATCTGTTAACACAAAAAAAACCCATTTTTTTCTTATTTCCGGGAGTGTGGATAAGAAGATTTCGTTATATATATATATATATATATATATATATATATATACCCCACGGTTCCAGTCAGGGATCCCTGACTGGAGCCTTTGGGGTGTTTTTTTTGTGTTGCAAATTATTTTGAGAAAATCCGATCCGTCCAATGTGTTCAAAAGGTGTTTTCCAAGGTCCACGCGGAAAATCTTCAAAAAAAAATACCGGGAAGGGCTTGATCCAAGCAGTTTTTCGCAAAAACTGTATATTTACAGTTTTGCGAAAAACTGCTTGGATCAAGCCCTTCCCGGTATTTTTTTTTGAAGTTTCCCGCATGGACCCTTGAAAACACCTTCTGAACACATTGGACGGCTCGGATCGTCAAAAAAATATTCGGATCATGGAGGTCCGGAAGTCCGGATCCCGGACTAGAACCGGCCTCTATATATATATATATATATATATATATATATATATATATATATATATATATATATATATATATATATTAGTCCACTTCCTATCCACACCCTTAAGTTACGGACTTCGTCCGCACCTCCTAGTTCCGGACCAAATCCAAACCGTTCAATATGTTTAAAATGCGTTTTTAAGGGCCCCCGCGAGAAATCAGCAAAAAAAATTACCGGGAATGGCTTGATCCGAGCAGTTTTTCATTAAAACGAACATATACAGTTTTTATGAAAAATTGCTCGGATCAAACTCTTCCCGGTATTTTTTTTTTTTTGCTGATTTCTCGCGAGGACTCTTAAAAACACCTTCTAAAACACATTGGACGGTTCAGATAGTCGAAATTCGATCGGGATCTATGAGGTGTGGACGAAGTCCGGATTTCAAGGGTTTGGATAGGAAGTTTTGTGTGTGTGTGTGTGTGTGTGTGTGTGTGTTTGTGTAATAAGGAAGGGTAATAATGGTAAATCACGTTACAAAATGATGAAAACATAATTTCATAAGGAATGAGGGATGAAGGGTAATAATGGTAAATCACATTACAAAATGATGAAAACATAATTTCATAAGGAATGAGGGATGAAAATCTAAGTGGTACCCAAAAAGCGAATGAATATTTAATTACTAATAAAATCATTTTTACTTAGCAAAAATAAAAGCTTTGGCGGAGTCAATTCATTTTGTAAGAAAATCTTTGTCCCGACTTTGATCGAGTCTCGACTTGGTTCCTTAGAGCAAAGCCAATGCAAATGTTAAAATAGCTATAGCTATTGCTATATTTTGGCACCAAAAAGTGGTTTTTGGTGCTAAAATAGAACCCAGTCTCCAATGCTTGGTTCTATTTTAGAACCAAACAGTTCCAAATTTAACTAACTTTCCCACCATCTTATTTTTAATTACGCTTTCAACCCCAATTCAACTATGTACGTTATTTTCAACCCCATTTTTTAACCCCTTTCCGAATTATTTTTTAATTACGTTTTTTTTTTTTTTTTTGTCCTCCACTGTTTCAACTAACATTCTACCCAGATATTTTCTCACCTAACTTTGTCATCTAACTTTCTAACCTAATTTTCACACCCAATTTTCTCACCTAACTTTTCATCTAACATTCTACCCAAAAATTTCTATAAATACACAATTAAACTTGTCATCAATGGCCACACCATTCTCATCTGCAATATATTTCCTATATTTCCTTTCCAAACTAATATCATGAGCAACTTAAGCAAAAGGGTACTGCGGGGAGATTTCGACAGAGATTCCTCCGGTGAAGATGAAGTTGCGATGCTGCAGATGGTAATGGCGAGCAGCTATCAACAAATGCAAATGCAGCATAACCAACAAAGGGGTTATGTTGGTTCTGTCAGTGGCCGGTCTTTCATCTGCCGTGATAGGGCTGCCGCCAACGAAAGAATCCATTCAGATTACTTTTCTGAAGATCCCATTTTCAGTGAAAAAAATTTCCGTCAACATTTTCGGATGGCTAAACCCCTGTTTGAGAGGATCTTGACTCAACTCCAGCAACACGACGATTATTTCGTCCAAACGTCCGACGCTCTTGGTGCTGCTGGTCTATCTGGTATCCAAAAGATGACTGCAGCACTGAGGATGCTTGCGTACGGGATGCCAGCTGATAGCGTTGATGAGTATGTCAAAATCGGAAAAAGTACTGCTATAGAATCGCTCAAGAGATTCTGTAGAGGAGTTGTGGAGATCTTCGAACCAGAGTACCTGAGGGCTCCAAAATGAAGCCGATATTGCAAGGCTCCTACGTGTGGTCGAGGATCGTGGATTCCCTGGGATGCTAGGCAGCTTGGACTGTATGCACTGGCAATGGGAGAAATGTCTAACTGCTTAGCACGGTATGTACACTAGACACGTTGAAAAGCCCACCATCATACTTGAAGCTGTTGCCTCACATGATTTGTGGATTTGGCATGCTTCCTTTGGAATGCCTGGTTCATTTAATGATATCAACGTGCTTGATCAGTCTCCTCTCTTTGATCAACTTCGTTCCGATCGTGCCCTTCCTGCCCAATTTGTCATCAATGGTCGGCATTAAGACATGGGGTACTACCTTGCTGACGGTATCTACCCAAAATGGGCAACTATTGTTCAAACCATTAGAGAGCCCAGTGACAGAAAGAAGGCTCACTTTGCGAGAATGCAGGAGGCACGTCGCAAAGATGTTGAAAGGGCATTTGGCGTGCTACAAGCACGCTTTGCAATTGTGAAAGGACCAGCCCGTTTTTGGGACCAGGAAGATCTATACTACATCATGAAAACATGTGTTATCTTGCATAACATGATAATTGAGTACCAACGTGGTGAAGAAGATGCTGAAGTTGCTGAACTACTTCGTGAGAGGCCACTTCGAGTCTCACAAGAGCAAACATCCACATTCGCTGAGTTCCTCGCTAAAAATAGGAAGATACGATCTACTGAGACATATCACCAGCTTCACAATGATCTTATTGAACACCTCTGGGCCCGTCGAGGAGAAGAAGCATGAGCTTAGATTAATTGTACTTTTAATGTTGTAAAACGTTTCCCGTGTTGTGGAAATTAGCTAAATAATTTTAGTTTGAGTGTTGTACTACATTTCCCGTGTTGTACTCCGTTTCCCGTGTTGTGGAAATTAGTTAAATAAAATGCATTTCATTAGCCAATTTCAAAGCATTACATTAATAGATTTATATATAAAAAAAACTACAATAATCAATATTCGGGTAGATCACTATAATAAGTTGTGGATGTTGAGTTGGCCCATTTTGCCAAGATTGCAGCTTTGCGATGCTCATAATAAGCCTTCATTTGCGGGTTTTGTATGACAGACAAGTCCATCTGCATAATTCTTTCCTCCATCTCTCTATCTTTCCTCTCCGTCTCTCCCTTCCTCGTCGTCTCCCTCTCCTCACATATTGTCTGCCTTTCTAGAGATGCAACTCTCCTTTCTTCCAATTCAATCCTCCTAGCTTGGTTATCTGTTACAGTTTTGTTGAGTGTCTCCAACAAATTAATATGTCTCGCATTCTCAACTTCTTGAACCTTGCTCTTTTCTTTCTTTTCCTTTGCTAGCTTCTTTCCACCAGGCCTCTTCCTTGGCGAGGACACACTACCAGTACCTCCACTTGAAGGAGTGGTTTCTGCATCTAGGGACTCATAAGTGCTTGGAATTTGAGTTTCTTCAGGGGAAAAAGGGAATGACATCCCGTCTGGAATTTGAGGGGCTTCAGAAGTTTTACTTTCCTCCCACTAGGAGTGATATCCTGCCACTTAATAGCATGTTCTAAGATGGCCCAACAACCATCCATACCACTGAAATATTTTCCAGTATCTTCAAAGTACGCTTGCTTTGCCATATCATACTGTAAATTGGATAAGAAGATTTTATTATTAAATGAAAATAAGAAATAATAATAATAATAATAATAATTATTAGTACAAGTTCAAAAGAAATAAGAAGATTTTATTTATTACCTCATTTTGATGTGTCATTCCACTTTGATGTAGAGCTTCAACACTTCTTAAACACCCACGAAATTTGTTGCAACACTTCTGGATTATTTGCCAACGAGATTTGATACTTGATTCAGATCGTTGATCGTCATTTGTTTTTCCTTCATACTCTTGTAGCACTCAGTGCCAGAATTGACTTCGTGGCTGGGAGTTACCAATAATCGGGTCTTCAGTAATGCACAAATAAGCTCGGCAAATTGCTTCGTCTTGCTCGGGAGTGAATGATTTTCCTCTTGACGATGCCATAATGAGTGGAATAATTTTTGTATCAAAATTGGTGCAAATTGTTGTAAGAATTTGGTGCACCCTTGCATTCATATTTATAGTGGGTGGGACAAAAAAAAAAGATTTTGGAACAAAAGAGCCGTTGGGTGAAAAAAAAAAATTAAAAGAGCCGTTGGTGCTAATTTAGCCGTTGATATAGCCGTTTGGAACACTGATGGGCCTTGACGTGGTTGCACAGGATAATTTTCCACATTACTTCACTAACTTTCCCATTTCCTCTTCACAAAACACGATTGTCTCTCTTTCTCTTCTCCGGTTCTCTGTAAATTGACAAAGGGGGAAAACCTAGGGCCGGCCAACCCAACATCTGATCGGCCGATTCACCCATGAAATTATCTCTCTCTCTCTCTCTCTCTCTCTCTCTCTCTCTCTCTCTCTCTCTCTCTCTCTCTCTCTCACACACAAACACTCTATTTCACCATCCACCATCGGCAGCCGATCAAACCCAAGGGAAAAAAATTATGAAACCCAACCTCTGATTGTGTTTTCCGGTGTGTTTTCTTTTCCGACGGTTGATGCAACGGTCAAACCCACCACCGGCGTCTTCATCTTTGTCAGTAATGGCAACGATTCTGGCATATTTTAATTATCTGGCCACTTTCCGATTATTTTCCGGCAACAACCTGGTAAGTCCGACGTCCATTTCCCTCCCTTTTTCAGTTGGATGATGGGCTGTCAAGGATGGCTACAGCCATCTTTGGTTCTATAGTTAGCACCAAGTATCCATCTATGCCATTTTGCATCAGGATTTGACTATGCATTGGATTGCTTAGTTCTAAAATTGGTTTCATATTATGACTATAGCACCATGGATAGCACTGCATTGGATTTGCTCTTAGGAATTAGTCAAAGATGCTGCAAACATGCAGCTTTCGGGGTACATATGTGATGGTTAAAAATTGGAATTTATTCAACTCTAGCAGACTGTGGGAGAAAAAGGGATAATGATACGGGTACAGAAAAAAGGGAACCAAAAATGTACCGATCACGTTTGGGGTCCCACTTTTGGGTCCCACACGAGTGATCCGAACCGTTCAAATTTTGATTCAAACGGTGAGACTTTGGTTCGAGCACTTCCAACCGTCCGATTGAGCTGAAATTTTGTGGGGTCCCTCGGAAAAATGTTTTAAGAACAATGAACGGTTCGGATCACTCGTGTGGGACCCAAAAGTGGGTCCCCGAACGCGATCGGTACATTTTCTGTGCCCCCCGTTCTGTACGGGTAGCACTGTCCGAGAAAAAGGGTGGGTAAACCTACGGGTACAGAAGGCTAGAGACAGAAAATGTACCGAGCTGCTTGGGGGACCCACTTTTGGGTCCCACACGAGCGATCCGAATCGTTCATTATTCTTAGAACATTTTTCCGAAAGGCTCCACAAAATTTCAGCTCAATCGGACGGTTAGAAGTGCTTAAACCAAAGCCCCACAGCTCAATCAAAAAAAAATTGATTGAAACGGTGGGACTTTGGTTTAAGCACTTCTAACCGTCCGGATCACTTGTGTGGGACCCAAAAGTGGATCCCCCAAACAGCTCGGTACATTTTCTGTCCCTAATCTTCTGTACCCCAAGTCGGGTCCGGAGAAAAAATGAAACAGTTTTGACCCAGGGTAAAAATTTCGAGCCGCCACTGAACCATTATGCATTTTTGAAATGGTTTGGTCCTGTAAGATCACAATATGATAAAGAAATCCTTATAATTAAGGGTCCAACGCCAACCCATTATTAGGCGGCCTAATATTTAGGCATTCCGCCTTTATACGCCGCAAATAGAAATATTCCTTCACATGTGTGACCAATTTATAGAACTTCCTAGATCTTTCCTTGAGCTGCTATATTTATTTATCCCCAAAATCGGATCAAAATCCACTAGTACAACTTATACAAATTGATTTGAACGGTCTAAAAAAAAAAACTCTTTTAGGGGAGAGATAACTCTTTGACAGTAAAAGTTTTTTTTTTTTAAATACGAACGATCGATTCCAAAGATAAACGATCCGGATGTGCACTATAGGTCCAGGAAGCGCCTTGCAGGCCGCAGGGCTTCCCTTGAAATTTCAGGGGCCTTAGGAATCGAAGAAGAAGTGGCCCTAATTTTTATTTTTACATGGCGTCTCTTCACTTTTTTTTTTTTTTGAGCTTCTTAAGTAAACGTAGTAGGGGTTCGTAATTTTTTATACTCCCTCCATCTCCATATTATGATCCCAGTTAGCACTTTTTGCCGTCTCAAAAAGATTGTCTCATTTCAAAACCAAATGGCCAACAGTTAAATGGGGACGGATGGAGTACTTTTTCAGGGCCCTAGAGGCGCGTTTTAGCCCATGACCAGTTCTAACTGGAAGGCCAGCATCTTAATTTGAAATGGAAAAAATTAAAAATAATTTATCGGGTCTGAATATGAAGTTCTAGATTGGTAAAAGCTTAATGGGTTGGAGCAAAATAATAATAAATAATAAATAAAAAAACTGGTAAATCGTTTTGCCTAAAAATTGTCAACAAAACCTGGGTGCAATTGAAAAATGTTTGGTGATTGGGAAACGCAGAGTTTTGGACGGTATTCCAACCCCTTAATTTGCAACCTACAACGTTTTTGAAACACGTGGTGGATAAGTGAAAATGGAACTCAAATTAGACATTCCACTAAGTACAGAGAGTCGTGAGATTTAAGGGTTTAATGTCCAAATATGCCCTATCATTGGATAGCCCTCTAATCTGGCAGGAGTCTGTTACGCACTGGATTAGTAGGGGAAGTATCCCTCGATATTTCTTCGTTGACGAGTTCATGAATAAATTGATTTACCTCTTGGCAAAAAAAAAAATGTCCACAACAAACTATTATTTATTATTATTTTTATAACCAGGTGTCCGGGCCAGCTTTCGCGCACCTCAACTAATCCTGGGAGTCCAATCCCACGGTCCACTTGCGGGGGCCCCATTTAAAGCCAGAGTAAAGCTCTGTATGAACTGACCCCAAAGGAGTTGATAACACCTAAGAGGTTTCGAACCTGAGACCTTCCACAACAAACTATTGCATATTTACTACATAATGGATTGAGATTAGATTATTGGATTTGGATAGTTACATCCACAATTGCCGATGACTTGATATGATGATGGTTTTGACAATTTTAGAGATTACCATTATTTGTGCGATTGGTGTGGTTTAGTTTGCTTTTAGCATCAATGGAAGGTGATGTTTGCAATTTAATCCTGATGATGAAACCCTTTTATCTGCAGCAGTGTTAAATGAATAAATAATAATAACGATAATCCTGCCGGGTAGCTCAAGTTGTCACAGGGATGAACTGTAAATCTAGGTATCCTAGGTTCGAAACTTGCAACCTCTTGAGGCCAGGCCACAAGAGTTTCTCTCGTAAATTCCTTGGTCTCGGTGTGGATGACCTGCCCTTGACTAGACTGGAAAGGAGATTTAGTCGAGGTATGCGCATGCGTAAACTGGCATAGACACCCTTGAGTGCCAAACTCAAAAGTTGATAACTTTTCTATATAAAAAAATAGCTACGCCAACTTGAAGGCGTAGGCTCGTCGTCAAGGCCTCAGCTTAAGCATTGGCGGAGCCAATAAGGGACCTGGGGGTTCACGTGCCACCTGGGTTTTCTACTATTGCACTTATATTCTCCATAAATTTCTATATTTTGATATTTATCTCCTAAAATGGTACACTAATGCTTTATTAGTTTGAAATTACTATCACATCAACTCTCATAAGCCTCAAAAGTTTCGTAAAATCTTCAAAAATTACACTTTCATGTGTAGAATATTATAGTTTTTGTAGTCATGTTTGGAAATTTTAGTAAAAAAGTGCAATACTAAAAAATGTCTTTAAGTATTTGGTATTATTTTGTTGTGCTCTACTCGTGGGAATTTTTCCTTGATTATCATTGAAAAGTCCCCCCTCTACATCAACTTTTTGACTCCGTCCCTCTGAGCATAAGGATTTATTCCCTCTTAATGGGAAGCCTCCGTGTTAATCCGACACCTCTACTTCTAGAAGGTGAAATTATTCTCAGTAACTAGTTGAGATGCGCAAAATTTAGTGAGACAACCTGAGTTGTCAAATTTAAAAGACCAATAAGTGGCTTACATTCTCTATTTGTCTGCGAACAACTTTTGCTTTTCACACATCTAAGAAAACCCCACTCCGCAACAACCCAATGTGTTTTGGGCTTAGCAAAAGAAGAAAAAGATCACTGTGTTTTAGGCCTGAAGCCGCTGAACATAAAAACTTGACCTTTAGGTTTTGGAGCAATTGAGGACTTTGTAAACAATAATTTTTTTAGCAAACTGATGGCTCAGTTCTCTTTTCTATATTTATCTCTCAATAAGAACCATAAGATTTTGCACGGTTCATAACACAACTTCTTACACAGATATTTGTCACTCTACTTCAAATTGAAAAAACTGTCATTTTCATCGAAAAATTATTCCTCAATAAAAAGGGAATCTCAAATTTAAAAAGGACTTCACCACAAGCATTTAGCCGATAAAAAACTACGGGGAATATAAGTCGTAAAAATGAGTACACTTTTGACTTTATCTAATCCTTTTCAAAATTTTCTGAGACAGTAGTATAATGAATAATAAAAGTTTACTAAAAGTAGTGTGAAGGATTCTCACTACTCATATTGGATGATATGACATTATATAGGCATTCTATTTTGAAATTTTTGATCAGTAGAAGCATCTATCATTGTTGTTCTCTATTTTAAAATATATCACTGACTCGTCGAAAGTTTTTTTTGTTTTTACAAAAACTCTGTCGTAAGTCATAGCAATACCATTTTTTTATGAAGAGCCGAGTTTGAAATTGTGTTACATTGTTTGTCGTACGTCCAAAAAAAAAAAAAAAACTTTCTTCTTACCTAGTCTCACAAATGCATGTACTAATGCAAGCCCATCCTTCTTTTGATAAGGGTAGCATTACATTGCACAAATTTGTGCAGAAAGGGAAGGGACCACCAAATTCCAAATAGTGAGAGATAGGAATGGTCCATCTAGAGATGCAAGTGCTTGGCACTTTAGGGAAGTTGGTCCATATATTGTTGTCTAATAATGCAATTATTCAAAGTTCAAAGTCTTATTTAAGGAAATATTATGTGCCCACCAGTATAGTTTTGGCTGCCCAATTATGCCTAATATGACATGATCCACTGTGGTTTGGGCCATGGACCATATGGACCATCCCTGGTCCCATTACTGATGTTCGAAGTGTCATTACAGTTTTTAAAGTATCATATACTTATATGCATTTGAATTGAATTCAAACCTCGCGAACTATAATTACCAATAGCAACTTTCGCCGAGTCCACAAAAAAAAAAAAAAAATTAAGGAGTTCAATTTTTATACAGTTCAACATTTTCACAATTCCAAGATTATGTGGATGAAAAATTACTGAAGAAGGCATGCTAAAAAAAGTATATTTAACCTTTCAAGGTTCTAGTATACTTCTAGTACAGCAACAATATAGAGAGTGCCGTTGAAAAGGTATTCTGAAATGATTCGATGCCTTTCTGTATAAGTTTTTCTCCTTTTAATCTGAAAAGTGTAACAATTTTGAATAAAAAAGAATTATCTTCTTTAATAGTTTTAAAATCTTGCAACCTCGGGTGTTTGAATTATAATAACAAGCTTTTAAAAGAAAAACAACTTTCTGGTGTTTAATCTACTACTATTCCTTTCGTTTGAACTACTCACTCCGTCCCTCTTTAATTGTTGAATATTCCATTTTAGATTGTCCCTTGACAAAAGGGTGTTTTAAAAAGTTAATGAGTAAAAATTTGTAGTATTATTGTTTTGCCATTTTGAAAAGTTAATGTGTAAAAAATTAATAGGTAAAAGTGGAAGATAAGTTCGGAAAATAGAGGTAAAAATTGACATGAAAGGGATAAAATAGAGATAAAAGTTGTTATGAAACAAATAATGATGATATTTTAATTGATGTGAAACAAATAATGATGATATTTTTCTTTTATAAGTTGAAATTACGAAGCACCACGGACGGGGAGAGTATTTTATAGACTCTTAGTGGGTTTTTTCTTTAAGGTATGTACTTTTCAATTCTACATGGAGATGACGGCAAATTAAAGTCAGTACCTTCGTACTATCACAAACCGAAGAAATAAAGAAATTAAATCACAGAGCGCCGTATCCGGAGAAGATAGTCTTCTTTTTTTTTTTCCCGTCAACAAAAAGAGAAATTTATTAATCTTTAAAAACAAAATACAAAAATTAACTGAACCCATTGCACGACGGAGAAACAATCAGATAACGAGCAATCCAAAGTAAGACGCCCCGCTCCCCGACAATCACCATCCACCAACGGCCCAAAAGGGAATTAACAAGACACTATGGATGGCAACATGCTATCCAAGGCACTGAAATGACACACCACAAAGACAAGAACATCTGATCCAAAAACAACAAAACAGAATACTAAAGCCCCCAAAAAACCTGCAGCAAGACTAACGAAACAGCACCCATGAAGCTCCCCTCTTGACCCCGTTGGAAACAGAAAACAGAAGCAGCAGCACTAAATGAAGCCAGCAAACATCAGCAGAGACCAAAACAAGCAGCAAACAAAAGGCATAACAAAATACAGGCAGCACAACTTTGTAAGTCAACTTGTACATTGCTTGATAGTGGAATTCTTTGGAATCTCCAGAATTTTTCGCTTGCAGTAAAGATGGAAGGAGTAACAGGCCCTTTTTTGGTTTACACCAGCATATATGAATCTACACATATACATCCATTTCTTTGGCATGACCCAAGACAAGCAAAACACTAAATTCAGACCTTTATATGGTGAAGGCATTGGAAAATGAATGCCCATCCATGCTATATTTCCATGCAGGTCAGGTCTTTCCTTTAATTTGAACCGAAGTTCAATTTTAATCCATCAAAATCCAATTCCGTTTTCAGATTATCATTTCAAAAAACGTGTACCACTTTCTATGAAATCCTTCCACCAAATCCGGCTACTTCAAACACTATGCAGTAATAATGTTAGAATAGTGTTGAAACCATATCGTATGATCCAAAGACAAGACGATCCAACTCATGATTGACCCCAGCAATGAATACATCATCCATTTTGTGAATTATATTGCAATCAATCAATACCTAAAACAGAACGCAAAACAGAACTAACTACGTAAGGAGGAAACTAAGATGTGCTTTCAGAAAACGAAAAGGTTAGATACCATAAAGGCTAAAACTTCTACATGAATCTAGTCCCTTGGTGGTTTCTCTTTAGGATTTATTTCATATGGAAGTAGAGAATAGCTCCTCTCATTTCCCACGTCTAATTCGACATCCAAAGATAAGACTGTGATAGCATCTAGAATAACCTAAAACAAAAAGGCCAAAGGGAGTGCTCACTGCTCAAGATTAACCTGACACACCACTGACAATGAAAATTTAGAACCAGTAAACAACACTTGCTCTGTTTGTTTTGACGTAAAATTATTTACCGCGTAAAACATTTTCCTCGGAAAATAATTTTAAAAAATGATTGTTTCGTTTTTATTTTCAGGCGTTTGGTTGGCACTTTAATTATTCTTATTGACACAGATTTCCTACGTGTTTTGGAAGGAGATTTCAATTGCACTGAATCGGCCTTTACATAAATATAGTACCAATGGATACAAACACATACATGCGTATATGTATGTGTACTTTTAGAGAGAGAGTAAGGAATTTTGTGTATACACTAGACAGAGCTTTTGTCTCCTATGAATCCTAAAGGTATTGATAAGTGAGAAATGAGGGGGTGGGCTCTGACCTCATTGACTTGGCAGGGATGAAAGGGAGGGAAGGGAACGACAAGATCCAAATCCAACATTGACTTACAAAAGTTTTGAGAGGAAAACAATTGTGTTCATACGATGGAAAACATTTTACATGAAAAATAAACATATATCAATTTGATCATATGGTTGTGTCTATAAAAATGCAGAAATCATAGCATTCTAGAGCATGATGTTGAGGGTACCAGTGATTTATGTACCAGTTACTCCGCATACTTCAGGGAAAAAATACCCCTCCCTCCCTCCCTCCCTCCCTCTCTCTCATGCATAGGTAAGTTAATTCATTTCAAGGGAAATCATATCCTCATTTGCACAGTGCAATACTAGTAATTACCATCAATAAGATTGACTTAAAATTACGCATAACACAACAATGAAAATATTTCCTTACCAAGCCATAGAGGGTGCTCACTGCTCAAAATCTTGTGCAATAGATTTGTACGGAGAATAACATCTCTCCCACATGATCACAGACTTTGCCAAGAACCACCTATCATTAACAATCATACACTTAGCAATCACCTAAAATAGACATTCAAACATTTTCCTTAATTGGCAAAAAATATTATTGACATTAACTTGAACACATATATGCATCAGAGAAAGACCTAGAGAAATAAATACAACAATGTTAAAGAATACCCAACCAAGCGATGATAAGAAAAAGACTGCCATTGGCAAGGTGCCATCCTTGCCAATTGGCAAGGTGCCATCATTGCCAACAGAGCCCAAGCACTGAAAGCTAAGAAAAAAATCCCCCCAAACCATAGCACTTTCAGCAAGCACACGGCATGAATACTTATGGGGTGTTCCACTAACCCAGTTTTTTGAAAAAACTGGTTTTTCACGGTTTTTTATGTGATGTGTTGTGAGAGAATGACCTGTCTCGGTGTTTGGAAAAAACAGTTTTTTGTTAGCGGAACACGTACAATTTCATTCACTGATGCAACCAAATTCTTGTTGGTAGCCTTAACCCAAAACGGCACTCCAATTCAACTTACCCGCTAACATCAGTCATCAGCACAGTATCCCGTGCTCTGAAAACAAAGCTAGATTCGAACATAATAGAATTCTCATGAACAAACTGTCCATATAGAAGCAAAATACAGTACACAAGATGATCCTATTTAGACCACTGTACGTTGATTGAATCCCACCAAGCTTGCACCGTCCAAGGGGCGATGACACCTAACTTACTCCCACCAACCAAAAGTTGAACAGAAAACTTTCCAAGCATGATTGCAAAAAAGAAAAAGATAAGCGCATTCCAAATCATGGTTGCAGAAAATATAGTCAGTGGATACTAACACCCTAAAATCACATCCCTGTTTTAAAGAAGATCCCTCCTAGCTACTCTATTCAACAGAAACCAACCAACTCTTGGATGGACCACACCAAAAACAAGGAATCAAAATTACAGGATTTTATTTATAAAAAAGACAAAAATAGCTAAATAATTAATGAATCCCCAAATGTTCAAAATAATTAATGATTCTTTGCTTTTTCTTTTTTCTTTTTTTTTCGGGAGAGTGTATCCCTTACTGTCTAGAGAATCCGTGAAAAAGTGATATAGACATGTTTCTTTAAGAACTTTTCATTTAATATATAGACAAGCTTCCTTGAAGCACTATCTTTACTAACCTAAGAACAAAGAAACAAATGTATTCAACAGGAAAAGTACTCCCTCTGTCCCAATTTAGTAGTCCCCAATTCTACTCTAACCGGATAAAAAACTAGTTATATCATTAAATTGGTAATGAATTTTATATCCAATATGATTCATGTTTGATGGATCTCAATTAGTTTTATTAGACAATGTTTTGAAAATCACATAAAACATTATAAATTACAAGATATAATCGATTGAAAAGTGACACGGGACTCTCAAAAGGGACTATTAAATTGGGACAGAGGGAGTACTAAACAACCAATCCAAGAAAGACAAAAATCAAAGTTCTATTTCTTTGCTGATATGGAACCGCAAATGGTCTGCACTCTGCAGCAAGAGGAAATTGACTATGAGAAACCGACATAGAATTGATTCCCAAACAATGAGTAGTTTTTAGCCTTGATTCACTTCCATGGGTGTTCTCCTAAACCATTAACAAGAAACATAAACCCTCATTGGCTTTTAAGAGAAACAATAAGAAAGTACCTACGGGGTTGACTAAATAACTGACCAAAGCCCAAAAATAGTTGGAAATTGCTAAAGAAATCATGTAGGACATACTCCCTTTGTTCCTAAATAATGGTTTAAAAAAATTATCCAGAGCATTTTATTTCTTGATCTGAAAATTGCACGTCTTTTCGTAGTGGACCATTATTTAGGAACGGACTACGGAAGGAGTATATTAGAATGGATGAATTTTCAAATTTGAAGTCATGTATGCAATAGCTACATGGATCGTAATTACGGTAATGCATACTCCTAATCTTAACATGGTGTAACGAATCTTATAATACTTAGCAACCAAAAGAAATAGAAATCGAAAAATCATTAAACCAATACATTGGTGAAGGGCTATGTGGAGCTTCTTTAGATTAAGGGCCATAAACACAAATTTTGCAGATCTTATATATCCACTGTAAATAATTCACAAGCTGACCATCCAACATAGAACAGTGAACCACTTTTCCAGCTCCACCTAAAATGATCTCACTCGTCCAGGATACGTATGACATTTATTGACTGTAACAGCAAGCCCACAGTATTATGTTCATTCAAAACATTGATTTGACTATCACCATAAGCCAACTAAGCTGTATCCTTGGGTTACAAATCACACATAAGAAGACTTCTAATTCTTAACCACAAAAAACCAAAGCTTGGAAGAAACCATCTTAACCACAAACAACCAAAGCTTGGAAGAAACCGTCCTAACCACAAACAACAAAAGCTTGGAAGCTGATCAAAAAAAATTCTTAACCGCAAACAACCAAAGCTTGGAAATTGTCTTGTGCATTCCGCCTTACATACTAAGAATATAAACAGACAACAAATAAACTTACTCAATAAAGCACACCAGAATTGAAATATATACATCAATACATGAAACAATTTTCTCCATACCTCGGCAAAATTGTAGTATTGGATGAGCACATCTTTTCTCTGATTCTCCCCCATGTAGATGTGATGCAGGACAGTGATTGAAGGAATCAATTAGTGATTGAAGGAACCAATCACTGTGATTAATTCAATTCAGTAAATTGAAGAAATCACTGTGATTGATTGGAATTTTCCTTGGGATTTTAACTCTTTCCTTTCCTACTTTATTCAGATCAATCTAGCATAATTTTAGGAAGATTTCTCTTTGTTTTATTAGGAATGGTCTGCCCAATCTTTGGCAGATTTGACCTTTGATTTGTTTCCTTTATTCTTTATGTTTCAAGTAGTATAAGTACTCTTGTAAGGCACAAAGGCTAGGCAGCTTTTTCCCTATTGATCAATAATATTTCTCTTGGAGAGTTTTATCTTTCTACTGGTGGATTCCAGCCCCGTGGACTCGGGATTATTATTCTTGCTTTCGTGCTGCGTTAGTTGGTATCAGAGTGGTAACGCTCCTTGCAATGACGGCTAACAATGGTGACGTGGGCAACCATCCTGGCGACGAAGATCGTGGGGTGCAGGCCCTTAGAGCATCTCTGCATGCTCAAGAGGTAGACATCCAAGAACAGAGGCGAACGAATGAGCAAAACCAACAGCAGTTCGATGAACTTCGACATACGCTGGCGGAGATGCAGCGAACACTCGCCCGCCTACACCTTGGTGGCAATCAGGATCGAGATCATCGAAGGGCACGCGTCAACAAGAATCAGCCTCGTGGCCGCCTGGATGATGGTAGCATTCCTTTCAATCTGCGTAGGCAACTAGCCTATGTAGATGATTCAAGTGATGAAGAACTTGGCAACGTGGTGGTTGGGCGTCGTCGGGATTACCCCGAGCGTTACGGCCATGAACAGGGGTCTTCCAATTTCAAGGTGAAAGTGGACCTTCCTAATTTCAATGGCCATCTTCATGTTGAGGACTTCCTTGATTGGTTATTTGATGTTGAGAATTTTTTCGAGTACATGGAAATCCAGGAAGAAAGACAGGTTAAGTTGGTGGCTTATAAACTTAAGGGTGGCACATCTGCTTGGTGGGAGCAGTTGCAACATAATCGTAGAAGGCAAGGGAAACAACCTGTCCGTACATGGAATAAGATGAGGCAGTTGATGCGAGCAAGGTTTCTCCCTCCTTATGAACAGATCTTATACCAGCAATACCAAAATTGCAGGCAAGATAACAGAACCATCAATGAGTACACTGAAGAGTTTTATCGTTTAAATGCTCAGAATAACTTATCAGAGACAGAAAATCAGCAAGTGACAAGGTATATTGGAGGCCTCAACAATGCAATACAAGATCAGATTGCATTTCATACTGTTTGGAATTTGTCCGAAGCTGTTAACTTGGCCTACAAAGCGGAGACTCAACTATCAAGGGTCCCAGCCAAAGGCCCTTCCACTAGCCGATCAGTTTCTGATTCAAACCGAGCTGCATTTGATCGGAGCAAGCAATTTAATCCACAAGTTCAACATCAACGGGTATCTCAACGAGTAAATCAACAAGATCCAGTTCATCACAAACAACCAGCAGTTCATCAGCCTCAAAGGAACAATAATCCTTATCAACGTCCCAGCATTGATACGTGTTATCGATGCAGACAACCTGGACATCGTTCCAACACATGTCCAAACCGAAGGCAGGCTAATTTGGTTGACGTAGCCGAGGATGATCCAGCAGATTTTGGGAATGAAAGGAATTATGACTATGAAGATCAGAATGATGATGAAGAGGTTGAAGTTGTGGAGGGGGATCATGGAGATCGAATTGTTTGTGTTGTGCAAAGACTTTTGTATGCACCAAAGCATGAGTCTGACCTACAGCGACATAACATCTTCAGAACTAGCTGTACCATCAATGATAAGGTGTGCGATGTTATCATTGATAGCGGTAGCCGTGAGAATATTGTGTCAAAGGCTCCCGTCGACAAGTTACAACTGAGGACCAAGAATCATCCTTCTCCTTACAAGATCGGATGGATCAAGAGGGGTGCAGAGATCAAGGTAACAGAAATATGTTGTATTCCTCTTTCAATTGGTAAAAGTTATTGAGATGCAGTAACTTGTGATGTAGTAGATATGGATGCATGTCATGTGTTGCTAGGGAGGCCATGGCAGTATGATGTAGATGTAATTCATAAGGGAAGGGACAATACATATGAGTTTAGTTGGAACAAGAAGAAAATTAAATTAGTTCCAATGCAAGAAGGACTACCCAAAGCTTCCAAAGTGAAAGGGAAATCCTTTGTTGCAGTTCCCGCGTCTGATTTTGTTGAAGATATGAAAAAGGCTGGTGAACTTCTTGTTTAAGTTGTCAAGGGACAAGAACCTGTGCTTGCAGATTCTAATGTTCCTAAGGTGCTTCAGCCTTTGTTGGAAGAATTTTCAGACATTATTCCTCATGAACTTCCTGATGGCTTACCACCCATGAGGGATATTCAACACTGCATTGATTTGGTACTGGGAGCAAGTCTGCCAAATCTTCCACACTATAGAATGAGTCCTGCAGAGAGTGAAGAACTGCAAAGGCAGGTTGCTGAACTGAATCGTAAGGGGCTTATCAGAGAGAGTATGAGTCCTTGTGCAGTACCGGCATTAATTACACCAAAGAAAGATGGGAGCTGGAGAATGTGCATTGATAGCAGGGCAATCAACAAGATTACGGTGAAGTACAGGTTCCCGATACCGCGCTTGAGTGACATGCTAGACATGCTTGCTGGTTCTAAAATATTTTCGAAGATTGATCTGCGAAGTGGCTACCACCAAATAAGAATTCGCAGTGGAGATGAGTGGAAGATGGCCTTCAAGACGAAGGAAGGGCTATATGAGTGGCTAGTTATGCCATTCGGGCTGTCTAATGCACCAAGCACCTTTATGAGGGTGATGAATCAAGTTCTGAAACCTTTCATTGGCAGATTCGTTGTGGTGTATTTCGATGATATACTAATTTACAGCCAGTCAGAAGTTGATCATATGAGCCACTTGCGAAAAGTTCTTCAAGTCCTTCAAGACAACAACTTGTATGTTAACCTAAAGAAGTGCTGTTTTTTGACAGAAAAGTTGTTGTTTTGGGGATTTATTGTTGGGGCAAATGACATTCAAGTGGATGAAAAGAAGGTTAGGGTGATCCGGGATTGGCCGACTCCAATAAATGCTAGTCAAGTTAGAAGCTTCCACGGCTTAGCTACTTTCTACAGAAGGTTTATCCGGAACTTCAGTTATATCGTGGCACCTATCACCGAGTGTATGAAGAAAGGAAAGTTTCAGTGGGGGAATGAGCAAGAGAAAAGTTTTGTGCTGATCAAGGAGAAGTTGTGTAGTGCTCCAGTTTTAGCATTGCCAGACTTTGACAAGTTATTTCAAGTTGAATGTGATGCCTCTGATGTGGGAATCAAGGCTGTCCTTTCTCAAGAAAGTCGGCCAGTGGAATATTTCAGCGAGAAGCTCAGCGAGGCACGGCAGAAATGGACTACCTATGAGCAGGAATTTTATGCAGCACTTCGGGCCCTCAAGCATTGAGAGCATTATCTCGTTCAGCGAGAGTTTGTGCTCTATAGTGATCACCAAGCGCTAATGTTTGTTAATACCCAGGGAAGCTTGAACAGAATGCATGCAAGATGGATTTCTTTCATTCAAAGATTCACTTTTGTTCTGAAGCATAGGACCGGGCAACAAAACAAGGTGGCTGATGCGTTGAGTCGGCGAGCAGCTTTGCTTACAACTCTTAGTTCGGAAATTGTTGGTTTTGAATTCATCAAGGAGTTGTATGAAGAGGATGAAGATTTCAGTAGTATCTAGAGGAAGTGTCAAGTGTCAACTGAAACAAGATGCTGGAAACTATCATGCGCAGGATGGCTATTTCTTCTATGGCAACCAGTTGTGTATTCCAAGGGCATCACTAAGGGAGAAGATCATCCGGGACTTGCACGGCGGAGGACTAGGAGGTCATGTGGGACGTGACAAGACTATTGCTCTAGTGGGAGAGCGATACCATTGGCCACAAATGAAGAGGGATGTTGGCAAGTTCGTGCAAAAGTGTCTTGTTTGTCAAAAGGCAAAAGGGCAGTCACAAAACACAGGTCTATTCACTCCATTGCCCATACCAGAAAACATATGGGAGGACCTCTCCATGGATTTTGTCTTGGGGCTTCCACGGACTCAACGAGGTATGGATTCTGTTTTCGTAGTAGTTGACCGATTCTCCAAAATGGCGCACTTCATTCCTTGCAGAAAGACGTCAGATGCTACTCATGTGGCGAACCTCTTTTTTCGAGAAATTGTTCGTTTGCATGGAGTTCCGAAGACTATTACTTCAGATCGTGATGTCAAGTTTCTCAGCCATTTCTGGAGAACAATGTGGAGGAGATTTGATACGAGTTTGAATTATAGTAGCACTAGCCATCCGCAGACTGATGGGCAGACCGAGGTAACGAATCGATCATTGGGAAACATGATCCGGTGTGTCTCAGGTGGTCGGCCAAAACAATGGGATGCAGTTCTTCCTCAAATTGAATTTGCATTTAATAGCACAATGAATAGATCGACAGGAAAGACCCCTTTCGAGATTGTCTACACTTATCCTCCACAGCTTGCACTTGACTTGGCTCCCTTACCAAAGCTTCCAGGTCAGAGCATCGCAGCAGAGAACATGGCACAAAGGGTTCCGAATATTCAGACTGACGTGAAACAGAGTTTAGAGGAGGCCAAAAAAAAGTATAAGGCAGCGGCGGACAAACATCGTGGAGCTAAAGTGTTCCAAGAGGGAGATCAAGTGATGATTTATCTACGTAAGAGCAGGTTCCCAGCAGCAACTTACAGTAAGTTAGCAAACAGGAAGCATGGTCCTTTCCGCGTCAAAGCGAAGATTAATGACAATGCTTATGTCATTGATCTTCCAGAGGATATGCAGATTTCTTCTACCTTCAACGTTGCAGATTTGTTCAAGTACCATCCAGACAAGCCGTTGTCTCCAGAGTATAACTCGAGGGCGAGTTTTTCTAAAGTGGAGGAGACTGATGCAGGACAGTGATTGAAGGAATCAATTAGTGATTGAAGGAACCAATCACTGTGATTGATTCAATTCAGTAAATTGAAGACATCACTGTGATTGATTGGAATTTTCCTTGGGATTTTAACTCTTTCCTTTCCTACTTTATTCAGATCAATCTAGCATAATTTTAGGAAGATTTCTCTTTGTTTTATTAGGAATGGTCTGCCCAATCTTTGGCAGATTTGACCTTTTGATTTGTTTCCTTTATTCTTTATGTTTCTAGTAGTATAAGTACTCTTGTAAGGCACAAAGGCTAGGCAGCTTTTCCCTATTGATCAATAATATTTCTCTTGGAGAGTTTTATCTTTCTACTGGTGGATTCCAGCCCCGTGGACTCGGGATTATTATTTTTGCTTTCGTGCTGCGTTAAGATGTCAGAACACACCAATTGGACAATAAACTAACAAATAGGAAGTGAGGAAAAACAGAACCTAGAACAGCAATAATCAATGAGAACAAAGACAAAATGCTGCATTGTAGATAATTTGAAGCACAAAATAGTCGATGAACAGAAATAATCAACGAGAACAAAGACAAAATGCTGCATTGTAGATAATTTGAAGCACAAAATAGTCGATGAACCATTCAACCTATTGCTCATCATAATTCACTACCGTAAGGAGTAAGGACCACGAGATTTCTAATCTTTAAAATAAGCATCAGGGTTAGGTTCAGATGGGAAAGTTTACCGAGGAGCATCCCTTGCATTTTCTTGAAATTGATCCAGATCTAGATTAAAAGCCTAAAAGCATGTAGAAATTAGCATGTATTTCACCTGTGAAATTGTTGCAAGAGTGTGTATATGCTCAGGATGTATCAGAACAATTAAAACTTGCAAGTACTACCATGAATCGCTCATACCAATTTCGAGAGACGTCGTCTAGTTTCTTCAAACCAACGATATGTATTGATCATAAGTTTGTCAGTAACAGATGCACAAAGAAGGAGGGAACTATAAAACTTTTTCTAGAAGGCTTGACGGCTAGTTGCCAACATTGTAACTACGATTTCACCACGTCAGTTGTTTCCATTCCAGAAAAAGAAAACGTCAACCTCACCTGACATAAACCAATACACAGGTTGAAGATTTGTATCCTTTGGAAGAATCAATAATCTCAATTCCCCAGAGAACTCCAAATCAGGCCACTTGAAATCAGACATTAGGAAATTTCTCGTATGAGAATAATCTGCAGCCAAACTTTAATCTATTAGGCAGCTTAGAGCAAGTGCATTAGGTTGGCATCTCAAGCTTACACATAATAAAACGACAAATCACCTGAACAAATCACATAACAAAAAGAACAAGTTTGGTTTACACTTCAAAGTGGCAAACAAACCACCTCTGATTTGGCTTTGCACAGTAGCAACTCTGTGTCAGGGTCAAACAGAAAAATGCAAAGGCAATAGTAATCCAACATGAACAAGAGGACGTGTAGTTGTACGTATGAAATGCATTTGCATATGGATGCCACTAAAAGCTTATTTCCAATTTAGCAAGAGAGAATTCGATACAATGACGAAAACTAATTTCAGAACATCCAACAAGAACATGGATCCATATGTATGAATTTACAGAACTTCTAAGAAATCTTTGGAGCAGGTCATACAAAGGTTCCTCCACCTTGCACTTCATTGCTCGGATAAGAGCCAAAAAACAAGATAAAAGAGTATGCACAACTCACCTTTTGCCCATAATAGAAATCGTTCAAATATTAAAAGCACTATGAAATAGGAACACTAAAACCACCTGAGGAATAAAAAGATACAAAATTGAACAAAATTTGCTCTAGTTGAAACTAGAGTATAGGAATAACAATTTGGCAGTCATATTGTCAGAAGTCAAAACAGAGCTCCTCATTTATGAGCAGAAAACAGAAAAGTCACAAAAGATCTTCAAATTCACCATACAGAAGCTACAAGATAGAGCTAACCGTGCCCTGAGTCAATATTTATCATGGAAATAGTCTGTGCAGCCAAAACACTCCCCTTCCCTGTTCTTAAATAAATCTGGAGCCACTTTCAAATCAAGAAATACTAAACTAATTCAGAAATTCAGCATCACTTCAACCAGAACTTTGCATCTCCAGCAGCTGTTCAAGGGAAACCAAAGACCACCTTTCTTCCATTTGTGCAAATACCTTTTGATTTAGAGAGTCAATTATTATGCTTATTTTACCAAAGCCATATATCTGATGACCATCTTGCATTCTCCCAGGTTTAGGCTTAAATAGAAATCCATTCTGCTGTGCATATTCTTCGATAACTTCTTTCAAGGTCATCTGGGTTGCACCACCCAGGCTCCCAGAAGCTCGAGCATGTGCTGCTGCTTTCTGCTGAGCCTCAAACTTTCTTTGCTCAAGCACCCTGAGATAGCTAATGTTCTCCCTCAAACCTGGTTGGACTACTTCCATGCCTTCAACTGCCTGGTTCATCATGTCAAGACCCACATTAAGTCGATGCCTAACATGTTCATTCGCCAAAAGTTCTGGTGGGAGCAGCTTCTTCCAACCCAGATACCAATTTGTCACTTCTTCAAAGTTTGGGTTAGAACACAACCAATGATACAAAACTTGTTGCCACTTGTCAAAGAACACATCCATTAAGTGAATCATATGATGAACGGGAATAGCAGAAGCCCAAGTCTGGATCCAGTAGAACTGGTCGAGGTTCTGGTTTGCTGGGTTTACTTGGAAGTCATGCATGGCAGCCAACAATTTTGGCAGAATAAACCGAACCATTAGTTGTTCCCAACTAGCAGGATCAAACACAGTCTTCCAAGGTGACAATATATGGTAGGCAGACATGTCACTAGGGTGCCAAGCATGAAGAACACCTTCCAATCTATTGCGTATAGTGTGATAGAAAATCTCCAGCTTTTGTCCCAATAACGGTAGCCATGGATGCACCCATGCATGGATTGGAATAGTTTCCCGACGTGGGTCCCAGGAATCCACAGCAGCTGATAGTTTAGGCATAACAATATTGTCTAATATAGTTTGAAGTACTGAAGAAGGCAACAGCTTTTCCCAAGACTCCAAAAACCGGAGCATTGGTTCAGGGTCTCTCGCCTGCCAAGTATTGGTGCCAGATATTCTCACAGCAGGGAAGACAACTTCCATAAGCAACTGAGTATAAGGTGATGCTGCATCTGAAAAATCAAAACTATCCTCTCCTCGCAACAGATTCTTCCAGATGGTTATCACATTCAACCCATGTGATGGATTTTGAAGCGGATCCCATCCTTGAAACACTCTAATGAACAGAGGAAGGGCAAATGCGCATGCAACGCAAGACAAGTTACAGAGTTTATAATCATCAGCATACCGCCTCTGCAAGTCCCCAAATGACTTTGCTAGGGAGTCGAGAGTCAATGTTCCAAGCAAATGCTCCTCCCCAATTTGGTCCAATGAGCTAACAATTTCCACCATATGGTCCAGCTGTTTCTTCTGGTGAGCTGTCTCATATAGAAGCTTCTCCTTCTCCTTCTGCAAAGTGACCAGCGTCTCCCTCTCATTCCTCAAATCCTGATCAATTTTCTGTATGTCCAGCTCAGCTAAATCTACAACCAATCTCAAATTATGCTGCAGCTCAGGCATAGGGACGTTGTTTTCCCTTGCTTTCTCCTCTGCATTCAAATTCTCCAAGTTTGTCAAGACTCGAACCTGTGGCCCTCTCATGTCAAAAACTTTTTGAACAACCTCCAACCCCTGCTCTTGCTTCCTGGCCAACAACTCCTCGGCGGTAACATAATCCTTCTTCTTTTGCTTCTTCGGCTGAGCTTGCTTCAACCAGAGCTTCTCATAGGAACGATTGGCAGGCTGAGACATAATCAAAGATTTCTCCTCCTCTAATGGCTGCAACGCCGGCAAATTTGATTCTTTAAAATCATTGAACCCAATTCCCATTTGTTTAGGCCGCATCTTTGCCTCGATAGGAGCGACAATCCCTTGTTTATTTTTCCCTAGCCCACCTCCTTTGTAGCCCATCTTTTCAAGCAACTTCATCCCGATCCCTTTTGTGTGCTTCTCAAATGAACCTACATCTCCAGAACCCAGTTCCCGCCTAACAGATTGAGATGAGTTGGCTAATTTTGATTTCTCTTTTTCCCGCTCACGCCGCTGCTGTGCACCTTCCTTGATCTTCCTGCCAAAAGCAGTAGGCAGGAAGTCTTTGTCGCCATCATCAAATTGACTGTCAACATTTTCTTCTGTTTCTCTCTTTGAAGAAGAAGAAGACCCCGAACGAAAGCCTAGGCCGCCAGAAGAAGTTCCAAGGCCTAAACCTGAATAATTGGGCTGCTGGTCGTCTGCGGAAGCATTTTGATTTTCCACCATCTCCTCCTTGGAATTGCGATCAATCTCTTGGTTTGGCATGACAGTGCCAGTAGAGACGAAATTGACGGGCTTGGTGAGGTCGGATTTCTTTGAAAGATCTTTCTTTCGTTTCCTGGCAGATGACCCACTGTAATCATCGTAGTCGGAATCACTGTCAGCGGAGGCGAAAACGCCAAAAAGGACGTCGTCTTTGGTCTGACGGCGCTTGTCCTTTCGCTTACGGTAGTAGAACTCCCCATCGATCCACTGACCGTCTTCGAAATCGTTCTCCATCCCAAACCGCTCTGTCTCCTGATAATCCTCCATTTCTCTTCCTTTACCAGTTCTATGCAAAGTCGTAGTCACACAATTCGCACCAAACGCAAGGGCAAAAAATAAAGCGATACGAGAGAAAACCCTAGAAATTCGCAATCAATCTCTATGTATTGTCTGCACAGAGAGAGAGAGAGAGAGAGAGAGAGAGACGCAAAACAGACGACTCACCTGCTTCCGTCGAACGAACGAACGAACGACAAAGACAAACAGAGGCGGCTTCAGGGAGCTGCGTACTGGTTGGTACCTCTAGCCTGGGTCGGCCTCAGAGAGAGAGAGAGAGAGAGAGATTGTGTCACGGGAGATTCACGTGGGTACTGGGTATAGAAAACCCGCGTTACGTTGGACTCCAATTTCTCGAAAGGAAATGGTTTTATTACGGGCCGCTCCACTTTTAGAGCCTTAAATCCGCGCGCTCCAGCTTAATACCGAAAAAGAACGGATAACTCCGCAACCTAATTTTCTTCCGAAAATATCCTCAAAGCAACAACAAAGGCTTAATCCTGTTCCGTACCGGTTGTGCGTACTGTTTTAGGAAGAAACCGGTAGGAAGGAGGTCTGATTCCGTCCCGTTCACTTTCCGGTGGATTACTCTAAGATCATAAAAATAAAAATAAATGTAAGCAAAATATAGGGAAGAAGAACATCTGTGGTAGAACTGCAGAAGTGATTTTTCTGGAGCTTTTTGGCTAAAGAGAAGGCCCTTCACAGATCTTGGAACTTAACGGAGCCAAGTTCTTACCAACGATGTTCCGATTTGCTCTAGAACTTCAAGCCGCTGCCAAGTTCTTCCCCGCGAGGTTCGGATTTTGCTCTGGAACCCCGGTGATGTTCCGATGAACTTCAAACTGCTTCAGATTGAAGTCTGAGACTGACTTTCTCAAAAGATAGAAAGAGGACAGTGAAGGGAATGGAGCCGATGGTAGGTGGGGGGTGGGTAAAGGTTATCTTGGGCAGTGCAATGGTATTTATACTTGCCTAGTTAATAGTGTGTCAAATCTATATTAATTGTTACTCCAATAGTTTTTTAACAATTAATTATGTAATTTTAAATTCTACATTATAAATTTCAAATTACCTAAATATACAGTTTAAATTCTAAATATACGGTCTTAATTCTAAATTCTAAATGTCCAATCTAATTTCTAAATATACAATCTAAATTTTATATGTATGTTCTAAATTCTACATTATTTATAAATTCAAAAGTACCTAAATGTACAGTCTAAATTCTAATCGCTTGTTCTCTTACACATTTTTTTCAATAAAATCTCACATTTTATCACACTCCTATCTTAACACATAAAATGTAAAAGTGATTTTATGAGATTTTCATAAAATCCTCCTAAAATCTATAGGAAAACCACTACATTTTATCATTTAGGAAAACAATTCCATTTTATCACCGCTCCATAAAATGTTCATTTTATGATATTTTCATAAAATGCACCTAAAATCTATAGGAGAACAAGCCATGTATAGTCCAAATTCTAGAGTATAAATGTCCGGTCTAATTTGTAAATGTACGGTCTAATTTGTAAATGTACAATCTAAATTATAAATGTACGTTCTAAATTCTATATTATTTATAGATTTAAAAGTACCTAAATGTACGGTCTAAACTCTAAATGTACGGTCCTAATTTTAAATGTACTGTCTAATTTCTAAATGTACGGTCCAAAGTGCCTAAAAGTACGGTCCTCTGAATAGGGCTGTAAATTTAGAATTTAGACCATACATTTAGAATTTAGAATTTAAAAATAGGACCGTACATTTAGATTTTAGACCGTAAGATCATACATTTAGAATTTAGACTGTACATTTAGAATTTAGACCGTACACTTAGAATTTAGAAATAGAACCGTACATTTAGAAGTTTATGCACTTTTACATGATTTTGGGATTTAGGAACTTTTATACAGTTTGAAATTTAGACACTTACAGTTTGGGATTTTAAAATTTAAAATGTAAGAGAGAGAGAGAGAGAGAGAGAGAGAAGAGAGAGAATATAGGAGTATACTGGGGAAGCCTAATTTGGAAGATACCTAAAGTCATTGGGCAGTGATTGGCAAAATTGACGTGTTAAACATGCACCACTAGACCACTGATTCATTTGTTAGGTGTCACCTCCTTCCGTGAGGTAGGGATAGAATTGTCAGAAATATTAGCACGGGGCTTAGGTTTGAGTTAGACGTACATTGTAGCTTCCGCATGGAGCGCGCGGGAATTATATTCGGAAAAGTGGACCGGCTGGGAAATTCCCCAAAGGAAATTGAGAAGAACCGACCCTGTTACGTATCCAGGCCTTTTTATTACGGTAATTCTATCTGTAGCCTCTTTTTTTTTTCCATGCAACCCATTAAAGGGTGAGTCTATTCGCAGCCCATTTTCTCTCAATACAGTCCATCCAAAATAAATACCAAAATCTTCCTTGTGAAAAGACCATTTAGCCCCTCAAATACCAAAACCTATCTTCTTCTTCCTTCACTTCTTCCATCGTTTTCTCATTTCCACAGTGAAAAAATCCCTCCTCCTCCTCTAGCCATTAACCCCATTGTCCTCCCCTGCCCCTCATCTCTCCTCTCTCTCAATGGAGAACCATGTTGAATCAATGGAGGGATCTTCTCCCTCACTAGATTTGGGAAAAGAGCTCCAAAGAGTATTGGAGCAATTTACAACTCCAAATCCACCAATGGATGCACAAATACATACCAATAGTAACCCGGACATAAAAAATTTTGAGCAAAAAACGACCCAAGAGTAACCCATTGCTTTTTCGATTTTTCAGCCGTTGTTCGTTCGAAACGGTACACACAGTCCCGAAAATCGCAATACATTTTGGTAGTTAATACCCGAAATTTACCTATAAAACCGGGAGTTTATATCCGAAATTGGTGATGGTAGTTAATATCCGCAATATTGGCCATAATTCAGTAGTTTGTATCCGAATTATGTGTTTAGTTTCGGGAGTAAATATCCGAAATGTGCCAAAACCAGACGAGTAAAATAGCGAGAGCTACGAGAGAGAGAGAGAGAGGTGATGGAGGTCGGTCGGAGAAAAAAGTGGGTAGCGGTGGTGATGGAGGTCGATCGATTGGTGAGACGAGGGAGTAGATCGGAGGTCGGTCGGTACCGGTGGTGATGGAGGGAGGTCGGTACCGGTGGGTTTTGAGCGTGGATTTTGAGAGTGGGTGGGTTTTGAGTGAATTGGGAGAAGAAAATTAACAAGGGTAATTTGGAAAATTTTCTTGGTTATGTGAAGCAAAAATAAAGATTTGCCACATCAGCAGGGTTCTATTTAGCAAAAGGGCTGTATGAAGTCCAAAATGGGCTGCGAATAGACTCACCCCCCATTAAAATGTCATCAATTTTCATTGTTGGATAAAGACCTAAATGCCCCTACAATAATCTTAACACCCAAACTCCTCTTCTTCTTCCCTGTTTCTTTCCTTCCTCACCGTTCCAAATTTTTGAAGTCTCCTGTGAAGACAAAATCCCGCCACCTCCACCTCCACCTCCACCTCCACCTCCACCACCACACCCACCACCACCCATTTTTCACTTGTAAACTTCTTGTTCTTCTCACTCTCAATGGAGAATGAAGGAGTAGACATCCAATCAATGATGAGTTCCCATTTGAACATTCGAACACCAAGAACAAATCTGAAAAGCTGCGATTTTTTTCGACATTCATACCCCGAAATATGTAAAAAAAATTTAACATATCGATGTTGAAACTTTTCACTTAACCGAAATTATGCAAGACAAGGTTCAGTAATAAATTGTCGACTTAAGTTACTTTTTTCATCATCATAATATCAAATTCTACGCATTACATCAACATTTGCATTCCGAAAACGATACCTGAGAAATTCACATGTTTGATTTCACAAATTTCGACATTAAGAAGCTAAAAATATGGTTATATTTCGACATGTTATTGTCGAAAATAGCAATATTTTATCTACATGTATTTAGTTCGACATTCGAAAGTTGAATATAGACATACATTTCGACAGGATGATGTCGAACATAGACAGGGTCCTTTCCCACAAATTTCACAAGTATTTGGTTCGACATTAAGAAGCTGAATAGAGACATAAATTTCGACATGAGGATGTCGAAAATAGACAAAGTTCAATTTTTGAAAATTCGACCTTCAATAAAAATCAACATATGATTGTCAAAAATGGGTGTGTATTTCGACATTCAAAGTATGAAAACTGGTCGCATTTGGATTTTAATTTGCATCACTCTACAAACCCAGATGGTGAATTTCAGGTTATCAAACAGACAATGGAGAGAGAGAGAGAGAGATAGATGAGATGGCATGTGGTGGCGATGGACAGTGGTGGCAATGGCTGGTGGTGGCGATGGGCGTGGTGGCGCTGGCTGGTGGTGGCGATGTGTGGTGGAGAAGATCTAGGGTTTTTTAGGGTGAAGGGTATTGTGGGAAGTTTAGGTGAATTTAGTGGGTTGTATGAGTAAATTTTGTTTGAAAAATTTTAGTTGTGGGTTGGATGGAGAAGTTGCATGGAGAAAATAGTGAGTTGCTAATAAAATCACCCTTTTATTAAGGCCCTATAAAGAGCGTAGTCCCAAATTGGAGTGTTCGCCCCTTTTGTCCAATTTGGACACATTTGACCCTCGATTGGAAATTGTCCTGTTGGTTTTGATGTGGTTTTGGAATTTGATTGGGTGTTGTCGTCTTTTCGTGAGCTTTTGCCGATTTTCCAAATTACTTTTTATGGATTTTTCAATCGTACTGAAATTTCCCCTTGTGTCCTTTTTCGTGAACTATTTTGTTTGTTTGTGTGAGGGCGTCTTGGTCTTTTTGTGTTTGCCTTTTTGGTGTCGTTGTCTTTCGTGTAGTGATCTGTCCAGTTGACGGTTGATTCCTGTGTGCATTTGTTTGCGATTTTGGGTGTATTCGCAGTCTCTGGTAGTGGCTGTGGGATAATTGTTGAGGTATGTGTGAATCGATGGTCGATGGAATGCAGATATGGCGTTGTTTCTTTGCTGTTGTAAACTGATCTTTGCGGGGATTGGTTTTGGGTAAGTTATTCGGTGCTCATCTCTTTGTTGTTTTTTTTTTTTACCCTTGTGAAATTTAGGTTTGTGGGTTGTATTTTTTTACATGCTGTTGGGGGTCCGTTTTGGGTGATTTGAGTGAGTTGTTCGATGATTTTCTGTTTGTGATTTTTTGCGTGTTTGTGATTTTTTAGGGCTTATAATCGTTGCCTCTTTTTTCGGATTAATTATTTGCTCATGTGGGTTACAATTTCGGGAGAATTATCGTTGGTATTGTTTAGTCTCATTGGTTCTTGCGTATTTATATTACTTGTTATTTATTGTTGCGTTATGTGGAAGATGGACATAAAGAAGAATTTTTGTTTTCATTTAGTTTTGGTGATTTGAGATTGGTATCGCTCATTGCAGGTGGAAGCTGTGGAAATTGTGGGCCGATTTTGTTTTGAATGTTGTTCTCGATCTTTGGCGACGTTCATACAAGCAAACTCAAGATAGCAAAGTAAGAGAATTGATTTTTCGCTGTATTTGGGGGGAGTCCGGTGAGTCTTGAAGATGAGTTTCATGCATTCCCGCGGTTGATCGGCTGTGATGATCATGCGTTGGTGCTCGGGGTGTCGTGTTCTATTTTTTGCTTTCTTGATGGTTTTTTTTATTTATTATTAATTGTTTAGTGTGTGCATAAGCTATGCATGATTTTGCGTTTTTATATGGTTGGTATAATTAATTTGTGGTGTTTGTAGTTTTGTAAGTATCTTGGGTTGGTTTTATTGTATTGTAGGCATTGTATAATTCATTTGTTGCTATTTAAATGGTTTGTGATTAGTAGATAATTTGTGTAGTATGTTAAAAATAGAATACGACTCCTCGAGCATTGACGCATGATCATGATAGTCCATTGACTTTTGAGGATTTACAAGTTTGTCTTGAGGATTCACCGGGTTTCCCTTGAATGTTGGTGCGTGGTTAGGGGTGATTGATGGAAGCAATGTTTGAGTAATCGGTTTGGGTATACTTCTCTATGCTTGTTTTGCCTACTGGATCTGGTAGGAGTAACTGGTTAGTTTGTATGAGCTTTTTGCTTGCTCTTCGTTAGTCTCACGTTGTGTGTGCTAAATTTTGTGTTTGGTCGTTGCATTTTGTAGAGATTGGGGATTGTTGTTGCATCTTATGGTTGAATAGAAGATTCAATTTGTAGGATATCCGCTTTCTTTGTTTGGTTGTATCTGTTTGCGATTTCAATATGCCTTTGTTCTTCAGTTTGATTGCTGTTGATCTTTGTACATTTTCAGTATCAATTGTTAGTCCTTTTTATGTAATGTTGTTGTATTTGAATTGACATATAACGTGCTCCTGTGGGGCTATTTTTTAACAGGGTATTGTGCCTGGGATGATTGCCGCAGCATGGTTTAGCTATCAAATTTGGTGAATCGTATGGTTTCTGCATTTGTAAGACGCCAGTATATTGATGTATGGATAAGAAAGTCATAGTTTTTTAGTGGAGCTGATGTCATTGGTCTTTGCCTTCTTGGGATTGCAATGGATAGCAGACAGATTTTTCTGCTTCGTGTGTGGGATGCTACGTTAGTGATTTGTTCTTACAGATTTTCAGTTTGTTTGATTTTGGAGCAATCGAAAAAACTTGTATATATAGTATTTCTTTATTGCGTATGGATTTTGGTCGCTTGTCAGTTTGATAATAAGTTGTAGTTACCAATGCAAAATGATTATTTCGTTTTACGTGCCATTTTTTTGCCTATCTGTTTAGAAATTAATTTTCGTTCAGAATTACTGCTTGTAAATCTTAATATTATATATATATATAACATTGGTTATGCTGGTTTAGATAATAGGTAATTCATGTGAAACAATTTTTATATATCCATGTTACATCTGCAGATTGAGTAAAGTTTCTGCTTTTCCTTTATTGTATGATTATTGATTCTGAAAAAAAAAGGGGTCGCGTTGTGAATTTTCGAAACAAAGAAGTTAAAGAATTATTATTGTGTTCTGTTTCTTTTAGTAAAAGAAATTTTTTTGCTTAAAAAAATGACTTATTTGCGTTTCCAAGTGTATGTGGACCGTGTTGCTGTTCTTCGCAGTTTTCTAATTGCATAATTTTGTCGCGAAAAATATTTCTAATGTAGAGGAAGTTGTTTCTTCATTGGTATCTTTATTAGTTAAATTTTATCTGAATGAAGCCACTAAGGACTCCTAAACTGAATTGTCGTATAAAGGTATATCGCCTATTTAACAAGGGTATTTTAAAATCCTTCATCTGTTTGTTCAAGGTCTTTGTAAAGTCATGTGCTTGATCAAAGATTTAAGTAATAAAAAGTACTAATTTAAACAATAATTTTTGAAGGTAAATATTAAAACTATTTTTTTCTAATTATGAAAGGTTTGTTGTATTAGTCATTTTGAGCGGCAAGGACATAAAATATTTGTTCAGCTCTTGGACATAAAATATTTGTTCAGCTCTTGAACATAAAATATTGTTGATCGAAAAGAAAGTGCAGGAAGAAAGGCAAAATGCAATGTTAATTAGTTATTTCAGTTGTTTTTGTATTCAGGTGCAATGCTATTGTTGGAATAAATTTTGCTTGGTCATAATTTTGCGTGCTGTGGAGATATTACTCAATGCTTTGTTGAGATATTGATCTAAAACAAAATAATATTGTTAGTATTACGTTAAGGCTAAGAATAGTAATACAATACCAAGAAAAAAATATGGAACCTATAGATTCTGTTTTTGTGTAAGCCAGGCTAAAATATTGATAGAAAATACTTATTTCGTGCTCTTAAATCAATAAAATTTAATAACATTATATGATACTAAACTTAGTTAACAAGCCATGCATAGATAGTAAATAAAAGCATCTCAAAATACAACAAACTTATGATATTATCATACAAAATATGTCTAGGCCATTACACACTGCCTAACTTAGATAAGAGCATATATTACAGTATTTAGCAAAAGGTAGTAGAGTTCAAATATCAGGTAATCCAGGTAGTACTAAAATAAACAAGTTTATACTGTTACATCCAGCCATAAACCCTCTCGTCATCTCCCTTTGAGTCAATGACAATGACATTCACAGTGAGCCCAAATGAAACACAAATAAGGATGTAGTCGAAGATGTCGAGGTCAAGACATGCAGCAAATTGATTCAGGCTTTGCTCATTCAGCATATGGTCATGAATTGGGATAGTCCATGTGCAATTCCGCATCCTGATGATCAATTATTTCATGTTGAAGGCTTTGATTATATCTGCAAGTTGTATTTGGAAGGCCTACAATAAAGCAGGTAGATTTTACTCACTAGGAAATATTTATTGTCAGCGTCTAACTGTGAAAATTAAAATCATCTTTATACCATTGGTAAGGGAATTGACGATAGATCAGACCAGCCAAATCGATGGAGTCCAAATTCATTTCCAATAACTGATGGCAGGTAAGATGTCCGCAGATAATCTGGAGTGAGATAAAAGATTGCTTAGTACACTATAGCGTTAGAAAAATAAAGGTACACGATTAAATGACTTACTGTTAAGTAAACTACAGTCATTATGTATATTAGTTTCTGCATGTCAGGTGGATAAATTATAATCTCAAGTTATACTTATGGATATAATTTAATTTGGCAGGATCCGTGTACCTTGAAATAGTAGCTTAGCTTTTCGCATAGAATAACATTTTTACATTAGCTATGTCAAACTAATTTTTCATACCCGGTGTAGACACCCCAAAATGAGACACTCGTATACATTTTAATCCCCGATGATGACGGGAAATGCCCGGAAGAACTCTCGGATTGAAATTCTCCAAAGTCAACTCAGTCAACAGTACCGCACGGTACTCATCTCTCACGCACGGCACAGCCAGAGTCACGTGCATCACTCTTTTGAATTTTGGCGGTCAGATATGCCGCACGGCACAGTAAGTGTGCCACACGGCACAGTTTTTGTGCCATACGACACTGTCACTTGTCATACAGCTTTTGCAGAATGCCCAGCAGCTCAAAATGTTGACGAAGTGGCTCCTTTGCTCATCATGATTTCGTGCAAGGCCTCGAAGCTACCCTAGAATCATCATCTCTTTGTGTGAGGATGAAGTTTACGTAATGACCAAGTTCATCCATTCCCTATAAATGCCAATCAATTCCAACGGAAATGGAGATCGAGAAAAAATTGCGAGAAAAACCATGGAAAGCCTCTCTTAAACTTTACTCCTAAATTCTTCTTATATTCAAAATCACCTATTACCAATACCCTCAAACTCCAGAAATCTACCTCATATTCCCAGAATCGATCCAGTTGCAAACCGAAACCCATTGCCCTGTTTTTCGATCTCAAACCCGTGAGGTAGCTACTCCAAGTCAGTTCAAATTCTAGCCATTTATCATCCTTGCTATTACACCAGATTGAAGTTGGAAGTTCAGGGGAGCTCAAGCCACGTTCAGTACTTCAAGAAAGAAGTTTAATCCGAGAGTTTCAAAACCGAGGTACGATCCCGTTTCGCCAATTTCCTAACTTGGCGCCCTGAGGGGAGGGATGCCGTGTGTGGGATGATGATTGATATCATCTCCACATTCGGTACGCCCATGTTACAGTAAAAACCAGTTTGATTTCATACTTCACGGTCGCGTCGTACGGTGAAAACATCGCCTCGTACGGAGCGATTCAACGAGGAAGAACATTCCATATTTGCACATACTGTTTTCCTATTCAAAATAGTTTATTTTTAACCACATTCCATGCTTTGTATGTGCCTCTGTTCAATCTTATCGAAAATCCAAAGTTTTAAACTGTTGTGCAGCCAATAGTGCCGCACGACACTCCTACTATGCCGCACGGTACATCTGGAGTGCTGTACGGTACTCATTTGAAAATCTGACCGTTAAGTTGATGAACAGTGCCGCACGGCACACTCTCTGTATCGCATGGTACACCCAGTGTGCCGCACGACACACTTTTCTGGTAAAATCCGAAATTTTGAACAGTGCCTTGCATGAACAGTTTGAAGTTTGGATTTTTCGCATGATTATTGTAAATTACATGCTGATTACTTGTCTTCTTTTTCATTATTATCGTCTGCTTTGCTTGATTTAAAAATGTTTATCTGTTAATGTTCAGCAATAAAATGTTTTCAATAAAATCCCACAAATGTTTAGTAAAGACCGATTTTCAATCGGGCGAACGGGGTGCATTAAAACCCTTCCTCGTTCGTAACCTGGCTCCCGAATCCAAAACGAATCTCTGGTTTTCAAATTGTTTTATAAATCATTTTCTCAGTCATTTTTCAAAACGGTTTCTCGGGTCCTAAACCATTTTCCAAAAACCCGGGTGGCGACTCTATTTTTCAAACAAACACCGGCGGGTGGAGGTCGACCGTCCACACCCGGTGCAAGGTGTATGGGTGGCCAAATTTCAGTTGTTGTGGACCAATCAAAGTGCATTTCTTAATCTTCTTGATCTAATATGATTGTATTAAAAATCCACCGTCCCTCACACGCAAGGATAACTTTGCACCCTTCTGTTAATTCATGCACAACACAGAACGTGTTCCATCCATCAATCAACTGATTGTTTGCAATTTGAAGTGGCCACACTCGAGAACCATGTTTTAGCAATGCCCATGTAACAACACCGTTTACTGGAAAGTATGGCTCCATTCCGAGGGGAAGAGATTGGTTTTCCTTTTTAGTATGTACTAACATGTTAGTTAAATATTCTCTTACAATAGTTATTAGAAAAGAAAACTATGAAATACTATTTAATTAACTATTGAACAAATGAAAATTATAACCTCAGGTAACTCTGGGGGAGAAACTCCTTTCACATACCAACAGCTTGGAACACCTATAGTTCAGTAATATAACGTATTTAGTGAGATAGATATAAAAAAAATATAACAATAAGTAAATGTGTACCTGCAATACTGTGTCGGACAAATGAGTAGTAGATTACACTGTCCAACCGTTTAGCAAGTAAATTCTAATCAGCCCATTCGTTAACATCACCAAGAGGTAAGATGTCGCGATAGCTGTGGGTGAAATTTCTAGATGCTCGGCATGTAATCTCATTATGTCCCCAGTCAATTACAATAGCAGCAATTGCACACTCACCCTCTATGCTTTCAAGATAATAGAAGCCAAGGTATGGAGCTATATAGTTAGGGAAGTCATGATAACCCCACCGAACAAAGGGATTGGTAATAACCATTGTATCGCTGTCAGTTACAGAGAATAGCAATAAATAAGTAAATCAAAAAGTTTATGGATATAAGCCACATAAACTAAAATAGATCAATGAATTGTCTTTGTTGGAAACTGTAAGAGGGGAAAAACTCACGAAGTTATTTTCTTGCTCTTAGGAGATCAAATCCTCTTCGAATGGAGCAACCTTAATCCTGCAGCACGAACAAACTGTCAGAGCACCCCTGCCCCTAGGCGGCAAGGGCCCTCCAATGCTCAAGTTAGTACTGACGAACTTGAGGATAAACTTAACGAGAGTATTTTTAGGAAATGGGGTAATGCATACCTCTTGTGTTTAGGATTCATCTTCTTATATAGGCGATTATTTTGCACTTACATTCCCCGTAGGATTCTTCTTTGTTAGGAATCCTTCCAAGACTGGGATTCTTTCTTATTGGGCAGTGAAGCCCGCATGATTCTGGATTCCTTATTCAATAAGGATTCTTGCCAAGTTGGCCACTTCTTGCTCGTTTGGAGCCTTACCCATTATGGGAGTTCGCTCCTTCGTCTAGTATGCTAACTGGCTTTCCATCTCTGAGTAAGATTGAGCTTATCTTCGCAAGCTCAACTGATTCTGGAAATATGTTCGAATATTCCTTTCTTTCCTTATCTTCGCAAGGAAAGTCTGTTTCTAGGGTTTATCCCATACTGGGCCGTTACGACTGTATCGTCTAACGAGTTGGTTCATAATTGCTGATGTTGAGTCTTGGGCTTGGTGGTCATCTACGTTCTGTTTCGTTTTATTTACCACGTGCCTGGCTTTGATGAGCTTCTCTGTACAACTTTCATGGTTTCGGGAAAACACCCCACACAATTGCTCCCCTGTTTTTGGTCGTCCATGCGTATTAGCGCTTGACAAGCTAAAGCTTTCAACGAGCAGTTTCTGGTATGTTATCCTTTCGTTCTTTTTTTTACGCTTCGTATTAATATGATTGATACGTGTCAGCTCCTACGCAGTCTTTCCGAACGATATGTCTGTACCTACAGGCGTGAGCATAACTTCTAAGGCACCTTTTCGTCCTTCGAGTGTCTTAAATCATTGCACCCTTTTAATTTCTGATTTGACATTCCCCACCTCTTCCTGAAAAGGCGCGAGGGACAAAACACTATCGTTTTGGATGATGTCATCAAGAACCAATTTGAATTCGAGAAGGTATAAGACGTTTCCTTTGCTCCTTTTCTTTCCATATTCGTGTTGTCTTAGGAGAGTGTGTCTTGTTGAGAGTGTCATTGTCATCGTGCCTTAGTGTTGCCCTCTTCTCAGCCTTCCCTTTCGTTCTCCGCCGGAAAAAAATCTTCTCTCCGGCCGCCGTCGAGTGCCTGTATGTTTTTTGCCTCCTTCTCTGTTTTTCCTGCACAATCGTTTTTAGGGTTGTCTGCATCTGTATCTTCTTCGACCATGGGTAGGTTTAGGAGTCTGTGTGACAATGAGGCACACATGGAGGCCTTTTGCTGCCGTTATGACGTCCCCGACAACATCAATCTCGCTCTTGCCCCTCCCGACGCCAATACCCATGACCAAACTGAGGGCAGGATCCATGTTCCCCTTTTATCTGTTGTGGAGGGAGGCCTTAGGTTTCCCTTTCATCCGTTATTGGTCGAAATCTACAATATCTATCCTTTAACCCCTCTCCAACTTTGCCCTAACTTTTATCGTGTGTTTATGGGAGTGGTGGCTCTTAATAACATTCTAGGCTCAGATTTAGGATGGTACGACATTCGCCGCCTTTATAGTGTTGTCTTCACTACCCATGGGACTTATTATCTCAAGATTCGGAACAAAGAATGTCGTTTGGTGACTTATCTTCCCAACTCTTGTCATGGGGAGAACGATGATTTCCTTGTTGTGACTGGAAACTTTTTGCCGCGAGCAATTTTGTTCACCCTCCTTAAAAGAGGGTGAACAAAACCCTCTCTCTTATTGGTTGAAACATGTGGATCCCACCACAAAGTGATGTCATGCTTACATCAAAGTGATGTCATGCTTACCAAAAGTGTATTGTAGAAGTAAGCATGACATCATTTTGTGGTGGGACCCACACCAATTCAACCAATATGAGAGAGGGTTTTGTTCACCCTCTTTTAAGGAGGGTGAACAAAATTGCACTCCTTTTTTCCCAAGGATGAGGATGGCAATGTAGTGGGTCCTCCTTGCCCCTATCTTTTTTGGCGCACACGTTAGTCTCTTCTTTTTGTCTTTATTAATTCCTTTACTCCAGTTATTGTTTTCATATTGTTTATTCTGTTTGTTGCTCTCTGTTAAGAACTGGCTTCAGCGAAACGTCGTGTGGGTGAATCTGAGCGTGACTTTAATGATGTCATAGCCAGGTTGGGACTCTTGGAGACAGAGTTGTCCAATGCCCAGAAGAGTAAGGCAAATCTGGAGGCTGAGTTGGCTGTTGCTCAAGCATCTTCTAACCAGGCATATAATCAAGGGGTGAGTGATACGAAGATGAAGTTCAATGCCCAGATGCCACAACTTGAGGACTTGTTCTTTGTTAGAGGCTAGAAGCCTTGCCTGACCAAGCAAGACATTGACAGGAGAGATTCGATCTGGACTGAAATTGATTATCCTAGGCGTAGGGATGCTGCTCCCCAAACTGTTGTTGTGCCTGATCAAAGTGCAATTGTTGACCCAAGCCAGAAGGAAGCTAGTGGCAACACATCTGTTCCTGACGAGCAGCGGGTTGAGCTCCCCTCTTCTGGTGTTGTTGAAGGTAACACATCTGCCACTGAGGTCCATGAGGCCCAGTGAAGAGGCCTTGTGCCTGTTTGACTTGTTCCATCGTAGTTCTTTAACAATATCTAACTTTTATGATACTTTAACACAAATTTTGGTCCCGTGCCTTTGTGGCGATTTGGACAAGTGACCTTGCATGGTCGTTTCTTGAAACTACAGTAAATACACCCTTCGTGGTGTTTGGATGGGCTGGAGTTTTGTAGCCCATATGTATGACTTTCTGGTTTTTGGTAACATTTGCTACCCTTTGGGTATTCAAGTTTGCTTTCTAAGTACAGAAACTGTTGAGTCACAAGTTTCCCATACAGGTACGGAGAATGCAGGTTTTAGTCAAATTACCTTGCATCTGACTTCTGAAATGGCAGTCTGGACCTCACACCTCAGTTGCGTTGATTTGAGATGTTCACTTTAGGACCTAAATGCTCCTGCATTTAGGACAAGTCTGGCTGTGTTTGTGCTTCAAGCAACGCTTTGGTGTATGGTTTAGGTATATTTTTACCAAGGATAAGCAATATTCGCTACTTGGTCTAGGCATGTTCGCGCCTTACCATGGACATGCAATATGTTTGGTCTAGGCATGCTCGCGCCTTACCATGGACATGCAATATATTCGCTGCAATTTGATTAATTAAGTGTATCATGCCCCCAATATGGGGTTTGGTTGTTCAATCAAGGCCCATATTCACTTTAAGGTAAAATAACGCAAAACTTTAGAGAGGAAAAACAGATGGCTTTATTCGCAACCAAAGTAGTCTTGCTACTTTATTCTCAATAAAGGTAGAAGAACTAATTATATGAATAAAATCCTACTTGGCCTTTCAGGGCATTATTCAAAGAAAGAGAGAAAAAAGAACATTTAAGGAAAAAATTTCATGAGATTCTGGATATTCCAAGAGCGAGGGACTAGGTTCCCAGCCAGATCTGCAAGTTTGTAAGCTCCAACTCCTGCTATGCCAATCACTTTGTAGGGCCCTTCCTAGTTGGACCCGAGTTTTCCGTCTGATGCCTTTTTGGTATTCCCTACCACTTTTCTCATTATGAGATCCCATATTCCAAACTCTCGGGGATGGACTTTCTTGTTGTAAGTCCTTCTTAGTTGCTGCTGGTAGGCTGCCAGCGTGACCAAAGCTCTCTCCCGTCGTTCTTCTACATGGTCTAGATTGGTTGTCAGAGCTTGGTCGTTCCCACCAGGTTCCATTAATGCCGTTCTGTTTGTTGGTAATCCTACCGCGAGCGGGATCACAACCTCAGTGCCATATGCTAAGGAGTATGGAGTTTCTCCCATTGAACTTCTTGGAGTGGTTTTGAATGCCCATAACACTATTGGGAGCTCATCTGGCTAGCTCCCCTTTTTCTTCTCCAGTCTTCTTTTAATTCCGCGCTTCAATCCACTTCGTAAAATAGTCAACCCCCATCAACAGGAACTTCCTTCTTCCTGTCGCCATGGGCAAAGGCCCTACGATGTCTAGCCCCCATTGGGCGAATGGCCATGGGCTGGTGAGGGGCTGCAGGTCTTCTGCTAGTGACCAGATTATTGGCTTGAACTGCTGACATTTTTCACAACTTCTGACTAACACCTTTGCGTCTTCCTGCATGTACGACCACCAGAATCCTTGGGTTAGGGCCCTATGTGCAATAGACCTTCCCCCTGCATGTCTGCCGCACGTCCCAGCGTGTATTTCATGCAAGAATTTCTGCACCAAAGAGGGGTGTACGCAAAGTAGGTAGGGGCCATGATGAGAATTCTTGTACAACTTCCCTTGTGGTGAGAGCCAGAAACGAGCAGACTTCAACTTGATCTTGTATGCCTCCTTTTTATCTTCTGGTGGCATTTCATCTTTCAAATACGCAACAATTGGATCCATCCAACTTGGGCTCAGATCCGCATCCATGTTGGTTTCTTCTTCCTGCTCAATGCTGGGTTTGGCAAGATACTCCACGGCCACTGTGCGTTTGAATTTTGTGGATAGTGCTGAGGCTAGGCATGCCAACAAATCCGCATGAGCGTTCTGTCCCGACGTAATCTGCTCTATCTTTGCCTCTTCAAATTCCGCCATCACGTTCTGCACTGCTTTGGCGTAGGCTGCCATCTTTTCATTACTTAGTGCATATTCCCCGGATAGCTAATTCACCACTAGCTGTGAATCACAAAAGATCCTCAACTTCCTGACTCGAAGGGTTCTTGCACTTTTGAGCCCAATCAACAGGGCCTCGTACTCTGCTACGTTATTTGTCGCGCTGAAACCCAAACGAACGGATTGTTCGAGCATCAAGCGTTCTGGGGAGAACAATACTATTCCTGCTCCTGAGCCTTTGTTACATACTGATCCGTCAACGAACAGCTGTAACCTTCTACGTTTTGGTTGTTCTCTTGAGGGCTTGGTTCATATTCGCGAACCAATGGAGATTCAGCTTCAGTCGGGGTGAATTCAGCTACAAAGTCTGCCAGGACTTGAATCTTTTTAGGTAAGATATTTAAAGCTGTCTTGTCTTGTCTTGAATATATAGTTCTTACAATTTGTATATTATACATTATTTTATTGTTTAATAATTAATTTGTGAGGTAGATGTATTTCCAAATAACAATGTTTACCCTTTTTTTTTTTCCATAAAGTTCTTATGTTAAATTTAAAAACATAGATTTGTATTTTTGTTCTAATTGGTTTGTACAGATTGGATTTTTTTGTTATGGCTTGTTTGTTGGTTAGGTTAGTGTTGTGACAAATCTGTTCCTCTTGACTATCGAACAAGATCAAACTTGTTAGACTCAAATTGCATTAAAGATATTGGAACCAAATTGCATTAAAAGATACTGTAAATGGCATTAATAGACTTCAGTAGAATAAAATCCCTAAATTAGACAAGATTTTGGACCCATGAATGTTACTCAATCTTTTGGTGAATCTGTTCATACATTGTTGTACTTGCCCTATTCATTTTGCTTGCTCATCTTCGTAGGTATAGATGAACATAAACAACAACCAGATGATGATCGACATGACGTATGTATACGAGATAAGTCAGATGTCTTGGACTACACTGAACGATTACGAAATGTTAGAATGAACACAAAGAGGATTAGAAAGACGGGAATGTAAACATGAATACAAAGCAACACAAACTCACTAAAATCGCATACATGACCCAGGGGATGTTGGAAATAAACTGGAATTATCAACTTTTATGTAACCCAGAGAGCCAACATAGTCGTACAAAGATTGAATAGTTGCAGCAATATGAAATCTCCTTCCCTTGTGCTTGCCAGACAAGGGCTATTATTTAATTATTGTTTTTCTTTTTCTTAAGGAGAGAAACTTGATAACAATGTAAACACACAGATATTTTGATTCGTACAACTAATTGCAACTATGCATTGGTTGGATTTGTTTACATCGTAGATCGTAGCATATCTTATTTCCATTGACTAAAGAAACTTTGATAATTTAGTACTTGTTTTCTCCATTGTCTTGTAGAACCTTTAGTTGGATCATGCAGCTTCACTCCTTCGTGTTGGTGTCTTTATGTGCTCTTTCAAATCTCTGGACTTTATTACCTTCAACACCAACCAAACGATGGTGAACAAGAGGAACCCATATGTTGATTCATGGGTCAAACCGTGGGTGATTGCGAAATATCACAAAGGCTCCAATAAGGATTAGGGCAAGAGAACAAAGAGCAACAAGAAATCGTACTCATCGCGTAGGATCAGCATCTTTGAGTATAGGAGAAGAAGAGGATGGTGTTGAAGAGGTAAAAAAAATTTCTCCTGAAGAAACCATAGGCTTTGCTTATTTCTTGTTTGTGTTCATTTGGTGTATTCCAAATAAAACTTATTTTTCTTTTGCAAAGGTATTCATTTTGTATGAACTCTTTTAAACTTTGGCTTAGATTTTGCATATGGTTTGGATTCCACCATGATTGATATGATGTAAAAATCTGATCTAAATCTAGCAAAAATTTAGAAAAACAACTTAACAGATTTTGTTGCCCAAAAGTGCAATAAGAAAAAGGTGGGCCCAAAAGGGCATCAAAATATCTGACCCGGGGCCTGTCTCTTAAGAGACAGCATGCATGTTGTCCCCATCTAAGCCATTCGTACTCGGCGATTAACAGCCCAGATCAGTTTGGTAATGAACGGTGCAGATCTCTTTGGATCCGAACAGATCTAGGTCATTGATCGCAGGGCAGGCACGGCTCAGATGGGGACAACATGCCCCTCCCGGAGGGGCGTGCTGTCCCTTAAGAGATAGCATGCATGTTGTCCCCACCTAAGCCATCCGTGCTCAACGATTAACGCCCAAATCAATTTGGTAATGAACGCTACAGATCTGTTTGGATCCGAACCCTGATCCAATAAACCGTTCAGAAACAGAATTAAATTGTGTGAAAAAAAAAGAAAAGAAAAGAAATACTACTCCGATATGTCTGTGTCAACCCGAAAATACAAATAAGCCAGAATCTTGGGATCGATCAAAGTTCATCAGCTCCGGCACCGATCGGCGGCGTAAGAACAGGTCTCTCTCTCTCTCTCTCCCCTTTCTGGTTGTCTTAATATTCTCTCTTTTTCCCTCTATCTCTGCGTGTGTGGTCATCTTTCTCTCTTTCTGTTTGTTGTTTTCCATGGGTAATTTAGATGCTCAAACATAATGCTCAATTTTTTAGGTACAGTGTATAATAAAAGCATTAAACTTGCGAGAAAGCACCAACTGTGCCTTAAGATAAATACCGGATGATTTTTACTGTCCGAGAACGAAGTGATTGACAACATATATGGTGGTTCAGTTGGTTGAAGATTTTGTGACTTTATATAGTGACCTAATGTCTAGGCAACTGAATTTGTGATCTCTGTGGGTAGTTTTACATTACCAATTTTCAATACACTTATCGGGGGAATAAGGAGCTTTTTTTTTTTTTTGATCGGCAAAAAATTTATAAATCCTTGAAAACACATTACAAAGATTAAAAGGGTCCGAGACTAAGAACGCCAAGGACCCACGTAAGACGCTACATGGATGGTAAGATATCAGCCAAAGCACAGAAAGAAACACCTTAGAAAACCAAAACACCTGAACCAGAAGCAAAACCAAACAGCAACCAAAATTCCTTGGCACCGGAAAAGAGAACCTATGCCACCTAAAGCATAAACAAAGAAGAGAGAACCCAAAAACGGAAGCCAGCAAAACAAACCACCAAGAAAACTAGCACCCGGCTGAGAAAACCCAACCAAAGACGAGAAACCGAAAAGCAGAAACAACCAAACAACAACGGGAAAAGCATCATAGCTCCCACAAACAACGAAAAGTAAATCAGAACTCCACAGAAATGGATGCACCTTCCTCCAAATCATCAAGAGCTTCAATTTCCTGGTTTGAAATTTCAACTCCCTCCAATTCTAAATATTTCTTAATATTATAGCCCTCCCTTCCTTAATATTTTACCCCAAAAGAAGCACCCAACTCCATATACTTACGAGCCTGCTTGATTAACCTCGAATTCCTGTTGCAAATGTCACTACTAAAACTTCCTCTCGCATTTTTCCAGCGGTTGTTGATTCTATAGATTCTTCCTCCACCCTTCTCTCCATTCTACTAACTTCCTCTTTAGCCATATGTGTGGGCCCATCTTTACTTCCTTTCTTCAAGTCCTGCTTCAATCTCCTCGAATTGTTCTCTTTATGATCCCGGCTATCCGACCCGTCCTAGAAAACATCGCGGCTTTCAAAGGATTTTTAGTCCATATAGGTATCCTACGTTTTCCTTTAAAGATTTGATGTCTCTTCTTAAGGCGAATGTGGTCCACATACTTAACTAGAGGGTCGGCCAAGACAAGATCGCAGTCATCAATATCTGAATCCCCATCTGTCATCTTAACTTTCGAACTCGAATCAACAGAATTCGATTTCATCCGACTCCTCAACTGTTTCATATTCCAATAATAGGACATTCTCTTGGAACATGTGAATGATGATCATCATCCACATGAGTAGCATTACCCCAAGCACATCTTCGTTGGGCTCCTCCACCTCCTTATTATTGTGTTTCCTATCATCCCCCACAATAGGCAAAGATAAGTTGTTTGACTCCACATCCTCGCTCAAAGCTATTGTGTCAACAATAAGATCCTTGTCTGGCAAATCATAAGAAACCCCCTTATTACAAACCATGTGAGCATCTCCTACATTATCCCCGTTCTCACTATCAAAATGTTCCTCAGAAGATGAAGGGCTCTCAGTCCTAGCAGAGTTGCGATCTTTGCAATGACACACCATATTCATGTAACCATTAGCAACCACTGGTTCTTCCACGACTCTAATTGGGAAAACTTTATCGTATCAGCAATTCAACAACTTGATTTATAGTCTCGAAAGCTTTCGTAGAAATCTTCACCTTTCCTACTGAAAAAGATGAACCAGCAGATGTCGCATCATCAAGAGTAATAATCTCACCCCAAATCCTGCCAATGAGAAAGAAAGTATCCGCATTCCAGACGTTTAAAGGAACATCGTAACAGTTAAGCCATACCTCATGAGAAAAATCTGACATTGGTTCAAATTCTCATTTTTTACTTCATCAAACCAATTAATAAGCCAACATAGGCCCCCACCTTCAAGCATCAAATTCGTATCCTCAACGGAAGAAAAAGTTAGCAGGACAAGATTACCTCCCATGGACCGAATCTGAATGTTCCAAACGCCTTCCGCTATGAATGCCTCCCTCAGAGACTCCACTGACCTCATAGAAGGAAGCTTGGCTACAGCACTCCTTGATAACCTTGGATTACCCTCCTCTGTGGCTTTCGCAGAAAGCTTAATGACTGAAGAACACTTTCCAGTAACAACATCAGCAAAAGAGCGACTTAAATCTCCACTGGACTCTTTTCTCTTATAGCTAATGACCTGATAATCTGAAGCAACTGGATTTCCTTTACGTGGCAAAAAAATCAACAGATTTTCGAAAGGAATGCAAATTTCGATTTGATTGAAAAAACTTAACAGGGTTCACTCGAATATGAAAATCTCTGATAAGGAACCCGTCGAGAGCCTGAATAGCCCTTAACGCCTCTTCCATGGACATAAATCTGATGAAACCAAATTTGGTGTTGTATCTAGAACTACGCTTATTAGGAATGTAAACATCCACCACATCACCGTACCCCCTGAAAATTTGGCAGAGCCACACCTCATCCATCTCATAAGGAAGATTATAGACATAAACAGAAACAGAGCTGCGTTTCAGTCTATCAAGACGAAGATTACTGTACCTATTCTCAGCTGCCGCTCTATTTTTGGCAGCCAGTAACTGATCGGCATCATGGATGAACCTCCTCGCCATAGATGCTGCCGGAAGAGGCCAGAAGAGACACCGGAGGAAGGAGACCAAGGATTAAAGCGTAGATGGGGATTTGAGAACAGAAGAGAAAAGAGAAGATGGCATTGAGCGAAAGAACAGAGCCAAAACTGGATGTGCTGGAACAGGGTTGAGACAAGGAGGGGAAAAGGGAAAAACACAAGGGGAAAGGAGGGAAGATGAGGAAACAACAAGGATGAGAGAAGGCTGGCCGGACGGAAATAGCTGCCGGAGAAGGCGGTGCAGGAAGTGGAAAGGGTTAGGGTTTCATTTTAGAGAGAGAGAGAGCACGGTTTCCCAAATTCAAGTGCTTATCAGTAAACCTATTCTGCTTTTGAGAATCCCCTTGCCGCAATCTTGCTCTGTTGTGTGCAAACAACATAGTAAGGTTTTGGGGAATAAGGGGCCTTGCGTGCAACATCGTCACGGGTGACAAATTCTGTTACAAATATACTCTAGTTCTAGACCCAATGCTATTCCCGCTATTACTCAGGGACGATGATAAATCCTGATTCGAATAGACCTCTCCAAACTACAACGGCTAGTTTGGCGGACGGATAAGGTTTTGGGGTTAAGGAAGATGAGTGGATAAGAAGTGGATCTGTTATAAGGGAGAATTAGTTAAAAAAGATGGATTAACTAAGAAATGGTTTGTTTGAAAGTTGAAAATGGATAGATAAGAATGGGTGGATAAACAAATATTGTGACCAGTTCAAAAAAACAAACAAACAAACAAACAAATACTGTGAGAGTTTACTTAGTTGCCCCTTGTAATGAGAATACAAAATGGGTTTGGAGAGGGTTGAAGGGCACCCCGGTAATTACGCCCACAGTGATAAGCTAATGATGGTGGGTGGGGTGGGTTAGCTTATTTTCCGCATAAGCAATCCGGGTGCAAAGGGGAGAACCAAGCACCGGATACGAGTAGGGCTTGAATTATGTTATCCCTTAAGGCCCTCCTTTCTCTGCCCGTCAAATGGGCCATGAAGATTTGGAACAGAACAAATTAGAGTTTATATTGTATTTTAGTGGTTCTCTACTTCTCTTCTTTATTTTTCATGTTTTCTGAAATGAAAATTACTCTCTTTTCATACTGATTTCACCTTTATGCAATACAAGTTTGCCAAAATGATATAACATTTGTTGTGAGTTTCCTGGAAATTGTGTTTTTTCAATTTTTTTTCCGGAAATATATTCGATCACTAGAAAACATTATGTTGTTTCAGAGAAAATGAAACAAAAGGCGTAGATGATACCAAACTGGTGTATCAATCATTTGAACTTTTGTGGAAACAATTAGGTAGTTCATCATTGTATTTTTGGTTTCTTTCCCAGTGCGGTGGTGAGTTTTTTTCGATGTTTCGGCTCAATGGGTTTGTTCTCTTTAGAAATTACCTAGGATATACTGTGAAATGGTTTAATATAAGATAATGAATGTGGAAGCTCTTGTTATTTTAGCATAAAAATGAGTTGGATTTTAGACATTGAAAGGGCGTAAAATCTAGAGAAGCATGAGGTCCGGCTCAAGCCACCGTGCGACCCACCCTTGAAAATTCGAGCTGTCATCTTGGAATTTGAGTCACCTTGGGAATTGGACGAAGCTTTTAGGAAAACTTAGCAACACCGAACAACCAATAGCAGAAGACTGATCTTTTTATCTTTTTTTTCTTTTTGTGTGTGTGTTTTTGTTTGGATCAACTTCATTGCTAAGTATTCTAAACTTCCTCTATAGAGAGGATCTGATTCTAGAAGCCAAGGTATAAATGGAAGTCCCAGTCCTTTACACTTGCAAATTCCCTCACGATCTAAATTGACTTAGGCATCAGAGGGCTCTTTGCCGCAAAGTTTTCATAGGTGAAAGCGCAAGGTGAGGCGTTTCACCTCTCATGAGGTGAGGCGCAAGCCTCGAGGCATTGAGGCGTAAGCCTTTTGAGTTTTAATTTTCAGTTTAATAAACACTTAAAATTATAAAAAATTATAAAGAAGTGAATAATAGTAATAACGATGCTAAATAAAAATTATAAAAACTACTTTAAACCTAGCAATATAGATACATTCTTACACGTAGGTAATAAAGTTCACTCGCTCTGACAGCTAAAGCTACGTGGCCGAGCCAAAAAAAAGTAAAAATATCTAAAGCTACGTGCCTCCTCTATTTAGTTCAATAATTTCTATGTAAAAATAGTCACTCTGTTTGGTTGAGAGTTTTGAGAAGAATATTTTGAGAAATATTTTTGAGATAGTGTTTCGATGGGTTTTTGGAAAAAAGTAATAATTAGAGAGAGGTGTAATAATTGGAGAGAGATAGAGAGAGAAATGAGAACTAATGATTGGAGAAAGGGGTATGAGTAGAGAGAGAAATGTGATTAATGATTGGAGAGATGAGAGATGAGGAAAGAATCTTTTTTTGGAAATGTGAAGTAAACACAGTGAGTATATGTTGGTGCTCTTTTAGCCATTGTGCATGGATGACTTTGGTTACCTCTCTCTCTCTCTCTCTCTCATAGGAGTATTTTATTTCTATACGGTAGCATATAGGTACTCTTTCTCATTTCAAGTAAGGGATGGACTGGTTGAGAGAATGACAATCCATAGGACATGTTGAAAAAAGTATGCCTCACATGAAATTCGTAAAAGGCGCACCTTGTGCAAATGCGTCTGGGAAGGCGTAAGCCTTTGGAGGGTGAAGCCTTAATTCGAATGCCTCAAGGCATTTTGTCGTAGCCTTGCTCAAGGTGAGCCTCAACTTAGCCTTTGTAAACATTGCCGGATGATGGTCTTGGGGGCTTATTTTCGTAAGTATCCGGATGGGGATTATGACAGACACGGTGTTCATCTTTCTAATTGAGCTCTCCTCTCCTCAACCAGATATCAATTTTTAGGGACCCAATACAGTGAATTCGCTTGTAGTGGGAAAGGACTCTCCATGTTAGGATACAATGTCTATTCTCTTTGGAGAATTTTCATGTCGACCCCCTTTCCTTTAACGAATCTCACGTACACCCCCTTGAAAAAAATTTGGGATCCATGGGCCTCATTTGTTGAGCTGTTATTTTTCCTGCCAATAGTTAATCTCTCATCTCCTACTCTTGTCTCTCTTGTTCTACTCCTCTCTCTTCTCCCTCAAAGTCACCTGCCTCCAATTCCGTTTATGGGATCCTTCTTCAGCATTGCCAATCCTGCCCAATGCCACCGCTACCACCACAAAACTATAGCCTCCGTTGCACTCACATCTCTCTCTCTCTCTCCAAAGTTCAAACACAACTTCCTCTCATGAAATCACCGACACAACTTCGCTGTTGCGTTTATTTTGTTTCCATACTAATAATCCCTAACCACCACCCATCTTTTTGGATTCAGTCACCAGTTGAAGGCTTGTGTAATGAAATCATCGTGGCAGGTTGGTGAATTTGAGGTTGTGGATAGTAGGGGTCGATGGGTTTTCTATTGTTGGACCATGGCTTTTGGTTTTGGACTACACTATGGTTCTTATAGCGGTTAGCGAAACAAAATAGGAAAAGAAAGCTCACTGTTTTATCTTGAGTTGGTATGTTGGAAGCTATATGTATTCTGCCTCTCAAGCAGCTTAATATGTATATGCCTTGAGAAAGGGTGAGGAATGACCAACTATTTGTATTACATTGACATATTATTGAACCAACTAACCAAGTAATGGAGCTCCACGGGTCTATGGATTATATGATACACAGTGAGGGATTATAGATGCACAGTAAGTGCTCAATCATACCAACAGTACTCTCTTGAAGCCCCCCCAGTCAGTTACACTAGAATATTTGGTGCTAATGCTGTCAAATTATTTTTGGGGTACAGACATAAGAAACAGCTAAAATAAGGGGGTACCTGATGTAGGACAATAGCAAACAAGAATAACGGAAATAAAATCTTAGGAACCCACACCTAAGGAACCCTAGAAATCCTCAACTAGGGGTTGTAAAGGCAGGCACACCATTACCCAAAAGAAAACAATTTCATTCCACTCCCTCAAAGAATAGCCATAGAGTACCTTAAATAGGCTCCTCTAAAAGATAAGAATAAGATAATGATAAGGATATAAGGAAACTAATAATGCCTCCTGAACCCTAATCGATAAATCCTAAAAAAACAACTAAAACTACTACATAAAATCCTCACATGTCAGTAGATAATGATAACATAAATCAATTTCCTCTTGGATCGCATAAGAATAGTTTGTGGGGCCCATGAAGTACTACTTCGCATTCCCTATCATTACCAAGCCGTATATGGTCATTATTTGTGTGCGTGTGTGTTACAATCCCAATAAAGTTGTTATTTTGAGACAAGAAAACAAAAACACTAGTCAAGGGCTTTTGAAGCCAGCAATCTAAGGCTTTCTGCAAGGGTATGTGATTTTGCATTTTGTCTTAGATGTGCTTTTGCCTCGTCAATTGTCATGAACTTACTATTTTACCTTTGATTTACTCATCTTTAATTTAGCATTTGTTTCTGTTGAATGTTGTAGCACAGTATAAAAGCAGGTATCAAAGAGTCAACATCAAATGGCAGCACTTAATATTTCTGATTTGGGATCCGAACCAAAACCTCAAGTAATATATCGCTGTAAGAAATGTCGAAGAATTGTTGCCTCGCAAGAGCATGTAGTGCCTCATGAGCGCGGCAAGGGTCAAAAAAGCTTCAAATGGCAAAAGAGAGGCAGTGACCCGTGGGAAGCAGATAAAGAGCCTCCCCAATGTTCATCAATTTTTGTGGAGCCCATGAAGTGGATGGAATCAGGTCAGTTGGAAGAGAAAAAGTGAACTTATATACTTCCATTTACCACCATTTATCTCTTCTTAAAGAATTCCTTACGGAGATTTTATCTTGAACCGACAGTACAAGAGGGTGGTGTGGAAGAGAAGATTCAGTGCATGGGTTGCAAAGCACGATTGGGTTCCTTCAACTGGGCGGGTATGCAGTGCAACTGTGGAGCTTGGGTTAATCCTGCATTTCAGCTTCACAAAAATCGAATAGATGAGTGCAATATATGAGCCGGTTATGTCCCATAGAACTTCAAATAGATAGTTTTAGTAATTGTTAATGGAAAGCTTCATCTCCTTGCGTGTTGCCAGTGAGTGTGAAGTAAAAGCTGAGGAGTATCTTTTCAGATGTCAATTGATTGTAGAGATTACTTTAACAAAACGTCGATAACTTAAGTGGAGGTGCTTGGAATTTCCATGCTAAGTGGATTCCCACATCATACTTTTCATTTGAAAAGTGAAAACTAGAATAAACTAGTAGATACAAAATATGATCTTTGACGACTAGTAATTTCACTTCTGCAAAAGAACACCATCTCAAGTCATCTTTGTGGATCTGTTTCAAGATGCATTTTTGAAACTTGCTGCATTTCCGTACTTTGAACTTTGAATTATGCAAGTTTGACGCTGCAGTTGTTGATTTTTCATCTCAATAATGTTTACCGCGCAGAATTTCCATACACAAGTTTTGTCTAGATTGATGCAGTGTTGGGATTTCTAAGAGTTTAAAGTTCGATGGGACCTTTTGTGTGCAGGGTTTCAAATTGTAGTATCGGGAAATGTAACAGTATGAATTGCTTTCCTCACTTGTGTTACCAAATCTGATGATACATCACAGTTGCTGAACTTTTTTATTAACACAATATTTGAAGAAAACACATTGATACGCTATCGGAAAAGCACTAGTAGGAATGTGGGATTTTAGTTTGGTATAACCGCAGAGGCTCTTGAACTGAATCTTTCCAACAGACGGTTGATCCATTGTTATTTGACTAACCAGGGCCCACAACATGAGCTCCTTAGCCTTCACTCTCCCGTGAGCTTCTTCATCCTCTACTTATCAATGTACTATCTGGTAATTTCAGTATAGTAACTAGTTGCAAGCTTGCTTATAACTTTGAAATTGTGTTCAACTTTCTTCTTCTACGCGATCCACATGTATCCGTTGGCTCTGACATACCCTATTTGAATGGCATCGGCAAGGAGCGGAGAAGATGCCATTTTGATACCCTCTTCGTGGCCCTTGTTCACGATTCCTCATTTCTTCTCCACCATTGTTGATACTGCAGCTCTTGTTGCAAGTTCCTGCTGTTGCAAGTTACGGGAGGTTGTACACACTGTTTCCAAAAACAAGTTTAGGATTGTTGAAAAGTAGTCCCACTGTCGCAAAGTTTAACGTTAGCCACTTTCCAATTTCTCCAAATCTCAGCCCTAAATATGCAGTTTAGGATTAATTAAGTATTCTGGGATGGACAGCATTCTGGGGTGTTTCAAGTTCTCTTTATACATTTTGGAATGGATGCTATTCCTATTCCGAAAGCCCAATCACCAGAAATGGATGCTATTCCTATTCCAAAAGCCCAATCACCAGAAATGGTGGAAGCTTTGGGTTTTCGATTAGCGGCGAAGACTATTTTTGAGATTGGAGGCTCCAATTACATTTTGGATGGCGATGCTCAAAGAGTGATCAAGATGCTACAGGGAACTACTGCTACCAGTGCTAACTTGGAAATCATCATCCAGGATACTCTTATTTTTGTTGATTTGATTTCATCTTTGTCTTTTAATTTTGTTTCACGCAATTGTAATAGGATGGCTAATGCTTTAGCCAAGTATGCCCTAAGTATTGATTGTCGTGTTACTCAAGTTGGTGATTTTCCAACTTGGGTCCAACAGGAAGTCTCTTTGGACTCTTAGTTTTCCGTATGCAATAAAATTTTAACGATTGACAAAAAAAAAAAAAAAAAAGTTCTCTTTATACAGTTTTAACATCAAAAGGTTCGATGATCTTTTGCATTGTGCAAGTAAAGAAATTGTTAGTTGGGGACATTTACAATTTATCTACTGGATAACATTTCTCATCGTACATTCAAATCCCAGCCTGAAAAATGAATCGCACAATTGATGTAGTCTCCATTTTTCAAACACAAGAATACAATTGGAAGCTACAAGCTAGCGGTAATGAATGAATTCGAGTTCTCCAGCGTTTCTTGTTGCTTTAGGCTGTCTGCAACATGAGCAACCACTCCTGTTCCAGCATTATGAAACCATTCATTTTTCACCTGTTTTCAGATGATGACAATTAGCTTTTAACCACCAAGAATAGTAACTGAAATCCTGAGTATAGAGGAAACAGAAAGCACTTTGAAATAGAAATTTGCAAAATTTACAGTACATGAATATTATTATGCGCAAAGAAAGGCCAGATTGCAGAGTGAAAGCTGACGTCGACTTTTTTCCATCCCAACTGTTGCAAACCACGTATCATTTCTTCTGTTGATAAATTCAAAACCCGTGTATCAGTTTGCTACTGGAAACAATGAAAACCAACACAAGAATGTCTAAAGAACTCTTATCAACATTATCAGTTTTAGACACAACAGGTAAATACAAAAACTAGAGATGTTAGCTGCATGTCTGTTTACGGGATAAAAAGGTGGGAATGTATTAGTTATCCATATGAAATACGACATTTGGTTTTACAATGAAATTATGGGATAGAGTGGAAGGAAAGGATTCTACATCATAACCCAAACCCAAAGAGGATGTGGGATAGAGTGGGAGGGGATCTAATATAAAAATAAATCACAAAGTGGTTGGTCTCCTCGCTCAATACTTCCCCATATTCTGGTAGCATGGGGTGAGACCGTAACTTTCGCCCTGACATAGGTGTGGTGGGCTACTGGAGTTCCTTGCAGATGGCTATGTGGCACTGAAGGCTAGTCAGGCAGATATGTAGAGTAGCCCCTATGCTTATCTACTTTTAGCACCAAAGGAAAAATATACGATAAAAGCTGTAAGAAAAGAATGTCTATTGAAAGTCCAATCTAATCTCAACCAACCATGAGTTAAGATAGTGTAAATTATCCACCACAATCTTACTCATAGCGTGAGATACAAAAATACTACTATTGTCCCAAGAATGTCTCCATCACTCCCTATCATGTCTAAAATCCAAACGTGCCCCTCAGTCCTCGGGATAATGCACTCGGGATATCTATGTATACAGTATATTGGGACAAATTACCTTCCATGATTTCATGATACTCCACAACATTCTCTGTGTTGGGTGCATTCTGTGCTGCTGCCTTTGCTTTAGCTGCTTCTGGAGGAAAATGGGGACCTTCTGATGAAACTGGTGGATAGTACTCAACATCTACGACATGCTTGTAACCATCGAGAGATTGACTAGGGGGCTGCAAATTTGTTTAGAAACATCAGAATGAAATAGAAAATAGGAAGTTCAGAAGATACTCCTGGTCGAAACTTAATTGTCTAGGCTTCTATTGGAATCGCTGCTTATCTCATATGCGACTACCATCACCATCCTACCAAGGCCAACATGAATGCCTGCCCTAATCAGTTGACTCGGTTCCAACTTCCAAGACTACATGAAGAGACCCGAGTTAGTCACTACACTTACTGCTCCCTGAGAATGATACATGTTATAATCTAAGACAAAGGAAAACAGAGGGAGAAGCAACAAATGTTGTGAGAAGAGGTCGAGTTAGACCTATGTCACATGGTACTCATCTTTTTTCTTTTTCTTTTTTTTTTGGATAAGTATGGTACTAGTATGTTTCTCAGGGTTAGATTCATCTTATTTCTAATTTGAAGTATACAGAAACATGACAAAATATTGAAATTTCTCAGCAACGTATATTTTCTTGAGTAAAAAAGTTTTTAGGAGGTGATAGATCAATTCATGCAGAATGGGGGAGTTTTATGCATAATTCGAAGGTGAACTGAATGACAAATGCTGGTTGGGTGAATGTAGGAAAATACCTCAAAAAACGTTTCTCATACCTTTATAGAGTCCATGTAATGCAGAAAAGAGGAAAGGGAGAGAAATCATTATGCTAAGGTCCAACGGATGCCCCAGGTGGTACAAGTTGCAGCAACATCAATTTGTTATACATATGATGCAATTAGTCTAAAACCAAATGTTTACATAGAGGATGGTCATTGTCCAGGACCTGAATGGTGGTCATTGGGTTGCAGTTTCCATCCACACCAATATTTGGTCATCTCATTGTAACTCTAATTGAATACTCATCTTAATCAACATGTGAAGCAGTTTAAGATAAGGAACTGCTAAATCACCTTGAAAAGTTCTGACTCCCTTCTTATAGAGGATGTGCGCCAACCAACCATATCTGTTTAGTGTCAAGGAAAGCGGATAATTGGACAATATGTGGACATATAAAGAAACCAGAAAGAAACCACTTCTTTACAGCAATAACACATTGACATGCAGCAGGATACGGTCATATGAGACGTTGGCATAAAGAATACGGCATCTAAACGCACCAAGGGCTGATCTGCGAGATAAAAAAACGCACACATTTCTGAATGGTGTGACCAAAAAAGAGAGGCAGATATGAACGTCATGGAGATGAAAATAAAATGAAAAACTTTGTTAACTTACATAAACTTTCCATCCTCACAATCAGATGCCATTCTTAATAGAAGGGGTGGCTTGTTGGGTTTACCATCGGTGAGGAATAACTGGCTACCAGTTCGGCCAACGAAAATGGAAGCGATTGATGGAGCAAACTTTTCTAAGATTGGGAGTCCAAAGAGAAATGGAAGCTGAAACAAGAAAACCAACCGAACAATGACAAAGTCTTCATTATTCATATTGAGATACAAGAACAAGAACAAGAAGCATAAACATTGGTTTTACTCTACGTAGGAAAAAAGAGTTAAACTTTAAACCGTATATACGCACCAAAAGTAATCAAGTTAACAAATTCAATGACATCCCCATAAATAAATAAATAAATAAAAAAGAACATATTCAATGACATCAACACACGATAAAATGTAGATGCTAAAAATAAATACTAGAGGGAAATATTCTTTTCTTCAAGAAGTATGATCTTTAATCTTTATCATAGACGCAGGACTGTTATACTGCACTCAGCAAGTAGCAAGTACAAAACTTGAAGCAGGACATTGAACAACCAATTGATGCAGAGCATGTTAACATAAAAAAAGGGAGAGAAATGGGGATTTTATATGAGACCCTCTTGTGACCTTGCTTAATCAACCTTTGACTAGTGTTCAGTTCCGAGTTCCCAGGATTTGTGTGTGTGCTTTGAGTTGAGGGAAACTAAATCAAAGGAACGTACTAAAAGAAAAGGTAAATTAGACAAAGATCCCTGCCTTCGAAATCACATCGCCTAAATTACGATTGTTAAGCTGTTTAGGAGTTTGATACTTGACTTTCGTGTTTTAGGACTCGGAGACCGGTTGTGCTGAATTTGGAGACAAACCAATGAATTCTGGAAGGTCTGTAAATGAGTCCAAATCGTGAGGATGAGTTGGGAGCCAAAGTCCGCCATGGGCATCCAGATGGAGTGCCTTAGACGTCCAGAGTCGTCCAAATCGTGAAGATGAGTCCAGCCAAAGTCTGCCATGGGCATCCGGATGGAGTGCCTTAGGCGTCCAGAGTCCGGACAGCATATTTGAAAAGTTCTGGGTTTTCAGCTGAGCCAAGCGTCCGGGATGCTGTTTTTTTGCTGCGTCAAGAGGCCGGACGGGATGTCCGAGCCTCTGGACGCATGAAGATCAGATGTCATACACGAAAAAGGCCAGTTAAGATTTTTTTAACAGAGAAACCATAAAAGGAGAACCATAGAACGATTTTAGGGTTAACAAACTTCCCGGAGACGACAAGAGAGAGCAACCAAGAAGAGAACCTTGAAGATCGATAGCTTCCACCATTGAAGCCTTGAAGGTGCAAGGATTCCAACTCCGACGGCCGGCTAAATCTAAAGCGTAGATGAAATTCTTTCTTCGAATAACTTTTACTTATTTGCTTAACTCTAGATTTTATTATTCAGACCTAGATTGTATGGCAATCAAGGAATGTTTCAGCTTGTGAAATCAGTTTAATCTTTTTCATCTACCGTTTGTGTTTCTGTTTCCTATTTCAAGAACATTCATACAACGGTTCTTTTTTGATTTGCACAACGAATCGAGATGGTTTAAACTACGTAAGACATGTCAAGGTATTAGACTATCCATGCCATTGAGATGGTTCGTACTAGGCGGAGATAGTCTATGTCGATTGGTGACTTTGTAGTCTTGTAAACCGTAAGAATATTCAAAACTCTAAATCTTCTCCCCATTCACTCACTCTCATTTTAAATTGCATTAGTTTCAGTTCTAAGAATTTTAGACATCAGAAGTCCAAAACTTTTTTCGAATTAAGGTAAAAGTTAATTGAATTTGGTGTACCTTTAGCTTATTAGTCCATGTCAAACAATACTAGGATATTTGCCACGGTTCTCTTGAGTGGTAATAATTGTCTTGCTTTAATATTAATTTTGGTACAACAATACAAGGGTCGCCTCCCATGTCTCATATTCCCAGTTAGATTCACTAAATACTCGTCTTTCGTACTGAATTTACTAAATATCCTATGTTCTACTCTCCCATTCTCTCAAGCCTTTCTCTTCTGTTTATCCATGTTTTTTGTCCACTTTCCTCACCAGTCTCCCTCTCTTCTTTGAGCTGGACATGCCTCCACAGCTGACCGCAACCACGATCCTCAGAAGGCATGAGAGAAAACCACTCCCAAATGCCATCCAAACCTGCACCCTCTGACGAGGTACCAACTGCTGCCAGCACCAACCATGTGAACCACCCATTGCAAACACCCAAGACAATCCCTGAAACCACTGTCACCATCTTGCAATTACATTGATTGTGAAAGCTCCTTCGGGAAGATCATTGGCAAAAACCCTGATATTAATCAACAACTTTTTGGTGGTACATGAGCCTGCTTATGAAACCTAAGTTCTTTCCTGTCGAGGCGATATTACACACTACCTAACATTTCCCACACAAGAACTTAGAGCCCAAAACTCCATGTCAGCCATATTTCAACATGATCAAGTAATTTAAGTAGCCTTGTCCATTTTACTTGGAGAAACAGATCCACCCATGAGTTTGAAAGTGCATTGCTGTTGACATGACGTCTCAAGTAAAACCAATCCTATTGTCTCAAATGCAGGTCTACCATTGCTTAAGTTTCCAAAGATTTTAGAGAAATTCATGTGAGTAGATAGTAGGCTGCAACCACCTTTAAATAAGTGCAAATGAAATTCAAGACCAAACGTTATCACTGTGCGTAAAGTGATGCAAAACAAACCGGGGATTGAATCATTGTAACTAACAAACAAGCAGCAACCATGAATTCAGATTAGCCAAAACCAACAGGAACAAACCTGCTTCTTCCCTCTCACCCCAAGATGAGGAGTTGCCAGGGTAATATAATTGACTGGCTCCAACCCTGCGATCAAACCTCTCCTTGAAGAGGATGCTGTTTTTGACTTTGAATTAGTAGAAGCAGGTACTTCATTACACTCATCAGTGCTTAACGCAGCTGGTGAATAAAGGACGGAAATTGCATATCTGGCAAACAATCCACCAAGAGAATGGGCTAAAAAGGAGATCCTTTTTAAGCTGTTAGTCCTTTTAATGACTTGCATGACCTGTTAACAACCACATAATAGATAGCAAGGATCTTGTTACCACACGCACAGGCTGCAAAACTGGAAATAAAGATGTAAACTAAGCATGTGTTGGTTTCTTCAATGATTGGAAGAAGCCAAAAATAGGAAAGATAATGTGGGGGTTTAAACTTTTAATCTTGTTTGCACAAAGCGACTACCCAAAAATCAAACCAAACTATTCCTTCCTCAGCCTAAGCATAGACTGTTAGAACAGGTACATACGCACAACACACACGCACACGCACAAGCATAAGTAGTAGAAATTCATGAAACTTTTTGAAACTGATTACGCACCCGCCCACACACACAAACACACAAACATAACTAGTATACTCACTTCATCAGCTAACCTTTTTCCAGCCCCATCAATCCCAGCAAATGTTTTTGTAAAAGTGTTGCATGAACTTGCTGCACAGGAATAGTTAACCCTTAACATAGAAATCAATTAGCATTTTTCAAATGCAATCATCAGATCTTGAATTGTGTGAGAAACAGTAGACTCCCAGGCTACAATGCACTAGAATAGAGAAGTTAGAAACAACTTTGAAGAAGCCTGATGCTTCATTCTTATTATTAGATGTCTCATGAACATTCTGTTTCAAAGAATACAAACTAGGTGGTTCTATGGTCCATCAACAGCCACGTGCTTATTTATAATAAGCATCAATAAAGTCATTAGTGCACCTCTAGTTATCATAATGGAATATTAGCCAGGACACAGAAAAACAAAACATGATGTGCTGTGCAGATAAACATACCGTAGATCAAAAAGTTCCTTCCTAGGCGCCTCTTCAACTCTGCTTCTACGTATAACCAATCACTTGGACTGCATTACTTAAAGGACAAGTATACTCGAAATCAGTTTGGTCAGTTGGATCTATAGCTGTAACAACCATCACACTAAACCACATTATGGTTCAGTTGAACATCATTTTCCTCAGTGTCTGAGAATCAAACAACAGAGTTAATACGCTGATACCAAACTGAATAGTTTTTCTTTTTCCCCTTCTTGAAAAGTTATAATCAAGCCATAACAAGAAATTGAATTTTACTTTGTCAGTACTTGTAGGGATTGAATTTGTGTGGGGTGGCTGAAAATGGGGGTAGAGTTGGTTAAGGCCAAAAGGGAACTTTTATTTATTTTTGTGGGGATGGGTGTAGGATAGTTTTGGGTAGTAACGCGGGGATGGGAAGACCTAAATTGAAATTGGATATTGTAGTGCGCAAAGATATGAGTCTACTGAGTCTAAGTGAACAAGTAGCCCTGGACATAGCTCAATGGGAAAAAAAAAAAAAGGATTCATGTAGCCGACCCCAATTGATTGGAACATAAGGCTCAGTTTGGTTTGGGGATGGGTGTAGGAGAGGTAGGTAGCGTAGAAGTGGATAGTAAGTTCTGATAAAGAGGACACAGATGCTGCCTGTTAGAGCATCCCCAATGGCATACTCAAAAAGAAAAATACTCAAATTTTGGCATTTGGATACTCAAAAAAGGCTCACAATGGCATTTGGATAAATACTCAAAGTTAGCAACATTTTATAAATACTCAAATTTTGGCATTTGGATACTCAAAACTACCAACATTTTCCCAATAATCAAACTTAGATACTCAAAATTGCTAACATTTTCCCTTCTTTTGATTATGGACAAATATGAACCATTGTAGATCTTCACATTGCTAACTCTAGAAACCCATTAAATGAATACTCAAAAGGTGATGTGGCAACATTTGAGTATTCACATTCGAGTATGTCATTGGTGATGCTCTTAGTAGTCTACTTTGTTATTAGTATAAAAAATTTCACACTATCTGAATGAGGGATTAATCAGTGAGACTAAACGCCAAATTGATGCATCCATTATTCGTAATGATATGTAGAACTGCCTGTAACTGGCAGGGTGGATCCAGAATTTTTGTCAACTAGGAGAATTTTTTTAACTAAATGTCCATAGTGAACTTTTCTCTCATTCACAATTCAATGACGTATACTTTTATATTGACACTAATAGTAAGAACTATAACATTCAACCATAAGAGTCAAATTTGATTAAATCTCACCCTGACGACTTGAATCTTCTGAAAATAGAACATGGAGATCTCATTTATAATGCTATTTCATTTGTAAAAATTGTTATTTATGTGTCATCTCATTGGCAATGATCTCCATTGAAGTTTTTACAGCAGGTCTACAAATGTTTTAGTCTGAAAATTGATACCCTGTTTGGGGCCTTGTCCGAGGACTGGACAGAATTACATATTTTGAGTCCAAAACATTTAAATGAAGCTACAGTCCAAACAAGCCTAACAGGGCAGGCCAACAACCACTACACTCAACCAAAGTAAATGCACCTGTTCATTTTCTAACATCCAAAGCAAACCCAAACAATTTATTGAGAAAGAAGACTTCTATAGACTTGAAGTGATAGGATCTGCACACTAAAAGCTACAGCAAACTGAAGAAGCAAACATGCTAGAACACACAATACAGTAGTTAGGCTTCCTTCGAAAAGAAAAAAAGAAAATACAACATAAACAGGCAATGCTGCAATAGCAAACAAGGTAGTAACAATCAAAAACCATTAACAAACTCTGCAACGACCAATTGGTTTCCCCTACTTTTGTATATACTTTTCCTTTCCCTTTCCCTCATGGGAGCTCCTTATCATGAACTAAAATCTTATGTAATCATCAATTCATACATACCTTGCCAAGATGCCATGAACAAGGACAAGAAGATGATCAGGTTCATCTTTCACAAGAGCAATGGCCCTTGGTGATGTACCATTACCTTGAGTGGTACTCATAGCTTGAGCTCTAACGCTTTGTTGTTTCGAAATATTGTTAATTCCTGATAAGGTTTAGTTAACAGCCTTAGACCAAAATGAAGAAAGCGACTTGAGAAAAATCAGAGCAGAGAGAGTTGCTTAAACATCACAAGGCAGTATTGTGTTAATAGCATGAATACAGAAAGGAGAACCCATAACCATGATATCAGATAAAAAAACAAAAAAATCTGGATATCAGATAAGTTTGGTTCAAACAATTCATGCCTAAATGAATGGAAGCAATCCACTGTGTACAAAAGGCAGACTAAAGGCGGACTAAAGGCATTAGTTTTGGATATTGATACTCGGATCACCTCTATCATTACCAATTTGGAGAACACATAGATATAAGTTATAACAGCTATATAACCTACTTGATTGAGTCTCCAGTTTCCCTTGATTCTAGTCGCTCTACCTGAAATTCTATACCCATTGAGGTTGGTTATTGAGGTTGACTGATTAGAACGATGTCATTCTACTGGTCTCTGAATTTCACTACAAGAGCATCTATGGGGATGCAACCATGTGCACAAGGTTAAACCGTATGATAACATACGCTGCCCAAGAAAGAGAAGGTTGTGCACTCAAATGACCAAAATACCCTATAGCTTAAAAAATGGAAAGACGCTACAAAATCAACAAGACAATCAAGACTAGGCAAAACCCCTCTATAATGCACCTAATCAAAATGGACAATGTGAGCCTGTAAAGAGCACATCCATCCTTTGAAAGATCATCTGTTCCATTCCCTCCAATGAAGCAGCATCGAGCACGAGGGAGCTAGCTGCCATGCCTTCCAGTCCATGCTTCCCAAACCTACATCCAGTGTTCTAAAAGAAGGTTTGGAAGGCCCCTCGCCGACTAGCCCAACTAATTGCCTGACTAGGAGCCAAGTACTTGGCCCTGGAAGCTAGAAGGTGCCCGGCCGCCCTGGGAGCGCCTACGAGTTTTAGAACCATGCCTACATCCCACCAATTAACAGGCAAATGACAAACCATCATCACACTACACACTAATCTTGCAATCAGATTATCAATTGCAACAATCTTCTCTCATAGGCTTCCACATCAAGAAAGCAAAAGTGGACAAGTCCCCCAAAAACCGAATTTCTTTCCGTGGGAATGACCCCCCTCCATTCCCCAGAAATGCTCATTGGAGGACTTCACCTAGAATCTCCCTTTCCTGTTTATAAGCCAACACAAGGAATTTCACCACTTTCAATGCATCTATATTCAAAATGAAGGTGACGAAGGTTGGACTCCTAAAAAATTCAAGATCCCAGAAGACATCAGAGCCCAACTGCCTGCACATAATCTGCCACGGTGCCACCGAAGCTTTTGTATTGGTCACATGAAGAAAAACGGAAGGAACCAGTCTCCCCGACTCCTCAATCTCCACCCGTTAGTGGGACAAAACTTCATTCGTTTGCCTCTCAGCATCTATTGTACCAAATTTCTGAAGGGCCTTCCAAACTGACTCATCCCATTTCCAAGCCGCCCTCCCCTGAAAAATAATCCCTCCAATGACATCTTGTCATCCATGAAATGCCATTATTTTCCATCAACACCTTCTAAATTATCCTTCTCACAAGCACGCCACTATAACCACATCCTGAAGAAAGCTTTATCAAATATTCTCAACTTCCTAATCTCTCAGTTTCCTTTCCTTAGAAGTGCACACATCGTATACTTAAATTCTCATTCTATGATGCCCCGGATGGTGCGAACAGACATGATGAAGGTTGGCCAGCTCAATAAAGTACTGATAATAAAGGTGAGCTGCCTACTCTGGCCAGAAAGTACTGCTCCTACTTTCCTATCCCCCTTGGAATCATCCCAGAATGCTTTAGGTTTAAGTGAGAGCCAAATTTTAATCTGACCTAACAAATTGGAAGGATACCAACTATAGAACAGAGAAAACAATCCAATCTCCAATTTGTCACAGTCCACTGCAGGAATTAATTGTTTATCGGTATATGTTGATGCAAATGCAACCTTACTTGAATCTACACCTAACCTCCACTAGCAATAGCATTGTAGCTCCTATACTTTTTCTTTACATTGAATACTAATATAACACTAAAAAAGATGAAAGCATTTCCAGTTGCAATAAATATCTGGTATCCATTCAGCCCTCAATATATGTACATTACAAACCCTTCCCTAGGCACTTCCAACCTCTTCATGAAATAAGGTCCAAAGCATGTGTTGGCCATAGCGAGAAAATGTAAAAATATGGACAAAGTCTTGAGGATACCCATTGCTCTATCATGACAAACAAATGTGACCAAGAAATAGTTTGTAATCGAGGGCTACATTGGTACATATCTAACACTTAAGTAAATGCATAAAGAGCCTGTCAACAAGCTTGAACTCACAACCTCAAGTATAGAGGCTGAGTTTTGACCACTGAACAAATTAATTAAACTTGTTACTGTATTACTTTACCAAATAATCATAAGAGAAAAGGGACATTTTTTGCATCAATTCTTGATAAGGTTGGTACCTAAAACAGGGGCAGAGCCATGTTGACACCAGAGTTGTCAAATTTTATCCCTTTGCATACGGTTTTAAAAGTTTTCAACAGCCCTGCCCCTAAAATCTAAATTAAGTTTGATTGCCATAACAAATTTTCAAAAAAATACGATACTTTTTATTTTATTTTATAAGTAAACAATTTATTTAAATAAAAGAGAAGTACACAAATACAAGAGGCATATCTCAAGGGCCTACAAAAACCACCTAAAAAGCTACCCCAATTATTGAACTCCTAAGAGTACAGTGTCTCTACCATAAGTCCATGACTGAGCTAGTAATGGTCTAGAAACCTCGCACCTCCAAAGCAATTGGGAGTACAAAAAAAACCAATCGATCATGCCAAAATAAGGCTCGAAAAAGGATAGCAACTATGTCCCAAATTGCCAGGACCAAAAGACACAAGAAATCCCGCATCCGCCATCTCCGATATCTGAAGCCTTGCTGAAAAAATAGAGGAGTGAAGCCGAAATGTGCAGGCCACTGAGCCAGTTAAACTACAAAGAGATCCAAGTATCCAACCTGACAAAAGAAGGCCATCCCACAGATATCAGTCCATCTGATAAAACTCCCTTAAAACTCAAGCCACCTCACCCAACCAATTATCCCCAAATAATCATCATCTCACCCTGCTCCGCAAAAACCATGCACTGTGGAAAGAAATTCCCTCAAACACTCCTCAAAGATAACCCCACAAATATCCGTCCCCCCAAAAGAAATGTCAATTAGCTTAAAAATTACATTTAAGTACAGGATATAAGCAGCAGACCAGCAGTGAATCTTTTAATTGTCAATATTTGTCATATATAGTACATAGTCTCAGAAGAAATTTTCGTGATTCCGTTATGAGGTACCCGCACATACACAGAGAGCTACTCAAAGTGGTTAAAATTATTGAGGAATTTAATTAACTCTTCAACAGAACCACCACAACCACAGTAAACCTAATAATTCACAAATTGAAGATCTTTGGTACGAGGCTCAAACATCCGGGCCGACTCACGATCAAACTTTCCACATAAAATTATTGTGGGTGGCTAACACATATATCAAGAGACAAGCTAGAAAATATATGACTGCAAATAAAAGGCTTATGACGTCAGTGGAATTTCATCACCCATCGAAACAATTATATTTGATCCAACTAGCGACGTTCCTCTTGTTATGCACAGGAAGATATATATCTATCAGTATGACATAAAAATTGGAAGCATGAGTAAAGTTAATTTAATTATGATTACAGAAAATATAAACCAATCTTCTATACATAACGAAGCCCAACTAATCTCTCTCTCAAAGTCCGCAACATCTCCCCATGTCTTTCTCTCTCCACCCCCTCCCCATGTTTTCCCTCTCTCAAATTTATTAATAAAAAAAAAACAAAATTCTAGGAAATTCGAACTGGAGGCTTGTATAGGCTCAATACATTTGTATATAGCATCCATAGATTTCTTACCTCTATTACATGCTACTAAAACGCATGCATTAAAAACTATTCGTAAAGCCACTTGAATCATCACAAATTAAGCTCCAAACTAGACTTTGCTAGATCCGGCTTCCGTAAACTTGTAAACAAATTGAAAACCACAAGCGCGAAATCAACCTACGAACGACATTAATAAAACTTACCAGAAAAATTGCAGAAGTTGTTCCAATTCCAACCTAAGCCATGTCGATTATCAAATGAAGAACAACTAGGAGAAGACGAAGAACAGGAAGAAGAAGCAGCCGGAGAGGAATTAGAAGAAAGGAACGAATTTCCACATCTGATTTTGAAGCCCGGTGAATAATGCAGCCATGGCGCAGATGACGCCATATGTAGGCAACACTATATATAGACAGAATTTCTAGAGAGAGAGAGAGAGAGAGAGAGAGATGGGCCTTTTTTCTCGGTGTGAGGTCAAATTGTTATCCTGACATCAACGGAGCCTAACTTGTGCTGGTATTTCAGTGGCGTATGCATACAGAGATGGGGTGTTTGTACACATGCGGATATGAGAGAGATGATTGCGTCAATCTCTATGCATGGGGAAATGGGAATAGTCCCGCCGCTTGACTTGTCTTGAACTTGATGAATTGCTTTGTCTTTCTTTTACTGCTATCTTTTTAAGAGAGGAGGAGGAGCAGTTAATGGCGCCTGATACGGGAGAGGAGAGAGAAGGGGAAGAGAGAGAGAGCGGGGAAGAAACAAAATGGTGAGGACACCTGTGTGATTGTGAAGGGAAGGGATTGGGGAAAAATTATATTTTATACACCCTTCGTCCCATACTACCATATTATTGAACATTTTTTTTTTTTTTTGGACGTCTCAAAGAATTATTTATAATTTATTAAGTTCTTAGCATTAAATATGAATCTTATTTGACAGATCTCAATTCGTTTTATTAAACCAAATTATTGGAATGACAAAAAAACATTATAAATTATGAGATATAAATAATTCTTTAAAACGTTCAAAAAGATAAAGAAGCTCAACAATATGTGACGGAAGGAGTAGTTTTAAAGAAACGACACGTGGCGTCTCAATACTAAAAAAAATGTTGATAAATAAGAGTGTTGGACACCAAGTGAGACTGTGGAGGTGCCCAATTGGCCAGATAATTCCCCGTAATTGTAATGGGGACCATTAAAAAGGCCAATTTGGCACGAGTAGTGTAATTTAACACACCCAGGGGTTGCCCCAGTGGTTAGGGCAAATGTCTGACTTTAGGGGTAGTCCCTTTGGTCAGGTGTTCGATTCCCCCACAAGGTGAGTACCTGTGCTAAGCGGAGGGTCGTGACTGGTGTGGGTTGCACCAGCTCTCTCCGAGGTTTGGGTCGTGTAGTGGGTCCAATTAGTGGCCTATTGTAGGGTTGTTCCTTGGTTATTAAAAAAAAAAAAAAAGAGTAGTGTAATTTAGCAGTTAAAGTAGGTATTGATAATGTAACAAGGAGGGTGAGTCAGGCTACCAAATAAAAGTTCCTTTTCATTGTGTTTACGCAACTTGGGAAGGTCTAACGAACTAGCAGTATCAAATCAAACAGGGAAAATTGGGTTTCATGGGTCAAGTTTTGTGGATTCATTAACTTATGGAAAGCTACAAATTGTAGAGTATTTGCACAGATGGTACTGTTATTTTACCCGATCAAAAGATTGCCCCAGGAACTTATACTATGTCGTTTCTCCCACCCAATACCTTCCCTACTCGGTCTCCCTCACTCAGTTTCTCGAAGAGTTTTTCGTTGGAAGGCTTGAAGAGGTAATTAGAAGCCTCAACCCATTCCTCTCCCATAGGCCATATATAGCTACAAATTTTTGTTTTTTGGTTGTTTTGTAAAGTTAGGACAAAGGGGCCTAAATGCAGCTATATCCATGATAAAATCATTTTCTATTTATCTTCGCTGTTTTCATTAAGGAAATTTCTCTGCACGGTAATCTAGCTTACTTTGGTTGATGATTTGATTGTCTATGTATAAATTTCACAGTTTTGTTTATAACCAGAGCAAATGCTCCATCGCTAGCTTGTTGGTTTTGTGATAAACAAATGTAATGTCCCTGGTTTTTAAGTGTGCTGTAATTAGTTGATCATTAGATTAATTAGTAAAGTTGTCACCTTGCTTAAATGAGCTCGAATGTGCTCAATTTGACAGACTAGGAAGAGCTTAAATGAGTTCAAAAATGTTATACTATTGGTTAAGTAAGATAAGTAACAAAATTCTCACTTTTGCCTCGAACGACAAATTGAAGTTCTTCAAAAGATCAAATCTAGTACTAAGTATGGCATGCTACGTTTTGGAGTGAGTTTTTGCTGATGACGCTTAAATATGTTCATCATTTGCAAAGAGCAAAGTAGAAGGCACATGGATATGAATCAGAAATGTCACCTAACCTGAACAACAAATGCCCATAATTTTTAATTGATCATAAGCCGAGTATCATCTAACCTGAACGACAAATGCATTTTCACATTGATGGGAGCGTGAAAACCAATTTCTTCATTGGTTCATCCTACGTGATTTGTAAATTAGGCAATAACAAAAGAAAGAAAAAAGGAAGTGTGGAAAGATCAAAGATGGAAAGTTGGCAAGTGAGGAAAGTACGTAGGAATATTATTATTACGTAGAGTGATTGGAGATTTTTTTTACAAAGGCTATAGACTTGTCTATTTATAGACAAGTTAGTCAATAAAGTACAAACCTAACTTTTCATAAATAGACAAGTTAGTCAATAAAGTACAAACCTAACTTTTCATAAATAGACAAGTTAGTCAATAAAGTACAAACCTAACTTTTCATAACTTTACAGATGTTTACAATATAAGGAGGGACCTAGTTTCTTCTTTTTACAAATATAAAAAAGTAGAAAGGGGTCCTATTCTCCCATCTTCAAAAACCTGCCATGTAGAGATTTTTTGTACGAGTTCTGGACTCCTCTTTTCCTGACATCATTGCTTGCGTCAGTTTCAATAATATGACCTTTCTAGCCTTCCATCTAGTTGATGAGATTTTGATACTCAACACCGTCATAGTGTTCCGATGACACTGGAGAGTTTGGATCTTGACTTAATTGCATATTCATGTATTTTTCTATGGAATTAGCTTGTATAGTTAATTTCATTGGCAGATCAAGATTTTCCCTTTTCTTGATATTGTTCAAAAGAGCTTCTACTTCTTGTATCTGCTCTTTACTTCTTTTGTAGGATATAGGAAAATTTGTGACAAATATCCTTCTTCCATTAGTTACAATGAAGGGAGCTGGAACTGTCCCTTGAATTTGTGTTGCATGCTGACTTAGCTTCAACAGACTACATACTTTCTATCCAGTTTTCTACTGGATCAAGATTACGAAGTACAATTTGGAGTGTAGTGGATTTGTTTCCTGCTCAAACTCTCAATCTTCAGTAGGCTTAAAATACCAAATCTGATATGGCTAGTAGAAGCGTTCACGTTCTCGCCAACCAATTGAACTTGAAATCCATAATGTAAAATATTTGTTCCATGTGTAGGTGCTTGCCACATATGAGAGCATTGTTCTAATCATCATTGGGAAGGACGTCCAGTATAATGAATCCAAAACTTGGAAAATAATCTGATTTGTTACTCCCCAATTTATTTCATCATCTGTCCAGTCATCATGATTCAGACGAATAATGGTTTTAGGGATGTCTTCCCTAAAATCAACCATTGCATGAATTTGTATGAAAATCTCAGGAGGCAAAATTGACCTTGATTTTTCATAAAGACAAATTCTTTTGATTTTTTCAAAAATAGGATCCGGAAACTCATTGGCTATGAGGTCCGATTGAAGAAAATTATTTATTTTCTCGAAATTGAAATCCATTGTCCAATCCATTTGTTTAATGATTCGGAAACAAAGGTTTTCTAAAACATTTGTGGCGCAAAGACCATTGGTGGTATACTGTACCAAGCTCTTTTAGCTTTTGTCATGCTATCATAACTGCGATAGCAAGCTCTAGGGAAATTATTCACCTGTGGATGACATTCTTCCCAAGTTTTGTAGATCCTTGGTTGGAATCCAGTAAAAACTACATAAGTTTTTTCTTCTCTGGGTTATGCCCTTCTGGCAACCGTTAGCCAGTCTCCTTGTACTAGTTGTTTGCCTCTATCTGCCATAGCTATTTAAGCTATGTTTCCCTGCAAGTATAAAAAGGTCTACTTAAAAAACCTGCAATAAAATTATTGGCTCTTTTGAGGTGTTCTACCTCAAAAGTATATTCTGCAATTTTATTGTACCAACTTAATCGTCAGCCTTGATCAATAGATTTTTTATTAATCAAAAAATCTCTAACACCTTTATCGTCTGTTCTAACAATAAAATCTTCTGGTGCAAGGTAAATTTTGAATCTTTCAAATGATAATTTTATAGCCAATAATTATTTTTCAAAATAATATATTTTTGCTTGTTGGGCTTAAAAGTACCAGAATTATAACCACAAATCAATTCTTCTTTTTGAAGGGATTTTGAGGTAGGAACTTTTCTAAATCTTATCTTATTTTCACTTAGTGGAAGTGTTTCTGCCTTCTAGAAATAGCTGGTATTGCTTTTAATACACAACCCCAACATGTATCAGAAGCATCTGTTTCCAAAATAAGTTTATCACCTTGTTTAGGTAAATAAACATTAGGCAATTTAATAAGACTTTCCTTGAGTTGTTTAATCAAGACAATGTCTTCTTTTTCCCAAGTAAAATCTACATTTTTTCTTAATTTGACTAATAAAGGAGTTTCGATTTTTGAAAGAATTTTGATAAAATTTCTTCCATAATTTAGAATTCCCAAAAGACTTTGTAATTGAGTCTTATTTTCTAATATGTCTAGGAAATCTCTAACTTTTGAAAGAATATGCTCCTGTAATTTTAAACCTTGTTGGTCTAAAACAATTCCCAAAAATTCAATTGATTCTTTTTCAAGATCAATATTTTTTGGAGATAAAATAATTTCATGCTTTTGGAATTTTTCACAAAGTATTTTTAAATGTTTTTTATGATCCTCCCTGGTTTTGGAAAAAATCAATATGTCATCAATATAGACCACACAAAAATCTTTAAGATCTTTGAAAATACTATCCATCCATCTTTGATATACCTGTGGTGCTATATTTAATCCAAAAGGCATTACATTCCAATAATAATGTCCTCTAGGTGTACTAAAAGCTGTTAATGGTTTTGAATCTTCAATAAGTTGAATTTGCCAAAAACTACTTTTACAATCAAATTTACTAAAAAACTTTTGAAATAACCATCGAAGACTACTTGCTCATTTAGTCTTTTATAGTTCACTACCATTCGGGCTTTTCCCCTCTTAATCTCAGCATGATTTCTTACCATAAAGGCTGGACTAGAGTGTGGACTGGTAGTTTCCTCGATTAACTTCTTATCTAGAAGCTCTTTTATTTGTATGTCAAACTCATCTATATCATGTTATAGATCATCGGTTTTACTCTAACTATTACGTTAGGGTTTCTCAATTTTAAACTACAGTAACAACACCTTCGTGATCATAATTTCAAAGCGTCTTCACTAAAGTTTTCTTCTAAAGATTCATATATGCAATGTGATTCATCAATACCTTTGATGATAGGAGTCATTTCTCCACTAGGTACAGGTGCAAAATCTCTGTCACAAACATACATATGTTGTTCTAGCAAAGGAATACGCACTAATGTATTTTTCACAGTTAATGCTAATTCTTTTTCATAGATATGCATAGGCAAATATTGATAAATAAAATTATTGCCCAATAAAATATCATATGCATATAAGGAAAACATATAATTTTTAGAATGACAAACTTAGTATTTCCCATCCAAATAGATATATTTTTTGCTTTAAACTGTATTTTTTGCTTGAAACACCCAATTTTAGTTACAGGAATTGCGTTCCACTTACAGGTACAAATAGTAGCTCCTGTATCTATTAAAACATTTAGGGTATATGGTTTATATCCCCAAAAATTAAAAGTACCCATAACATAGGTATATCTTTTCTTACCTTGACTAGGAGAAGAAATAATTTCATCATATTTTGTTTGAAAATGATAAATTTGTGCAGTTTGAATTTCTTCTTTCTGCTTATTTCTATGAGAAGTACCAGGCATAATAGGAACTTGCACAGTTTTTGTGGCAATAGCTCACTAGGAAAATCTTTTTGCCAAACATTACCAGGTATTGATTTATTACGAAAATACAAATTTTTTCTTCAAACTTGTAATTCAACCATGTTACTAGAAGAAGATTGTCTTCTAGGTTCTACCAAATCAGTAAGTAGCCAATTCCTAGGGATTTCTAGGTCTGTCCAATTTATTAACCTAGGTTGAATAACATAATCAAATGGTCGTAGTTCAAAATTTTCGATCATATATGTTTATCTATGGGTTTCATAGAGGTCTCTGGAAATTTTGTTAATTCATCGATTGTTCTCCATTGAATTGCCAGATCGTTGGAATTTGACTTCATATCATTTCCTCTGGTCTTAATCCTCATTTGAATTGTATCTTCTAAGTTCGGGTCATTAATGGAGATAAAGAAATTTGGTTTTATGTTAAACCAAATAACTCCATTTACTAAATTAGACTAAATTCCTCCAATGACTGCCTTCATGGGATCACTAAATCTTTTATCAAAAAGAACAGACAAAATAGGACTATCTATCCCTTATCTAAATAAAGCATTAATCCTAACTTGGATTAATCCAATATGTATATAGTGAATTTCTGGATTTTTTTTTTCCATCTTGCTACTTTTTATTTATCAAAAAGAGCAATATTTGCATGTCCATCACTAGATAACTGAGAAGTGGTGTTTCCACTATATTTCTCAAAAACTTGGGCTAAGAACATATTCACTGTGTTCGGATGCCTACTCCAGCAAGTTTTTGAAAATATTTTTCGAGTTTGTTGTTTGGTATGGTTTTGTAGACCCATCCAGCTGGGTTTTGGCGCAGAGAGTGGGCCCACTGCGCAGAGAGCGAGAGAGAGAGAGAGAGAGAGAGAGAGAGAGAGAGAGAGAGAGAGAGAGAGAGAGAGGAGGAAATGCTGTTGAGTGGGTTCAAACTTCAAAGGCCACTAGAACTGCTATTGAGTGGGTCCAAATGCCTGGAAAAGTCAAAAGTATAGCCTGGGTTTTGCAGTCAAAATGTACGTATAGGAGACTGATAAAAAAGAGGACGAAAAATATGATAAAAAAAGAGGACAAACGCAGCATTTTTTAAATGTGGGGGGCCCATTCGAAAAGGTGATTGAGACTTTTAAAACTCTTCTCAAAACTCTTCTCAAAAAATTCTTCTCAAAACTCTCAACCAAACACAGCGATTAAATCTCGAAATTTGATAAATTTCATCCGTTTTAACTAGCTTTTTGTAGTTTTTTAAAATTCTCTATGTCATGTTTGGTAAAGAGTGTTTCTTCACCATCACATCTCCTAACCTTAATGTTCCTAATTCTTCTGCAAGACTAGGGTTAATATGAGACGATGAGTCTCTGCCCGTTTGACTTGACTCATTTAGCATAAAAACTAACTCTTCATCATCAGATGAACTTTCATATTCACGATCTATCTCATACAAAAAAAATTCTATATCACTAAACTTTTCACCAAATAAGATTTCAAGCTCTTGTTCTTCAAGAATCTTGGACGCGGGGTTGCTGTTGTGCAGTCTCTGCACAGCAGCTGCTGCGCACAATCGCAGCCGTCCACAAGTGTTTTTCTCTGTTGTTTGAAATCTAGGCCGTTCATCCAAACAACGGACGGCTGCGATTGTGCGCAGCGGCTGCTGTGCAGAGGCTGCACAGCAGCAACCCCGGGTCCAAGAATCTTGACCATTTTCCTTGCACTTTTCCCTTGTTGGGACATTTAGGTGCATAATGATCTTCTTCATTACAAATATAACAACGACAAGTCTTCTTTTTTGAAGTAGTTGCCTTAGTATTTTATTTTTTTTCGAACATATTTTTTTTTTTTAGAAATTTTTTTGTTTCTTGTCCAAGGCTTCCATTTAAACGTTTTCTTCTTTTGAGAAAATCGTTTTTTCTGAAAAGTAGGTCTACAACCAATTTTTCAATTTTCTTGCAAAATGCGATCACAACATTTTTGTCCAGTTTTTGTATTAGAAATCTAGTTTTTTACTTGCTTTTTAGCTTTTATTTTAAGACAATGGTCTGCTATTTGTCTTAAAACAAAATTAATTCTAAAACCTAAATTATCATGTATCCCCTGTTTTTTAAGAAACCCAGGGTAATTTTTAAAACTTATTTCATCACATGGACTTGGGAGTTTATCAAAAAACTGATCAAGCCAGTAACCAGTAGCTGAGGGTTTAAGTTGATAAAAATATTTTTTGAAAGTTTTGCAATACTCTTCAAAAAGACATATATTACATAATTCTAACTTTGACAAAATATAATTTGCATCTTCTTGCAAATTTGATCACCAACATATCCACATAAATTTTCTTTTATGAGGACAACAAACTGTGACAATATTTTATCATGGGAATTAAAATTTGCTAATAAAGCTGCTTTTTCTAGCTTTCCTTTATCTGATTCTTCCCATTGTTTTAGCCATTGTAAAACGACTCCTTGTAACGTTGCTGCTACATAATCAAGGAAATTTTCCTTAGTCCATGTATTTTATAATTAGTAATAATGACAGACAAGGACTGTGCCCAATCATCTATAGTTTGAAACTGATCCTTAAAAGGAACATTGATCAAATCTAAATATGTCCCGTTCTGGGCTATAACATATTTATTTAAATCATCTCTTCTAGATAGTGCTTGTTCTGAGGTTGAAGTAGTGTCACCTTTAGTTTTAATCTCATTAGAAAATAAATACTCAGACGTGTCTGCGTCTGAAATATACTTAGGGTCATTTGGATGAATAGGGGGTATCCCATCTGGATTTTGGTCTTCTGCTTTTCTTTTCCCTAAAGATGAAGTTTCACCTACTAGGTTTTCCTCTACGGAAATCTTTTTAAAAGAGTCAACTAAGGTGTCTTCTTCATTTGAAGTGTCTTCATCACCACTTAAAGAAATTTTTTCTTCCTTTTCTAACATGTCTATTTCATAGTAAAAATGATTTAACAAATTTTCATTTTGAAGATAGGTTTCCCGAATTTTGTTTGAGAATTCGGTTTCTCTCTTCAACATGTAAGTGGGGATCTTTGTATAAGTTCCTCCAATAATCTAGTATTTCGACTATATTATCATACTCGGTCCTGTTATAGGTTCGAGTATTAAGGACCACAACGTCCTTTGTGCCATAAAATAATCTAGGAGTTTGGCGGTCTCCTGGACTATTCATTCCATTAGTCTCATTGATTTCAAAAGAGTCTAATTTGTTTAGTAAACTCTCCATAGTAGTCTTTGTTTCTGACTTTAAGTCAACATTAAGGATACTACCAAAATTGTCTATTTTGGATTTTATAGAAACAAATTTTGCTTCTACATAATTTTGATTCGTTTTTTTTATTTTTATCTATTTTTGAAAACCATGAACACATAAGATCAGTAATATTATTAAGACTAGCGCCAATATAATTAACATTAATTCCTTGTTTAGGAATATGAACAAGATACTCATAATTATCTATAATATTATCATCTACAGAACCTACACAAGTAGTGTCTTCTTTGTTTAGTGTCATTTTAGACAGATGCGGGTACCTAAAACCTCTTAGAGTGGTGTGTTTAGTGCCTAAAACCTCCCTAAAGTTCAACTGACCCAAACTTTTTATGATAAAAAGTTCTTGAACAAATGGGTAATATAGGCTTTAACACGCTCTAATCATGTGGGTTTTGCAACAGCTAAAAGTGTAACATAAAATAAAGAACACAAAATAAGTAAAAGATTGTAGTAGAGAAATACTCACAATAATTTACAGCTTGATCTTGCTATTGAGCTTTTCATCAAGGTTGATTTTCTTCTGATTTACTAATTACCAGTGCTCTGATACCAATAACAAAAGAAAGAAAAAAGGAAGTGTGGAAAGATGGAAAGTTGGCAAGTGAGGAAAGTAGGAATATTATTATTACGTAGAGTGATTGGAGACTTTTTTTACAAAGGCTATAGACAAGTTAGTCAATAAAGTACAAACCTAACTTTTCATAACTTTACAAATGTTTATAATATAAGGAGGGGCCTAGTTTCTTCTTTTTACAAATGTACAAATGTGCAAAAAATGCACAGCATGGTGCCATGCAGGCCAAACGGGGTCATTTTGGCGCAGCCTAAATGGTTTGTAAAATGCAATCTCGTGGGACCCACTTTCGGGTCCCATGCAAATGATCCGAACCGTTAAATAATTATTCGAGTGGTATTAAAAAAATCAGGCCCATTGGATATTTTTACGTAATTAATCTAAATAGTTTGATTTTAATTCAGAATTCAGGATCTTGTAGTTTGAAAGAATCTTCAATAAAGTTATACAATTTTGAGCTCGGTAACCCATTGATCTGAACTATAGGTGTTGTAGGGCTTGTTAAGAAGAGCATCTAGTAAAAAAATTATCTTGCCCGGACATCGATAGGTATCAAAAAACTCATATTTTTAGTTTTTTGATACCAATGATGTCTGAACAGGATATTTTTTTTACTGGAAGCTATCCTCAATAAGCCCTACAATACCTATGGTTCAAATCAATGGATTACTAAGCGCACAATTGTATAACTTTTCTTGAAGATTCTTTCAAACTACAGGGTCCTGAATTCTGAATTAAAATCAAACGAATTAGATCAATTACGTAAAAATATCCAATGGGCCTATTTTTTTAATACCACTCGAATAATTATTTTAAAATTATTTAACGGTTCGGATCATTTGCGTGGGACCCGAAAGTGGGTCCCACGAGATCGCATTTTACAAACCATTTAGGCTGCGCCAAAACGGCCCCGTTTGGCCTGAATGGCACCATGCTGTGCAAGTTTTGCACAGCAGGTCCCCCGCCTCCTGAATTTTTTGTGCTTACTCTTTGTTTGTAGTTCCCCGTTTTGGTTGAGAGAAGATTGTCCTTTCAGTTTATTGCCTCTAGTCCAGTTTATTGAATAATTGTACATACCTATGGATGTACGTATGGCTTATGCACTGCAGCATTTGCGAGTTCATCCCATTAAAGGTGTTTTCGTTTTAAGATCGCTAATTGTTTTGTGTGTGCAGAGCGTTTGCAGAGACGGAGCCAGGATTACATATCCTGGTTCAAGTTTTAATATGTAAAACAATTAAATGTCTAAATAGTACCCAATGCAAAATACAATATCTACGTGTCTTAACATACCAAAAAAACTAAACAGTAAAAAAAATAAAGGGAAAATTACATTAAACCCCCTCAGACTATCGCTCTTACACGAGTTGGCCCCTCCAACTATTGGACATTTAACCCCCCTCCAACTTTCCAGGCGTGTGCGAGTTGCCCCCCGCCGTCAAAACTGGTGCAACGAACTAACTGAATACGTTACCCGTTAACCCCAATGGTTATCTCTCTTCTTCAACGTTAACACACACACACACACACACACACACACACATATATATATAGATGGCGCTTCTTAAACGGAACCCCGAAATCGAACAGTTTTCGGACCAAATTCCCGCAGCCGTTGGATGAAATCCAACGGCCCTTAGCTGTTGGGTCACTTAACCCACGTTCAACAGGTCCAAAGGGTCATGGGTCACCAACAAAACCCCTCCCTTCATCCTCTCCCCTCATTTTACGTTCCAACTTCTGAGAGAAGAGAGAGAGGCGATTTGAAACGAAGAGAGAGAAACAGTAAACGAGGACGAAAACGAAGAGAGAGAAAGAGGAGAATCGCGAACAAAGAAGACGAAGACGAAATCGATCCTCTGGAATCGCAACTTTGGCCTGCAGTTGAAGGTTTCTCTCTCTCTCTCTCTCTCTCTCTCTCTCTCTCTCTCTCTCTCTCTCTCTGGTTCGATCTAGGGTTTATTTCGAACCTGATAGACCTAGGGTTTCGATTTCGGATTTCAAACTTTGATTTTGTATCTCGAATTTAGGGCTATGGTTTGGATTTCGATTTCAAAGTTAGAGCAGATTTCAATTGAAAATCAGTTACCTTTGTGCTTGAAAAGCTTGCTTCAGTTATAACACCAGTTTCGAGTTATTGGTAGTCACCTAGTTGGAAATGTGAGAAATAGCACTTTTGTTTGTTAATTTGCATAAGTAGATTTTGGTTCTTTTGTAGTTGTCTGTTTTTACTGGGTATCGATTTGCTCACAATTTGAATCCGATGTACAGATGGTCCATATAGCTCAGGTGGTTTTTGTTTATGAGATCAGCCATTCCAACTTCTGATGTGTGTTATGATACCCGAAAATCAACCTTGCCATGTCCAATTTTTTAGTTTATATCAAAAATTGGTCATGGCAAGGTTTATTTCCCTACTTTGATGTAGCCTAAATACCCCTTAGATAATTTCTGAAAGCAAAGACCAATTTTTTAGTTTATATCAAGCTCATGACGAAACATCCATGTGCTATTTGTAGTAACACAGCTACTTGTTTCTTGCAGCTACTTACAGGGATGCTTATAGAGCTACGGATTTTGTGGCTCACAGCTGGAAAAGACGCATGGGTTTGAGGCCAATGAAAATTACGAATGTCACAGAGGTGGAGAGGACTAATGAACAAGCTGAGATCAATGAAGAAATGCACTAGAAAGCAACTTGGGCTTCAAGTTTAGAACATTTTATATTTTTAACATTGTATTGAGAGATGAATGTACTTGTATTGAGAGATCAATGGTGTAAGTAGGATTAAAACTTTCTTTGAACAGATTGTAACTTCCAGCAGATTGTAGCTATGCTGTAATATGTGTAGTGTCATGCATTTTGGTACTTTAATGCAACTTTTAATATTGCTGACCTTCATTGTCTTTAATAGAAACAACTATAGTTCACATTGCATAAAGTAATAGATTCTTTATTTTTCTCATCATGATATACAAATGATTCACACTGAGAAGTGACGATGAATCAACAATTCGCCATTAAAAAAAATGCCTCATGCCTCTTCGATTACATTACAAACCATCAACTTCTTGGAGATGCAAAACACTACTCTTTCAACACCCATATTGATGCCATAAACTAAACTACACAACCTAAAGACTATATACAGCGTGTACTGTCAGCTTCTCAATTTGGGTGGAGGCGGCAGCTTCTCAATTCTCAGGTAAGCGAAACTTTCTCATAAGTTTCTTTGGTGCCCTCCTCTCAAGCCTGATGTACTTGCAGTCTTCTTCATCCCCATCTTCGCGTTTCCTTTTCCCGTTGCTCTGAATCACCAATGTGTTGTCCTCCTCAACAGCCACCTAAAATCCCACCAATAAGAGAGATTTATGTTATCCTAAAAGGAAGAACAATAGGAGAGATCATGTGGACTGTTCAAATATCTGTTTGTTGCAGGTTTATTTGTTGCAAGTTTTTCCTACAAGAGCCCCAAGTAATCAATTTGCAAAAAACATTCAATATCAAATCTCGAACTACGGATTTGCACACAATTTTTTTGGCTTTTCCAGATGCACAAAATTTTTAACAGTACAAGAGATGAACCAGATGGATTTACACACAATCAAGAAGAAAAAGCATAGTTTCAACTGGTTATAACTGAAGTAAGCTTTTCAAGCACAAAGGTAACTGATTTTCAATTGAAATCTGCTCTAACTTTGAAATCGAAATCCAAACCATAGCCCTAAATTCGAGATACAAAATCAAAGTTTAAAGTCCGAAATTGAAACCCTAGGTCTATCAGGTTCGAAATAAACCCTAGATCGAACCAGAGAGAGAGAGAGAGAGAGAGAGAGAGAGAGAGAGAGAGAGAGAGAGAGAGAAACCTTCAACTGTCGGCCAAAGTTGCGATTCCAGAGGATCGATTTCGTCTTCGTCTTCGTCTTCTTCGTTCGCGATTCTCCTCTTTCTCTCTCTTCGTTTTCATCGTCGTTTACTGTTTCTCTCTCTTCGTTTCAAATCGCCTCTCTCTCTTCTCTCAGAAGTTGGAACGTAAAATGAGGGGAGAGGATGAAGGGAGGGGTTTTGTTGGTGACCCCTGACCCTTTGGAGCTGTTGAACGTGGGTTAAGTGACCCAGTAGCTAAGGGTCGTTGGATTTCATCCAACGGCTGCGGGAATTTGGTCCGGAAACTGTTCGATTTCGGGGTTCCGTTTAAGAAGCGCCATCTATATGTATATATATATATATATATATATATATATATGTTAACACATCAAAACCCAGAACACTAGTCTCTCTCTCTCTCTCTCTCTCGTTTTGAATACCAAAATGGAAGGAAACAATTGTTAAGGAAACTATGCATTTCCAGCCAGTTCAAGTGAGATCTCACTAAAATCCCCAGTTGTCATAAGATCTCACTAATTTCAGCTCAGATCTCACTAAAGTTCCAGTTCTTAGTAAGATCTCACTAATTTCACTTCAGTGAGATCTCACTAAAAATGTAGGGAAAAAATAGAGGGAGGGAAGGATTGGAGGGAAAATTCCCGCCTAATCTATTGTGAGGGATGGGTTTTTAGGGATGAAAACATGGGTGATAGTAAATGGAGGGAAAGAGAGAGGGTAACATTTTGGTTACCATTCCGTTAGTTGGATGCGCCTATTTCGACGGCAAAGGCAACTCGCACACGCGTGGAAAGTTGGAGGGGGTTAACTGTTTGAGCCAATAGTTGGAGGGGGCAACTCGTGTCAGAGCGATAGTCCGAGGGGTTTAATGTAATTTCCCCAAAATAAAAGTATTTCAATGGTTAGTGTGACACTAAAGGATCTCAAAAGTCATACTCCCTCCGTCCCAAATTGCTAGTCCCTCTTTCTTTTTTGGGATGCCTAAAATGTTGGTCCTATTTCTAAAAACAACTATCAAAATATGACAAACTTTCAGTTTTTCCCTTTAAAGTACTCTTTCCCTCCAATTTATTTCACAGTTTTTTAATTTCATGTCATTTCTAAATCGTTTATATGTTTAGTTTATAATGTTTTTCATGATTTATAAAATTTTGTATAAAACATCTAATTGAGACCTATCATGTCACGACCCAAACTCGTGGGTTAGAGGTCTAGTGACTAGCCAGTGAGTCTAGGTCACCCTAGGCCTAAATATTTAAACCAGTTTAAGGAATTTATACAATCCAACCATCAAAAGAAGTTTTCTTAAGGAAATAATGCAAGTTGTGGAAGCACGATTTCAATAGTCTCAAAATACACTAGAGTTCTGCGTGCAGTACAAAAGTGAATACTTTACAACACATGTATAAATAACCATAGCCTCACTTGGCCGGGACAAACCGGCGACCAAAACGACAAAACTAAAAGTCCCCACAACAATATCAACGCATAAAAACCAACAACCGAAATGACTTCAATAATCCATCTACTGCTGCGGACCTGAAAAGTATGATTTTTGAAAACTCCATAAGCTAAAGCTCGTATGAAACACCCCATTTCTTATAAACATTCTAATCATGGATTTAGGCAATGTCAAGCAAAAAGTTAAAATCATACTGTTAGAATAATCACCACGCGCACACAATAACGAATACGAAAATAGTAAAGAATCAACACAGAAATTTACGTGGTTCCCCAAGATCGGGTACCTCCACGGAGCGAAAGCAAGTCTGTATTATTATGATCAAAATCGGCTAGGGTTTTTATAATAGAGAATATATATAGCCCTACTCTATTCCAACCCTAATAATTCCGTAACAAGATTCCACTCCGACATCTGGCCTTTCATCAGAACTCCTTGGTTCCTCTCCATTTGAGCCACAAGTTCCAACACATACTTTTCAGTTACTAAGCAATAAAAAGATTCTTAGTAACAAGATAATAAATCTTTCAGATCGTTCATAGAAATGAAATCCTGTTTTTCAGGATCAAGCAGAAAATCATCGCGATATTAAATATCACATTTTATAATACTTGTCGATTTGGCACATGTTTCAAGAACATGTTTCGACCAGAATAAAAGAAGAGCGACCTCTGCAATAAATGGGAATGACGTCAAACCATCGAGATACCTGGCCCGCATCTCCCACCCTTATAACACCAATCTGCTTTGTCTGTTTAAAGTCCTCAGGCCCGGACTAATGTTCAGATGTATCGACATAAAAAAAATATAACTTTGCCAAGTTCAATTCACATATCAAGCAATATCCATGATTCAATTTAAAACACAATTTTAAAATGTTCCAGCAGATATATCACACTTTAAAAACAAATATGTGAACAAGATATGCGTGTTTCACCTTATCTCCGATGACACAGCTAACAATACACACGTCTCGACTGACTCCCAGCTTAGCGAATAACGTCGCCTAGCCAAAAACCGAATTTCCGTCAACCTCCGGAGTCTGGTCCCTTGTTCTCTTTTCTTCTCCTCTCTCTATATTGTTTCGGTGCAGTAGCAAAAAAGGAGGAGAACCAAATGGTCTCTTAAGATTAAGCTCTCTTATGCTTAAGCATGAGGTGTAGCTTTAAGCATGAGGTGTCATGCTTGTGTGTAAGGTGGCACTCAAGCCACTCCAATGAGGAATTCTCCAGCCTTCTCCACGTTTCATTCTTTTTTTTTTTTTCCACTAATTTGTTTTATTGACTAAATAAGTCACATCTCCACTATATACTTGTTTTCTTTCCAAGTTAACGAGTAGTTTCGAAAAAAAGTCATAAGTGACTTACGGAATAACTTGATCACCCGTTTCGTTCACAAACCGTCCTCGTAGTAACAATCCTTAGGTGAGGGTTGTCACATCCTTCCCCTCTTAGGAAATTTCGTCCTCGAAATGAAATAACAATAGACATATATAGAACACATAATTGAAACCAAAGCAAGTGACACAAAACCTCTAGAGAACATATAATTCTGTATAACGCTTTTGACTATCAAGTATCAGCTTTTGTCTCTCCGGTGGCTTCAACATCAAACCAGTTAACAAAATAAACTTTCACTAGTAGAACTACCGTATTCCTTCACTTTCTCTTGTCAATCTAATATACAAACATGTTTCCTCCCATAGTCTGATCCATCATCATTTCTAGTTGTACCCAAGAGATAACACAAGTGAGAATTGACAATTTATCTTAGGAATACCCAAGAGAATAATCATAAATAATGGTTCATTCAAGACTCTGTACAAAACATTGTGCTACCTTTTCAAATCTTTTCCACTGGATTACACAGGAATTCAATTTCCTCCATCTCTCCAAACACAAAACCCCGGTTCTTCAATAAATCTCAAGAAAATCCAATCTCTAATCACAGACCCAAATCGCTGGACTTTAAATCAATAAAAACCATGTGCTAAACTTGGGCAACTTTCAAGTGTTCTCGAACACAACTTATCTCATGGGTTGTTAAGTATAACAAATTCCTAGCATTGACAACTGAACTTCTCCAACGATGAATAAGAAGCGGGGTCAGTAACGACCCGCCCCAGCTGACCTGCTAACTTTTAGCCTAATCACATGGCTCAAAAGGTTAACCTCAAGTTATACACTAACTGCTCGAAATTGTTTATATTTACATTTCACATTTCCCATCCCACCGATGTGGGACAATCACATGGGTTCTCACATATCAAATCTATATCGCATATTTTTTTGAGATCAATATTGAAATATATAAACAATTTAAGACCACTTAATAAACTTCACAGTTTTGAAGGATAATTTTGAAACTCTAATTAAGACAATAATTTTGTCTCCTTAAAAAATTAGATTCCTCAAAAGGGACGAGCAATTTGGGACGGAGGGAGTATATTATTGAGTTGGAACTAATTTTTGATAATAATTTCCTTCACAATGAATAAACCCAAAGCAAATGTGAGAAACTCATCCTCCATTTTACAAATGAACCCTAAGGCCAGAGCCAAAACGAACCCTGAGTGTGGGTTTTACATAATTCTTAAATTTACTGGAGTTGAAAATGGTAATTAAAATTCTTCTTTTAGGGGACCACTCATGTGATTTTTTTCGTAGAGTATAAAGGTGAATTTTCACTACGATATATTTGGTATTTTTACTATTATTCTTGGACTACATACATCAATGATTTGACAACTTGTATTTTAAAAATACCAAAAATACGAAAAATACCTTAGTGGAAACTCAGCCCAAGAGACAAAATTTGTTGGCCCGTGAAGTTCCATAATAAAGTATGGGAGACTTATCGATAAGATGTTTTAATAGTAACGAAATAATAATACTACTAATAATAATAACAGTAGAAATTTTCTATTACAGGTGACCTTGGCCCCCAATAGCAAATGCATTTTTATATATACACATAAATTTAAGTACACACAAACAAACTAAGATGAAATATTGGAAGCAACTAAGATCCAGAAACGATCTAAGATGAAAAATTGGAAGCAACTAAGATCATTATTGGCAGTGCCATAGCTAGGCACTCGTAATTTGTGAGTCTTTGATATCTATCCGCTTTCTCTTGACATTTATATTATTGTTTACATGCGTCAACCATCTCACGAAGTATGCGTCGTCACTCGGATAGAAATCAATATCGACTCAACAAAAATCAAGGCAATCATGGAGAGATTCCAAAGCCTAATAAAGAGACAGACGTCTTGTCTTTAATTTCTCAGAAAACTCAACTACACCTAAGAGCATCACCCAAATGACTCATACCGGTTAATTTATCTAACAACTCTTGTGAACAGAGACGGAGCCAGGATTTTGGCCGTAGAGGAAACATATATACCCAATAAAAAAATAATTAAAATTAAGACAACGATATTAATTTTTACTAACTCAAAAAGAATAAAATAAATAATCACACACACACACACACAGTAACACCAATACATATGAAACTAAACATGTTTCTAATATCAACTTAGATTGCAAAAGGTATTAACGTTTATTTAATCATATCTAGTGTCTACTGAAATCAGGCATGTTGAACTGTGCTCGACACTCTTTTTTGTTATTAAAAGCATCAATGATAGAGTCTGTGTCCAACCCTCGAGCAAGAAATTTGCTAAATAATCATTCTCCATCTTGTTGCGAAATATTGTCTTCACACATGTCATAGCAAAAAATGCCGGTTTGGTTGTAGCCGTTGAAACATGTAAAGTTAATATAAGCCGAATCAACCTATCGAAAAGATGATATATATCGTTGACAGATTTTAGAACTCATGATGCCTAGACCCATCAAACTTATAATTTTGCAATTGATCTCTTAAGTGATACTTTTCTTGCTCAGTTAAATCCATTGAATAATACTTCTCTGCAAGCTTGCAAGTATCTTCAATGTTGAATGATCTGAAGCCATCACAAGGATCTAGAGATGTGTTGAGAATGAGAAACTCCATTGTATCTTCCTTGAACCGAGTGTTCAATTCTTGCAATTGAGAATCAACTGTTTTGGGAACCCCCAATTTCTTTTGATCTTTTCTTTTCTCTTCACCTCTGAGGGCATCTCTAGTGCACTACTTGAAAGAGTACCCCAAAGTGCTCTAACTAGTTAGTTTAGAAAAACTCAAAAAAATCTCTCTAGGGCACAAAAATTGACTTAGTTAAGCCCAAAACTCTTTAAAGTGGTCTATGGACATCATGCCATCTTAGAATTGTAATTAAACCTCATTAAAACCAGTTTTTGTACAAAGTTGTTTCATAGCTTGATAAATATTAAAGTTGTTACTATTATTTTTTTTAGCGAAAAAACGGAGGGGGGAGGGGACTATATAATTTGATCTTAATTTTTTTTTTCAATGTAATAGTACGAATTTTTTAAGACGTAGGAGGAGCGACTGCCCCTACTAGCCGCACCCGTGGCTCCACCCTTGCTTGTGAAACAGTGTGCCTATTGATTGAGGAATGCTGGAGAGCCTTTGAGAGAATCAAAGAATAATGGCTTCATCCTCCTATTTTAAAAATAAAAAAAACTAATTTGCATTAACACGGGCGGTCCAATAGTTAGGGGTGTTTTGGCTAAAAAAGCAAACTTAACTTTTTGTTTTGTCTTTATTTGATTTTTTTTTTTTTTTTGCGTTTGTTAGTTTTACATCGATTTTTTTACTAGTATTATTGGTTCGTCTCGGCGAGAGAAATCCAAAGATATAAAAGATTATGACTAGAACTCTCAATTTTTTGAATAAGATCGAAAAAAGTGTAAAAAACTGTCTTTTTTACTTATTTTTTTGTCTTTATTCAAAAAAAATTATGATTTGATCACAATTTTTTACTTTTTTTATTCCTCTCGCCGAGACGAACCAATAATACACAAAAAGTTGATGGAAAACTAAAAAACACGAAAAAAAATCAAATAAAGACGAAAAAATAAGCCAACCAACTTTTTAGATCACACCACATCTGAGGTAAATGTAAATCCCCTTTAACGCATTTTTTAAACCAACCTTGTCCAACCGCATCTCTAGCTAGCGTATGGTCTTGTTTTAATTTGATACTGCTTTCACCGATCCAAAATCAATGAAAGGGAGCGTCATAGCCAAGTACCTTTCAGAAAATCCGCTAGATGATTTCCAACCTGTGGAACCAAAGTTTCAAGATGAAGAGAGCATGTGTTCCTACGACTTAGACGAATCCCATTTTGAGTTTAAAATAATGGGAAAATGTTTATTTTGTTCGGCTCATTGAGTTTATTGCATATGCAAAATTTCACATTGATCAAACATCGATAGTGACATGAATGAAAAGCATTTATCTTGGAAAAATTCCACAGCGAGCATAATTTTGAGAATAAATTTCAAGATAAATGTGTATCGATTGTCGCTACCTTGCTTCTTTCATTGTGATTTTTTGCTTACATGACAAACTTGATGAGCCAAACAAAATGAGCAATTCGGATTATGTTTTAGGCTTAAGATGTGATCCACATGTGGCCATGTGGGGCACGACAAGCCGTCTCAGTTGCTTAGATAGAGACTCACTGAAGTACACCAGCGTGTGAAAAGTTAATACATCATTTTTTCCTATACTACCATGTTTATTTGGTCCCTAAACTATCAATTCATTGAATTTCATCCTTCATCTTTTGAATTATGGTCTATTAAGTCTAATTTATCACAAACCATCAAGTACAAGGACGGAACCCTCACGGGTGAACAAACATGTGCTCAACCCGCCAAAGGTAGAAGGATGAAATAGGCTCAATTGGTAATCTAGGGACCAAACAAACGTAAACAGAAAAGTTTTTGAATGAAACAATGCAGTAACTCTGCATGTGACAAACAAAACAAAAATAAAATAAAAAATCGTTTACAAAAAGTGTACCTTTGCTAATATATATTTTTTGTTTTGGGTAATAAAACTATTTTTTTCTTTTCTTTCACTAACGTATGTGTATTTGATTGTATCTTATGAAATAATTGCAAGTATTCAAGTAGAAAGGTTTACAAAACTCAATTTTATTCACGATTCTACAGACATGCCTTATTTATTCGATAACTATTTAACGCACATGGAGTTTATAAAAAATATTCACAATTTTGTTGGTTTTTGAGGCCCCCACCGGCATAGTTGGAGTGACTGAGTCAAACTCCTCCTTTGTTGGAATTTTCAGTGTCCAAAATGTTACAATAAAACTCCTCATTTGTTAGAATTTTTTCAGTTTACAAAATGTTACAAAACTCCTCCATTGTTGTTGAGCCAAATAAACGGCACATTGTTCTAATTTTTGGTTCACAAACCAGTAAATTTGACTCTGGCCATGCCTACCAGCCTCGGCTTCAACCACCTCATCGAGCTGGGCAAAGATTACCGCTCCAGTGTAAAAGCACAAGGGATGACTGCGAAACCCACTGATTGGAAGGGTGGTTACCCGCCACAACCTCGATCCAACCCCCTGTAATCTCTATCCTCCCCACCCTGCGATTGGACTACCCTTCCTATCGCAATCCATGCCACTTTTGCATCCCTTCCAAACAAGTTTGGGTTTCAAATCAGTGAGCGAGAGAGAAATCAAGCAGCTACACGAGAGGAATAAAGAGGGAAGTAAGGGACTACAGGGAAAAGACATAGATGGGCCAGGGTATTATGGCAGGTAAGAGACAGGTGAAGGCAATGGTGCAGAATGTCCAAGAGATTGGCGACGATTGATAGGAAGGACTTACGAAGGGGTGGCTGAGCCACGAACATCACAAGTGCTGTGGGTGAATGGCAAGCAACTAAGTGGGGTGAAGATGGTTTGATTTTTGCATTTTGGTTTATAATGGTGTACATTTGGCTAACGGGAAAAAATTAATTCATTTTGCAGTAGAAGAGAAAAAACCGTGGGTGTGAAACAAATTGGTCAACTTGCAAAGTTTACTAATTTGTTCTCCATTGAAAAGAACCGGAATGCCTCACCCTGGCACCAACATTTACATGAGCGACAACTTAGAAAGGCTGTTTTTATCCCTTTAATGTACAAAAATTATTCGAACCAAACCATTGTACAGGTAATACCTAAAGGCTAATGCTATAAAACATGGACTATAAATAATACCACAGCCAGGGAAAAAGAATAATTAGTCCGGATGTAATGAAGTAAAACATCAGAGACTGTAAAACATTAGAGACTGACAGGCAACAGAGCTCACTCTTGAAGGGGTCATTTTGGTAGCCTTCCATTGATGACTGCTTGTTATAGCATAATATGATCGCCATACCTCGCCCAACAACCATTCCGAGGGCAGCTGCATGCCCATCAAAATATCACCAATGCAACAAGGGATGCTTAGCGTATAATAACCCATCTAATTTCCTTTTGCCCATCAACAGGGAACCTCTGTCAAACAATAGCACCTGCTAATCAATAACATGGAGTACTTACCAATCAGGGCTGGCCCAAGGGTTTGGAGTGCCCTAGGCCTAGTCTAAAAATTGTGCCCTAAGAGTACAACACTTAAAATAATTTTTCGAACAACAATCGTAATACGAGAAAGCCAAAACAATACGAAGTTCTATTAATCATTTTATAATAACAGAAAAATCAAAATACAAAGTTTCCAAATACATATCTTAAAAATAAAAAATAAAAAGTGACCTCTCATTATATGGGGTTGTCAATTCATCCTCCTATGAGTCCCATCTTTGTAACTCTATTTACTCTGTTTTTTTCTCTAGGCCCAATGCCTTATTCTGAATAATTAGCCGAAATTGGTTGAAAAAAAAAATTACACAATACTTAACTTACAATACGCTATTGCGTACCATTCGTCGGAGCAATCATTCGTCGCCGTTGCTCGTCTGAGAAAGGGGATTTAACATTTGTACATTGACAAATTAACAGTTGAAAAAGGCAAAAATACCCCTTTTACCGGTCAAATAATAATCTTATTGTCAATATAATGGGTTGATAGTAGAATATAAATATACAATTCATATTGAAAAATTAAATTTTTTGGTTTACATAATTTTATATTCAATATGGATCTCAAATAGTAGAACTCTATGAGCAGTTTTCAAAATTATAAATTTTACGAAAAAATGGATATGTGAAACAAAAGTTATTATTATTTTAAGATTTAAAATGAAAAAGAGAGAGAACCATTAATTGAGAGAGAGAGAGAGAACCATTAATTGAGAAAGACGGAAGTGGGATAGAGAAGTTGGGTTACACTGGATAATTTTCCAGAGCTAGGGTGCAGAAAGACGGAAGAGGGAATATCAATTGGGCAGGGCCTACTGCCAGCCCAAAGATCCTCAAATGTTTTAGGCCTTTTAATTTTTCTATTGGGCTTTTTAATTTTTCTATTGGGCTATAAAAGACCCCTACCCATGCATATTACTAAAAAAATTTGGTGTGCCCCAATTTTTGGTATTTTTTGGAGTGCCCTCGGCCCAGGCCTCTTGGGCCTTGGGCCTGGGCCGGCCCTGTTACCAATTTAAGGAAACTTGGGAGCAAAATTAATCTGAGGGCGATGTGTGAGAAAGATACCTGTTCATGGTCAAATGTCTCTTTCAGCTCCAATCGGAAAATGTGAACCAATATATTTACGTAGTTGGCCGTGTCATTGTTGATAAACCACGCCCCCCCATAGGAATCACACTTTGAAGGCCTTCAATTGATTCTTCCTCTACTATGGAAGTTGCACAATAGATATTCATATGTTAGTAAAGATTGAAGATACTAACAGAATTTATTAATGTTCTCAGTTAAAATTCCAAGAATTGTGGGGCATCAGAAGACAAGACAGACCATATAATCTAATGGCAGCATAATCACTTTAGCAACTCTACAGTTGAAGAATACGTATTATACTTTTTATACAATGGCCTTCTACTGGTAAATTCTTTCGTTGATCATTAATTTTCAATGTACGAAAAATGCTGCGATGTATTAGCATAACATATTTAGTAATACCACATCTAAATTCTACTTTGTAGTTCTCTGATTTTCTCATCTAAAATATGTAAAAGTAGCTTTACTAATGATTATCAAATAATAATCGCCTACAGATTGCAGAATACAACACCATGCTTTTGATTTGTCTTATTGATATCTCTATAGGACGAATTCACAGAAACTATCAACCATCAAAAGCCAACTTCTTTATTATGCACACTTTCTATGGCGCCCTTACCCAAAGTTTCTAGCTTTGTCCCAGCTAGAAGATGAATCAATCTAGTTGCATCTTTTCTTTTCCCATTATTTGTTTTTCCATTTGCATTATACATTGTAAGCAATAACATCCATAGCATTTCTAGTTCATTAGCAGGATACAGAAAAACCATTTTTCCCTGCCAATTCTGCAATTTAGTAATCCAAGACAATGAAGAAGGAAAACCAGACAACAGAACTAGGAAGATTTTCTTTACCGGCAATTTCTTCTCCAGCCTGAGCCCCAGCAACACCAATGCAAGAATACAAGGAACTTTCATCAATCTTCAACTGATCATAGGCAAGGTAAAGGTCTTCGACTGTGGCAACTTCATATAGCGAATTAAGATCTTTAATGCATGATATGTCCTGGAAGTAAAAAAAGGATTCTGAAAAATTAACTCAAAACAAACGAACCAATTTCTTCAATAAATGAAAGGCTACTGTGGCACATGTGAAACTAGACATAGTTCGGTAACTTGCCGAAAACTATTACGTGTCAAACCAAGAAGAAATAATAATAATAAAAAAAAAGAATTATGGGATATTAACTCAAAACAAACAAACCACCTCCTTCCCCAAATGGAAGGCTATTGTGGCACAAGTGGAAGTAGACATAGTTCAGTAATTTATCGAAACCAGAATGTGCCAACCTAAGAAGAGAACAAGACTTTAAAAAAAAAAAGGCAAGGCAGAGCTTTTTGTTATTTTCTGAATTCACCTTCCTTGGGACATAAGCAGCTTGCAAGTGAGCCAACAATCCAAGCCAATATGCATTCGACTTGCTTTCAGCCTCGTGTCTCATCAACAAGGTCCGTTTTGCCTGTTAATGTTGAAAAAAAGTTTCATATCATATTAAATTTGCTATGAGGTATTCAGCCCACAATTTGTGATATTAACTCTTTACTACTCCCTCCATCCCACATTTCTTGTCCATTTCACTATTCACGACACCTCAAGAAATTGTTTATAGCTTCAAAAGTATAATATTATATCTTAGCAATATGGATCTTATTTGATAGATCTTAATCATTTCTATTAAAAGAAAATTTTTAAATCGCAAAAAGTAGTATTATAGATTGAAAGATAGATATAAGCAATTGAAAAATGGCATGCATGCTGAGAAGTGGACAAAAATTTGGGATGGAGGTAGTACGAAATTCAGAAACCATTTCACTGAGCATGACCATATGAGATTACATGCTTTCTTTAAGAAGACAAAACCAAACTTCAATATCAAACAACTACAAAACCTTTTGGGAAACTTCCTTAAATGGAAATCCCAATAAAGAGCAAAAACTAGGAATAAGATGTAGCAATATATTCTAGCTTTGAAAAGTAACAAACCCGGTCCAATTCTGTTTGGTCAATCTTGTTGCTATGCAAACCTCTGAGGACATTCTTGCAAGCATCAACGGCTTTATAAACCTAAAAGTACGGTGATTAATAGTTAAGAACTTAAGGCACCATAGATGGAAGAAAATAACAATTTGTAAAATCAATTGGAACTAAAATTACACACCTTCCCTGGTGTTGATGTTACTGATATAACATACCACCCAAGCTTCAGCCGATCAAACAGGTTCAATTCAAATGACACATCATATGTTAAACCAAGAGAATCCCTCACTGTCGTGAAAAGCCTGTAGAAAAGCCATAGAAACTTCAAATGTGCAGATATGATATCTAAATTTGGTTTAAATCAAATAGAACTTATGGATAATGACTATCACGAGCAAACATGTAGACTCCAAGCTTTGTCTTGGCCATGCCCATATGCAGATTCATATGCAGAAATAGAAGTCAATTGCCATCAGAGCATGTCTTTCTCTATTTGTGGAGGAAATTTTCATTTTTTAAATAAGGTAATTTCTCCCTTCATATTTGTAATATGGCGGTTGTATCGCCAAACTATTTTAAGAAGACAGGGACAGTCGAAAAGCTCCATGCTAGCAGCTTCTGAGAATACTTGGTATAAACGGGTAATCTGGGATAAATTACACTTAATAATACATAGTACATTTAGCAGTTAACATTGTTTGCTTTGTAAAAATTCTCTAGTAAGGAAATCAGGAATAGAATCTTATCTCCTTCAATATATTCAATTTTAAAATAAAAAAATGCTTATAATTGATTACCATCTAGCAAAGAAGACAATGTTTTTAACATCCTTTTCTCAGATATATTTACCACTTTTGCAATCAAATCTGACTAAAAACTTTTGATTTAATATTTCATCTTCAAATTTTGAGATACATAATACAATAACTAAAATTTCCTTTTTAACAGTACTTTAATTACTTTGTGCTTTATTCCATACACCAGAATGGAAACGAACAATTTGTTCTGGAGAACTAGAACAGATTATTGGAGGAGAATGCCACCGTACCCAATATCAGAGGCGTCTGTATGAATAATTTTTGAAGGAATTGATCATACGAAAACCAAGATAGTGGTTTAACTTTTCTAATATTTCATGTTCACTTAATCCATCGATATAGCATTCATATAATTGACTAGAGGAGACAGAAAATTGATTGCTTAAATTCCTTTCTTCATATTGAAGGTCAGGTGGTGTTAGTCGGGAGTACCAATTTTTTGTAACACTTGCAGGATTTAATTTAGGGTGTAATTTCTTGAGTAAAAAATTATTTCTTCTGATTATGTAATTTTCTCGTCAGATGATGTAGGTGAATATTGACTAGAGGTATCCGTGTCATCATTAGTATTTTTAGTAATCACATTGACTTGAGTTGCTGCTTCTTTTTTAGTTGTGAACTTAAGTCAATAATTCTTCAATGTTCTCAATAGTTTGGTCTTGATTTTTAGTAGTACATGTATTAGAGATTTTTCTATAGTTTACTAGATGAGGGAGTATTGCTAGATGATCCTTCATCAGTTTTACTTTCTAGTTTACCTAATTGTTTACTTATAGTCTTGAGACACTAATTAGTGATTAGTATAATCATTATTTCAATTATCTTTTTAAACTCAGGGTGTTCACCTGGTAACTTAAATGGGAATGCTGTGATAGTAAATTCTTCGTAAACACTAAGAATTGTTTCTAAAGGAGGGGGACTAGAAGAAACGGTACTATCATCATATTTTTTTCCATTTAATTTTAGTAGTAATTTGCATTTTTGCTGATAACTTTCATTTTTACTGAGCCAACTAGTTGGTAATTGGATATCACTCCATTGAATCGTTCTTGGTACTTTTATATTAGCATTAGTAGTGTTACTTTGTATAAGTAAAGTTTCGTCAATAGGACTTTTAACTAAGGCATGGATGTTTAAATTGGTTTTCACGCACTTGTAATGAACACGTTAAGTTAAAAAGCAATTGAGTGACTTCCTTCAATCATATTAGTAATGGAACCTATAGTTTGAATATTTTAAGTTAATGTTTTTAAAATATTTTTATCTTTTAATCTGAGTGGTAAATCAGGAAAGCAATTAAAGTTATACGGAACCATTATGTAGACTAGTTTCCATTAAGCCGAGCAGGCTATCACTATACACTGTAAACCTACCATCTCTTAAAGATAATCGGATAGAGGAATTAAGCCCTTTTCTAGTTAGAGGTTTTACCGCATCTTGTACTAATACTACATGAATAAATTATAGCATCTTGACAGATGTTTTTTAACAAATTCTCTAGTTAAAAGAATACATCTTTCTTGTTGCTTTGTTATTGCATAAACATGTTCAACAGTTTTTGCTACTTGATCTGTTTTAAAAGATGCTTCTAAAAAACTTGATTTATGGACTTCTTTAACAGGAAGTTTGGTATATTCCAATTTCCTGAATCTTATTTAAATCTTGATATTCATGTTCTTATTTATTGACTGTGTCTGGTATATAGAAGATAAAGAAGCCCTTGAGCTGATTGAAGAGCTAGACCTGAATAATCTACTCATTGTTCTTAATCCTAAAGAAACACTCCTAGTATTTCATGTCAGAAATTATCTTGTTTCAAACCTATCCTGTGTTAACTGATACCAGGCAGGAAACCCTTCCTCTAAGCTGCCTCTCACTAGGACATACAGTAGATGGGGAAAAAGACTAGGGTGGCTAATGACAGAATGTTTAAACAAGGATAATCAGGTTATAATACGGATCGAATATCAAGAAGAATAAGATTAACTCAACACCTACTTGGCTCTGATAACATAGGGCAGAATAAGCTCTTACAATTGAACAATAGTAAATTAGAGAAAGTATAAAGCAATTAATTAAAGGGGTATTTGCACTTTTGACCCCCTGTACTTTGCTCGATTTTCACTTACACCCCTTGTACTTTTTTTTTAGGCACTTACACCCCTTACAGAGATCCTGAATTTTGCTTAGGTCCGGACTTTGACTTTCCCGATCAAATTTAGATAATCCGATCCGTCCAATGCGTTTGGAATGTGTTTTCAAGGGTATCTGCAAGGAACTGGCAAAAAAAATGACCGGGAAGGGTTTGATCCGAACATATACAGTTTTACAAAAAACTGCTTAATCCAAGCCCTTTGCGGTCTTTTTTTTCCCTCGATTTCTGCTAGATATCCTTGAAAACACGTTCCAAACATATTGGACGGATCGGATCATCGAAATTTGATTGGGAAAGTCGAAATCCGAACCTAAGCAAAATTCGGGATCTCTGTAAGGGGTGCAAGTGCCTAAAAAAAAATACGACAGGTGTAAGTGCAAATCGGGCAAAGTACAGGGGGTCAAAGTGCAAATACCCCTTAATTAAAGTATGAAGCATTAGTACAAACAAAGCATGTTAATGGAAAACACTATGATGCATATGTCAAAGTAAGATTCAGAAATGGAAAACATAAAGATTAAGTAATCAAAAGTATAAGCAAAGTAAAGTCCACTTACTCGAATTGGAAGATTTATTAGATGCTTGATTCGGAATGGTACATTACTGAATTGGAAAACTAAGTAAAGATAGGATTTCAGATGAAAGAGGTCAGAAGTTTTCTCTATCTAAATGTTTGTGAATACATTGGTGAAGGCCCCTTTAATAGAGAAAGGGGCTGAGATAACTGAAAATGTTGTTGGCAGACCATGTGACCTTTCTTCGCTTTTTGTTGGGATGTGACTAAACTGGGTTAGGAGGGAACGCAAGCATGTGACTTTCTTTTGCTTTCATGGGGATGTGACCAAAGTGAAACGTGTCTTTACTTTCGGTCAGCTGTTTAGATGGCAATGTTGAGTCTGAATTATCAGGACAACTTTTCTTTCCCAATTGAGGAGAAAAACAATGAGTGAAGCCTTCTTTTTGACAAGGATCCAATGCTCTTTATGCAAATGGGTCCTGAGCATCTTGGAGCAGTGAACCGTATGGGTACCGTCGAAAGGAGGTTGTTGTAGTTGATACCATTATTCAACCAAAAACCAGAGCCAAGATAGACTATCACAACTCAATAGTCATAAAGTTGATTACAGATTGAGCCAATCCCAACAAAGTCATTTAACATTCACTCTATATCCATAATATTGTGTCATTGGATGAATGGGGTCACCTATCCTTCCTGAGAGATCTCCCTACTTATTACTTCAATATAGTTATTATGATGATATTGAATCATGGTACAGAGTCTTTCTCCATGAAAATGAGTCTTTTAGTCATTCTTGGTTCTTTTCATTTGACCGCAAATTTAAATCAGTTATTCCATCCTAGCTCTTTTGATGGTGGAGTCAAACATGGCCATCCCAGAAATATTATCTTGTGATCTTATAGACAAGTGACATACTTTTCCTCCCAGTATAAAGTAAACCACCATACTAGTCAGTATCATGCCCTCTTAGTAATTATGTCCAACTACAAAGTGGTGATCTAGTATTGCCAACAATACAGCCACTCGTCAGTATTGCTAACAACACAGTCACTCGTCAGTATCTAAGTGGTGATCCAGTATTGCCAACAACACAATCACTCGTCAGTTCCTTGGTAAGTGGTGGGATTCGTCAAGCAACAACGAATCATTGAGCAAGTCAAATTAGAATTTCCAGTCAATGTCCCATCTCCAGTTCAGAAAATTCAACAAAGTAATCCAGTTCCAACTCCCCCACAAGGAAGCCCACTTCCTCTTACTATAGTTAGACGTGGAAGCCCACTTCCTCTTACTAGAGTCAGACTTGGAAGCCCAATAGTTAGTTCTTCTGGGCCTTCAAAAACAAAATCTAAGGCCAAGTCACACAGTTCTTGTTAGCATTGCTAGCCCAGGCAAGTCAAGAAGCTAATGATGAATCTTGAGACGAATCAACGACAACAGCCTTCACTGAAGTAAACTCCCCAAGGAACCCATACGGTTCACTGCTCCAAGACGCTCAGGACCCATTTGCATAAAGAGCATTGGATCCTTGTCAAAAGGAAGGCTTCACTCATTACTTTCTCCTCAATTGGGAAAGAAAAGTTGTCCATCTAATAACTCAAACTGAACATTGCCAGCTACACAGCTCACCGAAATTAAAGACAGCTTTCACTTTGGTCACATCCCCACCGAAAGCAAAAGAAAGTCACATGGTTGCTTTCCCTCCTAACCCTTTATTCACATCCTAACAGAAAGCAAACAAAGGTCACATAGTTTACCGACTCACCCAACATTTTGAGTTATCTCAGGTCCTATCTCTATAAAAGGAACCTTCACAAATATATTCACACACCTTCAGACAGAGAAAACTTCGGACCTCTCTCATTTGAAATCCTATCTCCACTACTTCCTATCTCCACTACTTGTATTATTTTCAGTTTTCCAATTGAGTAATGTACCATTCCGAATCAAGATTCTAATAAGTAATAAGTCTTCAAATTCTAGTAAGTGGACGTTACTTTGCTTATACTTTTATTACTTTAATCTTTAACTTTTCTATTTCTGAAACTTACTTTGACATAAGCGTAATGATGTACCATTCCGTTATCTGTGTACTTAACGTATCCCCCAATGTTCCATGTCCCAGTTTTCGGAAAAATCATGCAGTCATGTAACCGTGTCATGTTATTGTCCTGTAACCGTGCTTCTTAGTCATTCTATAAGAAGACACTGCTACTGTCCTCACGCAATTAACTTTGGAACTGCGTTTTTTCTTTTCCCTTCTCTATCTAAATAAAAACATAATACCTCCATCTACCGACTCTATTAGTCCCAACAAGCAGGTATGTTAACGTACAGTCTAACCTCCTTTTCAACCACAAACAAGAATAACTCCATGTCCTCTACTCTTGATGTATAACCAAAGTAGTTCCTCTGCTTCTTAAAGTTTTCTATACTTGGCAGAATGTTCAAGCCTACAACAACAACAGCAGAACCCTCGATCATTGGGCCGGGGGTGATTGGAGACAGACCTAACCTTTGACAATATTTGCACAAAGTGGCTACAATATTTGCACAAAGTGGCTACTCTCAGAATACCACTGAAACAGTGGCCCCCCTAAACCTCCAAGAACCGAGGTGGTTCAAGAACGTTTTGTTGCAGAACCATGCCCCCAAATCAAAGCCAGAAGGCATCAGGGAAGGCAGGCCTAGAACCTTGTCCAATTTACTTGAAGGTTTTGTCCCCATGGATACATTTCCTTCGTTGGCTCTATCAAAAAGACCATATATTAGTTGAGTCTCAGGCAAATTTCGCCATTTCCTTAAGTCTCAGCCATGACCTCCTTGACCTTTCTCTACTCCTTGAGTACCCCAGTGTGAATCAACTAATTCTAAGTTGCAGTCATTGCCTACAGCAAAATAACCTCAAAAGACTTCTTCTCGTGTTGTGCCGCTTCCAGAATCGCCACAATGCATTCATTCTTAATGAAGATAGTGTGGAGATATGCACCAAAAGTTGTTATCACTGTCCACCACCAAAAACTTTTCTTCCCGATATAAAGCTCCATACGTAATTCTCCTCATTTAACTTCACCCCTCTCTGATTTCATCATCTTACACCAACACCTGTGAGCCCTTAAGAAATGTTATCAATATTTACCAATTTGCAACAAACAAAAATACCACCAAAATGATCAGCAGGAAGAAATCTGCAACTAGAACCCATGACACTGACATTATCCACAAATCCAAGAGCCACCAATAAACCACTAGCATGGCGATCCAGACCTTTTACTTCATTCATATATGAACAACTTTAAATTTTTAACACACTTTTCAAATACTTTTTCTCACTACTCGCCAGAATAAATTACTTTGTCACCTTACAAATTCAATGGTTCGTCATTGAAACCTTTCTCAATAAACATTCATGTCAAGCTTGAGATAAAGAAAACATTTAAGGCTGCCAACAGGGCCGTTTTCAGGGGTGTCGAATGCCTATAACTGCCTCTTCAATGAACGCTCGTTTTACAAATGCACTGTATTAAATTCTCATATGATAGAGCATAGTTCAAGACAGAATTTCTAAGACTTTTTCTGCTGATATTCTGATGCAAATTTTTGCATTTCCAGTGTTGTTGAGTCAGATATTAAAGAAGTCCACAAGGAAAAGTAGAAAAGCTAGCACATTCTCAAACAACGCATTTCCAGCCCTGGGTTACTTAATAAAAATATTATTGCTGCAATGAGTCCATGACTGAGAAAAATGCAGAAGTGATTTGGGACGGTGTAGTTCAGAGATTGATGCATCCTGCCATACATAGCTATGGGAGAAAAAAGATATTAAATGGATTTTCTCTCATGCTTAAAAGCTAAATGCAGAATCGAACATAGAAGTACCTTGAATTTATTATCTCAGCCAACAAGCCCAATGTAATGGCAAAGAATAGTGGATGACTGTGAAATCTTCCTTGCAGTTTGTTTTGTGCCTCAGATTTTGATTGGTCATCTGCAAATCAATTTACCAAGTTCTTACCAAAACTGGCTTATGGAAAATTCAATAACCTGCTACAACTACACAGTTGTGAAACCTAAAGTTCTGCAAACCACAACATATGGCCACAAAGTAGAATCGTGTGTAAAAGCGTGGGCATAGAAATTGAACAGAGTGCGTCTTCTTGATATCGTCCATTCAATTCTGTCCTGGAACATTTTGTTCTTTACATAACCGCGACAAATTCCTATAGTAATTTTGCTCCATTTATAGAGGAAACATAAGGAAGTTTCATAATTTCAAGAAATTGTTGTTTAATAAATTAGAATAAGATGCATAACAGTTGTTTAATAAATTGTTGATCTCTTTTTCCGTTTTTCGCTGTCCTTCTTCGATTCTTTTTTTCCTTCTATATCAAGAACACCCTAGGAACTATCTCTTGTGGATCTACCATGTGGGGAGGGGGAGGAGTGTTGCACTAACACACACATTGCAGTTGAATTAAAGGGAAAGCGGAAAAAAACTGCACGCAGTTCTAAGAGAATTGTGAGGGACATCCACCATTTCAAGTCAAACGCAAAAAGAACAAGATGTGAATGATAAGAAACAATTTGTACACAAAAAACTCACCATAGTCAGCTGACATATTCCTAATGGATTCGAAAAGGTCTATGCCTTCAGAAGTTAATCCCCAGCGGTTTGGAGCAGGGCCTGCAATTAATGCACATGCTCTCTCTTCCGTGTCCTTCAAGAAAACCTGTCCAGCAACATACCAATGAGACACATATGTTAAATCAAACATTGGAAGAAACCACTAAGTAATCAACCTTCCAGAGGCATTATAAAAATTTCAATTTCCAAAGTACTAATAAAAGATAGAATAGCATCACTTCTCACTTGTTGAAACTGCAGATCATGTGGAAATGGTCTATATGTGATTGGGCTATACTCATGAGTCATCTTCAAATCTCCTGTTGCACTAACTGTGCCCAGGTAATCAAGTATACAGGTCTCTATATCCTCCTCTGAGAAGTCCCCGACAATGCTTACCTGATGAAAAAATAGGCATATTGAGATGGGAAAAAAATTACTGTGTTTTAGATGTGATAATCCTTACAATATCAAATATGAGAGAATTACGCACCTCCATATTTTTACTGACAAATTGATTCATCACTGCCTCTCTTACTGATTCCAATGTTAGGTTCTCCAATGATTGTGGAGTAGGTTCAACAAAACGCTCATCTCCATTCAACATTGCTATAAGAAGCTTGTGAGCGATTGAACGTTCTAAGCTTTTGGGAATGGAGCGATAATATGACAAATATAACTGTCTTGCACGATCGAAAGCATCTTCAAGCCATACACTATGCTGCATGTCAGCAACAATGATTAAGCAACTGATGGAACATAGATGATAGCACTCACAACTAAACAAGTTAGCAAAGAAAGACACCGTAACTAAGGCAGATAAAAATCATCTAATTTTAACATACGGCGTATATATAGGTGAAGCTTTGTTTGACATCCTCAAACATGGGCTTTTTGAGATGAATACGTGGGCCAATATACAAGTATGGACATAATTGAGTTAATTTCTCAGATGATTGCTGCATGAATAAATACACACACACACACAGACATATATGTGTACATAAAGGCAGCCCAAACGGGCATGCTCTGGGCCTGGAAAATATTATGCGAAAAACAATTAGTTGCACGAAGTGGGAGCAGGTGCTGGAGCTAGTATGGGGAAGCGAGAACCATATATACATACAGAAAAACATATACCTAAAAACACATATACCTATGTAAAACTAAGATATGCGTGTCAAATTTAGCATTTTTTTAGGATTAACTGGTGTCTACAAATGCCTTTTGTGCAAATGTAAGTCACATTATGTCCACATTAAATAGCAAATACTAGAACAAATTTCAATTAATGTTTTCATTTATTTATTTTTTTTGTTGCTTCATATATTTTCTTGCTTGATAGCTATTCTTTGAACTTCATATATTTTCTTGCTTGAGAGATTCTATGCGTCATATATTGAGAATGTGCCCCATTCTCGATTAGGCTGAAGTTACTAGAAGATTTTGACTTAGGGAGCAGACAATGAGGTTATTGGGGGATTCATCACACCAAAATGAGAAGAAGAAATAAACCCTCTGAGATAAAATAACTAAGTGCATGAAAACTGTAGTGGGCCGAAATAAAACAGCCCAAATGGGGCTCAGTGGAAGAGCCCAAAAGGATCAAGGCCCAAAGGGAGTATCAAGCCCGGTAGAGGAATGATATGCTATGGGCCATCCGAGACAAACCGGTGTCTCGGCCGGAATGAACCACCAACCGGACGAGTAATCCGAGACGAATCATATCCAAGATGACTCGGAGGGATGATCCGAGATACCGGAGGCGTCATGTGTGACATCACCCGAGGCGGTTAACACTCACAACAAACTTGGGAAGGCACATGTGCATGCTACAGCTGTCCCTACGTCAGCATGACGTTACCCGAAGCGGTTACGCTACGTGCCCAAGTCTCATTGGAGGACCCGTGCATGCGATGATTACAGATCTGGCTCGTGATGCTCGGTGATGTCATCCGAGCCAGAATGACTGATTTGCCCCTATACTTGGGGAGCCTATATATACGAAGTGAAGGAGCCCTACAGAGGCACACAACACTTTCTCTCTCAACTAATACTCTCTCTGGTACTTCTCTATCTCCGATCTCTCACTAGACCGTCGGTGTGCCTTCCCTGGCCACATTTCGGCCAGGCTTGGCACTAACGCCGGGTGCTACGTGTGCAGGAGTACCAAGGAGGCCTTGCTCGTTACTCACAAGGGTCAAGTGAAGGTTCAGAGGTTCGTCTGGAAATTCAGGACACCACAAAAACCAGAGACAACTCTGTGTAATTGTCAAAGACAACCTTAAGACACATTGTTAGGGGTGGACGCAGCTAAAGCCTGGTCCCAATGGTGGGCCACCATGCAGTTAAACCCTAGTCCCACGGTGGGGCACCATCTCACTTTTCCATGACTTACACTAGTACCCATTTGAAATAATAGTACGTCTTGAAAGCCTCACCTGATTTTTGGTAACTACACTAGTAGTAGTACCACTATGTTAGATATAAATTCTCATTTTACCCATCGAAATATTATACTTGTGTCCCTCCTCAATTATTTAAAAAACAAGCCCTGCCTAATAATAACCAAGATCTCACATTTTTCCTCTACTCTATCTCTGCTCTCGCAATTTTTCGGTGCTCCCTTCCCCCTCGACCACTCGTGAGTATTATAACACCGACGAACAACTCTAGACCAGGGACCACCACTCAGAGCTCCTCCAGACTCTCTCCTCTATAGGTAAGTCGACTAGATTCTGCCTCCCTCTTTTTTCAAGATCTAAGTGAAAGATGTAGGTAATTTCATTTATGTTGATTTATAGGTCATTTTTGGTGTTTCTAGATCAATAATCTCAGGTTAGGCTTTTGATATGCTCATCTATGTACATAATCTAGTGATTAGTAAATAGGCTTTTGAGGTTGTAATTTTTTAGGGCTTTTGACTTCTTTAACTTATGTGTTGTCAATATGCCAAAACTGGTAGTTTGGCAGATTTTGTGCCGCCAGGGGGTACTGCTGTTGAACCCATACGTTGGTTGCACCCATTTGACCATCTCTTTGAGCCTAAATAGGATTGTATAATCCACGTTTTAGCAGGCCCACTGTGTGGGAGATCCCTATTCCAGAAGGGGGTGTTCTCCTCTGGTTGCAATTCATTTGATTAAGCCTTTTTCAAAAGTAGACTCCCATTGAAGCTTTTCCAGAAGTGATATTATGGAAAAATCCATTTGGTTCCCACTCTGTTATGTGTACTATGCCTAGTTGAGGTAGTCATTGCTTAGCCAAGGGGGATGTCCGTTTGTTTGAAGGAGAGGTGCATGATACGTTTTTCAACAGTAACTTGGATCATTTCAACAGCAACCAACATCAGAGAAGAGATGCCATTTGGTTGATGCTTTTATAGCCTCATTTTGTTATTTACATGTGTTTCAATTCCCTCTCATCGATGGTCTAGAAACACATCTCATTTGCTTAACACATTTTGTTGTAGCCATTTGGCCTTTGAATGTTCTTTTCATTTTCTTTTTTGTTTCTTTTCCTTTGTTTCCTCTCTGGAGTATGCCCCTTGTAAGCTGATATTCAGTTAGCCTTTTTATATTTTGAACTGATTTACCCAAAAATAATAATAATAATATGCCAAAACTAGCACTTTGGTTCCGCTAGGCAAGTTAAATGCGTAGACACTGAAGGGAATGGAGAATTTACATATTTATGGAATTATGGTTCCCATTTCAAATATGGGGCTGGTTTTGGGGGCACATAAAAACACACATAAAAGGACACTCCATCTCAGCCCTTGGTTTCAATGGCTGAGATTAAAACTTAACAAAATAACTCCTCTCTCCCAAAAGATGTCCACACCCTAAAATTACTCATCTTCTTCCCCAAAATACCACTGCCACCAAACCCTAACCCTAGCCGCTGCCCCATATTAACCTTCGAGCTGGCCTCCCGACCCTCCTCGCCGTTGCTGGTCTCATGCTCCACCATCACCAGTCAGTCCCTCATCTCTCCATCGCGATCAAGCTCATCTCTCCACTCATTACCTCGAATTAGATCGTGATGGAGCTTTCTCCCTCGCGATTTTCATTTTGAAATTGAGTCGACAAATTCCCAACCTTTTTCATGATTTTGATAGATTTGGTCTTGGACGTTTCGAGAAGAATTTTGACATTAAAAAAGATTAGGTATCTTATTCCTCGATCTTACTATTTTGTTTTGTTTTTGTTTTCCTGCCAATCAGGACCAGCTGGATCTTAGGGAAATTGTTTCATGGGTTTTACCTACTGATTTGCAGGTTAACAAGCTATCTTTCTTGTTCCTTGATTGGAAGTGTGGGAATTGAGATCTGTTCTTTGACGATTTTCTTTTGGAGCTTGGATCAGATGTGGAGGGGGAGAGAGAGAGTGTGTGCAATTCTTTAAGATTTAATCTCAGCCATTGGTTTCAAGGGCTGAGATGGATTGTCTTTTATGTGTCCGGCTTTATACATGCTCCCTCCTACTGAAATATAAGCAAGGAAAAAAAGAGGGGAAAAAAGTGAAATGCCTCCAAACTTCCAACCTCTACTACCCTCGGGAAAAAAAAAATCACAATCAAAACTTCACGAAGTTACGCAAAAATAAAATCTCTTTACCAACATAACCAAGTTGAGGCTGAGGTTACCTCAAGAACCATATGAAGAAGCTGGAAAGCTGCACGCATCCCATTGTCTCTTAAAGTAAAACGGAACTCCATGCAAATAAATTCTTCAGTAGACTCCAATGAGCAATTTATGAGGTGATTCACACAAAAAAGCTCTACCTGCAAACCCATATTAAACTTAAGAAAGGAACTCAAAAACAAGGATAGCATATTAAAAAAAAAAAAAATTCTATAAAGTTCTAACCAGCATCTCTAACCAGCATCATTTTTTTTTATTGCAAGTAATATAGTTTTATTGAGAAGGCATCAAGCGGATGCCACCCATGTATGAAAGATATCGAGGAATGAAAAAGAAAAGATAAAAATAACAGAAGACCTATACCACCTCTATCTTAACAAAGAGACAAAAATATGAGATACAAAGTGAATTTCAGGAACAAGTTGCCTACAAAAAGCAAAGAAAGAATAAAGCTCCAAAACCGTTAGAAGGTTACAACTCACAACCTGCACTCCAATCCTACCAATCATACACTTTGGAATTCTTTTAAAGGGAAGGACACCAAGACCCAAAAGGTAATCAAATAGCAAATCATATCCCACAAACATTCAAAATCTTCCTCCTTATCTCCAAAGACTTTAGCATTCTTTTCCATGCAAACTAGATACCTCTAAACTTGCCCTCTAACTAAGATCGTCCTCCTTATCTCCAAAGACTATCGTTCTTTTCCAACTATGTTGCCAAACCACCTTGCAAACTACATACCCAAGAAGACTAACTAAGACCGAAAGCCCCTTAATCAATCACAAACATATGAACAAATTAACAAAAGAAAAAGACCCTCAGCCAATTTCCCCCAACAGAAACAATCTCTGCAATAAGCCAACAACAATCGGAAGGGTAAAATTATGGGGTTAGTACTCTCCTCACCACTCCTGCAGGTGCCATAACATTGTAGAAGGAATACAGCCACCAACATTGTAGAAGGAAACATCCACCATCAACAAAGCAAAAAATTTAACATGTATTCATTTGCATACAAAATCCCCTTGAAAGGATCAAAACGCTGTACCAAGGTTCCGGTATGAAGAAGGTAGAATGTGGTACTACACCACATCCCCTAAATCATGGTACAATGGGGTAGGGTTCTATGCCTCAGAATATGAAAAAATGTAACCCTTCTGGATGGTAAACATCTAATATAACTGCTAATTATTTCTTTTCTTATTTCTGAAGAACACCTTTGCAAGGGTATTTTGACCATTTATTAACATTTTGTCTTATAAAGCTATGTTTTCGCTAGATTTTTACTGAAATAAATAGGAAAATGGTGGGATCACATAGGATCACTAAATTCATCGTCCCGGAATGGATATTGTAACCATGTTTTGGTACCTGTGTTACAATACAAAAGTCCCTAGGGTATAAATGTTAATTGAGTAACATAGTGTGGTACACTTGGATTATCACTACTCGAATCAGATCAAGATTTGCAAGAGGAAACTCTCGACGAATGAACAACCAAGAAAAACATCATCAAGAATTGGCGGGAATTTGGCTAAATCATTGAAATTGGAATTCAAAGTGATCAAGGCCAATAAGAAGAAATCATAAAAGTGGCCAATAAGACATGGGATCAAGAAGACCTATATAAACGGAAATAGTTCAAGGATTCTTTCCCCATTAGGGAAACTTATATGATAATTTAATAACGATGGCATTGGTGGTAGCAAAGTAGTACTAATGCAAGAGACTCCTGCAAATAGGTAACAACCAAATAAAGAATGACAAATTGCTTCATAATTAAGCCAACTGTAGCTTGAAAATGCATAACTCCAGTCATAGTGATTGCACCAGAACAAACAAAACTATACCTTATATTCAAATCAATTAGGGTCTGCTACGTCGTAATGATAATAATATGACAAAGCATATCTCATCCAATAGCAAAGAAGCATAAAAACACAAAACACAAACACTGACGTTGATTTATGTACCTGCTCCCTTGAAAAGTTGCCAACACGACCACCCTCACTAAGAGTTCGAACTCCCAAAACAACAGCACCCTTTGAATTAGGCATTTCAGCTGCTCGGCCACCACCAACTATAAGTCGCATAACACCTCCCTTGGTCTCACTTCTCGACACCTATCAATCATATAAAGAGGCAAACATGGTAAAATTAAGGTCTAAAACCAAGGGAAGGGTTTCTCCTAAATGCCTCTACCAAGGAACGCTCAAGTGCACAAACTAATCCAATTAACTTAATCCCCTGATACTGACAAAGAAAGAGATTAATTTCACTACTATTGCTTGTTAGGAACTCGAAGAACGTGATTTGTATACCTTGTAATTTACAGCAATTCCATTTGACAGACGCCGCTGAATGATACCTGTTTCCGTGTCATAAATTTTAGTGCCATTTTCTGGAGCTATAGGGATGAAAGATGGCCTACGCTGCGACCGTAGTTCCAGCAACTGTGAGGAAGTTATTAACTCTTTAGGAACCTGAAGCTGCAAACCATGAGCAAAGGAATAAGTTAGCATCAGCATATGAAAAATATGTTCAAGTCCAATCAAGCAAAGTTGGCAGCAAAGGAAACCTCCGGCTCAGGCTCTATGGGTTCCTCCAACCCTGATCTAATAGCAGCAGTTATTTCACTTGGTGTTATCTCAAACTCAGTTTCACCTATTTCATCAACGTGAACTTTCTTTGGAACACATGCAACAATAGCTGCAGGATGTGGTGCAGATGGCTTTCCGAAATCGGCCACGAATTCTAACACCTTGGCACCAACAGAATTAACCTGCAATCCCAGATATTTATTAACCTAAAATCTTAAGTTTATCAACATTGTAGAAAGAAAAGTAAGCACAGGATCAACTGTAATTACAAGGCGGCGCTGAACAAGTACAAAATCACTTGAAATTAAAGTTAACACTACAAAAACTGTTCATTATCATTGTCCTAACCAAAGGAAAAGAAAAGGTCATTAGCTCTGTGAAATGATCTACACTATCTCATGAAAGAGATGACGTCAAGGGTTATGTTATTGACATATCAGGCAAAATCAAAATGTGAGCACCAGATCCTACATAATGATCCTAAATACATGTGCTAGAGGACTTCTTCATACGAGAATAAACTAGGTAAAAAAATCCACCTCACATGAAAATGGTATCATTACAATCTCAAGATCATTGAAACCCCGACATCTTGACTCCTTATGGTCATTGCAGTGTCAACACAAAGTGATGGCACATCCATATGTATAACACCTAGATTTTAGGGTCTAGGCATCGATTAGGCGTTTTGTTCATTAGTTAGGAGGGGATAAGTTGACGGGTCTATTTCATAATTTCAAAAAGTTTTAGGGTTAGATGTGTAATATTAACAAACATGGGTTGTGATATCTTAACAAAAACAAAATTTATATCACTTAGATGTGTAATATTAACAAACATGGGTTGTGATGTCTTAACAAAAACAAAATTTATATCACTTACTAATTTTATGTGTTAAGTACTGAGTTTCATTTTGTTTTGAACTTTGTATATCGAACTTTGTATTTGACTAGTTACTACTAAATTTATTCTTAACTATTTTCTTCCTAGATTTATGTCATTTCTTATTCAAACTTTGGGAAAGGTGGGGAGATTTTTTTTAAACAAATACAAAACCGACTAATCTCTACTCTGCGATTGGTTTCCGCCTAGTCAGCCTACCCGCTAGGCACCACTCTTCCGCGCGGCTAGCATCTAGTGATTTTTAGAACATTGCCATCACCACATAATGAACCCTAAAGCATACGCAGACAGGTCAATGCTATCATCAATCAAAACACCATAGTTCGACAAGTGCAGTTCAACAATTCTAAATCATCAGAAGAACAGAAATTACTTCTTCCAGAGTAACTGTTCCGCTAACAGCAACCAAACTCTCATGTCCTTGTCTGTGATCCATCACTGTATGGCCAAGCGCATCACTCTCCATGATGAACTCCAAATTATCCACGGAAGACACATTATCAATCATGGCCGCCAACTGTTCACTATCTTTTAATAGTGCATCCATATAACGAGCTAGTTCACCTTTTGTGACACCAAACTCTTTAAGCCTTCGGACCTGCGCTGAACAAGAAAGCATATAATAACTAGCACCAGAATAAATGAAGATACGATAAACCTTCAGAATTGTAATCTGGTGGTACTAATATAACTTAGCAATAACATCTCCATGAACCTTCAATCGGACAAAACAAAACCTAATTTCCATCAAAGAAATCAGCATTTATAGCAACAAAGACATAAAATCTAAACCTCTTTAACAGCAACTTTTATTGCACTTTGCCAATTCTTTGGTTCAGCATTCACTGTAAGAGTAGTTACAGTGCAGCCTTCCCTTCCTGAATCACTATGATCCAATTCAATTGAGGTGAATGGTGGATTTGAACTCTGAAACAAAATAAAAAACAAAGTTGAATAAAATGAAAATGCAAATTGCGAACTTGCTAAAAGAAAGCAACGATACAGGCCACAAGTTAATAAGTACAGTGAGAAAGAAATATATTGATGGGTGTTTAAAAATCTATACTACAGTCTTTCACCAGTTTCAAAGTAAATCTTTATTAGAGAAAGCAGCTCAAGCTAGAATTCCCATGGATAAATCTAAGCCTCGTTCTTTAATTTTTTATTCTTTCAAATAATGGTTACGGAAAGAAGCCCAGAGAGAACAGCTATAAGTGAAGCATAGCTAACAAAAGTCTGCAGATCCTAAGAAGAACTTGTATATGCTAGCTGAACCAATGCATACTGAAGCGAAGTCCCACATTGCCTAGGTACTAAAGTAAACATAAAGTATACAAGTGTGAGGGCACTCTCACTTCAATAGCAAGCTTTTGGGGTTGAAAGCTACCCTAGACCATATAACATGGTACCAGAGATGGGTAGAATGCGTGTCTTAGCTTGCACACGTGAGGTAGGGTGTGAAGCGAAGTCCCACATAGCTGGATACCAAAGTAACATAAAGTATATAAGTGTGAGGGCACCCTCACTTCAATAGCTAGCTTTTGGGGTTGAGTTCTACCCAAGACCGTGTAACATATACTAGTTGTAGAATTTTAAACTACATCCAGTACACTGTATTCTTGCTGCTCCCCAAAAGAGAAAAGAGTTTTATATATTACAAGCGAGGATGGTGTGGGCCTCAAATAACATTTTAAAAAGAAGGGCTGAGCTTGTTTTTGATCTAATGGTTAAGATACAGCTCTCTAAGTTCTTACGCATAATATGAAAGTGACCGTAATTTTAAAATATATTACACAACTGCCATCAGTCCTCATTTATATGAATATATGCTATCCTATTTGGCTGTCCAACTCCTCTATCACAGCCCTATATTTGTGCCGTGTCAGCAAGTTTCATACCCACCTAACCGCTGTTACGTCTCCCTCCCTCCCTCCCTCCCTCATTCAAACTCCTCTTGGAAAAAATAATGTGGATTGTAAGGAGAAAAAAATACAGGGTGAATAGCAAATGACAATTCATGGTGGTACTAACAACTTGCAATAGTAAACTTACTGATCAGTTTCCCTCAAGTACGAAAAAAAAAGGCCACATAGATATGCCACATGAATATATCGACAAGCAAACATTTCAATCAGGAAATAGAGTACGACTTTCATTTATTAAAAAAAAGCACCTTGTATCTGGTATTAATCCGGAAATGAAGGGCAGAAAGAAATATCCTCTTCATCAGAAAATTACGCAAGTCGCCATATGTTTGGACCTTGTTAACAGGAATCTGCCAAAGAAATCATGTTATATTTGAAGAGCGGCAAAAAAATCAAACAAACAAGGGCGTGAAAAAACGGATCAACAAATCTACATAGTAATCAATCCAATCACTCCAATCCCCACACTGCTATGAAACAACGATGACCTCAACCGAAATCAATGGATATAACAAGATAGGACAAACCTGCAAATCAACGCTTCTTAGGCTATGGGGAATTAAATCAACGCTTCTAAGACAATTGCACATGTCATTATAAAAAAATTTGGGATTTGACATACCAGAACGATATACAAAATTGGAATAATAATTGCTATGATGAATCATATATTCATATTTAATTCGCTTAAATTACATGAAGGGAATCCCTTTAAAAGGAGGAGACCGAAAAGTTCAAAATATGACAAGAAATAACAAACTCTATCCCATAACGACTTGATGTTTAGATAATATCAATGGCAAACGAATTTTTCTTCATAACAACTACATATAAAGTGCTAGAGTATATCTCAGTTAATGCTTTTTGTAGTATTCTATGGTTGCTACAAATTTTCTCATTCTTGTTGTCTTGTTATTAATTTAAAGGGGATTCATTTGCTTAAAAGATTCCATCCCAGATAGTTCCCACTGCATGAGAGCAAGGTCTTGGCGTACATTTGTTGCCCCAAAAGGAGATTCCATCTTGAAACTAGGAAGGGATTTTTGCGTGTCCATTGATATAACATTTTAGGAGAGTTACAGAAGGTTGTAGAAAAGTTTTGGAGCTCATATGTTCAATGTTCCAATTTCGTATTGCAATGGAGGATTTGAATAAATCCACTTTAACCGAACAAGAAAGGTTGTAGAAGTGCAAAGCCCCCAATATTTAGTACCAAAAGAGTTTGGGAGGAGTGGACAATACATGTTTGTTGTTAGAGCTAAATAAAAGTGTTTAGGGTATATCGTTCAACACTAATACACAAATAAAATTAATATATAAGAGGAATAATACAAAAGACATAACTACCCCTCTATTATTCTAACAATCCCCCTCAAGCTGGAACACATATATCATAAATATCTAGCTTGTTACACAACAACTCTAGACGTGGTTTGAACAATGAGCTCTTGTAGACACGAAAGGTGTAGGCAACACACCATTATCCACCTTTTCACGAACTTTGTGACAATCGACCTCAATGTGCTTCTTTCGCTCATGAAATATAGGATTTGAAGCGATATGTATTTCTGCCTGATTATTACAGTACACAAAGATAGGTAGTTACTGCATACCAAAACCTAACTCCTCAAGTAAAGACCGCAACCATACAATCTCACATGTAGTGTGAGCCATAGCTTGATACTCTGCTTCTGCACTGGATCTTGCAACAAATGTTGGTATTATTCTTCTTCTCTATATATAAATGTTATCTGTGTATTAGGGTTGAACAATATACCCTAAACACGTTTCTTAGCTCTAACAACATGGTATCAGAGCATGACCACCCTAATACATATAAGCCTACTGCCGCCGCCATCATCGTCGTCATAAGGTCCAAAACCCTAACTCTACAGATTGCAACCTCAACAAATAACTTCCACAAAAAAAACCACGCACAAAAAAAAAACTAAAAAACTCTTAAAACCCTTTGAAACACCTTCAAAATCCATACCCAATGTCCGAAACTATAAACCCAAACATACCCAGTGCTCGAAATCTTTCGAAAACCACAAAATTAGATAGAAAATACCTAACTACCCCTCTTTTATTCTAACAATGTTCACGTCATTTTAGTCTAATTTTTTTCATGAGCAACAAAGAGTCTACCTTAAAAGAGATGTACACAGAGTACTTCCAACAATAAATCCGCCATGAAACGAAAGAAAATAATCCAACTTATGTACGGCAAACATCTCAATCCTAAAAAGGAATTCCCCTAAAATTAGGTGACACTAAAAACCACAAAAAGGCAAATGACATACTCCCTCCATTCCAAATTGCTAATCAATTTTGGAAATTCAAACTTTTTAAGCAGACATGCAATAATTGCATTCAATAAATGCAATAATTGCATTCAATAAATGCACTCACATTCAATAGATTCATTAATTTCCAACAATATTCCTTATAATTTAACTTTTGAATGAAATTATTGTTATTGGTAAAGGGGTTATTTTGAAGATTGAATAAATATTGTTTTGACTTTTCAAAGAGGACTAACAGTTTTGAACATCTCAAAATAGTATAAGTGACAAGCAATTTGGAATGGAAGGAGTAATATATTCCACAAAACACTCAAAACTTTCCCTAAACAATTGTTGCCTTCATGCAAACATGCCACTCAACTCAAAGCACCGCAAGAACACATATCAGAAGGGATAACACCTTCCTATTAAGACCTTAGCCCACAAAACAATTAGGAGCAACAAAACTAAATAGAAAGGAACCACATAACTAACCTTCGACAATCGATTAAACCTCAACCATACAACCAATGGTACATGCACCAATAAGTGTCCGGAATTCTCCTTGAGCCTACGTATAACACAACTAATAGCGATACAGTTTCCTTCATTGAAGCATATCATTAGCATCGGAGTCTCATTTGGGCCATTGACCAACCATAAGTTTTTGCAACACATTTGCACTCCTGATCATCTTTAGAGGTTCAAAATGTGATAGCGCACTAGAATCACGAATAAGGCAGCATCTCTTTAAATATCTTTTCCCTTCTATTGAACCTTTCCGTGTTATTTGACTTCATCTTCATCGATTTAATATGTTATTCATTCTATGACCACCAAATGAGCAAAAGCAAACAATGACTTTTTCATTTTCAGTGTGCCAACTGCTAACAAACTTCATAGCTCAATGTAAAAGACATCACCAAGAAAATATTTTTCAAAAAAAGCAAGGTGGCATTCAAATTTAACAAAACCGAAGTGGCATTAAATTGTATCTCATAACTAGATCCACATATTCTAAGCCAAAAAAAAAAAAAAAAATGTTAGGTTCTTTCCATACCTTGCAGAACATATTAATGGAGAAATTCTGAAGCAACTCATGCTGAAATATTTGGGGAGGCTTCACATTCTTATTACTCCAAGGGATGGACCAATTATGCTCAACAGGAGGGCGCTCTGCATGCCTTTCCTTTTGTAAAACCTTTGACTGCTCCGTAGAACCAACTGATTTGTCTTGGGAAAAATTTCCAGCCAGTCCTACTGGAAGCTTAGGAACAAGGAAACTAGCAATTCCACCAAATGCACTAGGTGTAGATGTTGTGACTGTCTGATTTCCTGGGCCAGTTTGCCCAAAAACAGCCTGAATAATACTAACAAAATAAATAGACAATAACAGCAACTCCCGCTCAAAGATTAGACTTAATATCATGCCCGCATTCACATATGCACTTAACTGCATCACAAACACATAGAAAAGCAGATGATATTAACCAAAGAAAATAAAGATAGCCATTGACGTACTTCAATATGGGAAACTGTCTTCGAAATGTTGTCAATGTCCCCCACAATGAATAAGGTAGCATTTGCTGGAAAGTACCAACGCTCATGAAATTTCCTTATCTTATCGGCATCCCACTTCTTAATTTGCTCTTCCAATCCAATAGGAAATCTCTTACTCAGCTTGTTTTCAGAATGCAAATGTTGTAACAACTATGCTCACCAAAAAGAAAAAGAAAACAAGCAACAGTGGTGTTATTTAGGACACATATAGGACAAAAATGGAAGGAAAGACTCGCCAATTTCCTAATTTGTATACCTGGCAATCAACACGGTATTCGATTGTATTCATCATTTGTAGTTCTGATAATATCGCTTTTCTTTCTTTCTCAACCCGAGAAGCAAGAAACTGAGGGTGAAAAACTATCTGTATCCATGAGAGAGATATGGCATGTTAGATGCACCATATTTCAGTGCATCAGCGGTGATTATTTCATAAAGGCTACTGTACTATACTAGTTCCTAAATCATTTTGTTACATCACCATGCACCTCAACATTTTTAAGGACATCGATAAATACCTCATTCAAAGCATCAAGAACAGGTGGAAGTAGATCACCATCAGAGTCCTACCATGCAATAAGCACAGAATCAGTAAAAAGAATCCATATTCTACAAAAGAACACTGCATCTTCATGTCAATAAGAAACTTAATAATTAGACTGCAAATCCAACGCTTAACAAACAAAATTATAAATTAGCTGTGATAACCATGCACTATGTGTTCTAAGCATTTCACTTTTGTGACAATTATCTACTGAACAGCTGAATTGAGAGGAAAATTGTATAAAACAGCTATAAGGCCTGCATTGTTGTTTGTTACAACAAGGGAGCCCGTAAGAGACATCACATAGATAAGATGAATAGAGCTAAAAAAAAAAAAGGATATTGAGGACTGAGGTGGACATGTGGTAAAACTAGGGGAAGTAGGATTAGAAATGAGAACATAATGAACAGGTAAGGGCAGTGCCAAACTGAAGTTACACTGAGAAAGTCTAGGGTGATTTGGTCACATACACCTGCAGGCCAGTAAATGCAGCAGTAAAGATGGTGAAAAGGGGATATTAATTTAACAAACTTCAATGATAGTGAAACCCTTGACAGAGTAGAATGGAGAAAAAGGATTCATGTAGCCAACAAGTTAACTGGCACACAAGGCTTGGTTTATAGCTAAATAGATAATGCAATTAGTTGGTCAAGAAGAAGCAAGGAAAGTAATTTGTATGTCGTTTAAAACATGCATATAAATATTCGCACGCAGGGAAGAGGAAATTTTTACAAGACAATCTTGTAACAAAAAATAAAACTAAAAAGCAACTCTGACAAGAAAAGCGCATTATACTATACCCTAGATTCAAGATATACATCATAGTTCTTTGACACAAACATTGGAGCCATGAAGGAAAACACTAGAAACCTTTGTACAAGTTGGAGAATGAATGTGATACACGGTATGATGGAAATCTGTGTAGGCATTTGAACGTGCCCCTGTCCCAAGAAGTTTCTCACGCTTCTTACTTCCAAGGAATGCAACATGCTCAATCATATGTGCAATGCCTTGCTCATCATCATCTTCATCAATAGATCCCACATGAACTTTCATGTGAGCTTCAAACCTAAAATTGCACAAAGAAAACAATCACAATGAGGGAGAGGAAGGGTTGTGCGTACAAGATACATGTAAAGCACATATAAGGAATCACTCAATGATATAATTAGAATGGTTCAACGATAGAACGAGGTCACTCTCAACTATTTTTGAACTTCATCTTTTAAATCATCGGCTAGCCACTCCCTACATTTCTCCTTAATCAAGTTGCTATCCCTTAACATGTATTCCAAGTACAAAATACCAGAAGTAGGATTTGAAATGATGGCCGTTTTACGTGACGGCATTTTTGCATCTGAGAATCTAAAGTTTTTTCACGTGTAGAAGAGGAATAACCTCACAAAAATACAAAATACCAATTGTAGAAGAACGTCGTGGGCTTGAGAAAGGAAGTGAAGGGGGAGACTAACTGCTATGCAGAATTTGTCGATGTAACGGTAATCCTGAGGGTGAATATCGACTGGGATGATCAGATACTGCACCACAACACGACGAACAATGCCCATATGATTTTCTATATCGCCGTTATTCTACCCCATAACTGAAACAAACCCAAAAATGCCGTCGCGTAAAACGGCCATCATTTCAAACCATGATAGTTACTATACCACCGATAAATACCAGTTACTATTATTTGCATTCCCCATCAATTGTGCGAATGACATGGCTTCTACAATCATTTGTTGTAGGTCTGCTAACAAAAAATCAAGGTTACCAATACCAGTTATCTCGCATCAAACTATGATGGCTTGTATGTATGATTCAGACCACTCTTTGACCTTTTTATCTTTCAAGTCTCTCCCACGTGCTCCAACTTTTCCTGAAGAACATCTATATCTCACTTTCATCCTCAGTTTGTCTCAATTTTCTTCAACAATTTTCACACCACTATTTGATCATGCACTCTTTTTTTGTATGTTACTGGATAAGATTACATCAAAATCCCTCAAACAAAAAGTGCATTAATCAAAAGACAGAATTTTATGTAACACCTAAAGAACAAATAATAGAGTGCACTCTCATCAAATAGGGAAGCGAATCACTTAACTTTTTCTTCCTCACCTCTCTTCTTTTATTTTGGCCAGGGATAGGATCTTAGTGAGTTAGTTATTTAACTACTACTTAGAGTGCTGATCCTGCTCTATAGCTCAAACCAATATCTTACAACACAAAGTAGTGCTACACAACTGCTGGGCCAACTTACCAGGTATCTCATTCTCTCGCCTGACCTCATTTTCTCCAGTTTTATGATTGGACAAACTTCACTTAACCCTCTGTATTTTGGGCTTGGTGCGGATTGCCCCATCATTTCAAACGAGCACATTAGCCCCCATGGTTTATGGATCCAAGTGAACTGTTACAATTTCCATTCAACTTGATAGAATCTTAAATTCACGAGCCTACATCGAGAATATGAATCAAAGAAATGAGTAAAATAACTTAAAATGACATTTTAACCATGCCCTTCATCTTCCACCTCCGACCATAACCCTTACCACTAACACCAACCAGCACTGTAATATCACAGAGTCTATTACATGGAGTCACAAAGAAAAATGAGCATAGCAATTGGTAATTAGGAATTTTACCATCTCATCATCTTTGTTATTATCAAGAGGGTTCTGTAGCTTTGTGTTAGACGGCAATATAGCCTGCAAAACTCTTAAAGCTAAGACTATGATCAAAGTGACATAATTATAGAACATCCAAGGCATGTTACACCTCTGAAGCACGAACACTTCGCGGAGGTCGCATACTGGTGTAAAATACTTTTTGGACACCGACACTCTTTAAACATGTGTTGGACACTCAAATTGAAAGCATCCTATTTCTTCTCACTGGTTTTGCATTTGGAGACACCGCAAACACTCTAGATTATGCTCTGGACACCCTAGGACACTTTATGAACACTCACCAGACACTTGATGGACACTCATGTGTGGGGGGTTAACTAAATAATAAACATTTGTTAAACTTAGGGACATTGTTTTTTGGTGTGATAGAACGGTGGTTCATTGATTACAAAGACACAAGTAAATGAGTAAACAATTTATTTTACAACACTTTTGTAAATTGCATAATGATAATTATAAAAAGGCAATATATGTAAATTAGTTCTAACATGAGCCTAACTTTTATTATTGCAATTTATCTAATTAGCCTAGTTTTGAAATTTGCTTGTCAAACTGTCAATGTCATGTCCCATGTTCGCGTCCAGTGTTTTAAATAGCGATAGGCGCACCGAGGCGCCATGGTCCCCTGGAGCTTTAAGCGCTAAGCACAAGGCGAGGCGCGCGCCTTTTGAACGCGAGGCACACATTTTTTTAGAACAAGTAGAATTCAAATATAGGTAATACTTTCAACACAAGCAAACACATATAAAACATTCAAATGTCATAAAAACATAAAATATAACATGTCAACAACGGAATAGTTTTAGAGACACAACAAAATGTTTAACGGCAATTAAATCTAGAGTCATGGTTGTCATAGTGTCATGCATAGGCATTCATCATCATCCTCAACACCAATAACTTCATCTTCACTATCATCATTTGATTTATATCCTTCCACATCTTCTGCTTCCTCCTCATCGGACTCGTCCGTTTCTCCACATTCCCATTATTCAGAAGAAAACAAAGGCAGAAACAGAAACAGAGTAAGAAGAAGAAGGGAAAAAAAAAATCAGACCTGAGTGTAAGAAAAAAGAGAGAAGAAAGAATTTTTCTTTCCTGATATGTTCTCAAAAAACAGATCATACACTTACGTGGAGGTCATGTACTCTTCATAGAAAAAGTAATCTATAATTTCAGTACCAAAATTTTCTCTTTTTTTTTTTTTTTTCCTGATTCTGCTCAGAGTCGGACTTTGACGAAGAAGAAGAAGAAGAAGAAGGGAGGAGGAGGAGGAGGAGGCGGAGGAGGAGGAGGAGAAATAGTTGTTACCTGGTAAAGAAGGTAGATATCAGACTGCTGGAACTCTTCCCCTTCGAACTGCTTCGAATGATTTTAGGGTTTGTCGATCAGATTGCTAGATGTTTTATGTCGACAATGTGTGTAGCTTTACCAAAACTTTATCTGGTGCACTTGGCACATGGTGTTTTTATCAAGATGAAGGGCTAGGATGTAATCTAGGCAAAAAAACACAAAAGCGCGCGCCTCGTGCGCCTTGCGCTTCAGCGCTTAATGGTTCTGCGCTAATCGTAACCCTATGAAGCGCTACAGGTGTGCCTCGCCTCGCCTTGCGCTTAAGCGCAAGCTTAAGCGCGCTTTTTAAAACACTGTTCGCGTCTGTAGTACATATTTCCGCGTAAAGCTTCAAATTTCACCCAACTTCGTAATCCAATCCCGCACCTCCTTGGACCAAACAATGGAGTATTCCAACCACCAAACCTCGCAACCAAACATCATCGAACAAAGAAATTGAACTCTAATCTGGCAGGATTCTGGGCACTGTTTCATATCGTTGCACTGAATCAAGTAAATGTCGTGTCACAAGCCCGCCAAGCCCATGAAGTCTCTACGCACGAAGCCCAGCCCTCCAAATAATGAAAGCCTGAGGGGTTGGGCTTGTGTATTGACTTCACAGTCTTACCCGGCCCGGCCCGGCCCAACCAATGATGACCCTTAGTAATGTTCCATGAGTAATGCAAATAGATAAAGGGACAAAAAAAAAGAAAAACAAACTGGTAAAAAAAGATTCTAATTTCTAAGTACTAACATTAACAAGAAACTCATTATCAAGCATCATCAAATCAGTAACAAATCATCTTCCTATCAGAAGTTTCAAGCTTCAAAAGAGTAGATCTAAGTTCACAAAACAAGTGGAGAACAGTAACCATAACTCCACTGCAAAACAGTTACTATGACTTACTTTACCGGTCCATTACTAAATGACATGGCTTCTACATTCAACTATTGTAAGTTTGGTACCGATAACAGTTACTTCACATCAGTTTCTGATGGCTTGTAAGTTGATGAGAGGAATTCAAGGTTAGGGGTATCACCTAACTTTTCAACCAAGCTCTAACTCATGGATTTCCTTTATAACCATCAGCTTCAAGGGTTACGGAAGAAGCCTAACCAATCCAGGTATATCACAACTAGATAAGGTTCAAGCGATGGATCCTATAGAAACAACAAACAAGCCCGAGGCAGATCCAAATCCTTATGCAAGTCAACAATAAAGCAGCGAAGGAACAGCACTAGGGGGAAAAAACAGCACATAAGAGAGTGGATCCTTGAAAGAGGTTCCCAGTTGGCCGAAGCTTAACACTGAGTACCAAAGGCATATCAGCAATCTTATTGTCTTCTCAGAGAGACCATGTCACCAGCAAGAGAAATAAGATCATAAGCATACTTAATTTTTTTTTGGCCATTTTCAAATATTAAATTATAACTCATATCTCCACACTATTCTACTTTGATGTAGCTGTGAAAATTGCAGCAGATAAAAATGTTTATAGGTACAAAAAAGACTAATATATCACGCGTGAACATGGTTATTGCAGTTCCTCGGGTTGTGTGTTACCTGTTTGCTGGAACCTTATTTGGTAAAATAAGATAGCGAAGTCCATTCCTCAATTGTCCCCTATATAACTTTGGATGTGAAGGAAGTTTTGAACCCAAAATCCTCTCCAATTCTGTTCTTTCCATCTCAAGATCCAACGAATCAAGACTTTGTTCCTCTACAACACCACCTGGCATGATAGTACTTGCTGCATGTGGCTCATCTGGACCCACAGTTGCATGTGGAACGTGAACTTGCTTTACCTAAGCACAAACAGGCCAATTGTCAGTCAAACAATTTGTCTTGCAAGCATGGTCAGAAAAACCAAACACATTCTAGTATGCCACGAAAAAACCTTCAAACTAAATGCTAACTAGACATCAATAAAGAGAATTTCCTGAATGCCAAAAAGAAAGCAATAATCCAATATAATTGAGAATCCCACAAAATCGGATCATGTAAAAGGCCCTTTAGGTCAAAAGAAAATATTATATCTGAACAATTAGAAACATCTCTTTCAAGCAGTCTTCCACAATAAACGTCATGCATTGGCAGCACTGCAAAACTGCTATAACTGATATACGTGCATAAATGCTTCGAGAAGCATTTCAGACATGCTAACAAACAGAAACCAAGCATTCAAGCATAACTGCTTACCAAATATTCATACTACATCAGCCTTTTAAACATATAAAACGCACCCGAAACAAACAAATCTTAGATAAGATAAAAATATTTTCATCCAAAAGAGTTTTCCAATTCCAGGAAATACATGCAACCCAGTTACACAACCAGGTTTGGAATGGCAGTATGAAAGAAGTCTTGTATAATAACACATTCACCCAACACTTAAAAAATAACATCCTCACAACCATTTATGTGCTTGGACCTCTTATGTGAAAGAACCTATAACGGTAACTCTGGACATCAAAAAGTGACAACAGATGCCTTCCCTATCATCATCCTCCCAGCAGTTACGAGCAAGGACGAAAAGTAGAGTTTAAACTCCAGCTGGGCAGCCTGATTTCACCTCTTGGATTCAAAATCTAAGAGACTGACAAACACATTATACTGTTTTCTATGTTAACTTTTTCAGAACCACAGCTCGGACACTTGACTTTTGAATCCTGGGAACTCTGAAATCAAAAATCTCCTAATGAAATCCATGGAGCTCACTAATATAGCTATCGATTAGTGCTCCATAAGAGTACTCATGGCTCTTAGTAGCAATCAACTAAGTGCCTTAAAACCATCTCATTGCAGCAACAGATTTGACAAGGTGATTTGGATACCGTATTATAGTATAGTATATATACTGTTAACCACCACACACACACACATGAAACAAATATACACAAGACAACAATGTGCATCAATTATCTGCTTATGTTCAATCAAAAGGGATAGACATATGAACACGCCGTGTTGGTCTCCTAATTGAGGATGCTGGTATGGGTACAACTCACACATGGCAATTTGGCCTGTGTTTATGAACAATGAAATGAAGTTGGAGTGATCAACTTACAAAGCCGTTGCCAAGTCTATTCCCGGATAGATGAAAAGAAGATTTGTCTGAAAAGACTCTTGATGTAAATCCATTGACACCAATCTGCCTTCTGGGGCGATAACGTAGGCCACAGAAACATTTATGTTGATCTGGTGCTTGGGTCAAATGTTCATGAAGCATGGTAGTATGCCTCTTCCAGATATTGCCTTTCTTCCTAGAATGTACTGGCCCACCAATTCCGCCATTACTCGACCACCTTCACAACCAAACCAATGCAGAGAAAAAATTTAATACATCCAAAACAAGAGAATTTGAAAAACAAAATCCATTTGACAACATAAACAACCACCACCAGCACACTCTGTCTCCTTTATTATGCCGTCAAGGAGTGAAAAACTAATTCAAGTGCATTCTAAGATTGAAACTCATATAATGCTGACTGGTGTGCCAGGCAGTGCTTTTAGCTGCCAACAATTTTTGGCAATAACTCAACAGAAAGGTAGATGGACGATTTGTCAAAAGAATAAATACAATATAAGTGAGCAAGTGAGCAGAATGTGTAGAAATATCTCACCGAATTAACCACATGAACATTGCATATCCCTCTGCTTGGCATCAAAATTTTAAAATAGAAGAAAAACTGAAGAAACAATGAGTAAAGGACTTGCAGTTCACAAATACGAAAATAATCCCCCGCCTCCAAAATCCTCAAAAAAAATAAACAAGGGAAAGAAAAAAATGACTTGCGATATTATCCTTGCTCAATAGAAAAGGAACCATAATCAATTTTGATAATCCGAGTTGTCATTTCAGGTCCCAATGTGTAATTATCCCGGGAAACAAATCTGGTTAACCAAGTATTGATAGGTGTTTCATTTTTAGTCAAAACCAAAATCTGACTAAAACCACCCAAAACCCACTTCAGTTTTCGACTTAAACACATATCGAACTGCGTTTTAGTTGAGTATTTCCTCGAAATCAAGGAAACTCGAATTTTAACTCAGATTTTATAAAACTATGTCCTCCCCTAAAATTTACCACTGTACCATTAATGAACTATTTACTCAAACTTATACTTGGGTTTGGGTCCTATGGGATTGTTTCATACCAAATAAATCCTGTGCTCAAAAACTAAAATTGAATAAAATATGGAAACTAGAGTCTGAGCTAAATATTTCCTCAAATCAAGGAAACTCAAATTTCCACAGATTTTACAAAGCTATTTCCTCCCTCTAAATTTACAACTACATCACTAATGACCAATTCACTTCAAATTACACTTACATATGGGTTAGCCAATTGGAGTGTTACATAAAAATTGTAAGCTTTTTACTCGAATTCGATTAGAATTCTGAGTAAAGGGGTTAGTAGAGTTACCTCCGTGGAGAAGAAAGGGAGAGACGAATGGGTCTGGTGGTACTAAATCTGGTCAAAGGAGCGGGATATGGCCGAGTAGGAGATGGAATAATCGGATTAAATCGAGTCGTTGAATATCCAATTCCTTGCTCTTTAATCCCTCCTCCAGAATTACAAGATACTTGAGGGATATAGGCTCCCGTTAGAGACGCCGTCGCCGACATCCTTTGAATTAACTACGCTCACTCGATTACTCCCACCGCCCAACCAAACTCGGAGAGATAAGACCCTCTCTCTCTCTCTCTCTCTCTCTCTCTCTCTCTCTGGTACGTGAACGAAGAGAAGCGATGGAAACAACTCAACAAGATAATTAGAGAGCCAGCCGCCTGGGGCTCTTGCTGGGCCTCAGGAAATAAATCGAAAAATGTACGGGCCGCCCCAATTGTAAGAGCATTACATAGTCCAGTTCAAAAAATCACGCTCAAGTTCCGTGTCGAAGTTGTACCGCATTTGCCCTCGCGCACACGCGCTCCGTTTTTGCCGCTGTTACTGAATGCGTGGTGAAATGCTAGCCCGACACGTGGCGCAAGTAGTTTCAACAGTGTCAGAACAAATTAGAAAAACACGTCATCCTAGAACCCGGATGCTGCACAGCATGCTTTGCGGGGGGGCCGAGCTCTACGTTCACCACATAGAGCTCGTTGAGTACTATAAGTATACCAAAACTCAGCTCGATTGATATCATTAAATGCCTCATCGAAACATTATTATCTTGAAATGCATGATTCTGAATGGATCTGAAGGACTCGGGGGAGGTGCTGTGCACAGCATGGCTGTGCACCCCTCGGCCGTTGGATCGAGTTTTGGATGGCTCGGATGCGTTCGGCAAATTTTTTTTAATTTTAATTTTTTTTACCAGTAAAAAATCAAAATACATCCGAACCGTCCAAAACTCAATCCAATGGCTGAGGGGTGCACAGCACCTCCCCCGCTTCCGGATCTGAAACACTAGACAAAACCACTGCAACCAGTTATATGTGTTACAATGAGATACTTACCAATATTCAATAGAGCTGATTTTTGGTGCACATTTAGAACTCGACAAGCTCTACGCGGTCAATGTCTCTGATCGTCGACCCAACAACGGCACGACGGCGCCATGTCTCTACAGCACGCTACGCAACACCCATCCGGGTTTGTCATCGTCATCCATCTGTTGTCTTCTTTTTTTCTTTTTTTGCTCGACTTGTCTTCTTCTTTACGAAGTATTTAATTAGTCGGACTCATGCGGTTCAAATTATTACAGACTTACAGTTGGAGGAAAATAAAAGGCTTAGGCCCCGTTTGGATGGAGGATATCTTCTCAGTATAACATTTCACCCCCTCTTAAGTGGGGGGCCACCGTAATACCCCGTTTGGCAACACTCTTCCTCTTCTCTGATAACTCTTCACCCCCTCTACGCTTTACCCCCACTTGGCGCCTCTCCCAAATAATTTTTGGGCTAACCTCACCTCCCCAAAAGTTATCCGGGAGTAGAGGGTAGATTTTTTTTACTATTACACCCCTCCTTATGCCCCCTACTCCATCATTTATCTTCACCTCGGACACCTCCCTTTGATCACCATAGGAATTAGGGTTGAAAAAATGAACAAAGAACCGAACCGGTTTATATTTTCGGTTTTTAAACTTAGATGGTTCGGTTCGGTTTTGAAGACTTCTGAAATTTAAGAACAGGTTCGGTTCCCGGTTCTTGAAATTTTAATCCCAGAACCAGTTTTTAATATTATATATAAAATATGTATTATATACAGTGTTACTCGAAAAATATAAGGGGCTGAAAATCGAACCCTGCCCTCCACGCATGTAACCAACTTCACTTACCAACTTGGCTAGCCAAGTCTTTGTGTGTAGTGTAGGAAATAATATTATTTATTACGTTCTGTAGCCTTAACTTGTATATATATGAACTTGAGTAACTCCATCAGTCACTTCGTCCAAGTTCTAGATCTAAAATCATTTCCCAGCATTCACCGCCTCCCTCTTTCTCTCTCTCTCTCTAGCAATGATTCCAGATCTCGTCTATGAACAGCCGAGCAGCCATCGTTGGCGTCGTCATTATCCCATCTTTGTCATCATCATCTCATCTCCATAGCCTGCGACAGCGTCCTCATCGTCGTCTTCTCATCGCCATATCCGATGTGTGTAGATCTGATCATGATGTATGTAACACGCATGCTCAATATATACATACCAGTTTTTGGTTGATTTGTAGATTTTGATGGTGTTAGATCTATAGATTATCAAAAAATTTGATAGATTTTTGGTGTTTGATGATGATGATGATGATGCTGTGTAGATCTGTACATGTACATGTGTTTTGTTTTTTTTTTTTTGCCCTGATCATCTCCTCTCTCTCTCTCTCTCTCTCTTCTCGGAACCGAACCGACATCTAAACTGACCGATTCGGGACGAACCGAACCAAAATCGAACTGACGTTAAAAAATCGATTTTGGTTCTATGGTTCTCTCGAACCGAGTTTTCCCGGTTCAGTCAAATATGCCCAAGAACCGGACCAAACCGAACCAGTTTCACCCATAGTAGGAATTTCTGACTAATTTCCGACTGATTTCAAAACAAGCGAAACCAGAAAACAAGCTGTAGACACCCCAATTTTGATAACTTGTGCATCCCCAATGATGAGAAGGATGCGCGAAATGTACCTTGGAACGGTTACCTGAATCGGATTGCTCAAAAAAGCCAAAAACCCAAACCCACCTGAACCTTACGGCCCAAATCCCATAACCGTACGGCTTGAAAATCTCTTTGCACCGTGCGGTGTTACTATGTGCACCGTACGACACACCTTTGATGCCGTACGGCACCCATGTCCCATCAACAGGATTCACGGGAAGCTCCAGCAGCTCAGAGACGAATGCTGATATTCGTTGATGATGAGGGATTCTTTACGTATAAACCTCGCCCACCTTCGCCTATAAAAACCGACGCCATCCGGCGGTTTCGAGAGTTCGATCAAAAAATATCACAAAGAGAAACCCAAATCCTTCCCATATAAATCAGTCGAAAATTTCCAGAGATATCGTCACTCCCTTAGAAGAACCCTTCGTCACACTTGTACTCTCTCATAATTCAAGCCTCTCTTATACACAAACTCAGAAGTCCAGTGCCCGTCCTTCGTAATCATCCAATCTAATCCGTTCGGTTCTATTCCAAGGTATAACAGTTCGTTTTCAAAATCGCAATCTTCTGAGGGGATCTCCATCGGGCTTGAGGGGAGCTCCGTAGCTCTTTCTTGAGCCCAAACGAAGAGATTTCAACAAAAGCTCAAGCCTCTCGGATGAATGTCGCATGACATCGTCCTTGGTCGCGGGATACCGTCCTCGAAATGAGGTATATTCATTCACTAAAAACATTTTCCAAACCTGTTTTTATCAGCAAATGGTGTGGTCTCTGCCCAAAAACAGAAGCCGGTTACAATCAGACGAACATGAAAACTTTTTTTTGAAAAATGCACGCACAGAGACACCGTACGGCGTCCAAGGTACACCGTGCAGCATAACTGGTAAAACATTTTTTGATGCTCTGTTCTCTGGGTCGCGATGCTCTGTTTCTGGTTAAAACCAGAGGGTCAAATTACAGTTAACCCCTCCCACTTTCTATCTTTTTCACTTACACCCCCTTTCGGTTAAATTTCTTACATTTATGTACTTGATTGCGTGTTACGTAATTTGTTATCGTTATTCATTTCCTTTTAAGCAAAAAATTTCTTTTATTGTCTATGTGAAATAAAGTTTTCGATAAAATCTTTCAAAGAATAATCCCACAAATGTTTAGTAAAGACCGAAAAGTTTCGGGTACGCGGGTGCATTTTTCTAACAAAACCTTCCCCGCGGGTAACCTGGCTCCCGAACCCAAATCTCTACTTTTCGCAGATCAAACCCTTTTTCAGTGGCACAAGAGTCATTATTTTTCTAAACGGTTTCTCGGGTACCCAACATTTCTCAGAAATCAAACCCCGGGTGGCGACTCTAAATTTTTCCTTTTCCCGGATCGCCCTTTTTCATAAACACAACCAAAACACGTGGATACATGTCCCGCGAGAACAGACGTCCACACACGCCCGATGGACCGACAGGACTACCCCTCCTACTACCGGAGCATCATCCAGAGGTTTTATTACGGGCCGGTACAAAAAATAAATATTTATTCCCATTAAGGTTAGTCATTCTTTTTTAATTACCATTAAGGTCAATCACTCTTTTTGGGGTTTAGGCACTTAGGGTGCACTTTCGTATTATAAGGTTTTTAGTTGTTTAGGCACTTTCATAGGGTACCTTGGGAATTTAGGCACTTTCATAGGGTACCATAGGGTTTAGGTTTAGGGTGCACTTTCCTATTATAGGGTTTTTAGTGGTTTAGACACTTTCATAGGATACCCTAGGATTTTAGGCACTTTCATAGGGTACCCTAGGGTTTAAGTTTATGCACTTTCATAGAAGAGAGGAGAGAGTTTGGGAAAATATCAGGCAAGAGTTTCATTGGGTAAAGTGGTCTGCAAGAGTTTCGATGGAGTGCGTGGAGCTTCAGCTCCCGAATGTGGAGCGGCCGGGAATTCCCCCTCATCCGGAAATGCTAAGCCCATGGATTTAACAAAGGCCCAATAAGGATAAGTGAATCATTGCCTATGAAACCAATATGGTCCAATAAGATATTAATTTAATACATACTTTTTAAAAATTGAATTGGTTTTTTTTTTGGTGCAAAAATTGAATTTCTTAATTAATTATTTATTACAAATATAGGGTAGTGGATAATGAAAAAAAAAGATACAAATATAGCGGAATGGATAATGAAAAAAAAAAATTGGATACTAACAATTCTAAAGATAAAATTGGATAACAACAAGTAAAAAAATAATAATCATTGTGTTGGGTAACAGAAAAAAACAATAGATAGGCCAACAAATAGAACAAACACAATTAAAAAAAAATTTGGATGACAACCAACTATTCAAATGTACATATTTTAAAAAATATTTTTTTAAAAAATTAAATTAATACAAAAAACTATTTTCAATGAAATAAATTAATATAGCTTGAAATAGTCCAAAATTAATTAAATAGATTAAGTTTTGCAATTATATAATTAATTCAATGCATAATCAAGTTTGCGATATCACAAGGGCAAGAGAGTCATTTAACAGCTTTTTCCATCATCCACCCCCTATTATTTATAAAACATCCAAACCAAGTCAAAAGTTATCTCCCTGTTTAATTCCTCATCAATGTGGGCCAACCCTCTAAAAATAATACCACATCTTATCTTATCTCCCTCCATAACTTATCCCCCTAAAAAGAATCCTCTATCCAATCGGGGCCTTAAAGTAAAAGGATGGCTCAAAAAATCAACCACTGGAAGTCACTAATTTGGGAGTCCAGAGTCCCTATATTACCCCTCCCACACTATAGTGGTATAGTGCCCATCTCAGTCGTCTATTGCAAATATTAATGGTCTAGATTTAGAATAAAACTCTTCCAATTAATTGTATGGGTTTAAAACAAAACTCTTAGAAGAGTTTTATTAATGGTCTGGATTTAAAATAAAATTCTTCCAATTAATGGTCCGGATCTAAAAAAAGACTCTTTGAAGAGTTCTATTAATTGCTGCAATGGACGGCTGAATGGACGCTACACCCATGCAGCGTGGAAGGGGCGCTGCATGGCCCCCAGATTCCTAATTTCGAATTTAGAAGTATTATAAATCTCTCTATTAGTTAACAAAATTTTTGAGCTCGAAAGTAATGAAATTCACTAGGTGATTTTTGTGTTTTGAAATCCAATAAAATTTACGAGCACGAAACTAATAAAATTAGTGACAACTAGTAAAATTCCAAAGCTAGTGAAAATGAGAGAAATTTCAGAATTAGTGAAGATTTTATTAGAGTAATTGAAATTTCAGAACTAGTAAAAATTTTGAACAGTGAAATTTTAGAACTAGTGAAAATTAGTCAAAATTTTGGTAGTAAAAATTTCCGAGTGATTGAAATTTCAAAACTATTGAAAATTAGTGAAGTGAAAAAAAATTAGTGAAAATTATCAATAGTGAAGAAATCCCTTTAAGCACCCAAACCAATCATCTTTAAGCGCTCAAGTACTTGTTGTGAACAAATAGAGGTGCTAGCCGTTGTTATGTTAGCGCCAGCCGTCTTTGTTATTTTATTATCTTTATAAGGGTAGTTTAGTATTTATGTTAATTTGGGTTTCTCTATGATATTTAGGGTTAGGTAGGATTTTCTCTATATAAGGCTTTCATCTTTATCAGTGTAATCATTGAGACTTAATGGAATAAGACGTATCTTTACCTTTTGCAACCTTTCATGGTATCAGAGCCCTTTCCTTGGGCCTAATAGCAATCGACGAGTAGCAGCCCCTGTAGCAACCTCTAAAACCTTTTGTCTTCTCCTTCTATAGTCCTCTTCCATATCGTCCCCTTCCCTCTGTCAAAACCCACATCTGAAACCTACCTTTTCTGCATCAGTGAATCACCAACGAGCAATACACGACCACCAACGAGCAATACCCAGCCTCTACCGACTACCGACGACCTCCTTCCAGCCACCGACGACCATCACAAAGCAGTTTCTGACCACCGATGGACCATATCAGAGTCGTTAGTGCTTCACGTTGTCAGATCGTACTCGTCTGACATCTGATAAACACTTCTCTGCCCTAGACGATCACCGGAAAACCTTTTCCGGCCACCCACGACCCTGTATAGTACTCGCCCAAAGGTAACGCATGTGCTATTGCAGTCTCAGATCATTGTATTGCAATCCAGACGAGTCATGCTCTGTTCTCTTGTGCACTATTGAGGTCTAACGAGAGTTATTGTCGTCTGTTGGTTCTATGGTACCCCTCTCTGTCTCTCTCTTTATTGTTATTGCCTATCAGCATGTCGGATGATAAATCGTTTACTGCAATTAGTGTACGATTAAATGGTGTTAACTATTCATATTTGTCAAAGGTCATGAAAAATTTTATTGTTGGAAGAGGATGTGGGGCTATGTAACAGGGTCTACTGGCCAACCTACTGTGGTAAAGTCAGATGAACCCAATCATGCAGATTATGTCACTGCCCTTGCAAAATGGGAACTGGAAAATGCAAGGGTTCTTACGTGGTTTCATAATTCTGTGGAACCCACCATTGGTATGAATTTTTCTAAGTATGATACGGCGAAGGAAGTTTAGGATTATTTGCATGGTATGTATCTACAATCAGATTTTGCGAAGGAGTATGAACTTGAGAGCTCCATTCGCGATGCCAAGCAACATGGTAAATCAATTCAAAAATTTTACAATGAGATGACTCAATATTGGGATCAGTTAACCTTAATGGAACCCGAAGGCTTGCAGTCCCAAATTTTTATAGAGTATCGTGAGAGGCGTCGTTTGGTCTACTTCCTTATGGCTCTTCATGACCAATTCGAGCGTCTACGAGGGGCTATGCTTCATCGTCTCCCCGCCCCACCGTTGACGGTGCAGTTCGTGAACTTATTGCTGAGGAAACTAGGCTCAGGGTGGCCTCTAATGCATCTTCATCTCCGACTGTATTTGTTGCTTCGCCTGCACAGTCTAATGCACCTCTGTTGCCTACTCCTGATTCTCACCTGATACAGGTTACAGGCAAGCCTAAGCCTCGTGTTGCTATGGATGAGTGTAGTTTCTGCCGTCAGAAGGGACATTGGAAGCATTCTTGTCCCAAATTATTACAGATGACGGGCCACAATTCTCGATCTAAGTCCTCCTCCTCCTCTCGGCCACCCCAGCAGTCTCAACAATCTTCTCGGCCATCACAGCAGTATCAGTCGGTTTCTCGTTCGCCGGCAGCTTTTGCTACCCCTGATGGGGTCCCTCCTTCTCCCTTGTTTGATCAGTTTCAGCAGTATCAGGCATCCTTGGCTACCCAACCACATTATTCACAAGCTTTTGCTATGACCACCACCCAGTCAGGTTTGCTTGGTTCCTTTACCACATGTATCTCACCCACCACATAGATTTTTTATTCTGGATGTTCCCATCATATGACCCCTGTTTTGTCATTACTCAGTCATTGTGTCTCCCCCACTTCCCCTATTAGTATTTCCACTGCAAATAGATCCCCTATGCATGTTGTCTCTATTGGTTCTATTCTCCCAACCACCTCTTCCTTTCTCTCTATCCCTAATGTATTTTATGTTCCCCATTTATCCCTTAGTCTTCTTTCCATCAGTCAATTATCTGATTCTGGTTTTGATGTTGTCTTCTCCTCTTCTGGTTGTATTGTGCAGGATCGGATGTCCAAGAAGTAGATTGGGACCAGGCGTAGGGTTGGTGATCTCTATGTGTTGGAGAGCTACATGTTCCTATTGATTCTACAACCACTGTCATGTCATCCTTTAGATTAGATCAGCAGTCCTCTCCTTTTTACCTTAGGCATTCTAGACTAGGTCACTTATCTAGTGAAAGTTTAAAAGTTTTAGTTAAATCTGGTTATTAGGGAACACTTCTATTAGTGAGATTTCTGAATGCAGTGGTTGTAAATTTGCAAAAATGTCTGCTTTACCTTTCAATAAAAGCACTTCTATCTCTACTTCTCCATTTGAGCTTGTTCATACTGACTTGTGGGGACCTTCGCCCATAGCAACCAAAGGTGGTTCACGGTACTATGTGTCATTTGTTGATGATTTTACTAGGTTCACATGGGTTTATTTATTGACACACAAATCTGATTTTTACCAAGCTTATCGCACTTTTCACTCCATGGTTCACACCCAGTTTTCTACAGAAATCAAAATTCTTCGCTCTGATCTTGGCGGCAAATACTCTCTTGGAGAATTCACTGGATTTTTAGCAACCCACGGGACTATTCACCAATCTGCTTGTACTGACACTCCGTCTCAGAACGGTCATGCTGAACACAAGCATCGTCATCTCCTTAACACTACACGGTCTCTTCTTCTTTCCTCCTTTATGCCCGCCGTGTTTTGGGGAGAAGTTGTACTTACTGCAGCTTATCTCCTTAATCAGATGCCTACCCCTCTGTTGTCTGGTTCCACTCCTTATGAACGACTTTATGGTACAATTCCTAACAATTCTCTTCTTCGTGTGTTTGGCTCCACTTGTTTCGTTCTTCTCCCTAAGAAGGACCGAACTAAGCTAAGTGCTCGGTGTGTCTTATGCGTATTTCTAGGTTATGGCATTCAACAAAAGAGATACCGTTGTTATGATCATGTCACTCAAAAACTGCATGTGTCTCGCCACGTTACCTTTCTTGAGCGTTTGCCATACTTCTCCCTTCCACCTCGTCAAGCCCCTGTTGCCAAAGAGGATCTTGTGCATATTGATCCCTTCCCCTTGGAAGTCCCTGTAGAGGAGTGTGTCTGTACTCTAGACCTGTCAGATGTTTCCAGTGTTCCTCCTGTGTATCCTCACTGCTTGCGACCTTGGATTGTGTCGTAGAGAGTGTCGCCCCAAGCGTAGGGCTAGGTCGGCAGTAGCATAATAACCGGTAAGACCGGGTCGAATCCACAGGGACCGAACGCACCCGGCGTGAGAGTTGTCTTGCGAATGAAGTTTTTAGCCTTAAAGCGGCAAACTTGACTTTTGGATTTTGATTGGTGGAATTCACTTAACTTCGTGAATGACTCGGAAGATTAAAAAGACTAATTTAAACAAAGGCAAGGTCTAGGGGATTTTAACAACCATAACTTAGGCTAATTCGTTCCTCTCTTGTTGAGATTAGGATTCTTGTAACCATTTGGCAAACATATAGGTTGACATCGCTCCAAGCATCACACGTGAAAAGGAGAATCAACCCTTAACTACGAGAGATCAAAAAGATTAACAAACCTAGACTTTGGTACATAAAATCGATCCTAACTCTTTGAAATAGAAATGATGTTCGATAAAGTTTAGGGTTCCTGAGCCAATTAGACAAACTTTTAGATTGACATCGCCCAAAGCATCACACGTGCCAAGTGGCCAAGCCCTTGGCTACGTGTGATCAAAGAGATTAACAAATCCAAATTTTGATACATAAAGATGAACCCGTGACTTTATTAAACAAGAAGTGTTTGCAATATGGCGAGAAGAACGAATTAAACCTAAGTCATGGAGTGCTAATCACCCCATGACCGAGCCTAAAACGACTACTCGATCATAACTAAGAAAAGCATGACTATTTTTATGAAGGAAATGAAGAACATAACAAATGACATTAAAAACTTATTTTTAATGAAGTTCCTAAGTTAGCCTACCACTTTAATACTTGAGAAATTAACCAACAAGATTTAAAACAAGGATTTTTAATGGAAAATAACTAGAGAAACATGAAATGAGAAACTTAACAAGAACGAAAATAAACTAGATAGATAGAACGATCTAAGTACGAGCTACAACATTAATGAACGACAAATTAACGGGAGAAGTAAACTTACATGAGAGTTCTAGAGAGATAAAGCTTCAAAATCCTCCAATGGAGGAGCTAAACTAAAACTAAAAATGAAAGAGTAAGTGTGGAGAAGGAGAGAGCCCCAATATAGTCTTCCCTTTCTCTCTCTACATAATATCTAATAAAGCACACACATTAAACAAAAGTTTCCATAAAAGGAAAGTGCAAAAAGAGCTCAAAAAATGATGGCCGGAGGTATTTGGATCGATCCACACCACATCTGGATCGATCCAGATTCGTCTGTTCGGGCAGATTTTTTAGCCAACTTCGCGGGCACGCCCCGACTTCGTCCGAACTCGGAATGAGGCGATTCTTGAACCGTTGGAAAGCTCTATGAGTCTACTTTCAAACCCAATTGACCTCATCTTCATAGCATTTGTATCTTGAGAGAAATGAACATTTTTCTATCGGTTGGTCAGATTTTCTCAAGGCTCATCACTCTAGATTTCTTGTTCCTTTGTTCCGGGTCTTCCTTGAACCTTCCAAAGCTCCTTGAATCGACTTCTAAGCTTCGGCTATTGTCCTCCTCGGCATTGCGGGACCTTGGGTACTTCCGGATACAACCGGGGATTATTTGGAGCTTTGGACACGCCTTTTAGCTCCGATTTTCTGAAACTCATCAAAAACACAACTCGCGCAAAATCAATCGTATAAAGGCACAAAATGCACGTGTGTGTGATTACAACGAGCGAGATAAGCCCATATATATACAACATTGAGGGCTTATCACTCACCCTATTCCTCCTTTTCCCCACCACTATGTTTGTCGTGCTCATCCAACTCCACACCCTCCATCTGCTTCGGAAGACTCTGATCCGCTTGAACGCCGGTATCCTTCTCGTGATCGTCGCCCTCCGGTAAGACTTGGTTTTACTAACACTTGCTTCTCTTCTTCCTATTGCTCCTTCTTATCTCGCCTCCATACTTATTTTGAACCACGGTCATACAAAGAAGCTTGTAATGATCCAAACTGGGTAACTGCGATGCATGATGAGCTCATTGCCCTTGATAGTACTCATACTTGGGATTTGGTTCCTCTTCCAGATGGTAAGAATGTTATTGGCTGCAAATGGGTGTTCAAATTTAAGACTCATTCTGATGGATCTTTGGAACGCTACAAAGCCCGCTTAGTTGCCAAGGGTTTTTCACAGGAATATGGTATTGACTATGAGGAAACCTTTGCACCTGTTGCCAAAATGACATCGGTTCGCATGTTGATCTCTGTTGCCGCTGCACATCAGTGGCCTCTCTTTCAATTGGATGTTAAAAATGCATTCCTCAATGGTTATCTCTTTGAGGAAGTATATATGTGTCCCCCTCCAGGATTCTCTCATGCTCCAGGTTTTGTTTGTCATCTCCGCCGCGCTTTGTATGGTCTTAAACAGTCCCCTCGTGCTTGGTATTCTCGCTTTCATGATGTGGTTTTACAGATTGGTTTTCAACCCAGCGCTCATGAATATGCTCTGTTTATTCGCCGCACTTCTCAGGGTTTGGTTTTGCTTTTGCTCTACGTTGATGATATGATTATCACATGGTCTGATTCTACTGCTATTGATGAGGTCAAAAGGCATTTGTTTCACGAGTTCTACATGAAAGACTTAGGGCCTCTTTGCTATTTTCTTGGCATTGAAGTTGCATCTTCTCCTACTAGTTATCTCTTAACCCAGACCAAGTATGTCACCGATATTCTTCATCGTGCTCAACTTACTGATGATAAAAGAGTAAATACTCCTATTGAGTTACATGTTAAGTTCTCTGCTTCTGATGGGGTACATCTTGCTGATCCTACTGCCTATCGTGAGCTTGTTGGTTCTTTAGTTTATCTTACTGTTACTCGGCCCGATATTTCCTACGTTGTGCATGTTATCAGCCAGTTTGTTTGTGCTCCTCGTTCTACACATTGGGCTGCCTTGCTTCAGATCCTGCGATATATTCGCGGTATGATGTTTCAGTGTTTACATCTCTCATCTTCTTCCGGCCTGACCCTTCGCGCTTATGTTGATGCCGATTGGGCCGGTGATCCCTCTGATCGCAAGTCTACCTTTGGCTATTGTGTGTTTTAGGGTGATTCACTTATCTCTTGGAAAAGTAAGAAACAGTCTGTTATTGCCCGTTCTACTGCAGAAGCTGAATACCGTGCCATGGGCCATGCTACCTCGGAAGTTGTTTGGCTTCGTTGGCTTCTATCTGACATGAGTGTTTCTCTCTCCTCGCCTACGCCTCTTTATTTTGATAATACAAGTGCCATTCAGATTGATCATAACTCGGTGTTTCATGAGCGTACGAAGCATATCGAAATTGATTGTCACTTTGTCTGTCATCACCTTTAGTCTGGCACTATCACCCTCCCGTTTGTCTCCTCCTCTCTTCAGTTGGCCGACTTCTTCACCAAGACGCACACCACTGCTCGCTTTCGTTTTCTCCTTGGCAAACTCTCGATGCTCTCCGGGCTCGCATCATGACACTACAAGAGAATGGAGTATTGGCGACTTGAATGGCGATGGAACAAAAACACATCGCCATTGGGTATGTATTTGGTGATGCACTTTTTCAAAGTGCATCGGCAATACCTTGTCTTTAACAGTACAATTGGGTTGGCTGAAGGGGCCCTTTTGGCGACCACAAATTGCACTTTCTGCGATGAGAAAATTATTTCGGCAAAAATGTACACATTCGGTTACGCGATATGCATCGGCGAAGGCTAAATTTTTTTGGCGCAATTTTATGGCGTGCCCAATTGGTATTTTCGGCGATGTGAAATTGTTACTTAGAAGATTGAATGGTTCCGTGTTTGAGGTTGATCTAAACCAGCGTAGTGTGTTTACAATTCAACATGCCAATTCATTCTCCTCTTTAAATGATCCAAATCGTGTCTCGAGGTCGTATTGACATTGGTTATTATGTCCTTTTAGATTAGACATATAAATTGCCCAAAAGAATATGGAACATTTAAATCGCCCCCAATACTACAAAAAAGACTCATCATTTGTTGATAGAAATTGATGATGTGTAGAAAAAGCCCTTCATAGCAACTTCCAAAATCAGCCATATTTTTTTATAGGATTTTTAGGACTAGCAGAACGAAGGGGTTATGCAACCGCCTCACAACAAGAACAGTTCTGAGGGGCTAGTCCGCTGAGTCGTTAATAAAACAAGTAATGTATAAAAAATAAGAAAAACTATACAAAAGAGTGGGATACTTACAGTGGAGCAAGGAAAAACTCACGCTAGATGAACCATTGGCTCCCCCGACAACGGCGCCAAAAATGCTTGCGCCCTTGGATTGTATTCCAATACTATTTCCCCAAGCGTAGGGTTTAGGCCGGCGGTAGCATAATAACCGGTAAGACCGGGTCGAATCCACAGGGACCGAACGCACCCGGCGTGAGAGTTGCCTTGCAAGTGTAGGATTTCGGCCTTGAAGCGGCAAACTTAGTTTATGATTTGTTTGGTGGAATTCTGTCGACTTTGAGAACGACTCAGAAGATTAAAAAGACTAATTAAACTAAGGCAAAGTCTAGGGGATTTTAACAACCATGACCAAAGCTAATCCGTTCCTCTCTTGATTACCGGCTCGGGGCATCGTTAAATGCCCCCGAACGGAAGATTTAGATTTTAAAACCATTTACAATATAATATGTTTACCAAAGATTAGGGTTTTTCGGTTCATTTGGCAAACGATTAAGTTGACATCGCCCTAAGCATCACACGTGCCAAGTAGTCAAGCTCTTGGCTACGTGTGATCAAATAGATTAACAAACTCAAACTTTGGTACATAAAATGAAACACTAAATCATTGATAAACAGGAAATGAAATATTTTTTATGAGATGAACGGATTAAACTCGAGTCATGGTGTGTTAATCACCCCATTACTAAGCCTATGTAAACTACTCACAAACCATAGCAAGAAATAAGACTAGAACTTTGAAGGAAATGCAAAACATGATTTGTAAACTTAAAAACTGATTTTTAATGAAGATCTCAAGTGTACCTACAACAATAACTCTAGAGAAAATCACAAACAACAAATAGAAACTAAAGTTTTTAAGAGAATTAGCTAGAACAATACAAAAACTAATTACTTAATGAAAATGCAAACAAACAAGAATTATAGAACGATCTAGATGAGAGGAACAAGTTTAATACACGGTAAATAAACGGGAAATGAAAGCTTACTTGGGAAATCTAGAGAGAGAGAGACCTTAAACTCTCTCCAATGGAGGAGAGAGGTGAGAGCAAAAACCAAGAAAATAAAAGAGAAAGTGTAGTGACGAGAGGGAGAGAAGAGAGGTGATATACTCCAATTTCTCTCTCTCAAAATATCCTAAAAAATCCCAAAAAGCTAAATTTTCCATAAGTGGAAAGTCCAAAAAACAAGTTCAAAATCATCAGAATTTTGGCTTGGTATGGATACCGCTCAACAGAGGTATGGATACCAGTGATTTTGCTTGTCTGCGCCTAGAGATATGGATACCACCCATCAGAGGTATCCATACCAATCTGTCTGTTCGTCTGGGTGCAATATGTATGGATACCCTTCATCAGAGGTATCCATACCAATCTGATTTTTCTTGTTTTCATGCCTCCTTGGTCAAATGTGATGCTTCCGGACTTCTTCCAAAGCACTTCTAATCAATTTGCGGCCTTCGGGAGAGACGATACTTGATCTTGTGGATGCTTGATCACTCCCAGATTCACCGGGAGTCTTTGTGAGCTCGAGACATGACTTGGCCCACCAGCTTGACTTGTGACTTTTTGATTTCCCGGGCCTTAGCCGAATCTTCATTTCTTGGCTCTTGAGGCCCGGTGTTAGCGTGTCATGGGGCACGTGGCCCTCGGTACTTCAGACGGTTCCCAATGCGCTCCAAAATGCACTTATTTGCGTGTTTAACATGTAACTATAAAAAACAACACTACGCGCATATCAAACATATAAGGCGCGAAATCGCGCGTGTGTGTGTGAACAAAAAGAGCTAGATAAGCCCCGGATATCTACAATATTGGGGGCTTATCAAGTTCTTTAAAAAAAGAAATAGGTAGTTACCTCCACTCCTTGTCCTCTCCGAAAGAAAATGAGAGAGATCTATTGAACTCGTGTGCTGAAAATAGTATGATGGTGAAATATTTTGGAGTTCCTTCAATAATTCTGCCCTTATACTTAATGTAACTTGTTTTGGGGTGTAAAAGTGCACGCATCCACCTGCTATGCTGAACAATTAGACAATGTTGTATTGGGTTTGGAAGTTCTTTGGCCGTTATTGGTCATCACATAATGTTTATCTCATTTTTTTTGTTCCTCCACAAACTGTTCTTTGGATGAAGGATTGGCATTATGGACTCAAAAGCAGCAAGGCTGGGGAGAGTTTCGATCCAGCCGCCATTTAGGGTTAATTCAAAGTAGCGAAAATGGGGAGAGCACTTCGGGTGGAGAGCATAATGGGACTTCTACTGTAAGGACCCGTATTTTGCAAAAAAAAAAAAAAATCCGGAATAATGTTGGGTAAATGTGAGGGATTAAATTTTAACTAAGAGGGGTCAATGTGATAGTGGTAATATGCATTTGGGTGTGTTTAATATACACTAGAAAGTCTAGGGGTGAAAGTGTTAAGGGGTGTGAGTATATAAGACATTTTGTTCTTACATTTTAAAAGAAAGAAGAAGAAAAATTAGCCCTCTCCCTCCCTCTGTCTGCCGACCCCTCTCTCTCACTCCTCTTCTCCATTTTTCTTGCTCCAAGCCCCACAAATCCACAAAACCTCAAGTCCCCTTCATAAACCCCACCTAAAATCACCTCCTCTACGCATTTTGAAGCTTGGATTGCACTCATTTCGCACCAAGAAATCCCATTTCGGGTTGGAGCAAATTGGAAGCTAGGGTTTTCATTTACCCACTCATTTGAAGCTCAAATCTTGAGGTAGGAAGACAAATTCTACTCCCTCTAGTTGTATTTAGGTGATATATAGCATATAACTTGCTCTTGTTTCTCAAATCCTTGGAATTCATGCTTTGCTCCCATGGTTGGTTTGTTTGAGCTAATTTTTGTGATCTATGATTTGGGAAATTGTTTGTTGCAATTGATGGTTGTTTGGCACTCCCTTGAAGTCCATTAATCACTCTACATGTCAAATTTTTGGCCCTAAGCTTCACATTTATGTTTGGGTTGAAATTCCACACCTAAAATGGTGAAAATCTGTCAATTTTCTGGGCAGTGAGCTGCTGCCCCTGTTTTCCAGAAGCTGTCCCCTGTTTTGGGGTGGTTTTAGGCCACCTTTTGATGCTCGTTTGGTCCCCGATCGTCCATATCTTCGTGTTTTTGACCCAAACCATCATTTGAAACACCAAATTCACCTTGAATTCATAAAATAACCCTTTGGGCATGCGACTTAACGAACTTTATGGTTTACGTATCGGACAAGCGCCGGTTGGCACATTTTTGACGAAAATGGTGAACTTTTGGAATAAATTGGACCTTTGGGAACTTTTGAAAGACAAATGGTTTTGAGTTGATATTATTGGATAAAATGAATTCTAGGGATCACCCGTTTGGTGACCCTGGCCATGGGTGCACGGAGCCCGCGAAATCCGGCAGGGGTGCACGGAGCCCATGAAATCCGGCAGAGGGATTTTTCCCTATTAAAATTTATGAACATTTTCTTATGAAATGACGGTTACGATGAATTTGGTTAAATTTGGCGTATTTGGTAAAATTTGGCTTTCGGTATGTGAAAATGTGGATTTTGAGAACGACTTGGACTTTGGTGGGATACTTAACCTTGTTTTGGGACACTAGGATACATTTTGGACCCTTGGACACCTTTTGAATACACTTTGGTTGCTTCGTGGTTGGGTTATAACCTTCCGTTCATCCTAACTTTGTACTTTGGTCGTGTCCATCATCGTACTCATCCATTATGCATGTATCATGTTTATACACCTAGTGCTAGTAGAGTAGTTTTCCTACTGGGCTAGTGAGCTCAACCTATCAATTTTCAGGTACACGACATGGAGCATGAAGTTGGATGCGTATGGATTGACATTTACTTGGAGCTCACACATGCATGAAGTTATTTTCCCATCTTGTATTATATTTTTGGAAAGATGGTTTTGTAACTTCTATAGTTTATCCTTTTGACTATTGGCAATGTAATAACTTTTAAAAATGTTGTACTTATGCATTCGGGCTATGGTCGCTAGTAGTTGGAACTTGTTATCCGCAATGGTGAGACTTTATCTTGTTGACTTTGACTATTCTAATGGAAATGGTGAGACTTTGACTTGTTCCACGTGGATTTTATTTATTTTGGGTTATTAAATTTGAGGGCGTTACATCTACTAGTTAAAATGAAGGTCAAATATGCAGACTTACATAGTTTGAAAGGGGTTTTGAGTATTACTTTTGATACAACTGTAGTTGGTGCTTACATTTGAAAAAATTTGGATGCATCGGTCATCTAGATTAGTTTTTGGATTGCATTGCTGGTGGAGAACGTTTTTTTACTGTATTTTGAATGTATGGTCAAGTTTAGGATAATTTGTTTTTGGGATTGCGATATATTTAAGGTATTACAATGAATGTATATTTTGGTTTCGATGAAGTTTTGAATGAGTTGGATGGAATGAATGTATCCAGGTTAATGTCTTAATGATAGTTATGAATGGATAAATGCATGTTACCAGGTTATTGGGTAAAAACTATAAGAAATATATATATTTTGTCTCAAATTCTTTTGCCGACACACAAAGGCATAGCCAAAAGTTACTAGCAAATATCTGAAGGTTACTTTTAGCGATAAAACCTCGCGTTGCCAATAGTTTTAGTATTGCCGATGTAATATCATGTTGGCAAAAGGTCTATTTTTTCAAATAAAATAAACTTTTGGCGATGAGAATTCATGTCGCTAAAACTACTGCCTTTTGGCGATGGAGAAAGTTCACATCGGCAAATCTTTTAGCGACATGCCTATGGCGACAGCATGCCGACGCAAGGTTTTTCATCACCAAAACCCTTTGCCGATACAAATATACATTTGCCAATTTTGTTGTAGTGTGAGTTTGGGGGGGGGGGGGGGGTGAATAAATAGAGGCGCCAACCGTCTTTGTTATTTTATTATCTTTATAAGGGTAGTTTAGTATTTATGTTAATTAGGGTTTCTCTATGATATTTAGGGTTAGGTAGGATTTTCTCTATATAAGGCTTTCATCTTTATCAGTGTAATCATTGAGACTTAATGGAATAAGACGTATCTTTACCTTTTGTAACCTTTCACTTGCGCGAGCACAACTTTTTGCAGAGAATCTAGACACCCTGATTTTGACCTGAGAAACTTATCAAACATTCCCAAGGATGAAAATGTCCAATAAGAGCACGCGAAGCTTGATTGAGTACTTGAAACCCCTCAAAAACCTCTTCAAAATAAACCCAAGCTTGCACCACCTTCTAGTACATTCAAAACCCTCTTTATTGATATATAATATGTCCGAATCCATTTTGAAATGAGGGAGATGCGCGCGTTTTACCAAAATGACTTGTTTTCCCGACCTTCTGAGGGTAAACTGGTCATAAATTTTTATGTACAAATCATCTTGGATTCAAACCACTTGGGTTAGAAAGTAGACTCAATTACCTTTCCAACGCTTCAAACCATGCGCAAAACGGAGTTCGAACAACTAGAGCGGCCCCGCGAAGTTTGGAATGTCGTGCTGTCACCAAGTCCATGCGTCTGGACTCTCAATTCCAGGCGCCCAGACTCAACCCAAGCACCCGGACTCAATCCAAGCGCTGGACTCCCAATTCCAAGCGCTGGACTCACTCCGGATACTTGCATTCCAAGGTCAAATGGGCGGGGAAGAGCGTCTTGGAGGATTTTTTAGGGATTTTTTTGCAGCAATGTATTGGAGGAAAAATAGAGTAGCACTACTTAACCCCTAAGGTGGACCTCTAAGGGTTCAAATGGTCCTTTTTGAACCTTATGTTGCCTATATAAAGCCCCTCATCTCTCTCATTTGGAAGATGATAAAACCCCCCTCACTCCCTTACTGTTATGCTGCTGAAACTCTTCCAAAAAATCCACTCCAGTTTACACTCCTCAAATCTTCTCCCATTTTAACCCCAAAAACCACCTTCATACCACATTAACCCAACATCCATTCACTTCCATCAACCAAATCCCATCAAAACACTCACAAACTACCCTTTGTTGTTTAGTAAACTCAAGTCCAGTAGCTACATACCTATAAAACTCATTCAAGAACCCATTTAAGCTCATTAATCAAGCCTTAAAGGTAGTTTTTCTACCTAATATGCTCAAATAGGCTCTGAGGGGACTGTACCAGGTTCTTGTTAGTCTTCTATACTAGTGGAGGACTTGGGAGAGATTCAAATTTCACAAGAGGAGAAATCGAACACTTGCACCTACATCAAGTCCAGGCGCTTGGACTAACACAATGCAGGCGCCTGGAATCATCACTCTCTGCCATGTTTTCTATCTTATTTCATGATCATTTATGGTTATAAGATGTGTTCATAAGTCACTTTTCCATTTGATATTCATGATGCATAGTTTGGAAGATGATTTGAGGTCCATTTCTTGAAGTATTTTGGAAAGAAAAGATAAATTTTAAAGAGAGTAATATGCATTCATCATTCATTAGTCAATTTGATAGGGTTCCAAAAAGGTTATTGTAGAAAGAATGAAATCTTTAGTCATTTATACATGTTTCATGTGTTCTAGGTGCATAAATCATGAGTTTGTTGCATATAGGACCTTCTTGAGTGTGAGGCCATATCATCCATAAGCATAAGATCATGGAGAGGCATTAATATCACAAAATCCACATGCTACTTTGAGTTATTTTGGTCTTTGGCATCTCAAATCATGGATTTCTTATGCATAAATTACTTCTAAGAACTGATTCTGAAACTCATATGGTCCATGGAGACATTAAACATCATTCTGAGCATGAAAGAACAAGCACTAAGAGATGCATTTGGTGATTGATTTGAAGCGTGACTTGAATGAAATTTGTGCCTGAAAGTGTTCCAAGCGCCTGCATCAAGAGATTCCAGGCGCCTGGATTCTCCTTTTCCAGGCGCCTATCCTTGGTCCAGGCGCCTGGACTAGCTTGATCCAGGTGTCCAATTAGTAATACAGGTGTGACTAGCATGATGCTTGTGGTCGATTTCTGGGGCTTTTCAGAGCAGTTTAAGCATGATTCAGTGTTTTTATGCATGTTGATCATTCACCCATAACACTCTGCCCAAGCATTCACTTTCATTACATTAAAAGCATTGATGTGTTTATGTGTTTTTTGCATGAATTTGTGATAAAGTCCTTATAAACAACATTTTCAAAATCCCTTGAGTATTGAGTAGAGACCAGTAATCTTGCCGGGTGAGAGGGGCGTGTGGACGGTCGATTTCCACCGGTGTCATTTGGAAATGATGTTTTGAAAATAGAGTCGCCACCCGGGTTTGAAAATGGTTTAGCACCCGAGAAACCGTTTTGAAAATGATTTAGAAAACGATTTGGAAACCAGAGATTCATTTTGGATTCGGGAGCTAGGTTACGAACGGGGAAGGGTTTTAATGCATCCCGCTCGCCCGATTAAAAATCGGTCTTTACTAAACATTTGTGGGATTTTTAGAAAATATTTTAATGCCGAACTTTAACAAATAAACATTTTAAATCAAGCAAAGCAGACGATAATAATGAAAAAAAAAAGCAACTAATATGTGAATTACAATAAATATAATAAAATCAAGGGTTCAAACTGTTCATGCAAGGTACTGATTAAAATTTCAAATTTTACAAAAAGTGTGCCATGCGGCACACTAGGTGTACCGTGCGGTACAGAAAGTGTGCCGTGCGGCACTGTTCGTCATTCCAACGGTCAAATTTTCAAAAGAGTGCCGCACGACACTCCTCCTGTACAACACTCCAAGTGTACCGTGCGGTACAGGAGGAGTGTCGTGCGGCACTGTTTATTTCACAAACAGTTCAAAACTTTGATTTTCGAAAGGAATGAAATAAAGGCACAAACAAGGCATGAAACTTAATTGAAAACAGATTATTTTAGATAGGAAAACAATGTGTTTAAGTAAAGAATATTCCTCCTCACTAAATTACCTCGTACGAGGCGATATTTTCGCCGTACGACGCAACCGGGAGGTTTCAAATTAAATAGATTTTTGCTATAGCATGGATATACCAAATGTGGAGATGATGTAGAAGATCATCCCACACTTGGCACCCCTCCCCTCAGGGTACCAAAGTTGTGAAATTTGGCGAAACGGAAATATACCTCGGTTTGCTCTTGGATTAAAACTCTTTCTTGAACTTCTGAATGTGGCTTGGGCTTTGTCACGCCCCGCCCCGCAAACGGCACCCGTGGTGGGCCCGAGTCGGTGCGGCCACGTGGCATTCCAACACAAGACCCAACATCACCTTACAAAAACTCAGAATAAAAAACACAGCGGAAGACTTCATCATATAAATAAAAGTGTCAACGTTAACCACAGTTTTAAACACCAACAACCGTCTACTCAAAAATAGTTTAAACATTACATGTGCTCAAAATACTCTCTTATTCCAAATCATTAAAAGTGCTAGACGACAACATGTCCAAAATTCACTCGACACCAACTGCACAACCCAACGCTGACCGGTAGTGGACCCCCTCTACAGCCCCTGCTATCTGGAAAACCATAAAGGAAAACCAGGAGTGTGTGAGACATAGAAATGCTCAATAAAATACTACCAAATCAACATCCAAAACACAACAATATTATACAACAACTATCAACATGTATATAACCAATCACATGCAAGTGGCACGTCTGCCACATCCTATGTATCCTAGGTCACTGTGGGAGCACACCCCGCTTGTTGTCACCAGTAGCTAGCCGACACAACGTACTCGCGGTGTAACCCAATCCACAGCCCCTTCGCAGATACCATCTTTCACACACAACATACATGCATATCCACAGCTAAAACATCTATTAGCATGATAGATAAACTCCACCACAAAGATCGCCACAAACATCACCACAAACATCACTACAACCATATCTCATTGAAAGTAACCATATCAAACACACTCACCTTTGATTCGACTGGAGTATGCCAAACTATGGTTTTGGCACCTCCCGATTAACCGGCTCTTTACCTAGCCACATACCAACCAATATTAATCTATTAACTTTCACGGATGTCTCACATATAATCAAAGAGATAACAATGTAACATAAACAACTTATAAGGTCATCACAATTGAAGACAAGTCAAGACACCACGACACTCCAAAACAAGTATAAAATCTAATAACCAGCCCATCGTATCTGGACTATCATTTCTTACGGGTTCTGAATTAGGACATGATACCACCACCACTAGAAAGAAGACTTTCGGTACATCAATTTCGATATAAAATTTTCCCTAATCGGAGCCCGGATGACCAAGATATGCTTGTTCGAAACTACGCAAAAGTAACATAAATCTGCAGTTTCAGCAAAACCATCAACTTTGAATCAAAAACTGCTATAACCTGGCAGGAACCAAGGCACAATCTATACATATTCTCAAAGGTATGCGAGTCTAGTTTCCAAATCAAAAAGCGGTTTGCAAAACGGATACCCGAGCTATGAGTTATGCCCATTTTCCCAAAGAGTGTCAGTGCTGTCTGCACAGACGCGAACCCGTCAGCATCTCGGTAGAACATTTTTCATATTTTCTGTGTTTCGAATTAAAATCTGAAAATTTAACACAACATAATAGACACAAGGAAGAATCTTCTGTAAAAATATCAAATATTTAAAAGCTTTCTAAGTACCCGAAATAATTTCGTGAAAACATGACAGAATCCAAAATCATAAACTCCAACAGTGAGTTATAATCAAACCCACGAAATAATGAGTTCTATAACTCCAAGAACCAAACCCAACACCATAAACCAACTGAAATTAGTCCATCTATGACATGAAATCAACAACAAATTCAAGAATTCAAGAATCAAAACCCTTACCTTGAATTAGGTTTTTCCCAATTTTTCACTTCTTCTTCTTCTTCTTCTTCTTCTCTCTCTCTCTCTCTCTCTCTCTCTCTCTCTATGTAGAATCTGATTAGGATCAGACCAAAGGGATAGATATTTATACCAAACTACACTTCACCCCTCCAACTTTGATTTCTATTAGCTTTAAGCCCAAAACTCATAATTACTCCAAACTCTTCTAATTCATATTAAAACATGAACTAAACATCAAATGTCCGGGACGGGTATTACAGGCTTCCTCTGGACTCCAACTTCACCCTAGTGTTGTGGCAAAGATGATTGATGATTGGAACTTGAACAAATTTTGGACAGCAACCTCACGCCTTAGGATCGAAAACAGAGGATGGGAGTTTTGGTTGGGTTTGCTTCAAGAGGAGAAGATTGAGTTGCTTTTTGGAAATTGAGGGTAATTATGAGAGTGTTTTGTAATGGAGAAGGTGTTTTTAGCAGAGCTTAGGAGTAGGGTGCCATGGTTCTCTTTCACAATTTTTTTCGTTCTTCTTTCTCGTTGCACTTGATCGAGATTTATAGACATACAAATCAACTTGGCCTCCAAGTTTACTTCATCCTCACACAAAGAAATGATGACTCTAGGGTAGCCTTGAAGCCTTACACGTATGAATGATAATCAGAGGAACAATTCGTCAACATTTTGAGCTGCCGGAACTCTGCAAAAGCTGTTTGACAAATGACAGTGCCGTACGGCACTCCTCCACCGCCAAAGTTCAAAAAGACTGTTGTTCGTGACTGAAGCTGTACCGTGCGTGAGAAATGAGTACCATACAGTACTGTTGACCGAGTTGACTTGGAGAGTTTCAATTCGAGAGGCCTTCCGGGCCTTTCTTTTCATCATCGGGGATTAAAATGTATGTGAATGTCTCATTTTGGGGTGTCTACAAGGCGCTTTAAATTCCTTCCCCTCTTGTAACCTAGCTTCCGAACCCGAAAAATCTCAATAAAAGTAGACCAGTGAAATGTTTTCTATTTCAAGGGCAAAAGAGTCATTTTCAACTGGTTTCTCGGGTACGGTCTTCAAACCCGGGTGGCAACTCATGTTAATCAATCGAAACCGTTTTTCCCAAACCACATTTTTGTGAAATTTTTCGCGTCCACAACATCTTTTAGCCAGTGATGATGGGATTCCTTACCTGTCAGCGCATCTCACTCCCCTACCATTACCTAAACTCATTCAAAATTAAAAACATAGTCTTTCCCTCGTATCTTCCTCCATCAAAAGCCACTCTTCACCCTATTTTCGGGTTACAGAAGCTTACACCCACGCTCACACTTCACCAACTTATTCTCAGCCCCTATATTCTAGAAATACTCATCTAATCAGTTCAGCCCCTTAAAAAAAAACCTAGCTCTTTTAAGCCAAAATCATATTTTTTAAGTTCAAAAACCTCACCATCACTCTGATATTCACTTCACCAGCCTTAAACACTAATTCATACACCTCAATCATCCCACTTCTAGTCTGAAAAATTTGTTTACCTCACATTTATCGACTCAAAACCCCCAAGTTCTAGCCTTGTTTCTAGTATCAAAGGTAGAAACCACCTTTAAATCCTGAAGCTTGGTCCCTCTAAAAAGAAAATTAACAAAGCATAAAAGCTCACAAATCAAAAAATGGTTTGAGCGCTCAAACCCTATGTTTTAAGCACTCAAACTATCTCCTGATATGCTTTTGATTTTTTATGTATTTTGGTTGTTGACCATGGTTTAAAGTATTTTCAAATAGACTCTGTATTAGTTTTGAACACTAATTAGTTTGATTATCCTCTATTTATCCCTCAAGCAAGTCTAAAACAAGATCTAAATTCTCATTTTCTCCTTAAAGAAGCAGAAAAAATCAAGTTTTGAAAGAACATAAGGGTTTCGGTCCTGTTTTTCACAGATCATAATCAAAACAAAACTTGCAAGGTTGCGATGGTTTGAGTGCTCAAACCATAGCTTTGAGCGCTCAAACCCTGAACAGGAGATCAAACTGGTTTTTATTATAAGGCAAAGTCCATTCTCTCATGTCATTTCATGTTATTGTTCCTTATGCTGATATTAGTATTGTTGTTCGTTGTTGGTTATCTTCATCGGATCATACTTGCATTTCATTAACATGTCAACATTCGTTTAATTCCCTTTCTCTTATCCCCTTTACATGAACAAAGTTGAACAATGAACATTTTACTTATCTCACAAATACCTAGTAGAGCGGTACTCCTTGGTCAGGTGAGGGGGGTTGCCATAAAACCCTTTCCCTCTCGTAACCATGCTCTTGAACCTATGATATTATGGTGATGAAGGACTGGTTCTCAAAACCTTATCTTAAAATGAGGCAAGAGTCATTCTATTTCGGTTCCTTGGGGACAATCTGCTAAAACCCAGGTGGCGACTCCAAATCGAATTCCTCGGAGAGGTATCCACAGGAGGAAAGTAAATGTAAATTCATGGTTGAAGGGTGAAAGGGTAATCAAAGTGACCTTATTAGACTTGCACGTAATTAAGTTTTCCGTTTACACTTAGGGGGTGTTCCGCTAAGGCAGTTTTTTGAATAAACTGGCTTTTCATGATTTTTTATGTGATGTATTGTGAGAGAATGACCTACCTTAGTGTTTGGAAAAAAACTATTTTTTGTTAGTGGAACACCCCCTTAGTGGGAATTAAGGAATCCAAAACTAGACTTAGATGTAATTTTCCAAAATAATAGGATAAATTACCCCAATCTCCCCTTAGGTCCTGGAAATTTCAATCATCTCTTTACGTTAACATTATATAACACTAATCTCCATCCGTTAGTCGACTAAGGGTTGACCTAACAAATTATCTCTGTGTCATGAATTAAATTCTTTGAAATGCCCTTTCTAATCTTGATCATCCCTTTGTAAACTTAACCCCCAATTACCACCCACAGTTTAGAGCATCTCTTATCCAGCTCTAAAACTCTATTTTGGAGACCGAATATGACATATTGGGGGAGATTTTGGTCTTGTTCGTTTTCCTGTTTAGTTTTAGTTTTAGTTTTGATGACATCATTATTTCCCTCATTTCTCTCTGTATCCATCTCCACTCATTACACCTGCTGACATCATCAAAACTAAACTATCTAACGAAACACAGCCTTTGTAATTTATCCCCTCTTTTCTTCAATTTTTTGTACTTTTTATAGACTCGCGTCCTTTTTAGAAATTTGGAGACCAAAATGGGCTGTGGGTTTTCAAATATAAAGACTCAAAAATAAATTTGGTGACCGAATCTCTAAAAATATGATGGGTCCTTCCAATATTCTCTCGCAAAGTATAAAAAGTTAAAAAAAGAAGAGGTAAATTACAAACACTGTGTTCACTTCACATTTCTAAAAAAAATTCCAAAAAGATTCTTTCTCCATCTCTCATCTCTCTAATCATTAATCACATTTCTCTCTTTACTCATACCCCTTTATCCAATCATTAATTCTCATTTCTCTCTCTATCTCTCTCCAATTATTACACTTCTCTCTAATTATTACTTTTTCCAAAATTCCATCCAAACATTATCTCAAAAATATTTCTCAAAATATTATTCTCAAAACTCTCAACCAAACAAAGTGAAAATCTCCCCCCAATAACTCACATTTGGTTTCCAAAATAGAGTTCTAGAGCTTGATATGAGATGCTCTATGTCCCAATGAGACACCATCACAAATGCAATGATTGGGTCAAGCTTTCGAAGATTGGGTGTGAAACCTGGGTGACTATAGGTGGCAATTATCAACCCAACCCATGAACCTGCCCACTTATAACCCATCCATATTGTATTATGGGTTTAAATGGGTAAACACACATTAACTTATCTATACATGGGTTTAAGTGGTTTCAAAATGGGTTGGCATCAATGTTGGCTCTGAGTATTTTAAGGCCGGATGCGAACTTTATTTTTTAGGCACAATGTATAATACCCAAAAAAAAAAAAACTACAATAATTAAAAATGATAATAACACAAAGCTCGATAATCATTATACACGTTAATCCAAAATATATTACTTAAATATCACCATTCTCACATTTTTCACAGCAAAAGTAGAAATTAAGCTGTCATAATCAAATTTAGACACCATATCTTTTTCAATGGGTAACATAGCTAATGCATTTAACCTTTCTTGCGACATAGTTGACCGAAGGATTTGATCAACTTTAATTTCGAAAAGCTTCTTTCTCCGGAGGCAACTGTGACTGGTATAGTCAACAATATTCTATAAGCAATCCACGCACTAGCTTCAAATAATTGAGCACTTCCACTGATTTTCTCGTTTCTTTGGGTAAAACATCCTTCATGGCTTTCAATTATGAAATCAAATTCCTCTCATCAATATCAGAATGCTCACCATGTCTCAAACATGTTTCAAGGTTGACACAATAAGTCATCAAGCAATCATCATTCGTAGACTTCAATTTCTCCAAATCAAACAAAGACCCCAAAACCTTCTCATATTCTTGAAATTGTTCAAACATGTCATTAAGTGAAAAAAGAGCTTCATCTAGGATAAAAAAAAAAGAAAGTACTCTCTCTCTCTCTCTCTCTCTCTCTCTCTCTATATATATATATATATATATATATATATATATATATAAGGGTATAAAATATCTGGGGCCCACAAAATTAGTTAAAATTTGGGGGCCAGATGCGGCCGTATCCTTAGCATATGTCCAATGTCACGCCCTTGATTTTCAACATAAATAAATAAAACCTTTCTCGATGAAAAATATCTTAATTCCTTACATTTCCTCTATAAAGTTTCCTCACAAGGTTTCCAAAATTCATCATGAATAACATTTTAATGTTGGATACCCATATCCCATTATAAGTTATAAGAAATTGTGTTCAGTTATTAAAATATTCCAAAAGTGGATAATCAAAAGGTGATGTGACAACTTTTGGTTAGCCATTTTTGGTTAGTCCATTGTGGATGCTCTTACACTGTGTTCGGTCCCAGTTTTCACTTTTCTTGGTGCCCCCCACATGTTGCATTGAGTTTCTCTCTCCAGCCCATTTTTAGAAATGCTACTCTATTTCATATCTTGTATGAGACGAGTCCACGAGGTCCACTTTAAAGCCCCACACAAATTATCCGAGCCGTTCATTAATTTTTTAAATAATTTTTTGAGTCACTCCTAAAAAATCAGCTAATTCGAAAATTTAATAGTGGTTGATCTGTCTTCTAATTATTCAATCACAATTTAAGATTAGGGTTGGCCATTTCCTCCAACCCGTTTGAATCCGATCCGAACGGATCGGTGATATTGAGATCTGTTTGGAGATTGGATAGGATATGGGGATTTTTTTTAAAATGTTTGGTGATCGGGTAGGGGGTGGAGATAGGCATGTCCCCGCCCCGAATCCTCTCCAAATCCGTTCCCCGATCCATCCCCGCCTCACTCCGCCAGAGGGGTCTATTCATGAGTTATGAAACTTTTGGGTCCCACTAAATTTTCTTTAAACACATGGGGTCACACTAAATTTTCTCCAGACATTTTATTATAATTGAACTTTGTAGTACAATAAATGTGATTAAATAAGAAATGCATCACTATAATTTGAATACATCCCAACTAGATTGACATCTACTCAACTATCAATCATATGCATTCCTTAAAATAAAAACAATATTTTTCCAATCGAGCCGTTGATTTTGTTGTTCCTATTGATGAAATCAATTGTGTAAACTTTCTTCTTGATTGAGTTTAGAAAGCTTGTTGATCGGGACCCAATTTGTGTTTTTTAATGATACTTTTCATCTGATTAAATGCCTACTAATACGTGATCCACTTAAATTTTACTACGACCGATGGATATCATAATATGCTATCTTGCTTGTGGTTCCTTTATTTTTCAAATTAGAAATCTAGTTGATACTTGATACAACTTGAAATTGAAGCTGGCAAGTACTTACGCTTACACATGGATACCGTGATGTTTGTAACGGAGATTCTAGATTTTTAGTAATCTTTTTTTTTTTTTAAATGATTGGATCCCCGAATCTCCGTGGGGATCCCCGTTCCCCATTTTGAAGTGGGGATGAAGGATGAAAATAAAGCCCCATTGGAGATCGGGTAGGGGATGGATATGGAGAAGGGGTTTGGGGATTGGGGGTAGAGATAGTACTCTCCGGCCCGGTCCGTCCCTATGCCCATCACTATTTAGGATCCTGAATTTTGACAGAAGTTTGGAAAAAATTTAGACAGCTGGATCAAGTACTTAAAATTATAAGATTAACCTGATTTTTTTCTGAATGACTGAAAGAATAAATTTAAAACTAATGAACGGCTTAGATCATTCTTGTAGGTCTTTGAAGTGGACCCCACGGACTCGTCTTGCACAAAATATGAAGTAGAGTAGCATTTCTAAAAATTGGCTGGAGAGAGAAAATCAATACACCATGTGGGGGGCCCACCAAAAAAAGTGAAAACTGGGTTCTAGGAACCCAAACCGAACACGCCCTTAGCAACCCTATTGTGACAACCCAACCTGGGCTGCACCCTAGCGAGTCCAATCCGAGCCAAACACGCGGCTATAGGCCCACAACCAACAGCTCACATTGCTAGCAAATTATTAACTAAAAAAAAAAACTCAATTCCTTGGCAATTTAAGGGTTTACTATCTTAACAACTGAACAGTGGAAGACATTTGAAATTTAACAACATTACAACTAGACAAGCTATTATACAAGACTGTGTACAAACTACACAAAAACTCCACATCAACCACTAGCGTGATGCTCCAGCCCAAGAGCCCCGAGCGGGGATACAACACACGAACGCCTAACAGTGGACAACACCTCTAACCTGCAAAACTTGAATCCCAAGAGGATTCCAAGAGTGGGTAAGTCAAAAGTATTGAGCAAAGAACACACATTCTTACTATAACATCAAGTAATTAAATTGAATTCGTAACTTCTAACCCAAATATTATTCACACAACTTGTAACCCAACGCGACACGAAGTCTACTGGCACGAAGCCAATATCAGGACTCAATTGTCCATGAGGCATAAGCCTCAACACGACACGAAGTTTACTAGGCACGAGGCCCCATCACGACACGAAGTCTACTAGGCACGAGGCCCCAACACGACACAAAGTCCGTACACACACTTTAGCAAGTTCAATTCAGAATGAGATACATTTATGAGTCAACCACTCACCTTGGTCTCCAAAAGGAAGACACGACTATGGTTTCAGCACCTCTGATGTGCCCGTTCCGATCTCTGTAATAAGTATTCGCCATTAGCACAACAATCATTCTTGTTTACAGTGAAACATCAATTATGACCAAATATAGCAATTCATCTGTGCTCAAATGCGTATAAAATGCATAATCATGCTTAACACAATCCGACACCCTTGCGGTCCACGAATTTACAGAGTTAATCCACTCTTCTTGTTGGAATTTGGGCCGGGTCCGGGACCAAATCGGGTCGCCCATGTGGGCGTGACCCGGTGACCCATTTATTATAGAGTCCTATCCTATCTTGGAGATAAGATAGAAGAAGTTGAAGTGATCCTATTCTCTTAGGATTATAGGACTTCTAAAGCATCTAGGATGCTCACTCTATATATTTTCCTGCAGCATATTCATAATAGAGATGCATACAATATTATCAGTTATTGAGTTCTACGAAACTCTTTCCCTAGTTTCTCTCTCTGCCATTAAGAGCGATTCAAAGCTTTTGCACCGTGGAATAGAGGGTGATACTCGAACCTCGTAGTATCACTCCATCGCAGGAGATTGTTGTTGTTCTAGTACGTGCCAGAGTATGTAATCCATCCATCAAAAGATCCGGTTCGGTAAAAGTTCGCTAAAGGTAACCCGAACCACCCGTTTCCGCATTTCTCATTAAAGTTTAACACTTCTGAATGTTCCAATATTTTTACCACACCTCCTAGACATATACAGAAACACCATATTAATAAATTAGAATTTTCAGAGCTATGCAACTATTTCCAATTAATTAACGATTGAACCAAAAACCTGCGGCAGAATCTGCCAGACAGATTCACAACCAACTTCAAATTGAAAACTGCTATTCTTTGGAACAAATTAAAGCACAACACAAAAGACATCCATGGGTAGCCACAGTAAAAATTTCAGAAAATTACGAATAGAGGAACTATGCCTAAAAATTCATCGAAATTCATGGCAGACCCGACTTTGTTTGACCCCAACTTGCTCAACCACAACCTGTACGAATTTTATGAAATAAACTCCATATCTAACATGGATAAGCAAAAAAGCCTCCAAGCTTCCACCAAAATGGGTTTCCAGAAGTTTATAACACAAACCCCAAATCAATTCAACACAAAAACTAGTGAATCAAGTTGTCACAGAAAATCAAAGTTTAAGAAAACATGGAATTCATGTCTAACTCATGTGCTTACCTGGGTTTATCTTCAATAACCTATAGATAAGAGAACCCACTTGAATCCTCTTCTTCTCCCTCTCTCGGCAGTACACTCTCTCTCTCTCTCTCTCTCTCCCTCTCTCTCTCTCTCTCTCTCATGCTGGAACAATTCATTCCCCCCTTAGGAGAATCAGAGATATACATCAGGTGCACACATGCACCCTTACACGTACACACGAGCACTTACACTCTTCTTTTTTTACAAACCAACCCCTTAAATTTTGGGAAATCACACTTAAGCCACCCATAAATGAAATCTTGCATTTTCTACTCATGAACTACTATATATTTTTTTTTGAAGGATTGGGTCTCACAAGTACCCTAAAACGCGGTCCATAACTACGAGCATATAAATGAGTCGCCAGGCATCACATAAAAATGCACAAAATATTTAAACTAAGTCGGGGTGTTACACCTATGCTCCACAATGGTTTAATCAAAATGAGTTGGCAAAAGTTCAAATCCAACGGTTAATTTTTTTCTTCATATTCTAATGGTCTACATTGAACATTGAATGACATTCTAGTAAAATAAGTGGAAGTGGAGAACATTTGTTAAAATTCATAAAGTGACCAACAATGTAAATGCAAAAACTACTTGTTAAGTGGAGACTGAGTTTCACCCACCAATAAGAGAGAAAAAAGGGAGGAGAGAGAACTTTTTTGGATAATGATGGGTGTAACGATCCATATTTTTGGTTTCGTAAGATTATCCCTATTTTTAGGAGTGTTTTGGCTAAATAATTGAATAAGATTATTTTGGTCCTTACTCAATTTTTCTTCGCACTTGTTGGTTTTGTGTTTTTTTTGTTTTGTTTTGTTGATTATTGTTTTGTCTCGACGAAAAAAATCTAGAAAGTAAAATTTTATTAACCAAACTAATTTTTGTGTGAATAAAGATAAAAATAATTAAATTGTCTGTCTGTTTTGGGTTATTTTTATCTTTAATGTTTTTTTACAGATTTTGATAATGTTTTTTACTTTTTCAGATTCCTGAGGAACTAATAATCTTAAATAAGAAAAAAACCAACACAAACTAATAAATTCGAATTTTTTAAAATTAACTATGATTTTAGCAACTTAGCCTTAAATTATTTAACAAAGCCTACGGCCGTCGCCGCCTTTTAACCGGCTACTCTTTGTCGCGAGCCTCCCTCTCTCGAAATTTCAGCCAAACGCAAACTCACACTTCTCTCCTTGCACTGAACAACAGAGCTTTTCACAGAATCTTAAGAAAAAACCCAATTCAACCCCCTACCCTAAATGGCCTACCGCCACAACCAAACCGTCGAGATAATCGGAAAACAGGAACCCTATCTGGGCTCATACTACCCAGCAACACTCCTCGCCGCAATAGGGAAAACCCGATACCTGGTCCGGTACCAAACCCGGTTCACCGACGACAAGTCAAGATTACTGGTCGAATCTCTTCACGCGGCGGACATTCGCCCGGTTCCGCCCGAAATACAGACGCCCGATATAGCGGCGGGGGACCGGGTCGAGGTTTGTGCCAACGGGGGGTGGTGGGTCGGGAGGATTGTGAAGAAAGTGGACCTCGTTTACTATGTGCGGTTGGATAGTGATGGGAGTGAAATGCGTTGTCCGTTGTATAGGGTGAGGAAGCATTTGGAATGGGAAGAAGGGAAGTGGGTTTGTTCTGGAATTCGAAATGGGTAATGAAAGAATTCTTGATTTTGTCTGTTCTAGTTATTGTTATTGTTTTTTGTTCATACTTAAATGGAAGTGCGTGTATGATACCCGAATTGCCCCGTCACGCTCCACCGCTCTTGCTTCGGGGCTGAAACTAAAAATCCCAGTGGTGTGGGTGGTGTTAGGAGATTGTTTGGCCCCGATAAGGGGCCACAGGGCCTCAAACTTGGACATCGTCCAACCAAGTCTTCAGTTTCCACCCCTAAACCAACCCTCGAAGGGTGTTCTTGATTTGTTTATGATCTCTCTTGCGTGGTTTTTGTTTTAGTGTTTCTGTTTTTCTTGATTGCTTAAGAACCAAAATGAGATTTTGAATGTGCAATTAAATCTGTTTTTTTTTTAAACTTTTGCATCGTATTTTAATATTGAAAAGTAACTACCCTTTTTGTTTGTCTTTTAGTTTTGTCCAGGATAAGGAAAATAGAACCAAAGGTTCGAAAGGTTTGCAACTTAGGGTTTGCTCCCTCTTAGGTTTTAGGTTTTAATTCGTAACTTTTCAAGTGTTATCAACTCTTATGGTGCCGGTTTATATGTGGCTTGATCCTGATTTTTATCGGAGCCATGTTATGGACCTGTCATTAATTCCTTGGGATAAGTCTGACAAATTCATGTTTCATGGATAAAACAACCCCAATTTTTCATAGTGGTGGGTGTCATGTGCGTTGTCTACTTGTCTGTTATACAGAGTGAGGAAATGGAAAAATGGGAAATGGGTTTGTCCTGAAAGTCTGGATTTTGAAATGGGTATGATTTTCTTGGTTTTTGTTTCTTTGGGATTTTTGTTTGTTCTTGTGTTTAATTGGTTTTTGGGTTCTGGCCTGTTTCGTTTTGGTTGCTTCTGTTTTGGTGGTAGCGTGATTGTTAGGTTTGGAGCTTGATTTCATAGAACCAAAGGGGCTTTAGAATTTCAAAATCAATTACACTGTCATGTTCATAATGGATTGGTGGAAGGAAGAGAAAAAGGAAAAGGAGAAAAAGGAAATGACAAGTAAAAGAAACTAAATTTGTTCTACTTTTTTTTTTTTTTTTAAATACCATACGAAAATGAGAGAGAAATTCTAAGTCCGTCAAAATTTTTTTTTTTTCCCAACCCTATCTTTCGAAAATATATCTTTACTACTAGTAATTTTATTTTTCTTCGAGAGGAAATTTAGCTTTCGTCAACTTCATATACGAAGATGACAAAAAAAAAAAAAACTTTGAAATATGAATGTTCTTGGGATAGAAATTTGCAAATCTATGAAAATGTCAATACATGAGTCTGATTAGAGACCTAAGATTGTTGTGATGGGTTTATTTCGTTACTCTTTAACTTTTCTTAGTTTCAAATATGAAGTTGATCTTCCTCCCTAGCATATAGTCATATGATTAAGGTAAATGCAGTCACTTCAAATTTACACGAGGATACGCAACTAGGAGCTGAATTCTATAACATTTCTTTCTTCCTCTCTATTTATTCGTTTGTTTACTTGTCAATGAATAATTAAAATTTCCCCCAGGGCTCCTTTTAGAAGCTGTTTGGCGTAAATAGTAATGGTTTTTATGTTTGTTTTTTTTACTAAGCTTACATGTGCCCTTATTGTTCATCTACCCAGCGAGGAATTATTCTGTATTTATCTTGTATTTGTTTGCAGGCCTCAGAACTTTGAAGCAAAAGGTGCAGAAGAAAAGGCTTAGCTTAGAAGAGAATCACAGATTAGCCATGTTGCAGCTTAAGAGGTAGCTTAAGGAAGCAGTGTTTCGAATGATCTGCTCAGTTTTCTTCGATTGGTGATGGGTTGGGGTTCAATACTACTATGATCTGCTTCGCGTTTTCCTCAAAGTTGGAAATAGGTATACCTATTTGTTTGTTTAACAAGTGAGAGGAAAGACGGAAAAAGAACTTTGGGACAGTAGTTTGAAATTCTACATTGGATAGATGGGCCTTCTGCATATAGTTGCTTCACAAAACGTCCTAGCTAGTCTTTTTTTATTCATTTATATCCATTGAATCATCTTGATTTCATTTCCTCATCATACGTAACATATATGCCAATTACTTTGCATTAGGTTTGCCAAGTGAGAAAATTTGATACTTGAACCTTTTCCCTTTTTGCAATAGTTTTTATTTATTTATCTGTAGTCCTCTTATTCTGGTATCCAAAAGAGAGATTTTGTTTCTTCAACTTCATTCCTTTCGGAGTCCATTTCTTTCTTTTTCTCCCTACATCCAATGTGAGCCTACTAGAAAGACTAGAGTAACGTGGGCTGGACTAGGAACGTTTAGATGTGTACCCAACATAGCATGACACCACTCTAGGTGTGTCTAGCAGGGGGCATGCACCATGTTGCGTTAGGCTGTCGTTTTCAGTCCTATGGGACCGACGCAGGGCGGACAGTAACACAGGTACACTTCAACTCAAAGTTAACTTGAATTTCGGTGATAATCTCTACACTCCTCTCCCAACTTGTATAGGTTGGATTCCGTGTTTTGGTTGTGGATCAGACAGATTCCCTATCAAATTTATTGCGCCATTGCAACTCTTAGTATGTTATACAGGTCGGATTTGAAAGTCTGGTTGTGGATCAAACATGTTCCCTCTTAAGCTTCGTTAGAGGCTGTAACAGCGCGGTTGGTTGTTTAGCCCATTTTTTCTGGGTTGTTTTTAATACGAGCGCAATTAAGCATTAGCATGGTATGAGGCACGATCCATCGGCTGAATCTTGCCTATGTTATATTTACCTGGGCCGCTGCCCCGTTGCAGTTTTTATGGACCGGGTATGTTAAGGGAAAGTGGTTGGGACTTTTGGGAGTCGGTCCAGCCTATACTGGCTGTGCTGCATTTTCCAATGTGGGCCTAAGGGTCTGTAAAACAAAAGAGTCTTCCCATACTCCTCTTAGTAACACTTGACCTATATTCCATTTCATGATGCTCTTTCCGAATTCTTGTTTTTTTGGGTAAATTCTCTTTCCGAATTCTGTATGTGCTCTTGGATCAGATGCCATGCCTCGAGATTCCAACCTTATGGTGTCAATTTTAGTCTGTTAAATTTGATTGAAGATACCTGTGACGTCTTACACAGCAATGAGGGTTCGTTCAATAGCCCGTCTCCAATATTGGTAGTAATTCCGGGGCAGACCCCAAGGTGATTCCCTGCAAATCAAGCATCTGATTCGAACTCGCGATCTATGGACTTTTTTCCTTTCACTAGTGTTTCCCTTCCCCAAGCTATGGATTAGACCTGGATCCAGTCTGATACATTCCAAATCCGATTGTCCTCTTGATCCGAAAACTTACCAACTGGATTCGGTTATATGTGACCCAACCCGTTTACAAATCTGATCTTATAATTTTACTCTATAATCTCATATGTAATATAATTGGGCATTTGGCATTGGCGGTATGTTAGATCTTATCTCTCAGTTTAGACACCGAAGAAGATTGTCCCCGTACATAGATATTTCAATCCGATGCTCATATCTTTTGTTTGATCTTATCTGATCAAACAAAAAACGAGACTAGATTCATAACGAATGGTGAATAATATAATCTTATAGTGATGAAATTAAGAGTACGACACCCCTTGATGACGTATATTTCACACAAATATACTTTGTTAGATTGTATATCCGATACATGTTAATCCAAACCAAATAGATTTTTTTAGCCGAATGACGGATGCGAACTCCCTTAAATAAAATCAAAGGTCAATCCCACCGGTCAGGAAAATGGACCTTGGACGCCGTTTTTCTTTGGTTTTTTTTTTTTTTGTCTTTGTCAAGTTGTTTCTCTTATTTGAGCTTTTCGTGTAAGGAGAGAGTTTGGGGCTTTTTCTGTGAATGACCAAAATGGGAAAGAAAAAAAAAAAAATAAAGGTCCAAAAAACAAATAATACTAATTAATCAAAAGATGTCACGTAAAAAACATGTGATTCCTGTAGCTCTGGTTAAAGAAAAACCGTACGATATTAATACTAATTAATTAGGAGAAGTAGTTAAATAATCCTTGTTAAATCTCATATCCGACTAATTAAAGGCCAAAAAAACCAAGACTCGCTGTATTTAGATAAGCACATAATAAACTAACATCAAGTTGATGATAAATTAAAAAAGACTAAAAGACAAGTTGTATGTACAACGCCACAATTTACATTTTTTTAATTTCATTTTTGAAATATTCCACGGCGAAAATAAACAACAAGATCAACAACTTGGACCACCAGCAGTTCCGCTCCTCCGCCTCTTGGCCGGAAAAACATGGTGGAAGCCACCTCGTGCCGCCAACTGCCACTCCTCCACCAGTACCCCATCGAAGTCAATCTCTTGCACCCCTGAACCAATATCATAGAAGCAACTTTCGGAGAATCCGGCGAGCCCCCGGCACGGCGGCTTATTTTTCCGGCGACCGGCTCCAACGGGAACATTCCGGAGGGCCCCACCGGCGGTCCAGTACCTCTGGCAGCCTTTACAAAAGTGTCTTGGCTGATTAACGTTGTAGTTGTTGAAGTAACAAAATTTGGTCTCCATGCTCTTGCACCTCGGGCATGGTATGATCTTTTCAGGCTTTTTTTGTTCTATTGGTTGATCAGCTTTGGTTGGGACCTTATCTTTTTCTTGTCTCTCTTTCACTGCAATGGTTGTGCCAAATAGCTTGATGCCTTGTGCCTCATGAACATCACCCATGAGAGAGAGAGAGAGAGAGAGAGAGAGAGATAGAGATGTGTGTGTATGTTTAAAAGAGAGGAAATATGGTTGATGGGGAAAGGTCAAGGAGGTGCTTATATATAGGCAAAAAGTCTTAACCTTACAAACACAATAACGTGCATACACTTGCAAATAAAATCACATTTACATACACTTGCACATAGAATCACATAAACCGGGGACAACTTTAAAAGGTCAAGAAGTTTTTCGGATAAGATTTTATATTTTAAGTACTCTGAAATTATGACGATTTTTAATTTAGATATTGCAATATACGGTAACAGTTTTTACTGCAACTTAATCATAGTTTCATAGCTATAGTAAATACGTTTATCGGAAAAAGCTCTCGCAAACGCTATGGTAAATTTTATAATGCAATATCTATTCAAAGCTCTCGCAAACGCTCACTATATTGCATTTCTAATTAAACAGGAAAAAGTACATTAAAGAACGGATCCTGCTACTGGTACAGAAAAATTTGTACAGAAAATGTACAAATCGCTCTCGGAGACCCATTTTTGGATCCCACACGAGTGATCCGAACCGTTCATTATTCTTAGAACACTTTTCTGAGGGGCTCCACAAAATTTTCGCTCAATCGGACGGTTAGAAGTGCTTGAACCAAAATCACACCGTTTGAAACGGTGTGATTTTGGGCTTTTTGTCCACATCATTAGAATAAAATAAAATAAAATAAAATAAAAAAATGTTGTGGGATGCTTGAAAAAGGTGATGCTGGGCTTTTTGTCCACATCATTAGGCCACGTCATCGAGAAGCTTTGTGAAAAAAAGTGTGCTCTCTGGTGTGGTTCCAAAAGAACAGGGTGAGTTGCACATTCGAAAGCGGATTGAAAGTGGAGCATAAAGAGCTAAAGCTAAAAGGAATGTCTTTTCTCTCTCTCTCTCTCTCTTTTTTTTTTTTTTTTTGGATTAATTTCTATATTCCATTCTACTTTTTTGTTCATTGAAATGTCTATTAACATCAATATTTATGATATTTTAAAAAAAAAGCCACATCATAATCATGTGTTACAAACTTAGTGCTGAAGCTATTAATGCCGTTTACATGCAATGGTGTAGCTCAAGAGATGTTTTTTTTTTCCTTCCCAAAACGAACAAATAAATATTGATAAAAATCATACACAAACTACAAGGTTGGAGCAGCCGGCCTAAGCCAAAGCTCGAGGTGTGGCGGCCTTAGACCCCCTTTATAATAGTCTAACAAAAAATACTTATCTGTAAGATTCATTTTAGGCTCCCGAAGAATCAGAACCGACTCTGTACCCAAACAGTATATTTATATCGTTTGCCGATGGAGAGACACAAGGAATTAGAGTACAAAGACAAAAATTCAAAAGCAGAACTTGCAAGCTAGCCCAAGTAGTTTACGTGCTTATAATAAAAAAAATTCATTTGGGTACATCTCCTCCACCGTAAATGTTGGTGTTTCTGGTCTACATAAAGAAAGAAGATTAATTGAAAATTAATTACAGGGAAAGTGTAGTCAAATGACTAAATTGTCCACACCTTTTCATATATCCGAATGAGCTAATTTCTCATAATTAAGATGTCTTTCCAGAGAAATCGAGAATATCCCTGAATTGCATATACATCCCATCAGGATGGCTCAACAATTTTAACGTCCTTGATCTTTACAAATCATTCGGAGTATATGAAAAACGGTGATGTGATTTTCGTGGTTAACTTGCGTTTCATAAGTGATTTAAAACTCTTCTTTGGGATATATACTTTAGACATAAATTCTTATGCTACTTGATAGTGCATTCATACCTAATATTCCAACCCAATTTGCAAGTGAGTGTTGGAGAATTTCATATAATTTATATATGCAATATGATCATGATATATATACAATTGCACATGGTTAAGCTAAGATGCTACAGTGGTGCAAGATAATAATAAGTTAGGTCAAACTTCACTTATACCCCCTTTATGTTTGGGTCATGCGCAGTACGCCCCCTCTAGTTCACTTTGTTATATCCGCACCTCCTGTGCTTTGTGGATTTGTGCAGATGTATCCAATTAATAAAAATAATGCTTGCACCGTTAACGGAAATGACTAAAATTCCGAATGGCCTCGTCTTCTTCTTTGATTCTAATTCTTCTTCCTTAAATCTTAACACTACATCCCACGTACAAAAAATTGGACCCAAATCATTCATACTATAGAGTTTGACGAGTACTACATCCATACCAAAATTCAAGTGGATCGGAAAATGGAAACCTCATGGTCTAATAGAATATTTTATGAAGTAAATTTTCAAATTTAAATTTACCTTTTATTTTAATAAAAATATGATCATGGGCTAAATTTTTAATATAGTGGTTAGATTCAAGAGGCGTGTGAGGTACAACTCCGTAACATATATGGACAGAAATGAGTGCGGATGCAAATTTTTAAAAACCACGGGGGGTGTGGATGCAACAAAATGAACTCGAGGGGGTGTAACCGCACATGGCCCAAATCAAATGGGTATAAGTGAAATTTGACCAAAAGGTTAATACTCCTTTTCTCCCGACGATATAGTATGGTAGTATGGTTAGATTACTTCGAGGGCCAACCTTCCAGTCCATAGGAGTCGAATCCTAAACCTCACGCTCCATAGGAGTCGACCAGTCGAACCATAGACCTCTCGGTTAATAAGGCTAATACTTACACTTGTAAACTTCTTTCATAAGGAATCCCTTTTTCTCATAACTTGAAATTCTAGACGTTTTTTCACACATAGGAATTTTAAGAATTTTTTGTCACCCAAGGAGCCTGTAGCGGCCAATTTCATTAAATTTTTCTTGTTTAGGTTGAAAACTATAATATATGCTCCAATATTTAGAGTTGTGCAGGGCCCTGGCATCTCCGCCACTCAACCAGTGTTTACTACACAATGCTAACTTCCAAACACTTTATTCAACATTCAGTTTGATATTCAAACTTGAATTACACACATCGATATTCAATAAATCTGATTTTTGCATGAATGATTTACTTGTCGGGAGCTACAAAATAAGTGATTTTGATCATCAAAATAGGTTACAAACCTCCACGCTATTGGGTATCTGGGAGGGGCTTGATTTGGATTAGCTAGATGACTTTATTGTGAACTTTTCAACACTTGGAAATTGTGTATTGTGGTCTAGGTAGCTTTCAGAAGCAATGTGCATTGGAAAGTTGAGTTTTTATATGGGATTACTTTAATAAAGGAATCTTTATTCATGTAAAACTAAAGTAACCTCTTTTCCAACACATCTAAGATAATTAAAGAAGCATTGTCCTTTCTTTAAGTTGGAAAGAGAGATACACTTTTGTTTTTGGTGGTCCTTTTTGCGGATCTTTAGCATAAAACTAAAGTAGAAGAAGATATACAGAACAATTAGTGATTTGTGATCATTCTCTTGATCATAAATTAAATAGGATGCCACTTTGTATGAGTTTAAAGATAAAATTGCCCAATTCCATGCATCTATATATGTAACTGGATACAAATTTAGATATAGTAAATTTGGGTAAAGTATACATTTGTTCCTTAAACGATTCGTTTTTTATTTTTTTACTTCGTCCTTAAACTATTAATTGAACACGCAAGCCCCTTTAACTGTCAAACCGTTACATGCATGCCTCTTTAACTATCAAACCGTTACATAATCAAGTCAATCGATGACTCCCATCCATGTTTTGGACGGAAAGTTGAGAAATTGACCATTTTGGTGCCAAAAGAACAATTAAAAAGTGAACTGATTAAAAAAAATTCTGACCAGTGACTAGAAAATTCTAAAAATAATAATTTAAAAAGTGAACTAATTAAAAAAAATTCTAAAAAAACAATTAAAAAGTGAACTGACCAATGAGCAAAGAATTCATCAATGGCATACGTAGCCGGAGTCTTCGTGAGAACCGCATCGAAATTCGTGGAGTTTAAATCAAGGAAAAAATCAGATTTGAGTCGCTATGGTACTATAGTTTAATGTTATTGTGGCTGTAAGGCTCTGTTTGGACAATAGTGGCTCATTTTTTTTTAAGGGCAACTGTACAATAGAACCCAATGTCTCTCTCCCTCTCTTTATTTTGATTGATAATGGTGGTGGCTTTTAGGGTTTCTTTCATAGTTGGTCCCCTTTTGAGGTTCAAAGTCAAAACTACCTTTTTTTGTGGCACCAAAAGGGTCAATTTCTCAACTTTCCGCCCAAAACATGGATGGGAGTCATGGATTGGCTTGATTATGTAACGGTTTGATAGTTCAAGGGGCATATATGCGTTTTCAATTTATAGTTTAAGGACGAAGTAAAAAAAAAAAAAAATTCAAATAGTTTAAGGGGCAAATGTATACCTTACCCTAGTAAGTTTCAACCCAATCCCTAGACCCTAACTTTTCAGGAGCCTAAAGCGACGATTAGAGATGATGCCTTTTTTTTTTTTATTATTGAACTATTATAACGGTGCCAAAGTAGGACACCCCAAAATTAAGAATTTTAGAGGGCCTAAGAGCAAGTGCAGCAGCTTGTCCAAAATAGCATTTGAGCCATTTTGGCTAACCAAATGAGCAAAATACCCACTGCAGCAGATTGGCTAAGCTCTTGGTTACTCCTCTCTGTGCTACAATGCTTGGGTAAAAATGGCTTGGTGCTATTCATCAACAACTCTCTCTCTCTCTCTCTCTCTCTCTCTCTCCCTCAGACAATGAACACCAGTGAAGACGATGAACATCGATCGACAGCAACGGGACCAGATCGACGGTGACGGGACGATACCTTAGATCGCCGGCGATGGAGCTTTGGTCGCCGGCGATGGAGCTTTGGATCGACAGCGGTGAGAGGTTCGACGGAGAGCTTTGGATCTTGGATGAGGGCTTCAACGGAGAGCCTCGACAGAGATTGACGGCGGAGAGCTAAGGATCGACGACGGCGGCGAAGTTGATCGACGACGGTAGCGGAGTTGATCAACGACGGCGAAGGGGGACTCTGACTGGGTGTATCGAATGTGTGTATGTAATGTTTGTTTGTTTTTTTTTTTTTTTAATTAATAGAAATATTTTAATAAAAAGATAGATAAAATGGATAGATTGTTGGAGTGTTGATAGTGACATGGTAGCTATATGCACTGTACACCAAGTTTTTTGGCCAAAATTTTGGCTTAGCTGCTGCTGTTACTCTAAAGCGGCCAAATATCGAACTTTAGCCTAGGGCGGCTCCGGTCTTCAATAACCCGCAAGAACGGTTAAAACAATTATAGATTATAATTCTGCATAAGAAATTTATAGGATGAAGGTGTACTGAGATTATACAAAGAGTCCTAGCTTGCCTGAAGCTTTAGCGTTTCGGGTTTTTTTTTTTTAAAGTTACGAATTTTCTTTTTTATATAAAAGTTACGAGACACACCAAAATGTAACGAATCATATTGCTGAAAAGTTACGGAAAAACTAAAAAATGTTACGATTAACGATGTGGTGGCACAATCTGAACCATGCAATAGTTGTATATGGTACACCCAAATAGGGGGTGTGTATTGTAGCCATTTCCTCACCTGCAATTAATATGAATTTCGGTTGATATGAATTGAGACAGCTACCAAGTAGCTTTACTTCATCACAATAAGAAGCTAGGAGGGAGCCAAAAGGGGACAAGTGGTAGCGGTCGCCATCATAAGGTTTTCAAAAAATGCAATTATGACATAGGAAATAAATTTTTATCTCCGAATTATATAGACTGCCACCACTAGATTTTTTTTTTCCTGTAGAGTGAATGAATATTCATAATATTCATAATGCAATTTGTCTTTTTATATTTGAAGTATATATTTTTGCTACACAAAGGTAAAATCCTGGCTCCGTCCCTGAAAAAAAGGGAGACTACATTTTACGGAAAATTCTAACAACCACAAAGACATTGCATAGAAGTTTATGAAAATTCAATTAAGACATATTCTACTCCTTTCTCAAAAAAAATTGTTCGATCTGCATAATAAAAACTTAAAATTTGTAATTTTCATCATAAAACTTTTGCATACTTTTGTGGTAAGTTGATAGGTATCTATAAATTCTTTAGTTTATGATAAATTTTCCCAAAAAAAAAAAAAACTACATTTGTCTTAGTTCTCGTTTTGCATTTAGTATGTAACAAAATTATTTGATTTTCCATTTTTCAATATGCTAATTCGTGTTTAGAGGCCTCGCAAATCACCACTCAGAATTCTGTTGTGCTAAACGTATAAAATAGTAATACCTACAATTGATTTTTTGTAAAAAACAATTGAATAGTGGGGCCAAAGAGTAGGAATTACGCAATAGAATAGAGGATAAAGAGAAGAGAGAAGAGAGAAGAGAGAGAGAGAGAGGAGAAGAAAAGATTTTATATGTAAAGACAGAAAGAGGAAATAAAGAAAGTAACACCGCTATGGGTACACCACATTTACGTATCTCATATGCACACCAACACATTCTAACCGTCCATATTAGAAATTAATGATCTAGGTTTTAAATAAACTATTCGCTCGAAGAGTTTAAATTCTTCCCGTAAATAGTTTATTCAAAATCTGGCACGTCAAAACTGCTTTTCAACGATTGAGATACGTTGATGTACTTAAGGTACGCGAGTGTGGTGTACGCATATGAACATTTTTGTAAAGCATGTAATCAACGCAATTCCTTCCTCCTAAATGGATGCAAACAGACATTGAATGGCTCTTCTTCCTACCTTCATAGGCGGTCTACGTTTTGGGTAGAGTGGTCATGTAAACAGCCTAAAATTTTTTTTTTTGGGAAATTTTATTCGTAGTAGTTTTGTTTTCGGCTTTATTTGAACACTCACCCTTAGATTATGAACACTAAATTCATAATTGGACATCTAATACATTAGCTCCAAGAATGATGTGTTAGTATTAGTATCATGTTCTGGCTTATCTCTGAATGACAAATGGTCGACTCAATGTACAAAAAGATACGTGCCAACATATTTGCCACAATTTACCCTTCGAACATTACTAGATTATGCTCCAATTTAATCTTACTTGGCTCAAAATGTAAAATTTAGTCAAGATCAATTGTAAATTTTTATGTATTTATTTGTAATTGCACTACTCATATTATTATGAAATTTTGTGTATATACTACTTGTTAATGGATGGTAGAGTTAAATTCATGAGCACCCTATTAAAAATTCCTTGAGCCGCCACTGCCTACCTTACACAATGCATTGAGTCTTTCTAATGGTAAGTGAGATACTTTTGTGTTTGCTTAATTTTACAATGTGGCCTCTTTTAATTTTAACCAATTTAAAAAATTAAAAGGTCAAATAAGTAGATGTATGCCCATACATGTAGATAGATTAGCAGTACTTGTCAAGTTGAGGCCTAACAAATTTGGAGGCCATAGGATTTTGCTGGTCTAATGGTTCAGCAGGCCCTGAGTATTTTGGAGCTCTAGGCGGTAAATGCTTAGATAGTTGAATCTTGAAATTTTAAAATCTCGTTGTTCTTGTGACGACTCTCTTATATATAAAATACTACTAGTTTCGTCCCTAGTAGCATAGGCAACTCTACCTTTTGGGTAGAGTGGTCATGTGAACACCCTAAAATATTTTTTTGAGGGAGTTTTATTAGTAGGAATTTTGTTTTAGGCTTTATTTGAACACTCAGCCTTAGATTATGAACACCTATTTATTTAGATAATTCATAATTGGACACCTAATACATTAGCTCCAAGAATGATGTATTAGTATCAGTATCATGTTCTGGCTTCTCTCTCAACAACAGATGGTTGACTCAATGTACAAAAAGATATGTGCCAACATATTTGCCACAATTTCCCCTTTTCAAACATTACTAGATTATGCTCCAATTTAATCTTGGCTCAAAATGTAAAATTTAGTCAAGATCAATTGTAAATTCTTATGTATTTATATTTTGTAATCACACTACTCGTATTACTATGAAATTTTATGTATATACTACTTGTTAATAGATGATAAAGTTTAATTCTTGAACACCTTGTTAAAAAATCCTGGAGCTGCCACTGCCTAGTAATAATCTAGCTGTTCGTCTAGAGCCAGGCATCCATTGCCATTTGCTATTTAGGAGGCTAATAAATTTTGTACTTTCCGCAAGTGGTGGCTAACTCATGCGGTAGAACTCTTGGATGTGCCACACTGCATACCGAGATTGAGTCTCATTCTCCCTCCTCCTCCCCATGTAATAGATTAAGAATGACGAATGAAATTTTTTTTTTTGGTACTTTTCTTTTATGTATTTGCACTCTTCTTTTTGAGTATATTGGAGCCCTACGCGGGATCATATTATTGGCCTCAATACGTGTTTATATTTACATGCAAATGGATACAATTGAGAAGATGTGGTGTCAATCAATGACGGAACCACCCTGAGGCTTATGGGGGACAAGGCATCCCCATTTGAGAAACCTTAGATGTGGTGTTAATCAAAAGACGGAACCACCACTAGGGCTTATGGGGGCCAAGGCCTCCACATTTGGAAAACCTTATAATTATTTAGTTCTTTTTATAAATATGTGTTGTTGCTGCTATTTTTGTTACTCTTTGGGGTTATTTATGCTACTTTTTGTCGTTGTTGCTATCTTGACACTTGCTCTTGGAGTTTAGGCTTGTCTCTTTTCCTTTTGCTATAATATAACTTCTCTTGGCTGATTTTGTGTCTTCTTTTGAGTATTATTTAGACATTTAAATGCTCAGATTGTTGAACGTTGAAATTTTAAAATCTCGTTGTTCATGTTGTATATCGCTAGTATATAAATCCTAGTTTAGTCACTAGTGATAATCCAGTCGTTTCGTCTAGAGCCAGGCATCCATGGCCATGTAGGATGCTAGTAAATTTTGCACTTCTTTTATGTAGTTGCACTCTTCTTTTTCACTCTTATGTAAATTTAAAGTTACTCCCTTCATGAGCGAAAAATTAGCTAGAAACAAAGTTTTGTATTTTTACATAGATAAGGAGCAAATAAACAAAAAGAGAGTGCGAAAACCAAAAATATCAAAATAACTCTGAAGTTAAAATATGTTAAAATATGGTGTTTTCGCTGTACATTTTGAACTTATCGACTTTGGAAATAATAAAGAACATATATACATGAAAGAGAATAAAGAACACATATTCGGTTTGGGTTTTGAGGGAGAGTTTTTGGGGTAATGAGTAGAGAAAGATAAAAATAAAATTTTATTGGGGACCGTGCAAGGTGGGTTTTGAGACCCCAACCGAACAAGGTGATAAAACTTCTATACACCTTCGAAAAACAAAAGAAGATGGAGGGAAAAAAAAAAAGAAGGAAAAAAGGCCTAGATTTTTTGTGGCGCTCTGTAATCATTACCTTGTTTTAGTAGTTTGTGAGGGAGAAAACAGGATCAATTAAAGGCCAGGAAAATTTGCTTTGGGAATGAAAATGCACTTTTTTGAGGTTTCCAAGATTCGAACTGAAAAAACAAGGACATTAACAATACGACACAGTTATTAGGGTAATATTCACTTACACTACTTGTACTTTGACCGATTTTAACTTACACCCCTTCTACTTCATTTTTAAATATATACCTCTCCTAAACTTTCAACTAAAGTGAGATCTCCTATTTGTTTTGTTTTTTCTTTTGTCAGACACCTATCTATTTGCTACAAGAACGCAAAATGGAAAGGAGCCATGACGGTAGTTAGACAAGATACACTTTGGATTCCAGTAAACAGACTCTAAGTTTGGAGTTAAGATTTTGGTGTATTCATCATTGCAATTTGCTTTTACACTATTAAATATTTGGGATATCTCTTTGCTGCTGTATTTTTGGATGCGGAATTCTTTTCGTCTTGATTTGAACTCTTTTGAGGCACACATGTAGCATTTTCGATAAAAATATTTTAGGATGATCAAGTGAGAGAAGCAGCAACCATATTTATCCAAACAAGGAGTTATATTGTAAATGATTAATAAGGGCAATAGGGTCATTTTTCAATATATTTTACTGGAAAATATATAACTCATATGCGTGTCACTTTTTCTTTAGTTTTGATGGAAAAGTTGATATTCTCACTTTAGTTGAAATTTTAAGGTTGTATATCTAAAAATGAAGTAAAGGGGGCAAAGTTAAATCAGTCAAAGTAAAGTATAAGGGGTGTAAGTGAAATTCCCCTTGTTATCCTCCCTTTGTTTCTAATTGTTGGTCCTTCTATATCTTATGATTTATAATAGTACTTATTTGATAAATCTCAATTAATTTATAGATTATGAAATATAGATAATTATTTGAGTTACACGACTATTCAAAATGGACCAACAATTTGAGACAGATGGAGTATAGTACTCCTATAAGAAATTTACGAAGATTTGTGCTCTCATCAAAGTCTCAAAGCTAGCAACAATTGTTAGGTACCGAATGGGTACCACATGGGCAAGCCTACAAGGTACTCGAATGTTGTATCCGGGCAGTCCAAGAGTGTATTGGACGGTTCAGATTGAAACCATCTCTCTCCTCTCTCCCCCGTTTTTCTCTCCTGTTTCTCTCTCCATAATTTGGATTGTCCAAAACTGAAATAGACGGCTTAGGTCGCGCACGCTGGCACTGAAAAATTGCTCGAAAGCTTGGGGTAGCTATAAGTAGGTAGTTTTAGTACTCTAGTTTTGTGCTATGCCTATGCCTATGCCTAAATAAAGCCCCTTGAGCGGTGCCTAAATGAATTTTACTTTGGTACTTATAAAAGACAAAACAAGATGAATATAATAAAAACAATATTAATATTAAACATCCCTGCTCGACAGCTGCATAGGAATTGAGAATAATTAAAATAAAAAAAAGGCAAATCAAATGTTCTGTTGGAAGAAACAACCAATTATTATCTGTACTATACCCATATACATATAGGATAATGATATATATATGTATATATATATATATATATATATATAGGAGTATATATATATCTCGTAACTTCTTGTTTAATTAATCAAAGCCGTTTACTCAAACCCATAAGTCAATTTAGCTTCAAGCAACTTGTTCAATATGAAATTATCAGCCAGTTAATTTTAGAAATATATATATATATATCTCATAACTTCTTGTTTAATTAATCAAAGCCGTTTACTCAAACCCATAAGTCAATTTAGCTTCAAGCAACTTGTTTCAATATGAAATTATCAGCCAGTTAATTTTAGAAATATATATATATATATAGTACTAAATTTAGATATTTAGTTTAATAAACTGAAAAGTACTTATACTTCTACAATTTAATAATGCATGTTTTATCATATTATACTTTCGACCAATTAATTTAATTAGTCAGCTGGCAGCAAGTTGCAAGCAATATTTTTTTTTTCCCAACAGCAGTTTTTCTTGTGTTTTTTTTTTTCTTCTTTTTTCTTTCTGTCTAGAGATTTAATTATTAAAGCTTAATCATAAAGAAAGACCCAGACTAGAAGCTGCTGGTCGACCCATGTGAAGTTTTTCATTAAAAAGATGGTTACTTTTCACTTGTTTTTGCTCCTGTCAGTCTTCTTATTTAAATTGACATGTTTGGAGCAATACACAGATTGTTCCAATTTTAATGGGCCTCCGGCAGTCGACGATAGGATTCATCTCCGAATTAGTCAATCTATTCCTTGGATATTGAGTTACAGTATAAGAAAAGAAAGTAAGAATTTGATGAAAAGTTGCATGCATTTAAGGGTCATCATCAGGCCGGACTGACTATCCAATCCCACCCGCAAGCTAGGGTTTGCAGGCTTTTCTTTTTGACGGGCTGGGCTTTGTTTCAAAATTTAAGCCAAGGCCCAACCCACAGGCTTAGCCCCAGCCGTGTTGATGGGCGGGCGGTCTTCTCTTACCTAAACGGACTTTTGGATTGGGAGTAATCAGGGACTAAATTTAGTTGACCCTTGACATTTTTTCTGTTGACCGCATTTTCAAGGAAATTGGGAGTAATCAGTGCAAGTGTGGAACAGTATGTAAATGAAAAGTACACCCCACTGTGCAACGGTGTAAGATGAGCGTGCACTACAATGTGCAACTGGTCCAGCAGTGCATCCCTCGGCTGTCCAATCGTTTTTTGGTCGATTTAGATGTGTTTAATAATTTTAATTTATTCTTACCGGTAAAAAATCAAAGTACATCCGAGCCGTCTAAAACAAGATCGGAAGGCCAAGGGGTGCGCGGCACCGTGCACAACACCCCCGATTCCTAGTCAATAAACTTCAAAAGGGTGGTTTTATCCATGCATCCATTGAATCTCATGTTGAGCATGGACCGGAATCGTTCGATTTCCGATTCCTAGTCAATAAACTTCAAAAGGGTGGTTTTATCCATGCATCCATTGAATCTCATGTTGAGCATGGACCGGAATCGTTCGATTTTGTAGTGAACCGAAAACCAAGCCAATACCTTTGGTTTATGAATGTGGAGAACCAAATCAACCCATAAAACTTATATAACTATATCGATCCAGACCATTAAAGTACGGATCAGTTTCAGCTTTGTTACACTCTTAAAGGTGTGTATCATATGCACCTAATGTGTAGTCCAAATTGTGCCACTTCATAAAGATTGTGTCTTGTAACTTTTATACTAAAAACTTCCCAACTTTTTAAAACTTTCTAGCAATGTGATCATAACATTTGCTTCCCGTAACTTTTCAGCAATAAAATTCATACTCTAATATTTTTGGGTAGTGATAATGTCAAAACTGTTTTTAATTGTGCCAAAACTCTAATGCATAGAAGGCATGTACATTGCACATAAGTACAAACATTTTATGCATTGAAGTTTTGGTACAATCAAAAAAGGTTTTGGCATTAACATTTGCCATATTTTTACTATAAATCATAAGAAATTTGTGCGCAGAGCTACATAGAGGAGCTAAAATTTTCGAACCAAAATTTCTTTCATAATGCGACCCCCTCTAACTTCAAGTTTTGGCTCCGCCACTGAAAACTTGTACTCACATTTTGGAGGTACACACCCAAATAAGGGGTGTGTATTGTAGCTTTTCCCGAAATTGAGATATCAACTTCATAAACTATTTAAAGTAGTTAAAATTGCTGAGATAAATTAAATCAAAACTTGTATTAAAACTAATTCTCTGACCAAAACTCACTAAATCAACCAACAAAAGAATGGTAGAAGCCTTGCGAGTAAGTGAGTGCTGTGCTCTACTGAAAGCGACTGAGACTTCCCTAAAGCCAAAACTGCGGCAGGGCAAAGGAGGTAGCAGAAAGACTTTGCCAAAAATGGGAGGAAAACAAGAAGATCAAAATCTTGTCCCTGTTCTCTCCTCCTGGTGAGTTAAAGAACCTCCTGGCAGCAGAATTGGCCGGATTTCGTATGAGAGAATTTAGTTTCTATTTAGTATCTTTGTTGTGTACCGAAGAATCACACGTACGAATGTATCTCAAATCCTTCTAATAGTTATAAACAAAACTACCAACATCGTACCGTACTACCACTGAAACGAGATACATAGCTTGGTGATCCATACTGCCGAAACAACCGGGTTGTTAGGGTCCATATCGGGTGTATCGGCTTGTTCCAAGCTATCTCAGTGATACTCTGAAGTCTCGACCAATACAGTACTTTTTAACTACATTATCGTTCTTAAAACTAGGAGAGGTATATTGAAGTGGAAAACTTGTTTTATTTTTCTAGTTCAAGTTCTGAAATCATGCATAAATACGTTGAAGCTCATGCAGCGAGAAAAATGGAAAGAGAAACCATTGATTTGAGGGTAATATATAGACTCTAGAAATATTGAACTCACAGAAGAGCACTATTCCTACTTCTTCTCAGGCATTATGCATAAATAAATACCTGCCTCATACTGAATACATGGGGGTGGACTGGAGTGTGGACCTCATCGAGATACAAGAAAAATCCCTACCAATTAATTACACGGAAGGAGCTGAGATTATTCACATATACAAAACATGGACCCCCCAAAGACAAAAAGGAAAGATACAAAAATATGGTTTCACGTGGCGTGACCTGATAGCATTCGAGGGAAATCAGGTGTCACTCCAATTATCATCATCGCCATCATCGCTCCCGACAGCCTGACATGGATTGAAGCTAAAATGGATGAGATGATATGCTAACACAAAGAAGACAGACGCAAAAGTAAACAAAAACAACAACAAAGAGGGGGAAGGAATGTTCCAGAAAAAATAGAGGGTAACCTGGCGAATTGCGTTTGCCTTCTCCAATATTGCCGTGACTTTGACGTTGGCAACAGGTCCAGGTGTAGCGGTTGGCTTTTCTGACACGGTGCGCCTTAGGTTGAATGACTGAAATAGTTCAACAGATATGGGAAGCATTAAAAGTGGAGGAGAGAGGTGGAGAGCAAAGTGATATGCTTAGTTAGATCTTCTAAAACAGTTACTTTGTCTTCATGAATTCAAAAACCAACATTCATATTCTTAGTCAGCAGCAGAAAAATCTCAAAGCAACAATATTGTTATATTATTGTCCCCAGGCCACAAGGTAGGAAACTGGTAAACTTATCCAGTATGGGGGAAAAGTTCACGAATTAGGGAAAAGAGGTCCATGAATTTCCGTCGAATTAGATTGCAGTTAATAGATTTGCGAAACTGAGGGCGCGTGCATTGGGCTCATCCCATGAACTGTGTGACTAAGGTGACAACATGAATCCAGAGGTATAATAACTAATGACAATTAGATTTGCAACGCTCTAATTACATCACTTCTTTTGGTGCCTACTAATACAGTGCAAGGGAAAGTAACAAAGACAGTTTTCCAATTGGTCTTGTTTATTATTAGTCCATTTATCATTTTTGTTATCACTACCACATAGCACAGTTTATCCTTTTTCAAACATGGACTTAACTGACACCATGTTCAGTTGGATTATAAAAGCTATGAAATCAACAAATAGGGTCACTTACTTTTGTTCTAATCTGATGCAGAAAATCTTCGTTTTCATCGATGCCCTTGCCATGTCTGACCTGATTAACTTCTTTCTGCCACTCTGGCTGCTAGTTAAATAGCATACAAGTCAATTATTTATTCCATCAACTGGTTTTTCTGTTAAATAGTTCCATGGCTGATAGGAAGGCAGTTCCCACATATAAAGAGAATTGCCACAGAGAGTAAGAATACATGAAGAGAAAAAGTGTCCGGGTAAAAGAAAAATTATACCTTGCTCTTTGGTGTGAATGCTATGGTCTCATCGCTACTTTGGTGCTGCATAGATTGGCTTGGCTTAAACTGGGAAGAGATGGTAGATCCCAAAATCGTCGGTTCCAATGCATGATTAAGGGTTTCAGACACAGAATCTTGTTTACTAATGGTTAAATCTGAATCAGATTTCATAACCCTCCATTCCATTGGGGGTAGAGGAGGAGGTACTGGTGTAGGCTCCTTGGCAAGGTAAGACTTCGGAAAATCTTTTCCATCAGAACCAATTTTCATTTGTTGCTCAAATAAAGGATTCAGAGCGCTCAAACTTGGAAGATCAAGTGTGCGACCAGATTGACAAGGTTCCAAACAAGTTTCCACATTTGGACTCTTATGTCCAGAGTCAACATGAAAGCTTCCATGCCTTGTTGTATCAATCTCCACGGAACTTGAAACAGATTCTGCTGAGGAGATTCTTCGTAAAGCATCATATAGTTCATTGTTGTTGGTTGGGGGAGAGTCATCAGATTCCCACTCGTCAGAATTTGAATCAGAGTGACGGCTAAGACCATCATCTGACATATATGGAGAAGATCGACAAAATGTGTTATCATCGGAATCTGATCCAATGTCATGCCTTGGACTAGCTGGCTCTGGGACCAATTGAAATGCAGGTAATAGATCCTCCCTACTACCGTCTTGACGAATACTCCCATCAGGAAATTTCAGTTTCAGTTTTGAAGTCTCTAATCCACTTATTGGCTGAAAAGATATTTTAAGGTGTTGAAGTGGTGGTGAGGAAGAAGGTGAAAAAATTCGGTCGGTAAACATTTGGCTTCGGATCTTCTGATCAAAAGCACCAGCTTTCATGGAGGATGGAGATTCAGACTTCTCCCCATGGACAAGTGAGACTTTTCTTTGAAAACCATTTGAAAGGAATCTGTTGCCAAGTCCAAAAATCTGAGATTCATTTTCACCATTCCTCTGACTAACTTCAATAGAGGATATGGCATTAACATCTGCAGTGACTGCATGTTTAGTTTCACGTATCACTGCACTGGAATTACGCACCTGGTCATCATTTAACCGATTGCTAGAATGAGAATCACCATATCTTTCATGCTTGGTGCTTAGATCAGTAGGTAAAAATCTCCAAGGTGTCTTCTTATCAGATCCATTTTTATCACTGTGACATGATGTGGAGCTTTTAGAAAAAATATTTTCCATGATTTCTGAACTCTGGGCCCACTTAGCAGGCTTTTTTGTGTCTAGCTCACCATCGCGAGTATTAGTCAGACATGGACTATCTAAGTTATCTGTGCTTCTTGTCGCAGAGTCCTGAACTACAGGATTTACTACACTGAAGTCAGGAGGCTTTGACGGCTGAAGTCCAAGGAGGGACCCGTTTGTCCAAAATATAACGGACTGCACACCAGAATGTTCAGATGAAGACTTCTGTGATTCGCAAGGCGCGCTGGTGTTTTGATCACTCATTGGAACCTTCGGATTGGGTTCACAGAACCCAAAAGATGGTGAATTACTGACAACAGATTCCACGTTTGAGCCATCAAGAATGCTACTGTTTCCACAGCCTTCCATACCTAGAGAATTGCTGATATCATAAGATTTTCCTTCCATTTGAGGTGACTCTTCCTTGGCACAACTACGCGGGGAGATAGAGTTAGGTTCGCCATTACATGTTGTGGAGCAAGATTCCAGGTTTGATGGTTGACGGTCTGAAAGATGTGCTCTAAGCACATCAGTTCCATCTTGAGTTTCTTCCATTTGAGGTGACTCTTCCTTGGCACAACTACGTGGGGAGATAGAGTTAGGTTCGCCATTACAAGATGTGGAGCAAGATTCCAGATTTGATGGTTGACGGTCTAAATGATGTGCTCTGATCCCATCAGTTCCATCTTGAGTTTCTTCGTCAATAAAAATAGAAGATTTGTCCCCTTCCTGTTTTGTTTGGAAATCTAAATCCGTTTCAGATTCCGATTCGATCGTGTTAAGAGCATCAACAAAGTTTTCTGCTTCACTTTCAATATCATCAAACCCGTTCCGTTTAGAGAATGAAGTAGGTGTGTCTTCATTATCGAACTGAAAATCCATTTGATCAACACTTCTGAAGTTAGCAGCTCCCTTTTCTTGAACATCTGGGTCGAAGTTCATTGAAAGCGTCTCTGTAATTTGATCATCATCAGAATGGAGACCTACAGGCTCAGCTATTTCCACTATTTCTGTCTTTTCATCCCAAGTAACACAAGATGATCTTGGGCCAGTTTGCTCCTGTGATAAACTGTGCGGAAAATCATCATCCACAACTATGCCATGTTCATCAACAGAAGACGAGTCAATGATGTCATCATGGTTCATCCTTGAACTAGAAAAGGATGATTCCTTGCGTTCATTTTCGTCATGTCTCATGGAGTAAGCCGGGTGGAACACACATTCTATATAGCCTGACCCAGTTCTTAAATCAAAAGAATTTGATTGGTCTCCCAAGTCAGACTTCAATGAAGTATCAAATGCTGAGGCAGTTTGAGAAGGAGAAGCATGCCCATCATCTTTTGGAGAAGCAAATTGCATTCTGATTGACAGGATGACAAAAAGAAACACATTTTACTTACTCGGACAGAACAGTGAGAGAGTTAACAAATGAAAAGTTTTTATTTATGCAAATGCGCAAATAAATACATGTAATAAAATACCCGTGGTTGGATAACGATGCATCATGAGACGCTCTATTCCTCTGCCATGTACGATTTTTCTGAACATTTTCTACATCTCATTAGTAAAAAGTACAAACTATACATAGAAAATCATATCTAAGAAAGAACATATTATAAGAGCCATAGTCAAAAGCAATCATTGCAACATATTCCATTTTATGATCTTCTCGTAACTACACGAGCATGTCCACATTCATATCTAAGAAAGAACATATTATAAGAACCTTAGTCAAAAGCAATCATTGCACCATTTTATGATCTTCTCGTAACTACACCAGCATGTCCACATTCCAACCTAAACTCTCTCTCTTCTTCTCTCTTCAAATTTTAAGTACGACTCATATTATGGAAAGACAAAAGTCATATAATCCCTCTGTCCCAAAGTGTTGGTCATGTTCGGATTTCGATGAAATTTTTAAACTGTTCATATCTTTCCATCTATAATATTTCTAAAGATTTTAAAAACTTTGTATAATAGAACTAATTGAGAATTTGAGATCTATCAAATAAGATCTATATTGCACATAAATACGTTATAGATTGAATTGAAATATATGAACAATTTAAAAATTGCATCAAAATCCAAACAAGACTAACAATTTAGGACGAAGGGAGTAATTTATTAATTTTGTTACGATTGAAAAGTAATGAAATATGGATAATATCCCTCCCTCCCTCCCTCTTCAAATTTTGAAGTAGCTAGTGTTTCTCTCCCTCCCTCCCTCTTTAAATTTGAAGGATGACTAATATTATGGAAACACAAAAGTGATATAGTTTATTGATTTCATTACAATTGATTTTGTTTTTTTACAACCTACATTACTAAAATATCGATAATAATTGTAGAAACTTTATATCCAACTCAAAACCAGTTGACAATGAGTGGAGAGGTCCCAAATGTTATTAAGTGGTCTTCCATCCATACCCAAGCAATGTGGGACAACTAATCTAACACCCTTCCGTTAAAAAAAATAAATTCGAACACCCCCTCAAGTGCAGCATCATTTAGGTCTGTCACATGTGGCCACTTTCTGGGTCCAATCATCGTGCCACTTTTTGGGTCTATCACATGCGGGCCACTTTTTCTGGGTCTGTCATCGTGGGGTGTGGGCTTGATTTAATTTTTGTTATAAAATTTGGGATGGAATTAGCCCACTCTGATACCAAGTGAAAACTTTATATCCAACTCAAAACCAATTGGCAATGGGTGAAGAGATCCTAAATATGAAGTGGTCTCCCATTCCATACCCAATCAACATGGGACAAGTAATCTAACAATAATAATAAGTCCATCGATATAGATATGCATGTTTGCTAATTGCTACTCACTACTGCAAACTTTTACAATTTAAATTTCAACAAGTCTTTAATCATTTTTCGACATTTTTTTATTCGTCGAGATGACTTAACAATACATACGGAAAAAAGAAAACAGATTTCACAAATGAAAGGATTGAAAATTTGGGGAGAAATTAATAGACATAGAAGAAAAATATCAAAAACTAATAAATGGATTATAATAGTATTTTAATGATTTCATCTACCAATATGATTAAGGTAATGAATTAATAAAGGAGATGGTTAATATGCAATCAGTATGTATAAAAAAAATTACATTACGGTCAAACTAATAATACTAGAATCAAACTAGGTGAAATGTAGAAAGACAGTAAAGAATTTTACTGCTGGAGATGCTCTAAGATTATCCATCAAGAGTCTTAACTCTTAATCAGCTCGTGGTTAAAACTTCTCACGATGGTTAAAACTAAGTGCTTTGTTTGTATTACTGCTGTGAGTCTGTGACATATTCTTGGTACTTTTCCAATATTCCAGACATCGTTAAAAATCGTCTATAGCTTCTCTTTTTTGTTCTCTTTTGGATGATTTTGAAAACTTTATCTCCAAGAACTACTTGAAATCTTCGTCTTTTTTCCCCCAAAAGTAAATAATATGTGGATCCTATTAAAGGGCAATGCCAAAAAAGACCACGGATAAATGGACTGGCTGTATATTACTGGACACACCTTACTTCGACGCGCCTTCCGATTTTTTGTGTCTTTCTTGACAGTAGTTTCACCCAAGCTAGCTGATGCTCTCCGAAAGAAGGTTGGGTCTGAGTACCTCTTTAAGCAAGATCCTGGGCCACCAGTGTCAAATCTGAAAGACAGATGGGATTAAGGTATCCTGAAGTCAGGTAGAATCATGATTGAAACTTCAAGACTGAACCATACTTGTCTAGCAATTGCAGCCGTGGAGGATCACGACATTCTTCATAGGAATCCATAATCAACTGTGGCAAGTCACCGACGATAAAGTGATTTTGTTCATTTTGGAGATGAGGATGCCACACAGAACCTGCAATGCAACTGCTTTCCATGAGTACTTGCAAACTGGAAAAAAGCAGTGTAGTAAAACTGAAACTCAACATTGAGGATGAACAGTTGCCTACAAAGCAAAGTTAACAACCAACAAAGCAAAGTTGCTTACACGTGTTGCTAAGGCACCACTTTGTTAAAAGCACTAGTGCTAACCTTCTACCATGAATGTCGTCAACACCAAAACCAACTTAAATTGCGAAAGCAAAATGTATCAACCAAATAGTGAACTCGTATGGACCGAATGCCCATTCTAAGAGAGAAAATGAAATTGACAATAAGATCTCCAGAATAATTGTTGGTCACCAATTCACAACGCATAATGTGAATTTCTTCTGAAGAATGACTTGAAAATTTGCTTTGCTGAAATGATACTTGAAAATCAGTTAAAATCAATTACAGTTCAAATCAGCTTCCTTTATTCAACCCTTTTAGTTTTTAGAAGTATTCAGTATCAGAATAATGCATGCATTACTGTCAGCAGTTATGAGCTATAACCTGAGATCCTAAATTGGGAAGGGCAATGCTTTACTGGAAGTGTTCCGACCCAAGACTGTGAATCAAATGAATGCACCATCTAGCTAGGCTTGACGGAACCAATTAATTTCTGTATGAAATTACTAACCGGGCGCACCGAAACTTATGTTGGTTTTGTATCCTAGGATATCATTTTGTTCCCATGCAATAGCTTACGACACTCTACATGAAGCTTTTACGAAAGTCTAATCCTTAGGCATTTTTTTGTGTTGCTGTTGTCATGATCTCCCTCCCCCTCCATGTCAAGTATGTTGAAATAAACTGAGACCAGTCAGTGAAGAGGAATAAAAGAACTATGGTTTTAGGAGAAAAGATGTCACATTGAATAAGTGGGCTTGTGTGCACATGTCTAACATATATGGCTTTACAATAGAGAAAAACAGGGACCAGTGGTAGGTAGAGGAAAAATTCTTTCAACCTCGGAAACAAATCTTGCCAAAACTCTAGCTCAGCTAAGCTAGAAGTTGCAGGTTATCACTTCACCTAATACATGAATAAAAAAATAAAAAACTACCAAATCCTCGGTCATAAGTAGAGAAACTTTTTTCTTTTTCTTTTGCTTAATAAGTACGAAAAGAGAAGTTTTATTGTCTTCCGAAAAAGGCCATACAAATGATTTAGGTAGTAATATTTATCATGAGGCACATACAAGAATAGAAATTGAATTGCACGTCGGTCAGCCATACCATTTGTGTAAGCAAAATGCAAGTGACTCTTTTGGGCAAGCATGGCCTTCTCAAGTGGAGGAAGTGCAGATTCTATGCATTGTAAGCGAACCATCAGCTTATGGCTTCTGGAAGATGTATACAACACTTGCTCCTGTAGGCCGTGAAAAACCTCTGCCGCAAATCTACCAAATGCAGAAAATGCTACTTCAGCAAAAATATTCTGTATCTCACCTAAAACAGCTTAAAAGGAAAATAATTCGAAGCAATGACACTGCTGCAACAGACCAACTTGTCTAAAAGCAACGCATAAATTGCTATTTGTAATTAGCCCAAGATATGCCTGGTTGTACTACAGAGTGTATCGAGTCATTGCCACATTTGCATTGCAAATGTTAAGGTCGTCCACGAGTTACCACAAGTTGGCTTCAAACACTCACCAGACAGAATGTAGATGATGTTGAGTCTGCTCATTCGAAAGGTGGGAGGAAACAAACATATAAAGTGTACACTTGAAATGAAGTATCAGTGTATCACCCCATGATTGACCATATGTGACACTCCAAGAGGATATGCTTTTTATTTTAAAGGCTGAAAGCTTTTCAGCATAAAACCATAGCATCTTCGAGCTTAAATGATGGAGACAAGTGGCAGCAGATTCGTAAAGCATACAAGAAGCGCAGAAGAGACGTTTCCAATATTTCCACACTTGATTTGGCATGAACTGGATGGTGCTCAGCCTACTTGGGAGTTAATTATGTCTTTAGTACTACAGAGATTTGTTGCAGTTCTATTTTTATACTCTATAGTTGCTGGTCAATTTTTCAAACAATATTATTTTGGAAACCTAAGGATTTGATGGATATGGGCTGCAAGGGTCGCCTGTGGGTCGTCTTGTGGGTCAAGTTATTAAATTGAGACTATCTTATTATGCCATGTTTGGGGTTAGATTGAATTTAGGAGTAAAATTTTTGGTGGTTTCCTTAAAGTCTCAAATTAGCAAGTCTCCAATCTATATAAAAGGATGTTATGCCCCAAAGATGATGGAGATAAATATTACAGAAAATTCAGAGCATCCTCTTGGATGGATTCTGTTATGCAATCAAACCCTAGGTGTGATGCCTAAGGTTTCTAGGAGTATACCTAGATATCTTCTTCTATCCTTTTGGTTTTTTTCTGCTTACATTTTAGCCCCTGTTACTGTTCACGGAATACTATTCCCTAAACAACATAAAATAGTACTTGAATGTTGCCTAATCACAGCTTAAAAACCCTACTTCTCTGTTTCCCTTACAAATCCTAATTCTGCAATCGTTCTACATCATTAAGACCATAAATATGGAATTCTCATATTACACCAAGTATTCTCAATAGTGCACCACAACATCAATAAGACCTCGTATATGGAACTCCCATATTATACAAAGTACTGTCAATGTTTTGACAAATAACTAAGCCCAATCAACAGGTCTAGCTGGTTTGCACAACCATTCTGCATCGTGCAGTTGCACACCAAAATATATTCTTGGTCAAATCTGTAAGAACATTAGCCTCCATCATAGCCATACCCACAAAAACAAATCCACAATTATCCAGGAGACAGGCGAGAGTGCATGCGAATCTGCACGAGAGAGAGCGAGAGAGTACTAGCACTTTAGCAGACTAAAAATGACACCAATGCATGTGGATTGTGAATTCTATGAATTTAAGCAAGTTGGGGCAATTTTTTAATTTTTTGCGGGGGCAAAATGGCAAAATTTAGCTCCAGACTAGCCAAAATTTAGCTCCAGACCATCGAAAATCCTTGTGAGAAATTGAAGTGAGAGGGGTCAAGTGACCCCTCTTGTCTCTAGGTAGCTCCGCCCATGACTTTAGCAGACTAAAAATGACACCAAAGCATGTGGATTGTGGGGATTATGACTCCAAAAGTGATACTACACATCAATTTCGTGACATGCAAATAACTAAAAATTGTACTGGTATTGAGGTAAAAAATCAAGGATTAATGGATTATGAATGGTCCTACTCCAAAGAAAAGGCGTTGAGAGATATTCAAGAATCAAAAGCCCTTCTAGGTTTCTGAATGGACTACAACAGGGGCACATAGCGACTTCAAAGGTATGCAGTTGAAATGGATGCGGGGCAGTAGTGATTAGTCCGACCTCACCCATGCATAAGCATGTGAAATGGACGTACGGCTATTAGTATGAGGTACGCACAAGATGGCTCAGGACACCCAACATTATCAAAAAAGAAATACACTCATATCCGCAATTCATTGTGTCTCTCTTAGGTATTGTTATTGCAATAAACAAACCATACACAACCCCCAACGTTAAAAATAGCAGAAAATTTTGCCAGAGTTGAACATACTGTGCCATAACAAAAAAAAAAAAAAAAAAAGACCGTATACAACAACTACCAAATCTAGAAATTCAACCAAGGAGAGAGAGAAAGAGATTGAAACAATTACTCAGCAAGATCCCCCAATTGACGCAAGATCCCAACAAGACCAGCAACAGCCACGCCATCGAGCACGGCTTTCGGATCTTCTCTGTCTGCTTCTTTGTACAGCTCCGGCTGCCCCAGTCCGTACGCGTTCCTCACCTGAACCCGCACCAGAGGCATCCTCTTTCTCTCTCTCTCAACAAACCCCTCTGTTCTCTCTCTTTCTCTCTCTAGATTAGAGCATTTAATTTGCTGGAGTAAATTTGACGAATTAAATGAGGGGAAATTGAATAGAGGAATGAGAAGAAGAGTAGGTGAGGGGGATAGTAGCAGCTTAACTGCCGAGAGCGAAAGAGAGAGAGAGAGAGAGAGAGAGAGCAGAGCAGAGCGGGATACTGAAATCAACAGACGCGTATAAAATTATAATGATTTAATGTCTGCATATATATATGAGTAGGACTGATTTATATATATATATATATTTGCAGATTTATATATATGTATATGTGCAGATCGAGCTAAACGAAGAAGACATTGCCAACTCTACAAGCCATTCCTGGGGAGAGAGAGAGAGAGAGAGAGGAGAGAGAGGCGTTGATTGTACTGCATATTCGTTTTTGGAGTGGGGAATGGGTCGAACTGTTTGGAGATACTTACTTTTCTGGCCGGGAATCCGTGGGTCGGTCTTTTCGGAATGACGAAATTGGCCTTTGTTTTTTTACTAATATCGTGCCAACCTGGACCTACCCTGACATTTTAATTGTTGTTTTTTCTTTTGTTTTTAACTGGACAGTGGACAGTACAGTAGATGAGAATCTATTTTTCTTTTTGTAAAACAATAATAACGTCTTGATGTTATAACAGTTAATTTTGAATTTTTTATTCTTATATTAAAAAATTTAACTGTTGATGCTAATTTCTGTATTTCATCGAATCCTGGCGAGTTGAGAAGGCAAAAAAATTAAACGAAAAAAACAAAATACAAACGTGGATACTTTGGGGCAACATAAATAATTTACTCTTGTGAAAAAAGCTGAACTCTTAAAGGATGAAGGGGGTGTTTGGGAGCCTACTTTTTAGCTTTTCATTTTCAACTTTTTGGCTTTTTAGTTTTTTGGATTAAGGTCAGAATGTGTTTTGAATTTAGGAAAAGTGTTTGGGAGAAATGTACAAAATGCATTTTGCAACAAGAGAATGAAAAGTAGAAATGGAAAAGTAGCCTCTAATCTCTTTTTAACTTCTTGCCTAGATTGTTCAAAATCAAGAATGAGTTTTTTGAGAATGAGTTTTGGGTGTTCTCCCCCAAACACCCAAAAGGAGAAAATGAGAAGGTGAAAATGCAATAAAGAGGTGGCCAAACACCCTCGAAGTTACAATAAGATTGTTATTTCATAATAACCGAATAATATTCATTCTTTCAAAATACAAATAAAATTGGGGACTATCGAATCTTGGTTCAATGAATATTTAGAAAGGAACTTCTTTTTAAGAAAATAAAGGTAAAATATTTTTCATTTTTTTAAAAGTATGATTTTCTTTTTTAGGAGATGGTAAAAATGATAATCGATATAGTTTTCTAGTGCTATTTTGTTCACCCTAATTAAAAGATGGTAAACATTTTCTCATTATAAATTTTTTGAAAACCTGAGTCTAAAACGAGGAAGTCGAAACATTAGTCGTTCAACATAAAATAAAAGCCATTTAGCTTTAAGGCTTTATACTAACAATGTCAAAACTGTGTTTCAAATGTGACCATTTCTTTTGTGAAAATAAAAAAAGAAAAATCCAAAAGATGCGTTAAACTTTTAGGAGAAGTTAACCTTAATTGTAAAAGTTGCGAAGTAGAAGTCAATTTACAGAGATAGCTGAGAGAGTCTTGAGTTTTCCTTTACCAAAAAAAAAATGTACGTCACGAGTCTTCACTTTATTCAAGTAATAATAATTCCTTTTTGAAAGAGCACATCCAGGGCAAGATGTATGGGGTGACCACGGGGCCGCAGTGCCCAAAAATTGTAGTAGTATAGAAGTTTATAAAATGCTACTCCTACTACATACTATAGATGTCCTCTACAAAGTAATAAGTATTTATGGGGTGAATTAAATAAATTTATTTCAATCCCCTCAAAATTCAAGTAATTTAATTTTTTACTTTTTTCTAATTTTCTTCATCAAATAACCAAGTTAATGAAGTATAAAAGAATGCGAGTAAATCGTCACCGATTAATTGTGAATATCCTAAGTTCACCGATAACAACATCTGACGTAAATTTAAAAAAATAGGAATAATTAGTCATAAATACACAATATTTTACCTATTTAAAGGGAAGGACAAGGAACATTTGCAATCAAATATAAAGACAAGGAACATTTGCAATCAAACCTAAAGATACAATATTTTGCCTATTTAAAGGGAAGGACAAGGAACATTTGCAATCAAACATAAAGACAAGGAACATTTGCAATCAAATCTAAAGATACAATATTTTGCCTATTTAAAGGGAAGGACAAGGAACATTTGCAATCAAACATAAAGACAAAGAACATTTGCAATCAAACACAAATACACAATATTTTCCCAAGATTTTGCGAAAAACAAAAGAAAGTATCCGTAACCTTAAAATAAACAGAAGAAAAGAAAATTCTTCAGTAGTAATAAGATCTTATCTTTCACACACAGCAACAAGTTTAGAAAGAATTGACACTTCCGAAAAATTACCACCAGCCATCACGTTGGTCATCACAAATGGTTTCTTCTGTTTCTTCTCCAAAGAGTAGCCTCCAATTCGTGCCATGATTCCTATATCGTTTGTTTAAGAACCACAGCAAGTCAATTTTTGTGCAACTTGACCACCTCCAGCTCCAGTGTCTGGTTGATTGATTTTGATCGTCTGAGGCTCCGCTCTGGAGTCGGTGTCAGCAAACCTTTGTTTTATATCCCTTGCTATTGAGAAGAAAACGTTTTCAACATTGAGATTTGACATTTCACTAATTTTTTTAGTCGCAGGAAGTGGTTGGCCAGAGGTGAGGTGGTGGTCGGCCGGAGGTGGGACCGTGATTTTTTTGAATTTGATGTTAGAACTTAGAATTTTTTTTAAATTTGTGACATTTCACTAATTTTTTTAGTCGCCAGAAAGTGGTTGGCTAGAGGTGGGGTTATGGTCGGCTGGAGGTGGGGTGGTGATTTTTTTGAATTTTATGTTCGAAATTAGAATTTTTAAAATTAGTGACATCTCACTAATTGTTTTGGTCGCCGGAAGTGATCGGCCAGAAGTGGGGTGGTGGTCGGCCGGAGGTGGGGTGGTATTTTTTTGAATTTTATGTTCGAAATTAGAATTTTTAAAAATTAGTGACATCTCACTAATTTTTTTGGTCGCTGGAAGTGGTCAGCCAGAGGTGGGGTTGTGGTCGGCCGGAGGTGGGGTGGTGATTTTTTTGAATTTTTTGTTCGAAATTAGAATTTTTAAAAATTAGTGACATCTCACTAATTTTTTTGGTCGCCAGAAGTGGTCGGCCAGTGGTGGGGTGGTGGTCGGCCAGAGTTGGGGTGGTGATTTTATTGAATTTTATGTTCGAAATTAGAATTTTTTAAAATTAGTGACATCTCACTAATTTTTTTGGTCGCCGGAAGTGGTCGGCCAGAGGTGGGGTGGCGGTTGGTAGGAGGTGGGGTGGTGATTTTTTTGAATTTTATGTTCGAAATTAGAATTTTTAAAAATTAGTGACATCTCACTAATTTTTTTGGTCGCCGGAAGTGGTCGGCTAAAGGTGGGTGGTGTTCGACCGGAGGTGCAATAGAGATTTTATTAAATTTTATGTTCGAAATTAGTATTTTTAAAAATTAGTGACATTTCACTAATTTTTTTTGTCTTTATGTTCGATTGCAAAAGTTCCTTGTCTTTTCTTTTAAAAATGTCAAATCTTTTTTGTTTTTATGTTTGATTGCAAAAGTTCATTGTCCTTCCCTTTAAAAATGTCAAATGTTTTGGATTTTTGGCTAAGTGGCCCTTAAAAATATATGTCCTTAGCAGTAACACAATTAAATAAGCTCTTGATTTATCTAATTGTTGTACCTTTATCATTTTTGAATGGGAAAATCTTAGGAACACGTCTCTTTTTAAATTTGGGAAGTGCGGTATGTTTCTATAAGTTTTTGTGGATAGAGATATGAACTCATACTCATCTGGCCTGAGGTAGGCCCCCATTTTATGCTTGTTTTATGAGATTGTGTGAATTTTTGTGGCTCAGGTTACGAGATTTTGTGGTCAAATTGATATGAATTTTTTTTTTCCGTCCAATCCATGAATTTTTGTGATTCAATTCTTGAATTTAGTGTTAAAAAACCCAGCAAGGTCAACAAATGATGGCGCAAAACTTATGAGCTTTTGTGGTGTTGGTTACGAATTTTTATGGTGTTGTTCATGAATTCCTGTGGTCCAATATACAATTTTTTGTGTTCAAGTACGAGATTTGTGGTGGGATACAAATTTTGTGACTCTTACAAACTGCATTTTGTACACCCCTTTGAAAGGACCAGGCCGGCTCATAGACAAATCCTATGAAGCCTGGGCTTTAGGCCCACAAAAAATTGAGATCCCCAATTATTTAGTACACCTACATATATATACTAGGCCAAAATAATTTTGTGTGAGCCTTCCATACCAAATGGATTGGCTATTTTGTCTATTGAGAAGGATATAGTGAAGTAACTTGATTATGAAGACTTAATTAGTACGTTTGCCGCTAAAAGTGCGAGAAGACAAATGTCCAAATGATGAATTTTGAAATATTGTAGCGGTTGTTTATTTTTGGATAACTATGGTTTGCATTTTTGTGACGGTAAATATTTTGTAATTGTTTTTATAAAGACTCCTTATTGACCAATTTTTATGTACAAAATATATGATGGGTCTCATTTAATGAGTTCGATTCAGGCCTCCAAAATCTATGAGCCGACTCTGGAAAGCCTCCAAAATCTATGAGCCAACTCTGGAAAGGACTAAGGCTGAGTTTCCACAATTGTCTTCGGTGTGTTTGCCAATAGTCTACAGGTTAAAGACAAGGCATTATCCTCACATACATACCAAAAAAAAAAATTACCATTTAGCAGAAACAAGAGGGAAGATAGTATTTCTAGTGGAAACTTAACCTAATTATTGGGTACTCCCGGAGTACAATGTAGTACCACCATAAATAAAAAATCGTCACCACACTATGTGAGTCACTCCTTATCTTCTAACTACCCAATTATAGTGAATGATAATTTTCCATACCTGATGATTTGTCACTGTGTAAAATATTTTGGGAGTATCACGTAGAAGACATCACATGGTACTCTGGGAACACTGAATAATTACTCATTTTAAAGGAAACTAGGGACCCCTGTAGTGCAAAGGAAGTCTGTAGTCCCTGTAATGCCCGAAGGCACTACACCTCTATAGTGTTTAATCTAAACCATCCAAAAGTGTTTTCAATAATCCAAATTTCAAGTATTATTCTACATGTAACATGATTACCTTACCTATAAAATAATCTAAACCATTGATTGCCGAATGGATGTCCTTGGTTCTTGAAATGATGCACTACAGGGTTGTAACGTTGCATCTCAACCGCTCTTCTCGCAATTAATGGTCTGGATTTCAAATCGACTCCTGCAAATTTAAGTTGTCTATTACCGAGATAAAATTCAGACCATTAATTACCGAGATAAACAGTTCAAATACCGTACTACAATCCTATAGTACACTCCTGCACTAAAGAAAACTCAAGTCCTTTTGAAAGGTTGCGTATTGTATGCGTGTTCGTGTAAAAAATACTGAAAAAAACCTGTACTTTATTAATAATGATCAATTGATTCGGAAATTTTAACTTACTAATAATAATCAAAAGAGAGCATGCTGCCCATGTCAGTCAGTAGAGTTGACCTAAGACAAAACATAAATGTAGGGTTTTGGTGCTGGGTTTGACTTGATTCATAGCAACTCGGAATCTCAGCTACCCTTTCACTTAACCCAATGGACCACATTTACAAACAAGATCAGACAATATTATTATTCAATCAATCATGTTTTATCTTTGTATTGTAGTAGTGGCTCCTCAATTAATTTATCTTTATTCAACTCAGTGTCCAAGTTAATTTATGCGTACCTCAATTAATCTTGACATTCAATTTCACAGTTTACTTCCGGAGAGCAATTAGATCGGTGTAAAAGTCCTTTGTGAATTGGCCTAAAATGACTTGTTTTCCAATTGCTATAATCAACAATTTGCTAAAAGTTGATTTTAGTAAATAAAAAACAATCCCTGAGTTGATGACACTTGAAAGGTTTTTAAACTTGAAATCTTATATACGAACAAATCCCTGAATATCAAGTCTTAACCACTTCAACCACTTGGAGTTTTTTCGGTAAAGATATAGAAATGTATTAAATCAAACCACCGGCCCAAAACCGGTAAACAAAACAACTAAAAAACAAAACAAACGGCCTACAAAACCGCCGGCCAAAAAAAACACCAACAAAAACTAACAACAACAAAAAAGAAACGAAAAAATAAAAAGAGCAGAAATTGAAACCGCCGGTGCCATCGCTGCTGTTGTAACGCTGTTGCGGTTGGTGTCAGAGGAAAATACTATTGTCATCACCTCTAATCTTTAGGCTCTTTTACATTCTAAAGTTATTTAACGTTGTGCTTCCTAATGTCATGCTTTTTAGTTTTATCACCTCCCAAAGTTTTTTGCCAAGAAAAATAAATAAATCAAGTACCTTCCACGTTACAGCCAAAATCTGGTAATTTGAAATGTTTATTTCATATTTTTGTATTAAAAAGTATCTCGGTAAAGGGTAAACTTGATCGGTCATTAATATGAACGCGAATAACTTGTATTTTATTTAGGGAAATTATAGTTTCAAACTTTAGCAGTCCATTTAAAAAAACAAAATACTAGTTTTTATGTACCCACAAATGTCTGATTAAGTTAAAATTTTGCAAAGATATACTATTATTTTTTTTTAGTAAAGTGCATGATTATCAGTGTGAGCTTAGAGTACGTGGAATCAACAAAGCAGAGTTTGAAGGGCTAAGGAGGATAGAAGTTGCCCTTCAAATTCTCATTTCTAGACCTCAATCTTAAGCTAAAACTTATAATTCGAACCGTTTGTACTTTTGTATTGAGAATATCTCACAAAAAATTAAACTTGATCCATCGTTCATAGGTACAACAACAACTTGTATTTCAGTTGTGGAAATCATCGTTTCAAAATTAAACTGTCAAATTTATAAATAATAAAAAAAAATATAACAAAGTAGTGTTCACGTTCCCACTTATGTCTGTTAAATTTAATAATTTGTTGTGTTTTTTTCTTTTATATGAAGTGTATGAGATTAACAGTTTGTATTATCAGTGTGAGATTGAGCTCCGACCCACAAAGGATAGTTTGAGGGGATGAGGTCCATGAGGATGATAGGAGTATGGGGAGGAGCTTACCCCAGTGTGTATCTAATCATCCATCAAAAAAAAAAAAAAGGTGTGTGTGTAATCATAAATGCTTACTGATTGTTTAAATTACCAATAATAAGATATTAATGCCCGACTGACCAAATTCAATGGAGCCTTTCCTCTCTCTCTCTCTCTCTCTCTCTTCCCATGTTACTATATGCCTGGCTGTCCTACTTCCAAAGTACGAACTTGGTCTTCTATGCATGTGCTATCCCATATGGAGTCGGCGATCTCTCCAGTTGCCCTTACAGCGTTGGTCTTTTAGCAATTGTCCATAAAAATAAAAGTAATTAAATAGATCAATCTTAAAAATAAACTAATGCATTAAACATTTAAACCTAATGAGAGAGAGAGAGAGAGAGAGAGAGAGAGAGAGAGAGAGAGGGAGGGATGGTGTACCCTAATTTAGAACATTTGTAAGAGAATTATGAATCGCTCCATTCAAATCCATCCGTTGGCTTATCTGTTGGTCGTGGTCGTCATCATTAAGGCTTGAAATTTTAATTTCATGACTACTTAAAAAACCAGAGAAAAAAATATCCATTTTAAATAAATTGGTCATTTATGTAAGCAGATGTTGGCCCAACTTATTTTTGTGAGTGACTTCGTTAAACCTAGCAATATGAATTAATTCTCTCTCTCTCTCTCTCTCTCTCTCTCTCTCTCTTTAATAGTAAAACATTAGGGTACTTGGGAAGTCTATTGTTTGGTTTGGTTTTCCAAACAGGTTTTTGAGGACCGATTCTGTGAAAACTTGTTTGGTTTCCAAATGGTTTCCCAAAATTACTGTTAAAAGTCAGGAAAAAGTACATGACAGAGAGAGAAAAGTAAAAGAAAGTTTAAAAGGTTGTTTGGTCTACGCTGGGAAAGTGCTGAGTCGTGAGAGAGAGTTCCAGTAATTATGTGGAGAGAAAATGACTTGGAAGAGAGAGAGAGAGAGAGAGATCTATAGTATTAATTAAGGTGGGACCTACAAGCTCAGGGTTGATTCCATAGGTTTTCAAATAAGGTTTTGAAAACTAAGTTTGGAAACTCAACCGAACACATGACTATACAAGCCTAGAAGCTAAACTGTCGGGGCTTTTAAGAGGCCTAGAGAATTGATCCAGAACCAAGGAATGGATGTTATGGAGATAGAATCCGACTCAACTACTACTATTGCTTCAATTAATGATGACCATCCGGAGCATTGCCGAACTCAATACAGGGTGTAGTGAGCTCAGCTCAGCCGTCAGATCAGCGATCGACGGTCCGGATAAACGAGACTCAAAAGTGTCTCTCTCATCTTTTTATTTCAAACCCCCATAATGTATAAAAGTGTCTAAACTCCTAAAACTATATGAAAGTGCCTGAACTTCCAAAATCCTAAACTTCTAAATCCCTATGAAAGTGTCTAAACCTTTGACCATATGAAAGTGCCTAAACCCTAAAACCTATGAGAGTTCCTAAACCCCCAACCCTACCCCAAAATCCTATGAAAGTGCCTAAACTTTTAAAACCCTATGAAATATGATACCCTAAATGTCTAAACTTAAAAAGGAGTGACTTATGTTAATGGTAATTTAAAAAGAGTGACTAGACAAGGGGCTCTTTCTTAATGGTAATTGTTCCTTGTATAAAACTTTTTGGAGTTGGTGGCAGGCTTGCAAGCCCACAAGGCAATCCTATTGGGCCCATTAAGTGGCCGTGTTATGCAGAGAGGCAGGCTCTCCTAAAATTGGGCCTTTGAGCTTGACTTTCTTTTCAACCTATTTGGGCCCTGATTTTGAAAGATAGCACTAGGGAAAGGGCATTGTCTATTACAGTATTGTTGTCAGTTCAAAAAAAAAAAAAAAAACACTCGAAATTTCTCCTTACAATTTACAATCAACAAAAAGTAATTTTCACCTCAACATCATATACACAAAAAACAAACGAAAAATATGTAGCATCATTTGACTTAAATTTCTTCCCTTGTTTCGGTTATTTCTTTATAAATTTGTGTTTATAGATTAAAGATTCTTTTTTTTTTTTTTTTTTATAAATTAAAGATTCATAATAATATGAGGTCAGCAGTTAAGTACTATAAACGTAAAATGTCAGAATTTTGACTCTGGCTAGCAATTGAACTAGGCGTGGGATCCTCTGTCCCCTTAAGCCGTCCCCATCCTGTGTCCCGGCTCCCATCTTCTGACACGTGTCTAAAATCTATCTCAGCCCTTGATGAAAATCTGTTCTCTTCTCTCCCTCTCAAGCACGAACCGTCGACGCTATGTTCCGCCGACAAGCTGCCACAACCACCCACAAACCTACAACAGTCCGGCTTCCCTTTTGCTATGCTTTGCTTCATTATCAATGGAGACCTCCTACTCCCGACCGTCCTGGTCAAAATTTTCCTTCTACTATTTTTTTTTTTCTCTCTTTCACAGCAAAACACCACCATTCAGTTCCATCATCTAATAATCTTAAAGAATCACTTAGAACATCAATATGATTAAGGACTCTCACACCTAATTGAGAATAATTCTCCCATCGCTGGATAATTTTGTCGTACCCCATAATCTGAGGCGGGGATTAACATTCGTCCGTAGTGCGTGTTGAAGAGACGATTCCGGTTACGATGTGGGTTCTGGTAAAAGGGAAGCCGAAGATCTGTGGGTAGTTGTGGCAGCTCGTCGGTGGAACACAACATCGACGGTGGAGTTGCTTCGTGAGGGTTGAGATGCATTTTGGACACGTGGCAGAAGATGGGAACCGAGACAGAGGATGGGGACAGGCTTAAGGGGACAGAGGATCCCACGCCATATTGAACTAGTCTTATTTTGATTACAAGCTTGCAATAGGTGAATACAAGTATCAGAATTACATCAAATTAGAAAAAAAAAAAATTAAAACATCTACAATTACCATTAGCCTAACTCAACTTATGATTAAGGGGCGAAATAACCCCAACAAATACAAAGAGAATAACAAGCATATGCATGTGGGGAGATGCGAGCTCCTGACCTCCTAATGAGATGCAAGATTCCTGACCAACTGAGTTAAGTTCAATCCTAAGGTGTACACATAAGCTTAATTGGGGTCAATTTTTCATTCGTAGAGCTTGCTAATTTTAGAGATGACATATGCACTCAATGAGCCAGCAAGAGCTTGCTAAAAATCCTTTATCTTTTGAAAATTCCATATTTAAAAAAGACTTAAAGATTATGGGTCCCACTTGGAGCTAGCTATAATGCTATCTAAATTTAGCTAATGTGGTAGGAACCATGCTTAGGAGTCACCACCGGGAGTTGTATAGGGAGCCCATTGAAGACAATAATTGAGCAAATGACTAGGCAAATATTAGGATTCTCACCTGAAAGTTATTTTGAGAGCCCATTGTGGATACCCTAAGTCTTATTGCTTAGCAAAAACTAGTCTAATTTTTTTTTCCTGGTCAAAATGGTAACTAGGATTTTATTAGAAATCATCTGCAAAAACAATTATATTAAAGAAGATGGTTGACCCTTAATCCTTAGAATGTCTTCCATGATGACCTCCATTCCCCTAGGACACGAAACCTTCTTCGCAAAATTTAACTAACTGCCTTAGAGCGTAATCACCTTAGTAGAGCCAAGATCTGTGGTTGCTCAACAAATATGCCCAAATAGTTATTATAATTGAACTTCGACTCAATTAGCTTTAAGAAAAGTTCTGTAAAAGGGTGAAATCAGTAGGGTACGAAAATCAAGACTAAAACTGATTAGGGACAAGAATAGTGAACGATTAGACAATGTGACTAAGGAGAAATTTGGAATTGGTGAAGAACATGGCTAGAACAATAGGAAAGAACCCTTGACAGGATTCTCCCTTGAATGAGGATGAATATTCTCAAGAAAGAATGTTTTCTCTCTCTAGAATCAACCTCGAGATTCGTGAAAAAAATCCTTAGAAAGATGGGAGGGATGCCTTATTTATAGGGGACTTGGCATCTCTTTCTGGGCCGAATCCACTTATAAATTCCGGACACGTATCACATGGGTTGTGCACGAATATTCCTTCGTACTGTCTAGTTCGCGGCCCCCACGACACTTGCAATGATCCCGCGAGTGCCTTTATGCGGCGAACCCTTGTTCTTAGCCACCAATCCACAAAATTCTCCAATATTTTTTATGGCGGTGCGGTCGTGACCTCGGTTGCACTGGAACAGCAACCAAGCCTCTAAATGGCTTTCCCTCTACCCCTATCAAGTCAGCTGGGGTGGATTAAGTCGTTCGGGTCCGATTGGGGGTGGGGGTCGACGTCTATTCTCGCTGTGTTCTCGCTCTTTGGGGTATCATAATTGATCCCCTAATCATCGTCTCTTATCCGAGGACTTGGAATTCTTGCACTCGTGCTCGGCTCACATGAGATTCCGTGGTCCTGGCCTTTTAAATAAATCCCATGAACTTCGGTAAGCATTTCATTGGTTGAGGATTATCCTGTCAATGGGATCAAATTGCAGGAATGAGGCTCCATAGGGTCAGAGGGTCATCGATGAGGCAAGTTCAACGAGCATGAGCTCATCGAGCTGAGGCCAATCGATACAAGGCCCATTGGACTGCATCCTATCGGGTCTGGGCTCTATCGGGACCTTTATCAGGTGTTGGTCCATCGAAAGGCCCAGCAGCCAAGAGGCCCATCCGGACTCCCCTCCATTGGGTTCCCCATCGGCCCATCCCACTTGGGCTTCCCCCCATCGGGTTGGCCCAGTCGGTATGTGTGACATCGAGGAAAAGTTTTGGTTTCAAAAATGATTTAGAGTCACCACTCGGGTTTTAGGACAGCACCCGAGAAACTGTGTTTTGAGAAAATGACTCTTTTGCCCTTATTTTGGAAAAGGTTTTTATCGGTCCGTCGTTACCATGATTTCTCGGAAGGCATCCCCCTTACCTGGTACAAAGACTGGTCTCTACTAAGTGCTTAAGGGATTGTAAAACATTTATCTTCTAAACTTTATTCATGTAACGGGGATGGGAGCAAGTAATAGAAACAAAGACGATAAACATGCATAAGTGGATGCTTGTGAATCGTGTAGAACATGCACAATGATGACAATGAACGATATAAATGACAGTATAAAACATAATAGAACAATAGTGAAAGATGAAACACAGTTTTAAAATGTTTCTACACAAAATAGTTTGGGCCTTTGTTGGCCCTTTGGGTGCCCAAAGGGGTGCTTTGGATGCCTAAAGGTTGGTTTGGGTGCCAAAACTAGGAGCTTTGGGTGCCCTAAGGAGGCAGGTATATTGATCATTACTGTTTTGGGCTCATGTCTTAGACCCTCTGTTGACCTTTGTGTCATCTCTGGTTTTGTTCAAAATGATTTAAAAGCTACTTGTCTTTAAGTACTTTCCCCAAGAAACATGTCTAAGAAGTAGATCTAGCTTGTAAATCATGATTTTGACTAATTTGAGAGTCAAACAGAGAGTTTGAGACTAATTTCAAATAGGGAATGAAGCTTTTAAGGACTATGAATATCAATGAACTAATTTTGAACAAGAATGGAAGATGAAGGATGCTTTTCGGATATTTGGTACACAAATTTGTCAAATGACGAGTCATCGATTTTGTATCATTGTTCTTTGAATGACATGCATAAGATACCCCACACTAATTGCAAGCAGCCCTAGGTTTTGGATGACCTTTTGGTATAATAACGTTAAACTGTTTCCAGCAAGGAGCCCTCTTATTACTGACTAGACCATCACCACCTTTTTGAGTCTCATTTTTTGTTTTTTCTGGCACTTGATCATCCTTTTCCAAATCAAGATCAATATCATCAGGTAAATCAAACTCAACAGCTTCATCCATAGCAAGATCATTTTCATCATCAATTTAAAAAAAAAGGAAAGTCGAATTCCAAGTCACATATTGATTTTTGGAATTCCAAGTTACATACTGTTTTTTTTTTCTTTCAATTACATACTGTTAATCTGAAAAATTATCATTGAGGAAATAAAATAAATACCTCGAGGCTAGACATTTTTTCTTCGAACTAAAATCAAATTCTTCACTTTTCAATCTTCACTCTTCAATTTAGTGATTCAAGACTGGGACACAACTAAAAACAATAGAAGAAAATTCAGAATAAATGCTTTAGTAAAAGTGAACTCTGCACAATTAGATATGAGGAAACGAACTATCAAATTGTAGTAATTGAGTTAATACACATACAAGAACTGATATACGTAGGTGTATACATGCGTTGTATGTATATATTCGAGTAGGAAATAATGGAATATAGCACAAAATGGCCCACTCCCTATATTCGAATAAGGATTATTTCTGTCCAGAAATGCAAAATTGCAAATGAATAGATCAAGAGAAATAAATTGCTCCCAAAATGGGGAAATTTTTATGACAGTGAAACCCTAGAAATGAAATCGGTAAAAAAGAGAGATTTTGAGATTAACCCAACTGGAGTGTACACTTATACTTGAAAAACTTAAGGTATTGTGAGAGATTGGACTCACCAAGAAAAGAGAGAAAAAAGTTGAACCCACTTCAGATTTGGACGCAATGTCACACGCGGTGGTTTAGGGAAATGACCTAGAGTTTGGTTGAACGGGTGGGGTGTGTTTGGAGGAGGGGGAGATAAGATTTGTCATTTGTGCGTATTGTGTATACAGAGATGAGAAGAAGAGAAGCGAAGAGAAGAGAAGAGAAGAGAAGAGAAGAGAAGAGAGGTCGGTGGGTGGGGGCAGTGGCCTGCTGCTGATGTACTGATGGGAGAGAAGTTAGGTTAGCTTTAGGGGTTGGCTTTTATATTTTATTGATGGACGATGTAGATCAAAGGAGTATGGATGGTCTTGATTATCGCGAGGTTAATGGTTTACATAATTCGGTTCGGTTCGGTTCGGTTTTAGCCCAATTTGGTCTTTTGGTTCGATCTTAATTCGGTTCGGTTTGACTGTAATTCCACTTTACCGAAACCGAACCGAGAATATATTTCTGTTTTATTATAACCTGGGCTGACCAAAAACCGGACGAAATTTTTGTTTTTCGGTTCAGTTCGGGTCCCGCCAATTTTTTTTTCACCCCTAGCCTCTACGAGAGATGAAAAAGTTGGTAGAGGGAGATTCACCAAGTACACTTATGTAGTAAACCAATTTTCTTTTGGTTCAGTCTCCTCCGGTCCTTGGACTTTGACTTATGTAGTAAACTAGTTTCTCTTGCCTATCAACCTTTAATACTAGCAGAGTGTCGATCGATTTGTCATCGAAGTGAGATACAATATTAACAACTTTCCAGGTTGCATCCCACCATGGTTAGGGGCGAGGCCGGGCGGCCTTCACTCTCTCAGAGGCCCGTTGGTGCTCTTCCTTCCATGCAAAGTTGCCTTGGTTACCTCAAAGTAGGAAGGCTCTGTCAAGCCTAAATTGTCAAAGAAAGTCTTGAATTTGGTGCACTTGTGTAACACCTTGGCTTGGAGGTGAACCTTGGCTTGGAGGTAAAAGTCGGGTACAACAATTGGCGTTTCATAGTTTGCAATCTCCTCGATCTCGTCATAGTAAGAAGTCATGTAAATCTCCAAATCTTTCTGTCCTGCATTTTTTAACCTTAGGCCGTTTTGGGCCACTTCATTGCAAAAATTCTCCAGAGGGTCCAACAGTCAATGGTAGAGTGATTCCAACTTGCCTGTGGTAGATGCATAGTTGGGCTACTCTTGCTCCTTCTTGTTGGGTGTGCGGTGTACCTCTGGCAATGTCAACTCCCTGTCAGCCACCCATTCTTTCACTATGGCTCTCACGTCCTGCAGGCCACATGGGTAGTCGGGTGCGTTGTTCTTCTCTTTCTGTGAGTTATTAGGGGTCTCCTGTCTTTCTTTTTGTTTCTATACTTTGCACCCTCCCTTCTACTTTTGTGGTGTAGCCGCAGAGTTGCAGCAGACATAGAATGACTCTTCTTTGTTCTCCACGACTCTCGACTCAGGAGTTTGAGGGTGGACTTGAGGTTACGGGCTACCTCTATGAGAGATGAGAAAGTTGGTAGAGGGAGATTCATCAAGGACGCTCGGTAGTCCGGTAGGATGCCTTCAATACAATAACGAACTAGTTGTATCTCCTCGAGTGGCTCGTGACATTCCACTGCATGGTCTTGGAATCGAGAAATGAAATCAAGGATATCCTCATTGCTTGCTTTTCCTTGATGAGGATAAGAGTGGTCACCTTCTCTCGCACTTGGAAGAATTTGGCATAGAACTTGTTGACCATGTCTTCCCAAGTGAAGATGGAGTATGGAGGTGAGCGACTTAGAGAACTCACAGAGCCATAGGTTATGATTGTGACCATATGCTCCTATAATCTTGACAAAGTGAACCACATCCTCTTGGGCGCTACTGTCTTTCCCTTCAAATTTGATGAACTTTGGAGGAGTGTACCGTGTAGGGTAAGCTGATTGGATATCAGGGTTCAGAAGGGAGGGAGGGCAGAGTTGTTTTCTTGTGCTCTTTTTGTAACATGGTTTGGAGGTCGGCCAATGTCATGAATTGAGTTGGTTTGCCTCCTGGGGCATGGTTCTCTGCAGTAGGATATTCTGGTTGACTGAACTTGTCCCCGCTGGGTTTGCAACAGGTGGGTTTTTTGTGGAAGGATATTTTGGTTTTAGGGTTTGCCAAATTCTTGACAAGAGGGTTTGGAGGTTCGCCAAGTTTTGGACATGAGGGTTTTAGAGGTTTGCCAAGTTTTGGACAAAAGAGTTTTGGGGGTTAACTTCACCATTTCGAGCCACAGCCTGGTTCATCTGTGGGAGTGTTGGAGGTGGCTGAGTAGGTATGACAGTCAAGACATCATTCGTGAGGTTCTCGAGGGTAGTGACCAAGACTCTTTGAGTGTTTTGGATACCCCATAGTGTTTCCAAGTTGAGAGCACCATCGTTGTTTTCAGGATCATTTCCATGGCTGGTTGAGTTCGCATCTTCAATAAGGACTTCATTGTTGTTCATAATTGGAGTTCTTGACGTTCTTAATCCACTTCTAGTACTAACCATCCACTAAACTTTCCTCCCCAGCGGAGTCGCCAAATGTAAGAGGGTGAAATTTGTAGGGGATGTAAATCAAGATTAAAACTGATTAGGAAGAAAAATAGTGAATGATTAGAAAATGGGACTAAGGAGATATCTAGAATCGGTGAAGAACAAGGCTAGAACAATAGGAAAGAACCCTTGGCAAGATTCCCCCTTGAATGCGGATGAATATTCTCTAAAAAGAATGTTTGCTCTCTAGAATCAACCTTAAGGTTCGTGAAAAAAGGTCCCTAGAAAGGTGGGAGGGATGCCCAATTTATAGGGAACATGGCCTCTCTTTCTGGGCCGAATCCACTTACAAATTTTGACACGTGTCACATGGTTCATGGACGAATATTCATTATGTACTGTCTAGACCGCGCACCCCACGACACCGCGGTGATCCGCGGGGTGTCTTTTCGCGGTGAACGCTTGTTCTTAGCAACCAATCCACAAAAATGTCCAATAATCTCGATGGCGGTGCGGCCGTGACCTCCTCGGTCACGCCGGAACTGTGACCAAGTCTCCAAAAGATCTGCTTCCCCTCTAGCTCTACCAAGTCGGCCGGGGCAGACTAAGTTGTCCGAGTTCGATTGGGAGGATTGACGTCTACTCGGGGTATCAAAAATCGATCCCCTAATCACCACCTCTTGTCCTAGGACTTGGTGAGATATGTAGGGCCACGTTTTCAGCCTATCTTAGTCATTGTTGAATTGGGTTCGAGCTGCATCAGACTAGGATTGTATTTCTTAAATCTTTTATTCTTGCACTCGTGCTCGGCTCTCATGAGGTTCTGTGGTCTTGGCCCTTTAAATAAATTCCATGAATTTTGGTGAGCATTTCATTGGTTGAGGATTATCTGGTCAATGGGTCCAACGAGATCAAAAACTTGGAATAAGGCTCTATAGGGTAAAAGGTCATCCATGAGGCAGGTTCAACGAGCATGAGCTCATCGGGTTGAGGCCCATTGGGACCCCCATCGATACAGAGGCCCATTGGGACCCCCATCGATACAGAGGCCTATCGAACTGCATCCCATTGGGTCTGGGCTCCATCGTGACCTTTATCAGTTGTTGGTCCATCGGGAGGCCTAGCGACCAAGAGGTCTATCGGTCAAGAGGCCCATCCAGACTCCCCTCCATCGGGTTCCCAGCCCATTGGCGGCCCAGCCCAATCGGGCTTCCCCCTATCGGGTTGACCCAGTCGGTATGGCTCATCGGCATGGCTTCATCAGATCCCTCTATTGGTTGCACCCCTTTGACCCATCAGGCTGGGGTCCTTTTGGGCATTGGCCCATCCAACACCCCCATCGAGTACCCCGATCGGTTTGGTCCAACTGGCATCCCCTTCGGGCTAGAGGGCTCATTGATCCAAAGCATTGGGTAATTTCAGTTTTTAATGTTCGAATTAGATCGTGTTCTTTTTCCACGCGTCCTTTCAAAACTCGTGCCACACGTCAGGTATTAATTTTACCCTCTACAAGTTCTTTAACAAAGATAAATCAATGAATAATTGAAAATAACTTGCAAACATATGAATAATCTAATTTTCGACTTCAGTTAGTTTCTAGAAAAACTTGTACACTCTCAGTAAGAAGGTTATGGAGCAGTCTTGTCAAACGTAAACAATAATTTGTGAACGCAACAAACCACAAGGAGTTGGCCTAGTGGTCAAGTCCTGAGACTTAGAGATTTTCTCCATCTTAAGGTCTCAACTCCTTTGGAGCCGGTTCAAACGAAACTTTGATCCAACTTTAATTGGACTCCCCTCACATAGGCAATGGGATTGGGCTTCTAAGATTAGTCAAGGTGCATGTAAGCTGGTCCGGATACCTGAGTCATAAAAAAAAAAGTATATCCAACAAATCAATAGTTTTAGTAATACATGGCATGGTAGGGTGACTTTGTATATCATATGAAAAAGGATAATACTGTTGGCTTAATTTTTAAATAACTGACCTAGGACTAGTTTACGAATGTGCATGAATCTAAAATTCTTTTTTCTTGGCAGAAAACTAATCTTAATTTTTCATCTTTTTCATTCTTTTTGTACAGCTGAACAAGGTCGTAAAGATGTAATAATAGAGGTATGACCTTGAAAATAAGTAAATAACCATAGTTCTGCAATGGGTTGAGGCAAAGTTAGACTCGGTTTGTTTTGACGTAAAATGTTTTACCCATTCTCTTATTTGATTGAACAAAAATGGCAAAAACAGTTTTCCATATAAATTATTATTATTATTATTATTATTATTTTTGGGTACATCGGAAAGCAAAGAACGAAATACGACATACAACCAAAATCGAAGAACAGCAACGCAACGATCAACCCAAAGCCATTTAAGACCGGGTTCCAGAGAAGCAAGATCTGCATCCAACTTCCACCGCTGCCGGGGTCTTACCCGTTGCCGCCGCCGCACGTCGCTCTGCTGCTGTCAAAACCCGTCTGCCGCCACCTCCAACAGAAGCCAATGGAAGCCGGGCCTCGAGAATGGTGATGTGCATCACAAAAATGAGGGGGAGAATAGATCTCAACCCAAAAGCACAAGAGATGGAGAGAGGAGAGAAGAGATAGTGTTTGGAGCTTAGGGATATTGACTGAGGGGAAGGGATGAAGGAAGGGAAGAAGAGGGGGAATAAAGGAGGGGGGAAGCAGGGGAAAGGGGGGGGCGGCGGGGGAGAAGGAAAGGGAAAAAAAAGAACCCTAAAACTCTCACACTTTCTCTCTCTCTAAAACTCTCTCTCACTTTGCTTACAACGTTATCATATAAATTATTTTTCGTCATATGAGCACAATTGTTTTCCTACGAAAGGCTGGTATCCACAAAATCAATCTCTGTGTGTGTGTGTGCGCGCGCGAGCGCGCGCATGCACACATACACATATATACAGGGACGGATCCAGAAATCCAATCCAGTGGGGGCATTTTATTAATTATAATCGTGCAATTTTTTTCCTAGTCAACGATTTTGTTAGGGACAAGAAATCATGTAAGATTGATTCTAAACTTCATATAAAATAAGAAATTATTGAAGGCTAGGGACCATTGTAAAAGATCTTTACAATTAAAAAATATCTAAGTTAAACAATTTTTTCATGATTTTGTATCATTTTCTTAAAAAGAAGGAAGAAAATTAAAATTCAGGAAAAAAATGTTAGGGGAATTGTTATTGCCATTATAGGTTCAAAATATATAATAAAACTACCAAGTTGTTTACAAAGATTGTTGTTGGTCTAGTGGCAAAGAGGGAAGGCAATTGGTTTTGGAACCAAAGGTCTAGGGTTCAAACCTCAACAATCACTCTTATTTGATAACATTTCAACTTTTGTGGCTTAAAAAAGAAGGGAGACGAGTCAAACTCACAACCTACTGCTTGGAGGCAACGCAACTTACCACCAGCAACACGCTAGTTATGTTACTAAACCTGACACAAAAAAATATATATACGAAGCTTATTCCCAGATTTATTTTTTTTACGTTGACAAGTGGGGGTCAACGGGGGCACGTGCCCCCGCATGCCCCCCTTCTATCCGTCCCTGCACATATATGCGTATGTGTTTGTATCTATTCGTGAATTGTGGTTATATTTATGTAAAGCGGCTTAAATTCAATGGAAATTTCTTTCCAAAAGGTATGAAATTTTTTTCGGTACAAATAATTTTTGAAGTGCCAAACAAACACTATAAACTAAAAAAGAAAATCATTTTTTGTAAAATTATTTTACAAGGTGAATATTTTACATCGAAACAAACGGAGCCTTAAAGAGGGTATTTGGAGTAATAAAGTGGGAAACGGAGGCACAATAAGTTGCCGTGCCCTTCAAATTGGCTTTGTCCTGAGCCTCAAAACGAATATTCTCTTTTCAAACCTCGACATGTAGAATAGCTCTAGTTCTATAAATTAAGTCGATCGGATACCGGTAACGTAGCAAACGAATAAATAACCGACAATCCCAATATTGTTAAAAGACACTTCAGGGTAATTTAGTTTACTGAATTTTCGATGTTGGATGAATTTTATTTTTGTAGGAGTACTATTCTGTGCATCATAGTCTAAGAAATAAACGGTGTAAATCATGTTTTTGAACTGGAGGCAAAGCCCATTAAGCACAACAATCTGCTGTGCATGCCCCACACGGTTGAAGTGGGGTTCGTCCTTTTGAGTTTAAAATAGAAATATAAGGGCAATTATTTGTTTCTAGATACGAAGCTTCTAGCCAAATCAATATTTACTTTCCATGTTGTATCTTTCGTGTGGGTGCTCATAACCAAATATTCCGTCCACTACTGTGAGGGTGTGTTCATTCCGAGTCTCATGCACTTTGAAGATCAAAACCGATCATTTTGTCCACATTCATTTGTTAGAATAGCATGCTAAAATTTATCTCAATCATATATTGATACGTGCTTAGTCTGAAGATTCAAGTCTACAATGGTGATTTTTGAAGCGAAACAATAAATTTTTACATCAACCATTTATCAATATTCGAGTGACTATATTTTTGGACGATCTTATAACTTTAAATATGAATAAGTGATCAAATTTGATTATCGTAGTGGAACCCAGAATGAACACCCTTTTTCTATGAATAAACAAAACGAGAGTCAATAAACGTGATGTTCATGTAACACCTTCAACCCAGCTATAGGCTGCGAGCACGCGACCGCAGCCTTAGCAAGAAAACTGTGTCCTTGTTTTTCCATTGCTTTAAGTTGGTGTCAATCTCATAATAGCGTGTGTTAACTGTGTATTATGAAAAGGACTAAAGTAAATTACGCGATAGGATTGATTACTTAATTAATTTACAGATGTACGATGCCTGTTGCAATTCCAAGTTGTGATAATGCAAGAAAGAAATCGGCTTCAAAAAGTCTTTGATGCTAAATATAGCTTGAACAGATAAGGTGCACTTGAGAGTTGAGAGACAATTTGAGAAGGTTTGTGGGTCCAATCACGTGGCTTCTGGGTTGAAAATTAACTCAAACACTATCCTTTTGCGTACCTCCTCAATAATCGGCAAAGAAATACGAATGAGTTAGAAAGAAAAAAAAAAGGAACAAAAATCATGGTGAATAAGGGAACTTACAAACTCTCGAATCTTAAATCGCCTACTCCGTCGATTTTCCAACGCACATGGGTGGCTTTACCATTGCACCAGCGGTTCAAAAATGCACTTGGAGAATCAAGTGAGTTCTCCACACTTTTTCCCTTTACAGCACTGAGAAAATAAAATAAAATAATTAAATTTTCTTTAGTATTGTCAGCGTTGGGTTATTTGTGAGAGGTTAAAATACATTTGAACCAAATTGTTATAGCCCTAACAAAACAAAACAAGTCTAGCCCAATTATAAGAGCCCAATATATAATACAGTGGTTGCCTGACATTTGGTTTAATGAAGAAACACTCAAAAATTGAAGGGAATCAGACCGCTTCTTTTCTATCTTTGTGTATCGGCAAAAAAATAAAAATAAAAAAAACAACTCAAGAAGAGGAAATCAAAAATCAGTGAATCACAACAAAAATGCAGTAATGGTATCATTGTATCAATTAACTTACCACTTTTTGACAACTTAAATAATTAATCTTGTAATTTGTTGGAGTCTCTTTTTGTCAAACGGTGTAATGTATATGTATATGTCTCTTTTGCCTAGACAGAAGTTTTTTTTTTTTTTGCATACAACTTTTCATCATGAACACACTATGTATAAAAGTCAGCGCTAAATGAAAATCCTGGAGCTGCCCCTGCCAAACACATAAGAAGGACTGAGATGGATTCGGTTATCGAAGAAGAAGGGAGAGACGCAGGTGGATTCGGCAAGGACAGCTGACCGAGCTAGGTTATGGAGGTTGGTGACGAGATGGGGGCGACGAATGATGGAAATGGAATATCGAGAACTAGAGAGGAAAGATAGAGAGAGATAGAGAGCGAGAGAGAGGGGACGCAGCGGGAGAAGCCTCTCCCTAGGGTTACCTAGTAGCCGCTGCACTCCCCCTCCCCTACCACGGTTGTAATGGCGGCCATCATGTCTTCAGGGGTAGTGTCAGGAGCAATCTCCATGCAGGATAGTGCTTGAGCAAGTTTCTGGCGATGCTCGCTGGAGCTCATGAGTAGCCCCCAAATGGTTAAAGCGGCCGAGGTTTTCTCAAGTTGCTTTTGGATGGGGTTTTCTTCGGCTATTGGTGGAGGTTTCGGATGAGGCACACGACTGTTGGTTGTAGAAGCGGTGTGGGATTGGTTGGCTGGTGGGTTAAAAAGGTTTTGGAAATCGGTAGGGTTGGTGATTGGATCATTCGGATTGTTTGGGACTGAGTTATTTTGTGGAGCTGGGTTACTTTGTGGAGCTGGGCTAATAGGAGGCTGGTTTGTAGTGTTAGGATGTGGGTTAGAGGTATTTCTGGTGTACATCTGTGGAGGCTGATAGAACTGACCACTTCGAAGGAGATGAAGAACAGAGTCAAGATCATCCCCCCACAAGTCGGTGTAGTCCGTGTAGAAATTCACAAGATCCCCCTCCGCCTTTCTTTTTCCTTTCCCAATGCTGGCTTCCTTCAAACCCTTGGTAATTCCTTCCACCGTCGGTTCGCTCCACACATCTCCATTTTTCATTGTAGCTTCGTTAACGGCCCAAACTTCGTCATTCCCTACCCAAAGTGGTGTAAGGGGTACACCCTCATTTGGGTTGGCCCACACATTAGCCAAGACGTTTTCTTCCATTTGTTGTTCCCAAATGTCGGGTAAACCACCGTTCAACACCATGATGTTACAATTCTCCGGGATTTGTACTTGAGGTGCTGGGAGATTCTCAGCAACTATGTAGTCATATGGCGTGAACTCTATCCCTTCCGTCATTCGATTTACGGCATGCTCACTCATCATGGAGAAATCAAGACGACCTTCCCACAGCGGTGGCATTGGAACTAAATATGTTTCATCAAAGAACATGGGGAGTGTGGACCCATCCAAAGGATCATTAGGGTCCATGAGCTGCCATTCAGTTGGTGTGGGATCCCATTCATCTCCCTGCACTTCAATGGGTGCTACAACCTCTTCTTGCCAATTCTGTCCTTGTCCTTCTTCCACAGGCTGTTGGTTTTGTATCATGGGTAGTGGCTCTCCAAACAGATTAAGAAGTGCGAACCCATCAAGCGGATCTGCAAACATCGGATCCCAAAATTGATCAATCATGGCGGCGAGTGGGGGTCCTTCATTAAGTTGTTCATCAATCGGCCACACTTCTTCATCTGCCATACCATTAGCTACCATCATCTCATGTTCTCGTGCCTCCACTTTTGCCACATAGTGGGGTCCAAATGTGCTTCTAGAAAGCATATCTTGCGTTCAATTGGTATGGGTATAATGAGCTTGGGATCTGTTTCGGGTATGATGTACTGGCTTGGGTCAAATGGAGTGGAGTTCAGGTCTCTTTGAGTGGAGCTGAGGGTAATCTAGCCTATATCAATATTTCTTTTGTGGGTTGGTAAGGGGTTGGTGACAACATTAGGTTTTTCGGTGGGATCTTGGATTTGTTTATTGTCAATAAGATATTGAATCTCATGACGCAACCATTGGCACCTTTCATTGGGGTGGCCAGGTGTTTGGTGAAAGATGCAGAAGGTGTTTGGGTTATAAGATGGTGGGGGATTTTGTGGTGGTGGAGTTGGTTGGAGTGGTTTAATCTTTCCTTGTTGAACGAGTCGCTCGAAGACAACAGGAAGAGGTAGGGGAAGAGGGGTGAAAACACGTCGTCCTCTTTGGTTTTGAGGTGGCTGGGTTGATTGAGCTGGTTGGGACAAGATAGCATTTATGGGCTCGACTTTATGGGATTGGTGATTCATGGAGCTGGACGAGGTGCCGGTTGTGTAACTGGGGTTTGCGTATAGGGATGAGGTGTTTCCAATGTAGTTCCGTTTGGGCTTGGGGATGGGATCTCCTTTCTTCAACACCCCACTTTGCATAGCTTCCTCAATTGACAGACCCATCTCAAAATAGGTCTTAAAATTGTGTGCTTGAGCCATCACCATGTATTGTGCCAAGTCAGGCTGTAGATTTTTGGTTATGATGCGCATTTGGTCCTTGTCACTGGGGCGATCAGTCATCTGTGCGGCTTTCGCTCTCCACCTTGTCACAAATTCCACAAAGGACTCTCTCTCTTTCATCTTGATACTCTCAAGTTCACGAGTAGTGACCTTGAGCTGCACATTGTATTCATACTGCTTAATGAAAGCAGCCACCATCTCTTCCCAAGTTTGTCTCTTCGAGATGTCAAGAGACAAGAGCCATTGGAGTGCGGACCCCGTAAGAGTTTCATGGAACATCTGTGCCATGGCGGGTTTATCAACATCTTGCAATGAAAGAGAACTGACATATGCCTGAATTTGTCCCCTCGGATCTCCGGTCCCGGCAAATTTCTCGGAGTCCACATGTTTGAATTTCTTGGGGAGCTTGGCGCCTGGGAAGATGCAGAGTTTGTCCATGTCAAAACCGGTGATGGCTCGCTTCTCACTTTTGGCGACAGATTCTTCAAGCTTAAGTATCTTAGCTAGCATTTCAGCCAACTGAGGATTTTCAGGAGGAGGAGGTTGCTCCGGATGCTCATCATTAGGAATCTCATTATTCCGGGCTCCACCATCGGGTATTTGCTGTTGGGGTGGAGGGAGTCGACTCTGGATGTTTACCATAATCGCCATGAGTTGGGCGATTCGGGTGTCATTCCAGACCCTTTCATCTTGCATTTCCTTCCTTAGCTGTTCGAACTCATTTGGGGAATCTTGCTCCTTGCAGGCCCAATGGTTTAAAACTGAACATAAAGCAAAAGCCGGACTCAGTTTTCAGCCTCCAAAAACCAAAGACAAACAAAAGGGTGCCTATATTCATGTGCCACTCCTCGCTAAAATTAATCTTACTTCTAGGCTTAAGGTTAATCTACCGGTTTCGGATTTCACTTAGAATTGTTGCACAGAAGATTGTATCAACACCACGGGTAAGTCATTACTCGGTAGGTACGGCGTTTCAACCTAAAACCTAAATGTTGACGCCGTAGCACTTTTCTTGACCATCCGAGACAAAGCAATAAGATGTCGCCATCCAGATACAAAACAATTCTAAGGCTAAATCCGAAACACGGGTGGCCGTTCGGGCACGACCAACACCGGAGGTATCTCAAACTCCATGGATTTTAAGTCTCCTAGACTTACATGTACAACCTAGGGTTAGACTACCGGATCCGAATCTCACTTAAGGTCATTGCACAGAAGATTTTCCAACACCCCGGGTAAGCCATTACTCGGTAGATACGGCGTTTCAACCTAGAACCCAATGTTGAGGCCGTAGCACTTTTCTTGGCTATCCGAGACAAAGCAATTTGGATGCTGTAATCTAGATACAAATGACCTCAAGGCTAGTTCGAATCACGGCGGCCGTTCGGGCACGACCAACACCGGAGGTATCTCAAACTCCATGGATTTTAATTCTCCTAGACTTACATTGACAGCTTTGGAAGGTTGCCCCAATCCTCAAGTTTTCTTTTAAGTAACCAGTCCTTGACATTGGACGGGCGGATTTGGGAAAGCATGACTTATACAAATTTCGGCAATAATCTAAATTTGGATATTTAAGAGTGATTGTCCCTTTTCTCGGGCTAATTATCCTTAAATCCGTTTAGATTATTGTTAAGAATCTGACTTGTTCAAATTTTTCCACGTCCGATCGTCCTAAAGACTAACTTAACTTGTAAGAACAACGCGCATATGGGACGCACGACTCATCATCGAGCCAAGGCAACCTTCTACTAACTGTCGGGGACCTAGCTTATGCTAAATTGACCACGTACGAGACAAGAATATATGCATATGCAAGTGTATGTATGTATGCAGTATGGCATGCTAGGGAAAACAGTAACACATAGCACATAACAAGATGGAGCACATAACCCTAACGCATGGGTTGGTTAACTAACGTGGGGTTCTATGGTTATCTATATGCAAAGGCTAGTTTTGGTTTGAAAGGAGTACCCCAGACTCAAAGCCAAAGCTGTCTCCCACCGCCAAGGATCCCGCAAGGCGATGGTAATAACGACAATTGTGACTTATCACGGTTGAGGGGTGCTAAGCATTTCGGGATTCCCCGTCACCGGCATGCCGGGCGGGATTGCCGAAACACGCCAGCGAAGGCTAGTAACCATGCACGTGCAATGCAAAAGTCCATAAAAACAATATTTTCAAAATCTCTTAAACATTTTTCAAGTTTAGCTCTCGATAATTAATACACATTTTAATAAAATCACACGTAAGTGTAATAATACTAAAATGTATATTAATCATGGTCCCTGATAAGCCCCCAATATTGTATATATTGGGGCTTATCTCGTTCATTTATCTCACACACGCACGCGATTTCGCGCTTGATATGGTTAATGTGCGCGTAGTGTGTTTTTGTGAAGTTACAGGTTAAACGCGTGGAATAAGCGCATTTTGAGGGCATGGAGAACCATGCCACGTATATGTGGGCCACGTGCCCCATGGCACGCCAACACCGGGCTCCAAGGGCCACGAAACGATGATTAAGCTAAGGGCCCGGGAGTTCAAAAGGACACAAGTGAAGTTGGCACTTAGAAACCGTGCTTCACGTTCACAAGAACTTCACGTGAGGTCCGGGGGTAACCAAGCATGCATGAGTCCAAGGTACACCTCCCCCGAGGGTCAAACGACGCATTTACGTGTGTAGAAAGAAGCCCGAAAGCACGAACGGCCAAGGGAGTGACCGAGGAAGGCCAAGGCACAATCAAGGACCGTCTGGATCGATCCATGATGAAGCTGGATCGATCCACCTTTGTGCAACAGCCCAACAGTTTAATCTGGATCGATCCAGGGGTGTTTTGGATCGATCCGTCTCACCTCAAGTCTTAACAGCCCATTCTGGATCGATCGGGAAACAAAGTGGATCGATCCACTGCTGAAAAAATAATCCAATTGTGCAACAAGCAACTCTGGATCGATCCAGAGGGGTCATGGATCGATCCACCTAGCTCCCAAACAGCAACAGTCTCATCCGGATCGATCTAGATTGATGCTGGATCGATCCAGCCTTAGATATTTCTTACCGATAGCATCTGGATCGATCCAGGATGAGTGTGGATCGATCCAAACAAGACCCGAGCAGCAATTTCTGTGTACTTTTTGCACCTTCTATTTATGGCAAGTTTTTGTAAAATGTGAGAGCTTTATTGACTTTGTTAGAGAGAGGAAAATAGGGGGAATAAATACACTCTCCTCTCTCCTTCTCTCACACATCAGACACTTTATTTTAGTTAGCTACTTGCTCTTCCTTCTCTCTTCCATGGGAGAACCTCCAAGGTCTCTCTCTCTAGATTTGCTCATGTAAGTAATGGTCTCACGTTTATTTCACGTTTATTAATATTGTTGCTCTTGTTTAGATCTTCCTAGTAATCTAGTTTATTTTCAATTTCACCTAGTATTTAGTTTACTTGATTTTCTTGCTACTTCCTTAGAAAATACTTGTTTGTAGTGGTTGTTTGTTAAATTCTCCAAGTATAAAGTGTTAGGCAAACCTAGGATCTTCATTAAAAATCACTATTTAAGGTCATTTGTCATGTTATTCATTTTCTTTATAAATTTGGTCATGTTTTCCGTAGCTATGAACGAGTAGTTGGTTTAGGCTCGGTTATGGGGTGATTAGCACCCCGTGACTTAGGTTATTCACTCTCCTCGCCATAATGCAAACTATGCTTGTTAATCAAAGAGTACGGGTTGATTTTATGTATCAAAATTTGGATTTGTTAATCCCGTTGATCACACGTAGCCAAGGGCTTGACCACTTGGCACGTGTGATGCTTCGGGCGATGTCAATCAAAACGTTTGTATAAATGGCACAAGAATCCTACTCTTTGAGAAACACCATTTTCTAGTCAAATGAGTTTAATCACCAAATCTTCCGTTCGGGAAAGTCTAACGATATCCCCGAGCCAGTCATTTTAGAAGAGAGTGAATCGACCTAAGGCATGGGTGTTGAGAACCCCTAAACCTTGCCTTCTTTTAATTAGTCTTTTTAATCTCGAGTCATTCACGAAGTTAAGTGAATTCCACCCACAAATCACCAAAGCCAAGTTTGCCGCTTCAAGGCTAAATGTGGACGGTCGGCCTCCCACCGGTGGGTTTTCGAAACGATTCGAAAAAAAAATAGAAAGAGTCGCCACCCGGGTTTTTGGAAAATGATTTGGGACCCGAGGAACCAATTTGAAAGATGATTGGGAAAATGATTTATAAAACAATTTGGAAACCAGAGATTCGTTTCGGATTCGGGAGCCAGGTTACAAACGGGGAAGGGTTTTAATGCACCCCGTTTGCCCGATTAAAAATCGGTCTCTACTAAACATTTGTGGGGATTTTTATAGAAAACATTTTATTGCTGAACGTTAACAGATAAACATTTCAAATCAAACAAAGCAGCCGATAATAATGAAAAAGCAAATAACTAATACGTAATTTACAGTAAACGTGCGAAAATCCAAACTTCAAACTGTTCATGCAAGGCACTGTTCAAAATTTCGGATTTTACCAGAAAAGTGTGCCGTGTGGTACAAAAAGTGTGCCGTGCGGCGCTGTTCATCGATCAAACGGTCAAATTTTCAAAGAAGTACCGTACAATACTCCACGTGTACCGTGCGGCACAGTAAGAGTACCGTGCGGCACAGTAAGAGTACCGTGCGGTACAGTTGGCTGCACAACAGTTTAAAACTTTGGTTTTCGAAAAGACTGAAATGAAGCACATACAAGGCATGGAATACGGTAAAAATTAGACTACTGTGAATGGGAAAACAGTGTGTTTAAGTGGGGAATGTTCCTCCTCATTGAATCGCTCCGTCCGCGGCGATGTTTTCACCGTACAACGCGACCGGGAGGTATTAAATAGAACTGATTTCAATGTGATATGGGCATACCAAGCATGGAGATGATATTGGGGATCATCCCATACTTGGTACCCCTCCCCTCAAGATACCAAAAACTAAGAGTTTTGGCGAAACGGGTTTATACCTTCGGCTTGAAACTTTCGGATTGAATCTCCTTAGAACTCCTTGAACGCAGCTTGAACCTCTTCTGGATTCCAACTTATCCTTGGTGAAGCAAGGAAGATGATTGATGACTTGAACTTAGACAAATTCTTGGACAGCAACTTCACGGCTTTGGTACTGAAAATAGGGGGGATGAACTCTTGATTGGGTTTTCTCCGGAAGAAAGAATTAGATTGTTTTTCTAGGGATTGAAGGTAGCAATGAAGATGATTTATGGTAGTGAGGGTGTGTTGACAGGGGTTTATAGGTACAATTTCATGGTTTTCTTCACAAAAATTTTCCGATCTTTTCTCATCCGAAATCGGTTGGGATTTATAGGCGTAGAATTCTTCTTGGCCAATACGTAAACTTGGCCTTCACTCAAGTAATCATGGCTATGAGGTAGCCTATTCTGTTTGCAAGAAATCATCATGAAGATGGGGATCCGATTGTCAACAATTCGAGCTGCTGGGAGCTCTGCAAAAAGCTGTGTGACAAGTGACAGTGCCGTACGGCACATAAACTTCATCTGAGCGCCAAAATTCAAAAATCTTCCGTACATGACTCTGTCTGTGCCGTGCGTGAGAGATGAGTACCGTGCGGTACTGTTGACTGAGTTGACTTGGAGAATTTTAATCCGAGAGGCCTTCTAGGCATTTCCTTTCATCATTGGGGATTAAGATGTACGTGAACGTCCCATTTTGGGGTGTCTACAGTTGCCCCTCTTTGACGAGGCTTACAATCATTGTGTGATGGAAGTCACGTCAAAGATAGAAGACACCCCTCGATGTGAACATCTTCGCACAAACAAGCAAGTAAATATGATGCATGTGGTCGTGCTCGAAAGAGCTGCCTACGTACCTCGTTGTAAGGATCAGACCAGTGTAGTTCATTGGGGCTAAATGCAAAACGCAAAGTGACTTATCTGGATATGAGAGTTTATAGAAAACATACCTTGATCGGGTTGCAGGATTGTTACCTCGTTCTTTAACGAGGGAAAAAAACAAATGATGTGCTGTTGGTGCTAAATGCTTTTGTTTAAGCCGGGGAGGACTTATAAAACCTGTCGGTGCTGAGAAAAACCGTCGTTAATGCCGGAGAGGACTTACGAAACCTTTGGTGCTGAGAGAAACCGTCGTTAATGCCGTTGAGGACTTACGAAACCTGTCTGTGTCGAGAAAACCGTCGTTAATGCCGTTGAGGACTTACGAAACCTTTGGTGCTGAGAAACCGTTGTTAATGCCGTTGAGGACTTACGAAACCTTTGGTGCTGAGAGAAACCGTCGTTAATGCCGTTGAGGACTTACGAAACCTGTCTGTGCCGAGAAAACCGTCGTTAATGCCGTTGAGGACTTATGAAACCTTTGGTGCTGAGAAACCGTTGTTAATGCCGTTGAGGACTCATAAAACCATTCTGTGCTTGGGAAATCGTTGTGATAGAACCATCGAGTGGGGTCTTTGTGTAAGATCGATTTGAAAATTGACTTCAGTGTCAAAATTGTACCGTGCAATATCAAACTTGTACCTGTGCGGTTGAGAGTGAGCATCGTGTGGCAAAGTCTGAAAGGGTGTACCGTGCGGTATTCAATGTGTGCCGTGCGGTAGAGTGGGTGTGCCGCACGATACAAGCGGTTTTTGTAACAGCCCGAAATCCTTGGTTTTCTCCCACTTTCAACACATTCAAACTTCTCGGTTGGTCATTCTGAGAGAGTAGAAGTCCGAAAATCACATTTCTCTCATTCCCTTTCTTCTCTCCTTCTTTCCCCAAATTCCCTCATCTTTTCGGTCCATAGTTCTCTAAAAATCGAAGTTTCCATCCGAGATATGGCTGATTCCGGCGAAGAACCGGTTGATTCTAACATGTCCGCCACTGATTCATTGTCGTCGGCGCACGGGGAAGGTAGTACTGCGTTCGGCGAGTCTGGTAGTGATTCGTCCATGGGTGTTCCGGCCGATGTCGGCCCAAACACTACAGACCCGATTCTCGAGATGTCTCATGCGGCACCGATTGGGGCTGAGACGCCGTCATCTACGCCGGAAGCAGCACCGACGGGTCTCGGTGAGACTCATGCAAGTGAGACCTTGACTCCGGTAGCGGCACCGGATACTACGGGCACTGGTGATGCCACAGTGATGGGTGGTAGTAATGCTGGTGAAGACTTGGGCACCGCACGACAGACTGGCAGTGCCATGCCGGATGTTGGGGGTGCTGTGCCAGTGGATTCGAGTACCGTGGGTACTGTTAGAGATGACCCGAGCGCCGTACGTCATACTGAGAGCACCGTGGGCGATGATCAGAGTACTGTGGCTAGGGATCCGAGTATCGTACGGCCCGATGAGAGTGCCACGGGTGGTGATGACACTGTTGGTGATGATCGGAGCGCTGTTCACCATATTGAGAGTACCGTGCGGGATACTGAGAGTGCTGCGGGAGGTGATCAGAGTGCTGGGGCTAGCCACAGAGGTCCGGAGGCCATGGAGATTGATTCTATAGGTATGGGTGCTTCACCTTCTGATATTACGATGAGCCTTAGTGGGATTGATGTTATTATAGAGAGAGCCCGTGCCCAGGAGAGTGAGTCTCAGACTGAGGGCATTTCGAGTGACCTTCTGGAGGCTACACTTGTGACTGAGATCCTCGTAGGTGGTGAGGATGTTGCGACTGATGTACCGGTGATTAGGAGAGGTCTTGGTGATAGAGAGGTTCTGGTGGAGGACGTTGCTGGAGGGAGTAGTACTGAGAGTGAGGAGATACCATTGGTGAGGCGTATAGCTCCAGGTCCGGCCATTGCGATTGGTACCGCAAGAGTGCCAGAGGAGAGTGCTGAGAGAGAGACAGAGGTTTCAGAGCCTCCGTTGTTTACTCCTGCTGTTGGTTCTTCCCGTAGGTCTGGTTTGACTTTGGCAGATACTTAGGAGGGGGCGAGAGATGAGGACATAGCAGCGACTTTGCAAGAGTTTCCTCGGTTTGAGAATGTCCTGGTTCAGGGGGGCATGGCATCCAATGTCAGGGATGTTGAGCAGGAGGAGAGAGAGAGAGAGAGAGAGAGAGAGAGAGAGAGAGAGAGAGAGAGAGAGAGAGAGAGACTGAGGTAGCCGCCGAGGAGGTACGTGTGACCATCGTCCGGGAGGTTGAGTTGGCATTGGAGCACAAAGCTACTTTTGCGCCTGCCACTTATGTGCCACGAGTGCATTTCTTTGTCCCTCAGGGATGCGATACATATACTCCCTTGCTGCCTGTGTACTTGGATACGAATGTCATTCGCGACCGCTCGACCCACATTGCTTACAAAAATCCTCTGGTATGCATCTTGTTTATTCCTTGCTGCTTGTATCTGTTTGCTATACATTCCTTTTTTACGATAATTGATATACATTGCGCAACGCTTTTGTTGACAGACTCAGAGATCCATGGGCGGTTATGGAGGTTCTGCGAGTTCTTTGGCTTATTACCACGCGCTGCCGCCGAGTGTGAGGGCTTTGGTTGATGCCTCCGGTTTTACCATTTTCATTCGACTCTTGACAGTGACCAGGACGGATCGCAAGCTGATACAAGCTCTGGTGGAGAGGTGGTGGGATACCACCAATACTTTTCACTTCAGATTCGGGGAGATGACCATTACTCCCCTTGACTTTGCTGCTATCACTGGTCTGAGAGTTGGAGGCGAGCCCATTCCGTTTGACTCAGAGCTATATTTGGATACTGCTGCCGTAGAGCACTACTTGGGGAGGAGGCCTGGAGGCATTGAGCCGGGGGTGAGGTACACTGTCTTGGTGGATTTCTGGGACCACGAGCCAGAGTCAGACGAGGAGGCTAGGCAGATGGCGAGGGCTTACCTGTTGTACCTCTTTGGTGCCTCCTTGTTTCCGAACAGGCAAGGCATGGTGCACTTGGGTTGGCTGCCAGCACTGGAGAGCTTAGAGACTACCGGGAGGTTTGACTGGGGCGGTGCTGGTTTGTGCACCATGTATTGCTTCCTTGGTTGCGTTTGCCGTGGGGTAGGCACGAGCCTTGGTGGTTACTGGAGGTAAACTTTGCTTGTATTCCTCTTTTGTGTAAACCATGATAATGCCTTATCCATATTCCTTGACTTGATTGCTTTATGAACAATACAGGTATGGGCTTATGAGGTTCTGGGAATATTCGCCCCGGCCAATTCGCATAGCAATGAGGATGTGCTCCCGCGTGCTGAGAAGTGGGGATTGGAGTACACAGGGGCAGGTGACCATAAGGGAGATTTGAGGAGCTTCAGACTCTTTCTTGATTCTACCACGGGGGATAGAGTAAGCCTCTTTGTGATCAATCTTCTCACGTTCTCTTGTCTTCTTTTCTGAAAATGACAAACCCTCTTCCCTGCAGGTGAGGTGGAATGTTTGGCATAGGTCGCGCAGGGATTACCTGGTTAGGAGCAGCGAGTTGACACGGAGCCGAGTGTTGCTGGAGTGCCCGTACGGCTGGCGATGGTACTTGGGTGACAGAGTTTCTCGTCAATCCCTCGGGATTGACCATTTCAGAGTGCCTTCGCCCCTGCCTCCACTCGTTCAAAGGACTGAGGAGTATACTCGAGCTGAGATAGAGAGATATACAGTGCTGACGGAGGTGATCTTCAGCCCTTCGATAGATTTTGAGGGATATTTGAGTACTCACTTGGCATATAATCTGAATATGGAAAATCGCCTGAGAGCCGCTCCTGCTTTACCTGAGTTGAGGAGAGAGATTGAGGTAATGACTGCTGATGGAGCGCTTGGAGTAGTGACAGTGCCTCTTATTACTCCCACAGTTACTCTTGCCACGACAGAGGTGACTTCTGATTGTTGTACTTGCCTTGATTATTTCCTTGTATCAATATTTCATACATTACTGATGCACCTTTGTTTTTCAGATTCCCGTTGAATGGGCTGCGACATCGTACCAGTTGGCGCAAGACTTGCAGGCCATGGTCCGTCAGTTTATGATGGGCATGGCTCCAGAGGTACGCCCGCGAGCTGAGCCAGGAGTTGTACTTGGTCGTGGGCAGAGAGCCACCAGAGAGAGGACACCAGCTCGAGGTTCTAGGGAGGTTGGCAGAGGTACAGGCCGAGGTGCTGGAGAGGCTAGCAGAGGTAAAGAGACCAGCCGCGACACTCGCAGGAGGAGAGAGAGTACCAGTAGTGAGAGAGGAGCTAGCCGAGGGGCTACCCCTAGTGGTGGAGCTGCTGAGGTATACATTAGACTTGCCTTTCCTTTCTGTTGATCAATCATGCTTTTCATCGTACCTGACAGACTTTTGTTGCTTGTACAGGGAGCGTCGGGTTCCCGGAGTGCTAGGCGTTCAGCGCCTCGAGCTACTTCAGTGACTCCACCTTCAGGCCGAGTCCTTCGTTCTTCTGAGAGACGGAGAGAGAGTGCACAGCAGAGGGAGGAGTCTGCGGAGAGCAGTAGTACTGAGGGTGATCCTGCTACACCAGAGGAGTATAGACCTCGGGGACATGTTCCGCCGAAGCGTCCTTGTACTTGAGAGAGTTAGTAGTAGCATTTTATTAGGTGGGGCCTGCGTGCCTTGTTTTGGTTTGGGCGCTTGTTTAGCCCTCTGTATAGATGGCCTGCGAGCCATAGTAGTTGACTTAGCATTGGGCCTGTTTGCCCCTGGATATGGTTACGCTCATGACGTGGATATTTTGATTTTGGTTCTATAAAAAACTTGCACCTTTGATTCGCTTTTTATTCACATTAGCAATGAATTCGAAAAATCAAAGATTGCACGCGAGTATTTAGTTAAAACAGCTGAACTGAGACTAACAAACTTGTATATGGAAAGCTTGACTCGTATTCGTGGTTGTGACTCACAGGACTCAATGAAACAGTGGAACTAACTTTTGAATTTACATGTGTAATGCATGAATTAATGACAAGAGAACAAGGCTTGTTGTGCGCATGTGCCGACATTGCCGTTGACAACCAAATGGAATGATTCATGGGTATGACATGACGCACATGAATTGACTAAACCTGTTAGATGACAATATAATGAAGCCTAGCTTGCCGATATTTCCATTCTTGATGTATAAGTCTTTGAGACTCTTGATCATTGAAAATTGGTTGGGGTTGCCAACCGATCCTTCCACTAGGTTGTATGCGCGTGCCACGGCTTGTATGCACAGGTTACGTGCCCAAAATAAGCATGGAATGTGCCCCGGATGCTCAAAACTCAATTTTGCTGAAAACTGGCCGACTGTGCCGTGCGGCATCAAAACTGTGCCATGCGGCACTCTTAGTGTGCCGTGCGGCACTTGCCTGACAGTGCCAAAAATTTGCAACTTGCAGCCGATTTCTGGTCCTTCCTTTTGGCTTTTCATTACTTCAATGCACGTCCTAGGGTCTTGAAGGGCCACTGTGAGGCATCCTTTGAGAAGCTTTGCAAATTTAGCATGATCTCTTGCGGTTTTCGAGTTAGCACGTCTTTCGAGACGGCCATCCTTTGGAACTTCAAACTTCGTATTGTTCTTCATGCATGGTAGCTTAAAAAGTTGTTACTTCCATTCCTCATTTGCATCCTAAATCCATAAACTTCTTCTTTGTTCACCCCCCCTCACAATGGCGGTGAGTTTCTCGGCTTTGATGCGCCCTTGGCTCAATGACCTTGATGGCTTGGACTGGCTCCACTTTCGGGGTCACAGGCTGACTTCCTTTCGTTACATTCGAGACGTGTCCATACGTCTGGAGTTGTTGCGAGCTGCAACACAATTCTGGGACCCTGAGGTGCATGTTTTTCGCTTCGGTCTCCATGAGTTATGCACCACCGTGGAAGAATTTTATGCATACCTCGGAGGTTTTGATTTGACGGAGCCCATCATTCCTCTCCATGGGGTTAGTTTTGCCCCAGTGCTGTCTTCCAAACTTGAAATAAGTAACAATGCTGCCAAGTCCTTGATTCGTGGAGGTTTTCTGAACATTCCACGCCTTATTGAAGGATTCCGTTCCAACGACTTTGCTTTGTGCTTGTGTTTACTGGCTGCATTCTTGTTTGTGCAATCTGACGGTCAGGCAAGCTCTTCCCTGGTTGGTGTGGCTATGCAAATTGGGGAGCGCAAAGACGTGGCTCCCATGATTCTGGCTGAAACTCTGATGGGTTTAGATGGAGTTCATGCCGGTAGGACCGACGTCTTCAAACGTAGTCCTTTGCTCCTACAGGTAGGCTTCTCACTCAGCTCTCCTTTTTCTGGTTTTTCACTCGTTCTCATTTTTCCTCAACGCTCGGTTCAAGGTCGTCTAAGGCTTCTTACTTGTTTTCTCTCTTTCACACAGCTGTGGTTATGTGACAAGGCTAATCTGCTGGAGCCTGTGCCAAGAAACCGGGTTCATGAAACTCAAGGGTTTGTTATCAGGAACTTCAGGGAGGTTTTTGATGATGTGGGAGGTTGGATTCAAGTTCTTTCCCAGCTCACAGAAGAGGTGATCTCTTGGCGCTTGACTTGGATTGATCTTCCTGACATGGCTATCAGCAACATGGGGCGTCAGCGAGTAGTTTTGGCGGGTTTGACCCGATGGACTTTCTATATTCCAAACCGCATCCTCCGTCAGCTCGGAGCTCGTCAAGTACCGCCGCCTGCGGGACCTGAGGACTTCGTCATACCAAATTTCAATGTTGCCACATTCAGGGCTTATCAGAACAATTGGAGGGAGCGTATGACCATTCCAAGAGATCCATATCCCAGTGTTCTTCTTCCGGCACGCTACAAGAGATGGTTGACCAAAGATATTGAAGCAAGAAACAATGGAAATTAAGACAGACTTTAGACTCGATCTTACTGTGCCTGAAGTAAGTTGTGTACTTAATGTTTGTTGTTTGCTTCTTTTTGGAATGTTTCATGCTCAGCCATGTAATCGAAGAAGTTTGTTTTGAATAAAACTTGAGTTTTGAGAATTTTCAGTTCTTGATTTTTACCGGTTCTGTCTGTGAAACCTGAAATGTGCATAATGACTTGGAATCAACTCAAAAGATTGTGACCGAACCTCAGGGTGAGGCTGCCTACGTATCCCTCATTGAAAGGAATCAGGTCATGACGTAGTTCAGGACTACAAGTGTTTTGGTTAGGGTTCACTCGGGTATTTACACTCTCCTTTTGTGCTCTGAATTTTGCCTAGTACCGCCCTTGCGGGTTTTCGGTCTAGCGAGCTTTTGACTTATTTAGCCTTATCTTTTGCCTAGGCTGCCCTTTCGGGTTTTCAAACCGAGCAGGCTTCTTGCTCTAATTTTTGCCTGGAACTGCCCGCCCTTGCGGTTTTCAGTCCAGCGAGCTTCTCTTAGGGGTAATATCTCTTGAGTTGATCCAAGTTGACCAGAGTAGAGAATTCATTGCCGTCGAGATCGATGAGTTGTGCTGCTCCTCCAGATAAGATCTTCTTGATAATATAGGGCCCGGCCCATTTTGGTCAAAATTTCCCACGCGGATCGAAAACTGGAGCCCGAATTTCTTTCAAAACCATGTCGCCTTCCTGTAGATCCCTGGACTTCACCTTCTTGTTAAAAGCACGGGCTATTCGGCGCTGATATCCCTGAACGTGATATAAGGCCTTAAGCCGCCTTTCATCGAAAAGCATGAGCTCTTCGAACCTTGCGTTTTGCCATTCTGCTTCATCAATTCCTGATTCTGCCATGATCCTCAAAGATGGGATTTCGAGTTCGATCGGAAGAACAGCCTCCATGCCGTAAACCAAAGAGTAGGGCGTTGCCCCTGTGGGAGTTTGAATAGACATCCGGTATCCCCATAATGCTAAAGGTAGTTGTTCGTGCCAATTTCGTGCAGACCCAATGGTTTTCTCTAGTATAGACTTGATGGTTTTGTTGGCTGCTTCTATAGCTCCATTGGTTTGCGGTCGGTAGACAGTAGATTTATGAACTTGAATCCCAAATTCTTCAAGAGTTTCTGCCGCTCTTCCTTTGAAATGAACCCCGTTGTCTGACACGAAGGCTTGAGGGACCCCATATCTGTAGATGACGTTTTGCTTGATGAAATGGGCAACCTGGACCAGAGTGAGGGTCGTATAGGAAGCAGCTTCAACCCACTTGGTGAAATAATCAATTGCAACTAAGATGAACTTGTGCCCGTTTGACGCCGCTGGCGTGATTTTGCCAATAACATCTATGCCCCAGATGGAAAAAGGCCAAGGCGAGGTCATGGAATGCAATTCTGATGGTGGGACATGCATGAGATTGGCGTGAATCTGACATTTGTGACATCGCTTCACGTACTTGATACATTCAGTCTCCATGGTTGACCAATAATAACCTTGCCTTAAGATTTTCTTGGCGAGCATCATGCCGTTCATATGAGGGCCACAAACTCCTTTATGAATTTCTTCCATAATCCGGCTGGCTTCTTCTCCGTGCACACATAGTTTGTGCATTCCACAGTATGATCTCCGATATAGCTTTCCTCCGCAAATGATGTACTGAGACGCCAATCTCCGAAGAGCAACTTGGTCCTTCTTATCGGTTCCTGCTGGATACTTGCCTCTTTCGATGAAGTTCCAAATGTCGTGATACCATGGCAAGCCGTCGTTTGGCTCGTCAATGGCCATGACATACTCATAGACAGGCTTGTCTCTTTGTTCAATCACAATTGGCCTGAGTCTGACTCCGTTCGGTATCTCAACCATGGAGGCTAGTGTTGCAAGGGCATCGGCAAACCGATTCTTTAATCTTGGAACATGTGTGAAGGTGACCATCTGAAATCGCGGGATCAAATCATCCAAGTCTTGATGGTAGGGTTTCAACTTGTCTTCCCTGACCTTCCAATCTCCGTTTGCTTGTGACACCACTAAGTTCGAGTCTCCAACCACTTCTAGTCTTTTGACTCCAATTTCCAAGGCAACTTCCATTCCTACGATGCAGGCTTCATATTCTGATTGGTTATTGGTGACTTCGAAGTTTAACTTGAAAGCAAGAGGGATACGCGATCCTTCTGGGGAAATTAACAATACCCCAATTCCAAACCCTTTCTGATTGGCTGCCCCGTCGAAATACAACATCCAGACATCATTAGTGGCTGTCATCACGTTTTCATCTGGGAATTCAAACTCTACATCTTCTGGACCTTCCACAGGGTGATTGGCAAGAAACTCGGCACCGGCTCTTCCTTTTACTGACTTCCTGGTAACATACTTGATGTCGAACTCTGCTAGCAAAAGCAACCATCATGCTAGCTTACCTGTAAGCGCGGGTTTCTCAAATAGGTACTCGAGAGGGTCCATTCGAGAAATTAGCGTCACAGAATAGGCCAACATATAGTGTCTTAACTTCTTGGAAGCCCAGACCAAAGCCCAACAAGTCTTTTCCAGAGAAGTGTATCTTGCTTATGTAATACACGACTCTCTCAGATCCGCCTTCTCCTTCTTGTGCTAGCATGCATCCCATTGCTGATGGAGTGACTGACAGATACAGAATCAGAGGTTGCCCTGGTACAGGTGGCATCAGAACTGGAGGATTCTGCAAGTATTTCTTGATTGTTTCAAAGGCTTTCTGACACCTGTCATCCCATTTGAATGGCACGTCTTTCTTAAGAACATGAAACATCGGCTCGCAAGTTGTGGTTAACTTGGCGATGAATCTGCTGATGAACTGGATTTTGCCGAGGAAACTTCGCACTTCCTTTTCTGTTTGTGGTGGTTCCATTTCGAGAATGGCCTTGATTTTGGATGGATCCATTTCGATTCCTCGGGTTGTGATCATGAAACCCAACATCTTTCCGGCCGTAACTCCGAATGTGCATTTTTCGGGATTGAGACGCAATCTGTACTTGCGAATCCTCTCAAAGAATTTTCTGAGAGCGTGCAAGTGTCCTTCTCTTTCTTTGGATTTGACGATCATGTCATCCACATATACTTCGACTTCTTTGTGGATCATATCATGCAGTAAAGTTGTAGCAGCCCTCTGGTAAGTTGATCCGGCGTTCTTTAACCCAAATGGCATAACCCTGTAACAGTAGGTGCCCCACTCTGTGGTGAAAGTAGTCTTTTCTCGGTCCTCAGGGGCCATGAGAATCTGATTGTAGCCTGAAAAACCATCCATGAAAGACAGTAATGCGTGCCCCGCAGTGTTGTCTACGAGTACATCTATATGTGGCAGCGGAAAGTCGTCTTTGGGGCTAGCTTTGTTCAAATCTCTGAAATCTACGCAGACTCGGATCTTTCCATTTTTCTTGGGAACTGGGACGATGTTGGCGACCCACTGAGGGTATTCCGTCACCATTAAAAACCCTGCATCTATCTGTTTCTGAATTTCCTTCTTTATTTCCAACACCCAGTCTGGCCTCATCTTCCTCAACCTCTGCTTGACAGGTTTTGCATCTGGATACAGCGGGATTCGATGCTCCACGATTTCAGGATCTATTCCGGGCATGTCCGCGTGAGACCATGCAAAAACATCTTGAAATTCCTTTAAAAGATCTGAGTGAGCTTTAAATTCCTCTGGAGACAGCCCAGAACCAATTTGAACCATTCGCGGATTACTCTAATCTCTCAGATTTATCGAAATTACTTCTTCTTTTAGAGGCTGAGCATGCCTTTCATTTTCTCGTTCGATTAGGGATCGGAGTTCTTTTGGAATTTCTTCCTCAAACTCAATCCCATCATCGTCCGGGTTAACGCAATTTATTTCAGACACAGCAAGATAAGCAAAGTCGATTTCATTCATTGCAAAAGAGGTGGCCCCAGGGGCGTGATACATGATAGTGGACTCAAATTCAAAAGAGAAATGATGACGCGGAGGACCGACAGACACATGCATTGACTCAGAAGTGGACTCAAACTTAGTGCTAAACTCAGACTCAATGCTAGATTCTGACTTAGACTCAAATTCAGTGCCAATGTAAATAATTTTAGGTAGAAAAGTGCAGTTTTTATAAATTCCATTGGCATCCACAATGAGCGAGGTAACATCTCCAAGGGCTTCTTGGCTTAGCATCATCAGCTCCATGTCTCTAACAGGCTCCAAACCAATCGTTATTGCAGCAGGCCCGTCCTCGACCATACCTATCGGACTTTCATTCTCAAACAACGACATTAGATTCCCTGAGTCAAAAACTTCAATCCAGTCAGATTTGCATTGCTTGACCAATTCTTCCAGCTTTGCCGATTCATCATCACTATCCCATGTGTCATTGGCGAAGATTTCGAACCCTGGCAGTTTGGTTCTTTTCTCCACATCCCAAAATGGTTCTGGCTCTCCTTGGTAGATAGCCTCCTTTCCTTTGACAAAGCGAATGGGACCTTTTTGTGGCTGAGCGCGGGCTCGAGCTTTCCATCCACTTCCCATCTCATCTTCACGGGGTTGATACCCAAGGCCGAAGCGGTGATTGTTCATAGGGAACCTGGGGAACTCAACCATTCCTTGATTGTTGCGGCCTAATCCCAATCCTGGCATGTAAGCCATCTTCCTCATCATTTCAATAACAGTAGAGCTGACCGAGAAGTCTTCATCCATCTTGATAGTGAGAACTGCCCCGGCGGTGTCAAAAGAGAATCCCCCAAGAGCGACGTCTTCTTCTCCATGTGTGATTTCAAGCAAAGGGGCGTTGTCAGAGACATGAGGACGGATCCCAAATTCTCCATAGATAGTCAGAGTTCCTGTGGCTAAACCAAGCTGAACTTTTTGATGCAGAGAAGACGGTACTGCCATAATGTCCGGGTGGTGAAGCCACGGCCTACCCAATAACAAGTTGAAAGATGAAGGAATGTCGAGTACGTGAAACTCAACCTTAGATTTGAAATCTTCCACTGATATTTCCAGTTGAACAACTCCGACTACATCCCTGCGCGTATTATCATAAGCACGCACTCCGAGGCTTGATGGTTGGAAATCCTTAGTTGTGAATCCCAGACAGTAGGCTGTGCGCAGCGGGCAGACATTCAAAGCATATCCATTGTCTAGGAGAATAACAGGGACCCATTTCCCCATACACTTCATGGTGATGTGTAATGGCTTGTTGTGACCGGCTCCTTCTGGCGGTAAATCTTTCTCGGTGAATGTCATGACATGTTTTGCCCGGTTTGGTGCAAGCAAGGCCACCAGTGCTTCGGGGGGAGTGTCGGGTGGCACCTCCATGTTCGACAGAGTCTTGATCAATTTCTGACGATGTTCCCTGGATGAGGAAAGCAGCCCCCAGATGGATATTGATGCTGGAGTTCTTTCAAGTTGCTTCCGGATAGGATCTTCCGCTGGCATAGGATTCCTTTGTGGTGGCTGAATGACAACTTCTGGTGTCTGAGTGACACCTTCTGGATTACTTGGAATTGAATCGTCTTGGACGGGATCGTCGCAAACAAATGCCCCAGCCTGAGCGTGGTTAGAGGTGTTGCCTCTTTGTAGGTTAGCGGGTTGATAAATCCGCCCGCTTCTTGTTACTCGGTTGACTGACGACATCTCTTCATCCCAAAAGTCTGAAAATTCATTGACCTTTCGTTTCCCAGCCTTGATGGATTCCAACTTCTGCTGAGTGTCAAAATACTCGGTCCAAAAACCTGCGAGACTGTCCTCGACTTTTCGCTTCTCGATCTTGATGTCCTCCATCTTCCTTCCCAGATTTTCTACTGCTGGATTATGCCAAAATGAATTATCCAACATGGCCTTGTTGATGGTCCACACTTCATCGTTATCAAACTGAATATCAATCACGTCTTCTTCATTCCAAAATGAATCCACGGAATCCTCAGTTAGAGCTGAAACATTTGGCTGAGGAGGAAATGGCACGGATGGCCGAGGCAAAGATTCGCCGATAATGTAAGCTTGAGGAAACCACTGATGATCCCCGAAGACGGTCTCTATGGCAGAACGTGTTTCAATCCCAAGAAGTGGAGGTGGCAACAAATGATCCGGAGGATTGCTGCTAGGGACCCAATGATAAACTTCCCAGAGTGTCCGATTCCATATGTCTCCAGGCTCTTCAAACAAAGTAGGGAGTGAAACTGCATCAAGTGGATCGGCGCAAATTGCCTCCCACCTTTCTCGCCAATCTTCTTGTTCACTTGGTTCAACGTATTCAAGAGTATGTACCATGTCGGCGATGCATACAACTTTGTCAATCCTACAGATACTGGAATGCGTCGGTATTGAAACAACCGGCTTGGCACAAGAATCTGGGACAATAAACCGGCTTGGGTCCCACTCCTGGCGGAGTTCTTCCCAATCTTGATCATTCATAGCCCACTCTTCATTTTCTGTGATATCCGCCCAACTTGATTTTTGTCCTGATTCGATGGTTGTGAGGGAGCAAATTCCCAGATCTTCTGGCACTGGAGCAATTGGCTTAGGCTCGGTGGCCGGTATGATGTAGAGGCTAGGGTTGAATTTAATGGAGCTCGGGTTATTTGGAGTGGAGCTGAGGGAGATTTGGTTGATTTGGGTATTGGACTTATGTTCTGGCATGGGATTTGAGACAATGTTTGGCTTTTTGAGGGGGAGCGGGAGTGTTCCATCTTCAATGAGATCTTGAACTTTGTGCTTGAGACAGATGCAATTGTTGGTATGATGGCCGGGCATTTGGTGGTAGGAACAGAAGGCATTGGGATTATGACTTGGAGGAAGTACTTTGGGTGGCTCACGAGGCTCAAGTGGCTTGATGGCGTCCTTTTTAAGGAGCTTTTTGTAGACTGTGATCAAAGGAAAAGGGAATTGGTGGAAATTCCTGGCTTGCCGGGTTGGTTGGGTTGCTATTTGGTTAATAGGCTCAGTTTTGGTTGGCTTGGAGTTTGAGGAGCTGGCTTGGGTATGGTTATATTGGTTGGTTCCGAACAGGGTATTGTTGTTGCCAGAGTAAACTCGTTTAGGCTTGGCAGATTCTCCTTTCTCAAATATACCGGTTCTGAGTGCATCTTCGACCGCAAGGCCGGCTTCGTAAAAAGTCCTAAAGTCAGCGGTGGTTTGAAAACCACCAGGTGCTTTGCAAAATCTGGTGCCAAGTTCTTCGTGATGATTCTCATCTGTTCTTTCTCTGAGGGTCGATCTATCATCTGAGATGCTTTCCCTCTCCATCTCTTGATAAAGTCAGCAAAGGACTCGTTTGCTCCCATCTTGGTTGCATCCAACTCTCGAATGGTCATCTCGAGCTGAATGTTGTAATTATACTGAGCCATGAAGGCTGCCCCAATATCCTCCCATCTTCCTTTCTTTGAAATGTCAAGATTCAAAAACCATCGCAGTGCTGGCCCTGTTAGAGTCTGCTGAAACATCTGACCCATGGCATTCTTTTCAATGTTATACATGGACAGGGTGCCCACATATGTTTGTAGATGTGCTCTTGGATCTCCACTTCCATCAAACTTTTCCCAGGTTATAGGCTTGAATCCTTCCGGGAGTTTGGCGCCGGGAAATAGACATAACTTGTCCATGTCAACACCTGTGGCAGCTACTTTCTCTTGTTTTTGGACTGATTCTTCGAGTTTAGCAACTTTTGCCATCATTGCTTCCAAATTCGGATTCTCTTGTGGTGGCGGATTCGGTGGCGGTTGCTCCCCCGGACCTTCCGGTGGCCTGTTCTGAAGAGTTATTCCTTGTATCAAAAGTAGTAATTCAGCCATCTGACTATCACTGTGTTCCCGTTGTTCTTCTAAGGCTAGCTTGAGAGCTTTGATCTCATTTTTGTTTGACATATCTGCAGGATCTGCTAAATCTGACTGTATCGCTTTTGACTCAGTTCGAATTAATCGTTGTTTGGGAGTTCTAGTCCAACTAGGTACGGTGTTCTTCTCGCTCTTACCAATGATTGAAACTGATGGTGGAAACAAGATGAATTTAGTGACCAGTGCAGAAAATGCTATGTGCTTGAATTTATGTACAAATGAAATAATGATGCATGATGTGCAATGCAACCACAGTTTTGGAAAGGATTGCCCCAATTTTCAGTGCTCTGTTGACTGTATTTAAAAGATTTTGCAAAACAAAGGCCGAACCTTTTTAGGGGTTGCCTACGTATCCCCATTTCGGAGGAATCAGGCCGTGACGTAGTTCGGGACTACAACTGGCTTTTCTCCCTCAAACAACGAGAAATTCATCAAAAGAAAAGTACAAACTGACTGAACTGAAGTAAGGAAAAGTACAAATTGACTCGATAAAACAAAGTACAGACTCGATAAAGCTCAAACTGACTTGAGCTACAAAAGACAGACTTGACGGTCTCAAAAAGGGCCCTGTAGGCTGGATCCATTGATAACTGGCTTGCTGCTGATCCTTGATCTGATTTAGTCGTCGGACTTGCTTGGGGAGCATCCCTGACTTGGTTCCCCTTGCTTTGCTTTCTTACTTGACTCTAGCTGCTTTGGTGGGTTCTCCAAAGCGTACATTTTCTTGAGCTGTTGGGGAGACAAGCCATCATTCAGAAGAATACAATCTTCATGGCAAGCTTCACAGTCACATTCATCCCAGTACTTGTGTCCTGTCACTGGGTCTTGGAAGTAGTAGACTGGTGTGCCGTCTGACTGGAAGTATTTGACTGGCGGCATGACGTCTGCATTTTCATCATCATTTTCTTGCTCCACCCTGACAGTGATCTTGTCGGGGATATTCTTGGCTTCATCATCCGCGGGGAGGTGGAATTCCCAACCTTGACCATTCTTGCTTTTGGAGTCGTCCCTTTGGAGGGTTAAGCCTGGTTGATCGGACATGGCCAGCTGGTGAAGTAATTCTTCAAGCTTGTCTTTGTCTGGGGCTTCATTCCCAATCTCTTCATTTCCTACTTCTTCAAGTTTCCACACCGGCGCACCATGATGGATAGCAAAGGTGGACTTGAGTTTCTTGCTTCCAGATTATTACTCATTTTCGGTTACAGACTCTGATAAAAGAAATACAACATTCTAAATATTAGGAGGGAACGAACCAATTGCAGCATTCTTGAAAAAGTGTTTGTTTATTTGACAGAGCATCCAATCATTGGGATAATCCTTCTTATTGCTGTGGAGGGGAGGATGTGACAACCTAGGGTAAAAGCTATCATGTATGTGCATGCAAGACATGCAGACAACAAACAGTAAGCAGTAAGCAATTAAGCAGTTAACAGGATATATCACATAATCCTAACCTGTGGATCCCTGTCTTAGGTTTGGAAGGTTCTAGGTTAATTATATGCAAAGGCCGGTTTTGGTTTAGGGGGTTCCCCAGACTAGAGCCAATATTTGCCTCCCAGTGCCAAGTGTACTGCATGGCAAAGGTCAAGCGGCAGGCTGACTCATCACGGTCCAAGGTTGCTGAGCATCCGGGGATGTCCTAACACCAGTGTACTGGGTAGGGTAACCAAGACACAGCAGCGGGGTTTTTCCAACATCGATGCACATGATGCAAAAGTTCAGCAACAAAATTGTTTTCAAAAATCCCACAAATGTTTTTCAAGTTTGGCCCTCCAAATTAATTTCTATTTTGAAATTTTACTTGAGCAAACAACCGGGAAAACTCCAGTCCGGATTGGTCGTGCGTAGCCCTGTTACTGCACCATTCCTTTCTCGATCACGCGGGGCGTGTTCGTTTTTGTCAAGTTTTCGGGGGTCATTTTACAAGTGTAAAATACCAAAATAAAAAATTACCTTAAAAATCCCCAGCGGAGTCGCCATTTTGTGGACGGTCGGCCTCCCACCGGTGGGTTTTCGAAACGATTCGAAAAAAAAAAAGATAGAGTCGCCACCCGGGTTTTTGGAAAATGATTTGGGACCCGAGGAACCAATTTGAAAGATGATATGGAAAATGATTTATAAAACAATTTGGAAACCAGAGATTCGTTTCGGATTCAGGAGCCAGGTTACGAACGGGGAAGGGTTTTAATGCACCCCGTTTGCCCGATTAAAAATCGGTCTCTACTAAACGTTTGTGGGGATTTTTATAGAAAACATTTTATTGCTGAACGTTAACAGATAAACATTTCAAATCAAACAAAGCAGACGATAATAATGAAAAAGCAAATAACTAATACGTAATTTACAGTAAACGTGCGAAAATCCAAACTTCAAACTGTTCATGCAAGGCATTGTTCAAAATTTCGGATTTTACCAGAAAAGTGTGCCGTGCGGCACACTGGGTGTACCGTGCGGTACAAAAAGTGTGTCGTGCGGCGCTGTTCATCGATCAAACAGTCAAATTTTCAAAGAAGTACCGCACAGTATTCCACGTGTACCGTGCGGCACAGTAGGAGTACTGTGCGGTACAGTTGGCTGCACAACAGTTTAAAACTTTGGTTTTCGAAAAGACTGAAATGAAGCACATACAAGGCATGGAATACGGTAAAAATTAGACTACTGTGAATGGGAAAACAGTGTGTTTAAGTGGGGAATGTTCCTCCTCATTGAATCGCTCCGTCCGCGGCGATGTTTTCACCGTACAACGCGACCGGGAGGTATGAAATAGAACTGATTTCAATGTGATATGGGCATACCAAGCATGGAGATGATATTGGGGATCATCCCATACTTGGTACCCCTCCCCTCAAGATACCAAAAACTAAGAGTTTTGGCGAAACGGGTTTATACCTTCGGCTTGAAACTTTCGGATTGAATCTCCTTAGAACTCCTTGAACGCAGCTTGAACCTCTTCTGGATTCCAACTTATCCTTGGTGAAGCAAGGAAGATGATTGATGACTTGAAGTTAGACAAATTCTTGGACAGCAACTTCACGGCTTTGGTACTGAAAACAGGGGGGATGAACTCTTGATTGGGTTTTCTCCGGAAGAAAGAATTAGATTGTTTTTCTAGGGATTGAAGGTAGCAATGAAGATGATTTATGGTAGTGAGGGTGTGTTGACAGGGGTTTATAGGTATAATTTCATGGTTTTCTTCACAAAAAATTTCTGATCTTTTATCATCCGAAATCGGTTGGGATTTATAGGCGTAGAATTCTTCTTGGCCAATACGTAAACTTGGCCTTCACTCAAGTAATCATGGCTATGAGGTAGCCTATTCTGTTTGCAAGAAATCATCATGAAGATGGGGATCCGATTGTCAACAATTCGAGCTGCTGGGAGCTCTGCAAAAAGCTGTGTGACAAGTGACAGTGCCGTACGGCACATAAACTGTGCCGTGCGGCACACTTTCACGAAATGTGTGATTCTATTGGAGTGGGAACGTGATGCTTGTGGCTCGAGGGTAGTATTGGAGCATGGGTGATTCTATCCACAGCCCTGTATTTACATTTACTCCATCTAACCCACACCCAAAAAAAAAACCAACCAATTTTTCTTCGTACAACCCACAAAATGAACCTAAACTATCTAAAATACCTTTAACCATAAAAAACCCTAAATCTATCTAACTTCCCCCTCTCAGATACCGATCGTCCCTCTCTCTCATTCTCTCGTCACTGTCACTCCGCCTTCTGCCTAGCCACCGCCATAGCCACCGCCGACCTCCACCGGTCCTCTCTTCATTCTCTCGTCTCTCTCTCTCCATCTTCTGCCACCACCATAGCTACCACCACCGTCGATCCTCCACTGTTGAAACAGTCCGGTGAGTGTCTCCTCTCGTCTCTCCCTCCCTCGTCCGCTACTCTCTCTCTCTTTCATATTCGTATATATGTGTATATATAGGTGTTTTTTGCACTTTGAATCTGAGGAGTTTGAATGGATATATATTTTTCGTATATATGTGTATATAGCGAACTAATCTGAGGATTTGATGATCGAATTGAACAATGTGAGTTGTTAGATTGGGGTTTGGAATATACATTGTCTGTTAAATTGAGTTCGGGTTTCGACCCACTTGTTCATGTTTTCGTACTTTGAATGTTGAAATACACTCCAAATTTCGACAATCACATGTCGATTTACACTCCAAGGTCGAATTGGCTATTTTCGGCATCCCCATGTCAAAATTTATACCTCTATTCATCTTATTAATGTCGAACCAAGTTGTTGTGAAATTTATGGCAAAATTGGGGATTGTCTATGTTCAATATCATCATGTCGCAATTTAACTGTGTTTTCGACAAACCCATGTCGAAATTTATGCCTCTATTCATTTTATTCATGTCGAACGAAGTTGTTGTGAAATTTTGTGGGAACATTGGAGATTGTCTATATTCAACATCATCGTGTTGAAATTTATGTATATTTTTAACATCCCCATGTCGAAATTTATGTTTCTAATTCATCTTCTTAATGTCGAACCAAGTTGCTGTCATTCCTCTTTTTTCATATTCTCTCAATGTGGACGTTTTAACTAGAGTGCCACCTCATTAATGAACAGATCTAAAGGCTAATTCGAAGCTTGCATTTCAATGAAAGACGAACCGGCAATTAAAAAAAAATTGGATAGAAGTTATAAATTTTTAGTTTTCTAATTCCTCTTTCCTGGCACTTTCGAAACCACTTTCATACTGGGCGTGGCATAACAAGTAAGGAGGTAATTATGAAGGGTTGGAAATGGAGAGTTGGCAATGGAGAGAAGGTGAAGATTTGGGACAACTCATGGTTGACTGATGAGCATTACGCAAAAATTTTAACTCGAAATGATGGCAGTAATTTGATGAAGATTAGTGAGCTGATTGAAACGAGTCATATGGCATGGAGGGAACCCTTGATTAAACAGTCTTTTATGGAGCGAGATGCGGAGCAGATTTTGGGTATCCCTTTGAGCATGACCGGGGTTGAAGACAAGATGATTAGGAAATGCACGACATCGGGGCAATTCTCAATAAAATCTGCATATATCATTGCTAAGGAATTAATACAAAGTAGAAGGGCCCTAGACCATGGGAGAGGTTAGTCAAGCGGGGATGGTGACAATGAAGGGGTCTGGAAACGGCTATGGCATATGAAGGCTCCAATGAAAATGAAGATGTTCCTTTGGCGTTGCTTACATGGGATTGTACCGATTAATACAGCCTTTGTACAAAGAAAGATTTATTTTGGACCCGATTTGCTCTATGTGGTTTAGTGGAAGAAACACCTTCGGATATGTTCTTTAATTGTGATAGAGCTGGGGAGCAATTGGAGTGGGTAAAAACTGATTACCCCTACCATTAGGCATAACACGTGCCATAGATGTTCACCACGAAAGAGTGAATGGCTCGGCACCACATAGGGAGTCCATGAGCCCTGTGCCGAGCTGATCCCAGGCCATGAATAAGGTCAGGATAATTATCAGGATGCACTAGCCGAGCTAGGTGGGCTACGTGTATAGCTTAAGTGGCATTCTGGAATGCATAAATCAGCTCGGCGAGATGAGCTGAGTTATGTACGGGTTATTCCGAGCTATGTGGAAGCACGGCACCGCCACGAGTAAGGCGGTGAGACATTCCAGAATATTCTACAGCGGCTCCTTATGAGATAAGGAGCAATCCCGTGAGATATGGGATTAATATGGGAAGTCCTAACGTGATTAGGAGTATACCCCATATAGGAAAGAATCCTATATGGAAAAGAAGACCCCTGCTAGACAAGATCTAGCAGGACATGGAAACTCGTCCCTAATAGGAAGGTCCTATTAGGAAAAGGATTCCTAAAGAGAATAGGAAACAGGGGCACGAGATGCCTAATGTGAAGAACATCTACACCTATAAATACAAGGCAATAACCATGACAAAAGGTACGCTGTGAAACCCATTTTCATACGCATTGTGGTTTGAATTCACCAAGTACGTGATACTAACTTAGGCATCGGAGGGCCTTTGCCAACGAGAGGCAAAGGTGCTCTAACCCTTTTCTCTGTCTTGCAGATTTAGGGTTGAACCAAGGAAGCATGTGATCCAGGGCTACATGGATTTTATCCCCGTACAATTGGCGCCGTCTGTGGGAAACCTGACAGAAAAGCTTGATCCCTTCCAACAGAGATCAACAATGGTGCTTTCAGAACCTCTTCTGTGCACCCCACAGAGGAAGGATGTGGAAGACGATGGCGGAACCACCCTTGTTTACACTACGAGAAAAAGTGTAAAGGTGGACGAAATTCCTGCAGTTCTAAAAGCACCACAAAAGAAGCCTGCCACCAGAAGATTTAACATAGGGCATATCCCTGAAATTCCAAAGTTTAGGGATACGCGCCTGATAAACTATGATTCTCCAAGATCAAACGAGCGACGGAAACGCTCAAAAACACCACCAAGAGGTGGGGAGGCCTCAACCCGACGTGAACGGAGGAGGAGCCCACCGAGAAGGGATGATCACAGGCGAACTAGGAATAAAGAAAAAGAGGACAGCCTCGACAGAAGAGAACAGGAGGCAGAAGAACTGGCCCGTGAAGTTACTCGACGAGAACGAGAGATTCAGGACCTAAAGAAACAACTCCAAGAGAAGGAGAAGGATTTACGTTCGCGGACGAGATCCGTGCAGTACGTAAAAGAAAGAAGGGTCCATCATCATGATGACGTCTTTGCTAACCGAGCAGCCTCTCCACGAAAACGGAGAGAAAGGAGTGCTTCAGTGGAAAAGAAAGAAAGAAGGAAGCACGCTAGGGACAGATATGAGAGATCTGGTTCCAATGAGCACATTCCTGAGCAGCAAGCGAGAAGGGTGGACGTTGGCCGAGCTGATGGAGGCCCTAAGACTGCACGAGAGGCAGCTAAGGAAGCCCTAGGCAAGATTTCCAAATCACCACTGGTCCATTGGATTCGCGCAGAGAAGACGCCGAGCAGGGTAAAACACTCAGCGTTCGTCCCTTACGAAACTAACACAGACCCTGTGGCCCATGTCCAACACTACCAGCAGGCCATGTTTATGCATGAACAAGATGATGCATTGCTGTGCAAGATGTTCCCATCCAGCCTGGGAAAAGTGGCCTTGAGTTGGTACCATAAGCTCCCAGAAGGATCCATCTTATGCTGGACTCAACTGGCTGAAGAGTTCACTGCACGGTTCCTTACGAGCCGAGCAGCTCCAAAAACATTCGATGCATTAACCTCTATGAGACAAAGGGATGATGAGACTCTGCGACAGTACTCAAAGCGTTACTGGGAAACTTTCAACGAGATTGAAAATTGTAGTGAGGAGTATGCTCTGGCAACATTCAAAACAAGTCTGCCCATGCATAGCAAGCTATGAGAATCACTTACTATGCACCCAGTCAAGACTGTGGCCAAACTGATGGAGAGAATTCAGGAGTACGCACGGGTAGAAGATGACATCCTGCAGGCAGGAGGAAAGATTGTCGCTGGACAACCTCAGCTCCCAGAGAAAAGGACAATGGAGCCAAAGGCGTACAAGAAAGACTTCACGACGGGAAGGAGGGATTATGCACAACAGAAGAAGGAAAAAGCTGACCCAGACCCCAAGTCGTACTTCAGTGTTATGGCGACTTTCAATATACCCATATACAAGATGTTGTATAGGATAAAAAACGAACAGTTGTTCAGAAGACCCCCAAAGATGACTGGGAACCCAGAGAAGAGGAGGGCAACCAATCAGCACTGCAGCTATCACAGAGATTGGGGGCACATGACTGAGGATTGCGTGGAGTACAAGAAATTCTTGGATGAGAAGGTGGCGGAGGGCCATCTTAAAGAGTTCTTGGCTGATAGCAAGAATGATGCTGGTCTGGTAGAAGAGATGGACTACGAGAAAGGTCCAAAGGGAACAATCCATATGATACATGGATTAGTCGCCCCTTATACCAACAACGAGATAAGGCACATCCAGAGGGTCAACGGCCAGGCAAAACAGGTCATGAAGCTCGGCATGAAGAGGCCGAGGGCTGAGGAAGTCATGGAGATCCCAATCACCTTCACTGACAATGATTTGGACGGAGTAGTTGTGCCACATAACGATGCGTTGGTGATTACCCTACGAATAGGGGATTATGACGTGGAGAAGATTCTTGTCGATCAGGGAGCTAGCACGGAGATCATGTACTACCAAACTTTCAAAAAGATGGAACTCCCACCGAGCTCATTGCAAAAGTGTTTAGTTCCACTGGTCGGCTTTAGTGCACAGACGGTATGGCCTATGGGAAAGGTCACATTGCCCGTCCGAGCTGGATCAGTAGTCCTGAAAACCGACTTCCTTGTGGTAGACATCCCTTCCTCCTATAACGTGATTATAGGAAGAACTTGGATGCACAAAATGAGGGCAGTCTCCTCAACTTACCACCAGAAGATCAAGTATCCTGGAGCGGATGGCATTGAGTGCGTTAGGGGAAACCAGAAGGTAGCCGACCTATGTTTCAACATGGTATTGAAGAAGTCCCCCAAGGCCGAGTTGGTGCAGACAATCGAAGTTCCAGATCGGCCTACCTTGGAAGACATCGGAGGTGACCCCACCAAGAAGATGGTGGAAGGGTTAAAGAAGATACAGATCCAGGGAGACGATGAGGAAAGGTATTTCTTGATCGGCGAGACACTTGCCGAACGGGAGGAAGGGGATTTGGTTGCCTTTCTGAAGGACCACATCGATGTTTTTGCTTGGAATCCCCAGGAGATGCCTGGGATAGACCCCGAAATAATCTGCCACCATTTAAACGTGGATCCTCAGCACAAACCAGTTGTGCAGAAGGCGAGGAGGTCGGCACCACAGCACGCCAACGCTGTGATTGAAGAGGTGGATCGCCTACTAGAAGCGGATGCCATACGAGAGGTGAGCTATCCAAACTGGCTAGCCAACACAGTTGTGGTCAAGAAGAAAAATGGGAAGTGGAGAGTTTGTGTGGATTTCATTAGCCTCAACAAAGCATGCCCGAAGGACAGCTTTCCACTCCCCAGGATCGATCAGCTAGTAGATGCCACATCAGGCTATGAAAGGATGAGCTTCCTTGACGCATACCGAGGATACCATCAAATAGCCATGCATGAGCCAGACCAGGAGAAAACATCCTTCATCTCACCAAGAGGACTCTACTGTTACAAAGTTATGCCATTTGGGCTAAGGAATGCTGGAGTGACCTACCAGAGGTTGGTCACTAAGATGTTCAAGGAACAGCTCGGCAGAACCATGGAGGTCTACATCGATGACATGGTGGTAAAAAGCAAATTGAAGCCTGATCACCTTGCCGACCTGAGGTAACTTTCAATATTCTGAGAAAATACAAGTTAAAGTTAAACGCCTCCAAGTGTGCCTTTGGAGTCAGCTCGGGGAAGTTTCTAGGGCACCTGGTGACTAAAAGGGGGATCGAGGCTAATCCAGATCAGATCACGGCTCTGCAAGGCCTAGAAAGCCCAAAGACCACGAAGGAGGTCCAAAGGCTAACAGGAATGGCAGCAGCTCTTAATCGCTTCATCAGTAAGTCCTCAGACCGCTGCAGACCTTTCTTTCAACTTCTGAAGAAGAGAGAAGGATACGAGTGGGGAGCCGAACAGGAACACGCTTTCCAGGAGTTAAAAAGTTACCTGTCATCACCACCTTTACTCTCTACTCCAGAAGATGGGGAGCGGTTGGTTGATATTATACCTGGCAGTATCTGATCATGCGTTCAGCTCGGTTCTCCTACGAATAAAGGGGACAGAGCAAGCTCCGGTCTACTTTGTGAGCAAAACAATGTTAGATGCTGAGACGCGTTACCTACCGTTAGAGAAATTGGTGTACGCTATTGTCATAGCTTCAAGAAAGTTACCTCACTACTTTCTACAGCATCCCATTACTGTGTTCACGGAATATCCACTAAGAGCCTTGCTTAGGAAGGCAGACTTCTCTGGACGAATATCCAAGTGATCCATCGAATTGAGCCAATTCGACCTTGACTATCAGCCAAGGACGGCAATTAAAGGGCAAATCTTGGCTGACTTTGTAGCCGAGTTTACCCCAACGGTGGCTCCACCTCCACCCGCCCTCCACGAGAAGGAGCAAGAAATCAATCACCCCGAGCAGCCAACGAGAATGGCCAATCTGGACCCAGAGGAATGGAGGCTCTATGTTGATGGGTCAGCTTGCAACAAAGGATCTGGAGCAGGAGTGGTACTGTTCTCTCCAGAAGGTTTGGTACTGGAGCAAGCACTACGGCTGGGATTTAGTGCTACAAACAATGTAGCAGAATATGAAGCATTGCTCGCTGGATTGAGGAGCGCCCTGGAGCTCAAGGTAACAAAATTACGGATATTTTGTGACTCACAATTAGTTGTTAATCAGCTTTCAGGGGAATATGCTACGAAGAGCGAGAAGATGGTTGCATACTCAGAAGTGGCCAAGGATTTGCTTGACAAGTTTAACAGAGCTCACATCCAACAAATCAGCTCGGGCCAGAATGCACACGCAGACTCATTGGCATGCTTAGGATCAGCAGTAAACACGGAGTACCGCCGTATAATAGCTGTCGATTATTTGAGTGAACCGAGCATTGGCCGAGCGGTAGAGATCGTGATGGAAACAGAGTTTGGGCCGAGCTGGATGGACCCAATAGTGGCATACCTACGAGATGGGACATTGCCAGAAGACAAGAGGGAAGCTCACAAGGTCAAAACCAAATCAGTACGCTTCTGGCTCTCTCCAGAAGGTAAGCTTTACAAAAAGTCTTTTCTTGGCCCATATTTGTTGTGTGTACACCCAGCTCTTGTTCAGGGATTCCTACATGAGATCCATGCTGGAACGTGTGGGGGACATACTGGTGGAAGGTCAATTGCCCACCGAGCAATATCCCAGGGATATTGGTGGCCTTACATGCAGGAGGATGCAAAGGCTTTTGTCAAGAAGTGTGAAAAGTGTCAGAGATACTCCCCTCTCATCCGAGCTCCAGCGGAGGATCTGTTGCCTCTGACCAGTCCGTGGCCGTTTGCTCAGTGGGGATTAGACATCGTGGGTCCTCTCCCTATGGCAACAGGGAAACGAAAATTCCTACTCATTGGCACAGACTATTTTACTAAGTGGATAGAGGGTGAAGCTCTGGCAAAAATCACCGAAGCCATGGTGGAAAAGTTTGTGTGGAACAAGATCATCACGAGGTTTGGAATGCCCTACTCCATCATCTCAGATAACGGGTCCCAGTTCGGCAAGAAGTTCAAAGCCTTCTGTGCCCAGTACGACATCAGGAACTATTACTCCACCCCAGCCTACCCACAGAGCAATGGGCAAGCAGAAGCTTCAAACAAGACTATCTTAAAAAGTCTCAAAAAGAGGTTGGAGAAGAAAAAGGGAAAGTGGCCCGATGAGCTTCCAGCCGTGCTCTGAGCATACAGAACTACCCCACGGCAGTCTACGGGAGAGACGCCGTATTCCCTTGCTTACGGAACAGAGGCAGTAATTCCATTGGAGATAGGCTTGCCGACCATCCGCACAACTCTCGTAGAGTCGGGGGGCAATGATAAAGCCCTGGCCGAGCAACTTGATCTCGCCGAGGAAAGAAGGGAGCGAGCCCTTATCACCTTAGCAGCATATCAAGAGCAGCTACGGAGGAGCTACAATAAGAAGGTGCAGCCAAGAGAGTTCAAAATTGGAGATTTAGTCCTAAGGAAAGTCTTGGCTAACACCAAAATATCCTCTGACGGAAAGCTCGGGCCGAACTGGGAAGGCCCATACAAGATTGTGGGAATTGCTGGAATTGGGGCCTATCGTTTGGCTGACCTGGATGGAGATCCTATACCACGGCCATGGAATGTCCAGAACCTGAGAAAGTTCTACCAGTGATTTGCTTATGTGATTATGAGTACAATCACATCTTTTTTAAAAGTAAATACGAATAAATTCCCATTTGTGTTGGCACCTTGTTGGGATTACGAATAAAATCACCAACAATTATTTAGATTTTTGTCTTTATTAATAAAATTTCGTTTTTCTCCTACTGTGATGATTGTTTAAATATAAACCCAAATCGCTTCTGATCTGGATTCCTATTGGGGAGCAGATAGTGTGCAAGATAGCAACAGATATTTAAAAATTCTAAGTATGAAGAAACTTAGATCTGCAACGAATATTGCAGCAATTAAAATTCTAAGTATGAAGAAACTTAGATCTGCAACGAATATTGCAGCAATTAAAACCCTAAGTATGAAGACACTTAGATCTGCAACGAATATTGCAACAGTTAAAACATCTAAGTATGAAGACACTTAGATGTGCAACGAACACTGCACTAAAGCACTAAGTATGGAGAAACTTAGATTTGCAACAAATATTACAATAAAAATCCTAAGTATGAAAAAAACTTGGGTCTGCAATGCATACTGCAGTGGTTCCTAAGTATGAAAACACCTAGGACGTGAGAGGCTCAGGTACGAAGATACTTGAAAAACTCAGCATGAAAACAAACTCAGCACGGTTAAAGGTTGGGAACATAACGAGTACAGAAACACTTAAAGAGTACCAGCATCAACAACAGAAATGTCAAAGTAAAAAACAGGCCACAGACGGCCGAACAGACCACGCAGGGTCACGAATAGGAGTTCAGATGATAATAAAGCAAGGATAAACAGGCATCAAACCAGTTCACCATGCTGACTAGCATCGGTGGCAAGGTTAGGGTCAGGGTTGTCACCTCTAAGGCCTTCGGCAACACCATCTCCTAGGACAGTAAGATCAGTGATGGTTTCCTCTGTCGGAGTCAGCTCGGTAGTAGACTTAGGTTGAGCTTCTGAGTTGGGTTGAGCCCTAGCATCAGGATTGACTTGGGCAACAGCTACTTCACTGGGAAGTTCCATGTCGGTCCAGAGAGGGGAAGACGGATCCACACCTAGCTTGGTGAGACATCTCTGCCAAGACGCACCCCAAACGGCGTCTTGCACAGCTGGGATCTGTGCCCTGTAATTATCCGTGATCACGACGACAGCATGGTCGTATTCGGCTTCCGCCTTAGCCTCCGCAGCTGCAAGCTGTTGACGCAACTCACGCTCAACTTCCTCAGCTCTCCTCTTAAGCTTGGCGCTCTCCCCCTTCAGCACTTCCGCCTCCTCCCGAGCATCTTTCAGAGCTTGGGCATGCTGAGCGCTCTCCCGCTCAGCTTTTTCAGCCCTCTTCTGCTCTCTTTTGAGATCCTTTTCAATTTCCTTCGCTCGGTCAAAGCCGGCGGCAGCTTTCTGCATAATCTGCGACAAAAAACGCACATAAAGAGGAGGTCCGCTTTAGAAAGGACAAGAACACGAGGAAGCCATAAACTAAAGTTTTGTACCTTGGCACTCGACTGGAAGATCGACTTCATAAGAGTGTCATATGAACTACTCTTTTCTCTCTCCATGTCTAGCGGAAGAAGAGCCGCTCTGGATACACCGAACGCCACCTCGGTGGAGGAAATCTTGTCAATCACAGAAAGAGGCGTGCCATCGGGACGAGCAAGGACAGGGGACCAGGGCTGCACGAGTGGCGGAGACCCAGCTGATGCTCGTGCCGAGCTTGTGTCTCCAGTCCTTCTCCTTTGGGGCAAGGGCTGGGCCTCTTGAGGGCTCTCTACCGGCCTCTTGTCCCTCTGACACTCAGGAAGATGCTCGGGATAAAAAGGGGACAATGTTTGAGGAGGATCGACAACGCGAATGGCTGGTAGAGCACGCGAAGCTCCGCCAAGATTTAGCTCATCAAGCAGGTTGATCGGCTGGCGAGGCATTTCTTCCCGATCTGGGGAAGGAGAGTAACCTGACGAGTCGTCGGAGTCTGCAAGAAGGGCAGCTTGCTCGGTCAGGGATTGAATGATTGAACGATGATCAATGGCTCCTTCTTCTGATTCTCCTTCTACTATTACCCTCCCAGATGTACTTGGTTCTTGGTCAGCTCGGACGAGGATCGGGATGGTAGTAAGGACCTCTGGGACGTGGGCAAAGGTGATCTGTTGTTGAAGGTCTGTTGGGGCTCGGGGGTGTCTTGACCCTCTCCTAGCTCGGCCTCTTCTAGATCGGCCAATCCTTTGCTCACCAGAAGGGCGTGTGGCAACCGGGGAGCAGTTGGTGGCCAGGGGTGTCTTGTTCTTGGCTCTCCTACCTTTCTGATGTTACCCCAGTATGTTGGGGTATAGCCCAGTAACAGGTGGGCTGCACGGCCAAGACCAACAGGAGTTGGTGCAAACCCGTCGAAGTAAAGGGCAAGGGCAATATCCTCGCGATGGAGATTACCGTGGACCAAACGACCACCGTGGTTAAGGTTGCCCGCTGCAAAGACAACGCAAAAGAAATACGATCAGCAAAAGTGTCCCTAAGGATGAAATGTAAAGACAGTACAGGTAAAAAATACTAACATAGTTTGCCTGCGGTAGTGGGGCAAGCGAAGCCGATAGTGATCCCCTCAGCATCCCTTGGCTCCCAATTGCCAGTAACCACAAGAAAATCATCCGCCTCGCCTTTCGAGGAGTTGGGTAGATCGGTAATGAGCTTCTGCTGGGGATCCCTGGCCTTGAAATAATAGTTGTTGTCTATAGTGGGGACTACACTATACGGGTAGTGTAAATCCCACCAGTCGAGGTGCAAGCCGAGCAGTCTGTTTAGGGCAAGTGTGCCCATGACCACCCTAACGAAATTAGGGCACAGCTGCATCGGATTGAGTCAGCACCTGCTGCAGACTTCTCGAAAGAACGGGTGGAGGGGGAACCTAAGGCCTCCCTCGACTATGAAAATTAGGGGTACATGGATTTTTGTTTCATCCTGACCCTCCTCTCTTCCGTCATTACGGTTGTTTAGCCGGAATTGTACATCGGCGGGAATCTCATACGTCCTACGAAACTCTATTATTTTCTCAGGAGTACTTAGAAGAGCCCTATGCCTTCCCATTTTCGCTAAAGATTTAGGGTTTCACAGTTGAAACCCAGGGGAAAGAAGATGAACAGAACGCTGAAGAACAGCGGAGAAAGATGAAACGCGGAAAAAGAGATTTAGAAAGGTCACTTACGTGAAAGAGATGAGCCTAGTGCGGTGCTTTCCGATGAGAACGGAAGGCTTTTTCCGACGAAGACTGGGAAAGGAGTTTGGTAGCCGAAAGCTTGGAACGACGGTAATAGCAAACGAAGTTTTCTCTCTCCCTGCTTTGCTTCTGACAAAAACGAAGTGAAGAAGAAGGGGAGAGGTTTTTTGGGGATTTAGAAGGTTTTGGGGGGAAAAAGTAATAGTTATCCCGCCCGAAACCCCATAAAAGTGGAACGTGACGTAAGAAAGTCGTCAGCAGAATCGTCCTTTGGGCTTATCTGAGCCATCAACGGGTCATTTCGCATTGAATGCGATAACGACATTGCCACCCATGTGGAAGGGAGGCGTGCATGAGATGCATCAGGAGCCGTCGAAGCTCTGCGCACTACTGATAAATGACAGTAGTGACAGAGCTGGGGAGCAATTGGAGTGGGTAAAAACTGATTACCCCTACCATTAGGCATAACACGTGCCATAGATGTTCACCATGAAAGAGTGAATGGCTCGGCACCACATAGGGAGTCCATGAGCCCTGTGCCGAGCTTATCCCAGGCCATGAATAAGGTCAGGATAATTAAGTAAGTTAATATATCAGGATGCACTAACCGAGCTAGGTGGGCTACGTGTATAGCTTAAGTGGCATTCTGGAATGCATAAATCAGCTCGGCGAGATGAGCTGAGTTATGTACGGGTTATTCCGAGCTATGTGGAAGCACGGCACCGCCACGAGTAAGGCGGTGAGACATTCCAGAATATTCTACAGCGGCTCCTTATGAGATAAGGAGCAATCCCGTGAGATATGGGATTAATATGGGAAGTCCTAACGTGATTAGGAGTATACCCCATATAGGAAAGAATCCTATATGGAAAAGAAGACCCCTGCTAGACAAGATCTAGCAGGACATGGAAACTCGTCCCTAATAGGAAGGTCCTATTAGGAAAAGGATTCCTAAAGAGAATAGGAAACAGGGGCACGAGATGCCTAATGTGAAGAACATCTACACCTATAAATACAAGGCAATAACCATGACAAAAGGTACGCTGTGAAACCCATTTTCATACGCATTGTGGTTTGAATTCACCAAGTACGTGATACTAACTTAGGCATCGGAGGGCCTTTGCCAACGAGAGGCAAAGGTGCTCTAACCCTTTTCTCTGTCTTGCAGATTTAGGGTTGAACCAAGGAAGCACGTGATCCAGGGCTACGTGGATTTTATCCCCGTACAAGAGCTACAAAAGTTTGGTTGTTATCACCCTTTAGGTATCGACCAGAAATTACAAGCTCTTCACAATTGAGGGATTTATAGAAGGAGTTGGGGAATAAAACTAATAGTGAAGAACAAACGGAGGCTACGGGACTTTTTGCAATTATTGGGTGGCACATTCGGATTGCAAGGAATAATTGGATTTTTAAGCAACAGTGGACGTTGGGAATGCGAATTCTTGAGCATGGATTGGATGAACTTCAAACGTTCCTACAAACAGTTCAAAAAGAGCGTATTGACAATTCAGAGACTATTGAATTGACGTTCCACGATGGCAGCCACCTAAGGTCGGAATGTTGAAAGTTGATGTCGGAATGTTGAAAGTTGATGTTGATGGTGCTTTTGATGGGGCCAAACAAAGAGGGGGAATGAGCGTAGTGGTGCGCGATCAGCTGGGTAATGTTTTAGGTGTTGCAACCTTACCAATTACATGTAGTTTGTCTGCCGAAATGGTGGAGGCTGAAGGTTTTCGTTTTGTTTTGGGTTCTGAGTTTTACTCTTGGGATAGAAGTTATACAGTAGAAGCGGATGCTCAGACAATGATCAAGATGCTTCAAGGCCAATTTCCTATCAAGGCTTGCTTGGATGTCATCATTGAGAACGCACATTTGTTAGCTAATAAGTTTCTTCCATATTCTTTTAATTTTGTGTCGCGTACTTGTAATAGGGTGGCTAATGCGATAACCAAGTTTGCCCTATTGTTGGACGATCCTATAATCTGGCAGAAGAGTGTTTCGAACTAGATTTTGTAGGGAAGTGTTTCTTGATGTTTCTTCTATGTCATTAAGTTGAATAAATTCTTTACTGATTGACAAAAAATAAAATAAAATACTTCTCGCCGAAAGACGAATGGATAATTCACAAAAAATTGACGCAAAATTAACTTATGTGAAACAACTTTGAATGAAGACGAAAACTAAAAAAATAGTACTTTAATTAGGTGGCTTATTTTGAGAAACAACCCTTAAATACTCCCCCCGTCCCCAAATAGATGTCGAAAATTACTATTCACACTCCTTAAAAAATCATCTATATATTGCAATTATAAATTTTAAAGATAATTTTTAATCGTAAAACTAAGCAAAATCAATGTCCATATTGCATATATAATTCATTATAACTTAAAAAACATAAATGATATTTTGAGGTATGTGAATAGTATTTTGAGACATTCATTTTGGGGCGGAGGAGTACATCACATTCACGTTATCATATGCAAGTTTTTTTAGTAGTTTAGTTTATGTTTCAACTCATCAACTAGTTTCATCAATGTGCCTGATTTGAGATTTTTTTTCCCTCCTGCTAACCAATATGCAGAAATTGGTACATGTAAGTTTTATTATGTGGTAAAATAATTACAACTTCTATTATCAAGTGAAAGCAAATCATTATCCAACCACAGATGGGATAAGCTACCTTGAGGCCAAACATTTGTGTAGACACCCCAATTTTAATGACTCGTGCATCCCCGATGATGAAAAGAACGCGCAAAATGTACCTCGGAACAGCTCCTTGAGTCAGATGGATCAAACAAAGCCAAAAACCCCAGAACAACTTAAACCGTACGACCCAGAACCGTACGACTTGAAACTCCATTTGAACCGTGCGGTGTCCCTCATGTATCAGGCCCCTGGGCCCCCGCATTTGCAATCAATGAAATAGACTTTGCTTATCTTGCTAGATCCGAAATAAATTGTGTTAACCCCGACGATGAAGGGATTGAGTTCGAGGAAGAAATTCCCGAAGAACTTCGATCTCTAATCAGAAGGGAAGACGAAAGGCATGCTCAGCCTATAAAAGAAGAAATTATTTCTATAAATTTGAGAGATGAGAGCAATCCGCGCACGGTTCAAATTGGTTCCGGACTATCTCCAGAAGAGTTCAAAGCCCACTCGGATCTCCTGAAAGAATTCAAGGATGTTTTTGCATGGTCACACGCAGATATTGTGGACGGTCGATTTCCACCGGTTGGTTTTCGAAACGATTCGAAAAATAGATAGAGTCGCCACCCGGGTTTTTGGAAAATGATTTGGGACCCGAGGAACCAATTTGAAAGATGATTGAGAAAATGATTTATAAAACAATTTGGGAACCAGAGATTTGTTTCGGATTCGGGAGCCAGGTTACGAACAGGGAAGGGTTTTAATGCACCCCGTTTGCCCGATTAAAAATCGGTCTCTACAAAACATTTGTGGGGATTTTATAGAAAACATTTTATTGCTGAACGTTAACAGATAAATACTTCAAATCAAACAAAGCAGACGATAATAATGAAAAAACAAATAACTAATACGTAATTTACAATAAACATGCGAAAATCCAAACCTCAAACTGTTCATGCAAGGCATTGTTCAAAATTTTGGCTTTTACCAGAAAAGTATGCCGCGCGGCACACTAGGTGTACCGTGCGGTATAGGAAGTGTGCCGTATGACACTGTTCATCGGTCAATGGTCAAATTTTCAAAAGAGCACCGTATGGTACTCCAAATGTACCGTGTGGCACAGTAAGAGTACCGTGCGGCACTACTGGCTGCACAATAGTTTGAAACTTTGGTTTTTCGACATGATCAAATATAAGCACATACACGACATGGTATAAGATTAAAAATGAACTACTTTGAAGAAGAAAACAGTGTGCTTGAATAAGGGATGTTCCTCCTCGTTAAACCGCTCCGTACGAGGCGATGTTTTCACCGTACGACGCGACCGGGAAGTGTGAAATCAAACTGGTTTTAATGTGTCATGGGCATACCAAGCATGGAAGTGATATTGGAGATCACCCCATACTCGGTACCCCTCCCCTCAGGGTACCAAACTTAAGAAATTTGGCGAAACGGGATTATACCTCGGTTTTGAACTTTCGGATTGAAATACTTCTGAGACCTTCTGAACTTGATTTGAACTCCCTTTGGTCTCTTGCTTCAATCAGGTATTGTTGCAGAGAGGGTTGAGGGCTTGAATTTGAACAAGGTTGGAATGACGACCTCACGGCTTTGGAACCGAAAACAGGGGGTTGGGTTTTTTGATTGGGATTTCCTTTGGAGAGGATTAGGCTGATTTTCTGGGGTTTGTTGGTAGCAATGAGGGTGGTTTATGACAGAGATGGAGTTTTTGACAGGGTTTATAGGTGGGAACTCATGGTTTTCTGCATATTTTTCGATCTTCTTTCTTCGATCTCCTTTTTTTCGTTGGAATCAATCGGTATTTATAGGGGACGAAGGAACTTGATCTTCAAGTTTACTTGGTCTTCACTTATGGTGATGATGGCTCTAAAGTAGCCTTCCCTCCTTGCACGAAACCATGATGAGCTGAAGAAGCGAATTCGTCAACATTTGAGCTGCTGGGAACTCTTGAAAAGCTGTGTGATAAGTGACAGTGCCGTACGGCACATAAACTGTGCCGTGCGGCACACTTTCTGTGCCGTGCGGCACATCTGACCGCCAAAATTCAAAAATCTGCCGTACGTGACTCTGGCTGTGCCGTGCGTGAGAGATGAGTACCGTGCGGTACTGTTGACTGAGTTGACTTGGGGAATTTCAATCCGAGAGTTCTTCCGGGCATTTCCTTTCATCATTGGGGATTAAGATGTTCGTGAACGTCCCATTTTGGGGTGTCTACAGATATGCCCGGCATCAACCCTGAGATTGTGGAGCATCGAATCCCGCTTTATCCGGATGCGAAGCCTGTCAAGCAGAAGTTGAGGAAAATGAGGCCTGACTGGGTGTTGGAAATCAAAAAGGAAATTTAGAGGCAGATAGACGACGGGTTCCTGATGGTGACAGAATACCCTCAATGGGTTGTAAACATCGTTCCTGTCCCTAAGAAGAACGGAAAGATTCGAGTCTGCGTAGACTTCAGGGATCTGAACAAGGCTAGCCCTAAAGATGATTTCCCATTGCCACACATAGATGTACTTGTGGACAATACTGCAGGGCATGCGCTTCTTTCTTTCATGGATGGTTTCTCAGGATACAACCAGATTCTCATGGCTCCTGAAGATCGTGAGAAAACTACTTTCACCACGAAGTGGGGCACTTACTGTTATAGGGTCATGCCCTTTGGACTGAAAACCGCCGGGTCAACCTATCAAAGGGCGGCTACAATGTTGCTACATGACATGATTCACAAAGAAGTCGAAGTTTACGTGGATGACATGATTGTCAAAGCCAAGGAAAGGGAAAGGCATTTACCCGCACTCAGGAAATTCTTCGAAAGGATTCGCAAGTACCGGTTGCGTCTCAATCCTGAGAAATGTACATTTGGTGTCACAGTTGGAAAAATGTTGGGATTCATGATCACTACGCGAGGAATCGAGGTAGATCCTTCCAAGATCAAGGCTATTCTCGAAATGGAGCCACCGCGGATGGAAAAGGAAGTACGAAGCTTTCTCGGAAAAATTCAGTTTATCAGCAGATTCATCGCCAAGTTAACCTCAACTTGCGAGTCGATGTTTCGATTACTCAAGAAGGGTGTACCATTCAAATGGGACGACGGATGCCTGAAAGCTTTCGAAGCCATCAAGAATTATCTTCAGAGCCCTCCAGTACTGATGCCACCAACGCCGGGGCAACCCCTCATTATGTACCTGTCCGTCACCTCATCAGCAATGGGATGCATGCTCGCGCAAGAAGGTGAAGGCGGGAGTGAGAACACAGTCTACTACATTAGCAAGAAAATGGCAGGATGCGAGGAACGGTACACCTCCCTAGAAAAAGTTTGCTGGGCCTTAATATGGGCTTCCAAGAAGCTGAGACACTACATGTTAGCCTACTCGGTGAGGCTGATTTCTCGGATGGACCCTCTCAAATACCTGTTTGAGAAACCAACACTCACGGGTAAGCTGGCATGCTGGTTGCTTCTGTTAGCAGAATTCGACATCAAGTACGTAACTCAGAAGTCTGTGAAAGGAAGAGCTATCGTTGAATTTTTGGCCGATCGTCTGGTAGAAAGTCCAGAAGATGTGGAATTCAAATTTCCCGATGAAAATGTCATGACTACAACCAATGATGTATGGTTGCTTTACTTTGATGGGGCTGCCAACCAGAAATGATTCGGAATTGGAATTTTGCTTATCTCACCAGAATGGTCACACATCCCTCTCGCTTTCAAGCTAAACTTCGAGGCCACCAACAATCAATCTGAATACGAAGCATGTATCGCAGGGATGGAAGCTGCCCTCGAAATCGGTGTCAAAAGGTTGGAAGTGATTGGAGATTCCAACTTGGTGGTTGCACAAGCAAACGGCGACTGGAAGGTCAAGGAAGACAAGTTGAAGCCATACCATAAGGACCTTGACAATTTGATCCATCGATTCCAAGTTGTCACCGATTTGCCGATGCTTGGCAACATTAGCATCAATGGTGGACATACCCAACAGAGTCAAGCTTCGACCGATTATGATTGAACAAAGGGACAAGCCCGTTTATGAGTACATCATGGCCATTGATGAGCCTGACGATGGTCTTCCTTGGTACCACGACATCTGGAACTTCATTGAAAAGGGTGAATATCCAACTGGAACTGACAAGAAGGACCAGATCGCTCTCCGGAAACTAGCTTCTCACTACATTATCTGCGGGGGCAGGCTGTACCGAAGATCCCACTGCGGAATGCACAAGTTATGTGTAAACGGCGAAGAAGCAACCAGAATCATGGAAGAAGTACACAACGGAGTCTATGGCCCTCACATGAACGGAACGATGCTCGCCAAGAAAATTTTGCGACAAGGGTATTACTGGTCTACCATGGAAACCGAGTGCATTGAGTATGCGAGACGGTGTCACAAATGTCAGATTCATGCCAATCTCATGCACATACCACCATCAGAGCTGCATTCTATGACTTCACCCTGGCCTTTCTCTACCTGGGGCATCGACGTCATCGGCAAAATCACCCCGGCTGCTTCAAATGGGAACAAGTTCATCCTGGTTGCTATCGATTACTTCACCAAGTGGGTTGAGGCTGCCTCCTACACTACTCTCACAGCAGTTCAGGTCGCTCATTTCATTAAGTAGAACATCATTTACCGGTATGGCATACCTCACGCATTCGTGTCCGACAATGGTGTTCACTTCGAGGGTAGAGCCGCAGAAGTTCTCGAAGATTTTGGGATCTAGGTCCACAAATCAACCGTCTACCGGCCACAAACCAATGGAGCTGTAGAAGCTGCCAACAAAACCATCAAGTTGATACTGGAAAGAACCATTCAGTCTGCAAGAAACTGGCATGAACAGCTGCCGTTAGCACTTTGGGGATACCGGACATCTATCCGTACTCCGACAGGGGTAACACCCTATTCTTTGGTCTACGGTATGGAAGCCGTTCTCCCTATTGAACTTGAGGTACCATCACTGAGGGTCATGATAGAAGCTGACATCAAGGAAGCTGAATGGCAGAATACAAGGTTCGAAGAACTCCTGTTGTTCGATGAAAGAAGGCTCAGGGCCTTGTATCATGTTCAACGGTATCAACACCGAATCGCACGCGCTTTTAACAAGAAAGTCAAGTCCAGGAATCTGCAAGAAGGAGATATGGTTCTGAAGGAGATCCGGGCTCTAGTTTTTGATCCACGCGAGAAATTTCGGCCAAAGTGGGCAGGGCCATACATTATCAAGAAAATCTTGTCTGGAAACGCGACTCAGCTCATCGATCTCGACGGCAACGAATTCTCTACATTGGTCAACATGGATCAACTCAAGCGATACTACCCCTGAGAGAAGCTCGCTGGACTGAAAACCGCAAGGGCGGGCAGTGCCAGACAAAGATTAGAGCAAGTCTGCTATGTTGAAAACCCACATCGACGGCTTAGGCAAAATTCAAGACAAATCAATCAAAAGAGCTCGCTAGACCGAAAACCTGAAAGGGCGGTACTAGGCAAAAATTAGAGCACAAAAGGAGAGTGAAAATACTAGAGTGAACCCTAGCCAAAATTGTATGCACGAACTACGTCATGACCTGATTCCTTTTTAAGGATACGTAGGCATCCTCACATTGGGGACCGGTCGCAATCTTTTGTAACATCTCTTGAGCTGATCCAGAGCCGTCATTCGCGCTTACCATCACAATCAATGAAAATCAAAGCGGAAAACTTTCACGATTCACTTTTATTCAAACTGATTTCTTCGATTACATGGCTGAGCATGATTCTTTCACACAACAAAAGCAAAACATCGGTCCACATGAAACATGTCATGGGTCAGCGATTTATTTCGGGTACATTAAGACTAAAGCAGATGTTAATTTTGATTCCCATTTTCTCCTGCTTCAATTTCTTGTACCAACCATCACTTGTAATGCCCCGGAAGCACAATGCTGGGATGCTGATCTCTGGGAACAATCGCACGCTCCCTCCAAGTGCGCTGATAAGCTTGGATAGTGGCATGGTTGAAATTTGGCACAACAAAGTCTTCAGGATTCATAAGCGGTATTGTTTGGCCAACACCAAGCTGACGGAGAATGCGGTAAGGAATATAAAAGGTCCAGCAAGACAGACCCGCCAGGACAATCCTATGACATCCCATGTTGCTCACCGTCATGGTCAGACGATCCATCCAGTGCGAGCGCCAAGAAATTGTGTCCTCTTTAAGCTGGGAAAGCACCTGAACCCAACCAGAAACACTCCTGTAAAACTCTTGGTACTCCCTCTGGACAAAGCCTTGTGTCTCGTGGATCCTGTTCCGCGGCACCGTCTCCAGAAGAGCAGCCTTATCACAAAACCAAGTTTGCATGAGAGAGAAAACAAGTAAGGAGCCTTAGAAAGCCTAAACCCGAGCGTTGAGGTAAAAAGAAAATGAGAGATGAACCAGAAAAAGGAGAGCTGAGTGAGAAACCTACATGTAGGAGCAAAGCACTGCCTTCAAAAGCATTGGTCCGCCCAGCATGGACCCTATCCAAACCCATCAAAGTTTCAGCCAGAACCATCGGAGCCACATCTTTGCGCTCCTTAATCTTCTTAGCCACTCCTACCAGTGCCGCACTTGCCTGATTGTCTGTACGAACAAACAGAAACGCCGCAAGAATGACAAGACACGAGGCAAAACCTTCAGGTCGAAATTGGTTGATCAAGCGCGAAATGTTGAGCACGCCTCCCTGGATCATGGACCTTGCCGCATTTTTGCTCAAGCCCAGCTTTGAGGACAGCACATCAGCATAATTCACTCCCTGAAGAGGAATAACGGGAGCCTCCAGATCAAAACCTCCAAGATACGCGTGGAACTCTTCCACCGTGGGGCATAACTCTTGAAGGCCGAAGCGAAACACATGCACCTCAGGATCCCAGAAATGGACAGCAGCATGGAGCAGCTCTGGACGTATGGTTACATCCTGAATGTAGCGCATCGACGCTAACCTATGGTCACGAAAGTTCAGCCAACCAAGGCTGTCAAGCTCGTCAAGCCAAGGACGAACCAGACCTGAGATACTCATAGCCATTTATGAGATATAGAGGGAGACGAGGAATGTAATTTCTAGGATGAATGGGTTGTAGAAGCAACGCTATTTATAAGCATTCAAGGAAGAAAAGTTCAAAAATCTCGGAAGACGTCCGCCTCGGGAAGCATGCCACATTGAAGAACGTGAAGATAGAGCGAAAGTTTTGTAAACTTTCCCCTGATAAACCTTGGTTCAAGCATTTCAAGGCTGTAGGACGTGCAAACATCAGAATTGCAGAACAGTGTCAGAAGTGGGGCACCCAAACTCTGGCATAGTACGGCTTCACGAAGGCACCGTGTGGTGCAACTTTCTACGCCGTACAGCGTACTTGGCTATTTTTCAACCAGAATTCCAGTTTTGGCCCTCCGGACCCACTCCGAACTTCTTTTGGCCACTTTTCTCGTACATACAACTCAGAATGAGCATCAAAGGCTTAATGGAAGGATTGATCCACATTTTCGAAGATGTCTCAATGGACGGATATGCCGGAAAAAAAAAACCGGATACGGAACTTCGGATGAAATTTTACAACTTTTTCGCAACTTCTCAAGATATTCATTTTGAGCGAGCATTGTTGCATACATTCGGGATTTATTGGATCAATCAAGTCCAAAACATCTAGCCACGGGGCATTTTCACTCTAAACTCCTCTCTCTCATCATTTTTTCCAGTTCTTCCCGCAAAAAGCCAAAACGAGTCCAGTTTTATGTCTTTCCCAGTTTCAAACTCACGTACATCTCCCCACATTGTCTCGTGGCATACATTCTCAGTGCTAGGTTTGGTTTTTAAGATTCAACTCTTTGTTAATGTAAGTCATTCTACATAACAGAAATGCGAGTTTCTATAAAAGCCAAAACAATATCCATGTCATAAGTAATAATGTGCATCTATCCAAGGGCAAAACAGGCCTGACATCATCAAAACTACTACTACGGCACACAGGCCGTATCTATGGAAAAGAAAGAGAAGAACGGGAAAACAGGTGTCCAAATCAAAAAGCAGGCACGCAGGCATGTCCTGCCTACTCAAGCACGAGGCCTCTTCCGCGAACGAGGCCCAAGTCCTTCAGACTCAGAAGGACCCGTGTCCTCCTCCTCACTGCTCTCTGCCTCCCTGAAAGACCACCGTGACGGTGGAGCTGAACTCCTTGGGGCACTACCTCCCGGTCCCTCAACAGAAGACTGGCGACCTCGAAGTACTCTGTCAGAAGGAGGAGTCACAGGACCACCTCCAGCATGCTTCATCAACGGCCTCCTGCGCTCAGTCCTCGGAGGTGGAGACATACTCTGTACAAAGCAAAGAAATTCTGTCAGTATATGAGATTGATATACGAGTTTGAAAGCACACAGTTCAAATAACAAAGCATGAAGATTACCTGAGAGCTCCCTCTGCTGGGAGAAGGGCTACGACCAGCTCTACACCCTCCTCCTCTACTGGGTCCGCTTCCTTTACTAGCACCTCTGGCAGCCCTGCCTGCACCTGCACTACCAGCTCCAGCCGCACCACCTCTCTCAGCCCCCCGGGCACCTCCGCCTCTGGCACCACTGCCTCTGTCAGCTCCTCGGCCTCTGTCAGCACCTCTGCCTCGGTCAGTGCCTCGGCCTCTCTCAGTACCACCACCACCGCGAGCTCCGCCTCCAGCACCTCGAGCTCCTCTACCACGGCCTGGGCCACCTTTGCCAGGACCGCCCTCTCTAAAGACCACTCCCAGCTCAGCTCGGGGGCGCACCTCTGGAACGTCACCTATCATCAACCGGCGCACTAAAGCCTCCAAGTCTAAGTTCAGCTAATAGGACTCTAATGCCCAATTGGCGGGAATCTGTAAAACAACGAGAACATTGCACAGGTATTTTAATAATGTTTAAAGGAAATGCAAACTGAAAATGTATTTTCTTTCTATTACAGGTTACCTGAACAGAGGTAAGGTCAAGCGGGGGTGCAACACGAGGGACCTCCAACACTCCCATCATCCCTCCAGGCGTCTGCACCTCTATCTTTCTTCTCAGCACTGGCAAAGCTGTCTCCATGGCTGCTATGCGAGTCTCCATATCCAAGAAGCTAGCCAGGTGGCTAGCCAGAAAGCTCTCATAGTCTGGAGAACTACTGAAAGGAAGCACGGTGTCCAGCACGGTGTATCTTTCTATCTCAGCCCGTGTGTACTCGTCAGTCCGCTGTACGCCAGGGGGTATACGCCCCGGTATCTTGAATTGTGCCAACCTGAGGGACTGACGAGACACCCTCTCTCCCAAGTACCACTGCCAACCGTATGGGGACTCCAGCAAAATCCGCCCCCGTGTCAACTCCCTGCTCCGCTCCAGGTACTGGTCAGTCACGGCATCCCAGGCATGCCATCTCACCTACAAGGAAACTCAATCTCTTCAGAAAAGTTGAAAGCAGAACAAAAAGCTCAAGTTTGAAAGCAACACGAAATTCAAAGACATACCGTGCTACCGTCAGCCTGGTCTAAGAAACGATGAAAGTCGTTCACTCTCCCTACATGTACACTGCCGCCACGGTGCTCTCGGTCCCACTTTGCTGCTCGAGGGATCACCTCCTCATTTTCATGACTGTTCGTCGGTGGATACATCCCCAGCACCTCATAAGCCCACACCTGTACGGTTGAAGGGTATCATCAGTAAGCCGCAATCAACATAACAATATCTCAGGAACTTGAAAAAAGGAAGAAAGCATATAAAGTTTTACCTCCAGCACCCTCCAGAAGCCGCCAAGGCTCGTCCCAACTCCGCGGCTGACGGCACCCAAGAAGCAGTAAAGAGTGCAAAGAGCAACACCTCCAAAGTCCAAGCTCGCCACCTTGCTCAAGTCTGCCAGTGCCGGGAGCCAACCCAGGTGAACCTCACTTCGCCTGTTCGGAAACAAGGACACACCAAACAAGTATAGCAAGTAAGCTCTAGCCATCTGAGCTGGCTCTGTCGGCGACTCTGGCTCGTGGTCCCACAAGGCTGGCAAATGGTCACATCTCACCATAGGCTCTCCATCGCCTATCTCTCTCCTCAGAAAGTGTCTGATAGCTGCGCTTTCTCTGTATAGCCCCGAGTCGAACAGAACTGGCTCGCCACCTACTCTCAGACCTGTAATCGCCGAGAAGTCCAATGGCGTCATGGTCATCTCAATAAACCTCAAGTGAAAAGTGTTGGTGGTGTCCCACCAATGCTCGATCAGAGCTCTCAACAATCTGCGGTCCGCCCGCGTCGGCACCAGAAGCCGAATAAAATCCATGAAGCTCGTGCTCTCAATAACCTCTCTCACTGCCCCTGGCAAGCCCCGGAAGCGCTCCAAGGAGTCTGACGAACCTCCATACACCGACAAAGAGGTGTTTCTCTATTTCAGAAAGCAAGTACAAGTTTTTCAAACAATAGCAATGGAAAGCATGCATATACAGGAATTCAAGGCAAGTACAATGGTCGAAAGCAACAATTAAAATACGTAGCAGTGGACGTGCAGAAATATGGGTCTCTGGGTCCCTCAGCAAGGTCGTCTCATCATAGAATAAGTGTACTGGCGAGTACATGTCAGACCCCAGCGGTATAAAGAAGTGCACCCGTGGCACGTAAGTCCCAGGGTCGAACGGAGGCCTCGCCTTTTGAGCCCTCTCCACCTCTGCTACCAGAGACAAAGGCGCTCCCTCTCCGGCAACCTCAGCCTCGGCCTTTCTCTGTCTCTCCTCAAGAAGTATGTCCTGAACGTGCTCAGGCACTCCCTCCTCAGCCAAAGCCTCAGCAAAAATTGGATCCTCCTGAAGGGTCCGTGCCAAGTCCTCGTCCCTCACTCCCTCCAGTGTATCAGCCAAAGTATAACCTAGGGTCCGGGAAGAACCAACTACAGCAGGAACAACTGGTGGGTCTGAAGCACCAACCTCCATTTCCTCACCCCCACTGCTCGAGTCTTGAGCCTCCTCCACTATCACTTTCTCCTTCCTAAACAGTGGGATGACAACAACCGACGTCTGCTCTCCTCCAATGGGCACCTCAGTAACCAAGGAAGCACTCAAAAGGTCACTGGGTACCAAACTCTCTTGAGAACCAGTGTCTACACTCTCCCCGGCGGGCCTCTGCTCAACCATCACGTGCACACCTCTGATATCCATCTCCACTTCTGAAACCTGTGCACCCGTGCCCAACACGTCAACCTCCATGGGCACAAACCCACTTTTGCCACCCTGCATGGCAACATTATCAGCTCCTGTGGGCCGATCGTCAGTAATACCACTCCCAGGCAGCACATCGGCAACCATGGTGTCCGAACTACCTCCAACCGGACCATGGGTTTCACTCATCACCACCTCACCACCGCTCGCCACCACCGTAGGCTGTTCTCCGCCAGACTCTACCGTACGGGCCTCGATCTCGACCGTACGGGGTGTTCCACCTCCAATTAGCACCGTGCGATGCTCAACACCGCGAGGACTCGCCGTGGTCGAACCAATCTCAGTCGACAATGGGTCACCCACGACCGATTGAATAGCCGTGCCCTCCCCCCCTTGAATCGACGATGAATGATCTTCGCCGGAGGACGACGATCGATCGCCGCTACTAACAGGACTTGCCATGGATTTTGATCGGAGATTTCAACTGAAAATTTTTGGGAAGAAAAAGATTTCACTCACAAGAGAGAGTTCGGTTTTCACTATGGAGTACAACCGCTTGTGGTATTAGACAAGGCACGAAGAAATCGGAAGGGCTTCAGCGGTTACAATCTCAGCCGAAAATACCCCTTGCACCGTGCGGCGTGGCAAGGTGTACCGCGCGGTGTACATACCTACATCGTACGGTATGGTTCTCCTTCACATTTCAAAAATTACACTTTCACCCTCCCATTTACTAGTATTTTTGCAAAAAATCGTGTTTGCTGGATGAGGACCAAAACCAAATTTTATAAAGTCCTCCACGGCAATTACTTTTCAAAATTTTCTAAGTCCTCTACGGCAATTACTTTTTCGCAAATTTTATAAGTCCTCTACGGCAATTACCTTTTCGCAAATTTTATAAAGTCCTCCACGACAATTACCTTTTCGCAAATTTTATAAGTCCTCTACGGCAATTACCTTTTCGCAAATTTTATAAGTCCTCTACGGCAATTACCTTTTCGCAAATTTTATAAAGTCCTCTATGGCAATTACTTTTCTCAAAAACTTTTTAAGTCCTCTACGGCAATTATTTTTAACGGCTTTCAAGGCCTCTGAATTATTATTTTAACGGCTTTCAGGGCCTCCGAATTATTTCTTACATTTTGCAAACATCATTCGTTTTTCCCTCGTTGAAAAATGAGGTGCCAACTTTTTCATGACGGCCCCAACGAACTACGATTGGTCTGATCCTCTCAAACGAGGTACGTAGGAAGCTCCGAGCTCGACCAAATTTAATGTTTTCCGCACGGTTGTTCAAATTGGGATGTCCGAATCTTCTAGCACGACTTGCACCAACATGATGGTGACCAAGCCGTGTCGAAGAGGGGCAACTGTAGACACCCCAATTTTAATGACTCGTGCATCCCCGATGATGAAAAGAACGCGCGAAATGTACCTCAGAACAGCTCCTTGAGTCGGATGGATCAAACAAAGCCAAAAACCCCAGAACCACCTAAACCGTACAGCCCAAAACCCAGAACCGTACGGCTTGAAACTCCATTTGAACCATGAGGTGTTACCATGTGCACCGTACGACACACCTTTGATGCCGTACGGCACCCTTGTCCCATCAACGGGATTCCCGGTTTGCTCCAACAGCTCAGAAACAAATGATGAAATTCGGCAAATGATGTTATTCGCTGGCGTCCGGATATCACCAAAATGATGGATTCGTCCAGAATCCCCTCTATATAAAGCGTGCGAAGGAGCGGCCAGACGGCGGATTCACTAATTCTCAAAAAAATTACTCTCAGAAAGCAAAACTTCTCTTCCTTTGTTACTCTGTCAAAACCATTCAAACTCAAATCATATAACCTTACAACCACCATTCCCAGCCTCCAAACCGATCCTTTTTTGAATACTTTGATCATAGCCGAGCAAATCCAGAGGTACATATTCACGTTCGAATTAGAGTGATAATCTTCTGAGGGGGGTCTCCACTGGGCTCGAGGAGGGCTCCGTAGCTCTTCCTTGAGTCCAAACGGAGACATTTCAATAAGACTCAAGCCTCTCGGGTAAGTATCGTGCGACACCGTCTATTGTCGTGGGATGCCGTCCCTAAAAACGAGGTATATTCACTCACCAAAACCGTTTTCCAAGCCTATTTTTATCAACAAATAACATGGTTTTTGCACCAGGAGCAGATTTGGTTCTAACTGGATAAAACGAAAACTTTTTGAAAAATGCCATACATAGAGGCACCGTACGACATCCAAAGTACACCGTGAGGTGTGATTTTTGGACACTGTACGACATCACTGGAAAACAATTTGTCTCCCCTGTTTTCTGAAACCCGATGCTCTATTTTTGGGTAAAACCAGAGAGCTAAAATTGCAGTTTACCCCCTCCACTTTCTATTTTACATTTATTCCCCCTCTTAGTTAATTTTCTTGCGTTTATATACTTGATTGTGTGTTGTTTGATTTGTTATCGTTATTTGTTTCTTTTAAGCATGTCATTATCTGAAATATTGTTTATGTGAAATAAAGTTTTTCATAAAATCTTTTCAAAGAATAATCCCACAAAGATTTAGTAGAGACCGGAAAATTTCGAGCACGCAGGGTGCATTTTTCGAACAAAACCTTCCCCGCGGGTAATCTGGCTCCCGAACCCAAATCTCTATTTTTCACAGATCAAACCCTTTTTCAGGGGCACAAGAGTCATTATTTCCTAAACGGTTTCTCGGGTACCTAACATTTTTCCAAAAATTAAACCCCGGGTGGCGACTCTAAATTTTTCCTTTTTCCCGGATCGCCCTTTTTCACAAACACAACCAAAAACGCATGGGCCTGTCCGCGAATCGAGCGTCCACAATTTGCTGCTTCTAAATTATTGCCATTCACTTGTCTATTATTTGCTTCGCAAGGAAAATGGATTCTCAATCTTGGGACACCATGTTGTTCAGAGCCTTGTGGAGATAAGATTATTTCTGGAGAAGGTATTTCTCAATTTATTATTCATCTAATCTATCTTCGTAGTTTAGTATTAACTCACGAAATTCACCTGCATTTGATTTTATCCAGGTTCGTCCAATTGACAAAAAGCTACAATACCAAATTCAGAAGCTCACAAGGGTTTCAAGTAGTGCAGTGGATAAAGTAGGTCTGAGTGAAAAGGAGGAAGATGCAACTACAACTCAGAAGGAAGAGGATTTGTTAACAAGGAGGTAATTATGAAGGGTTGGAAATGGAGAGTTGGCAATGGAGAGAAGGTGAAGATTTGGGACAACTCATGGTTGACCGATGAGCATTACGCAAAAAATTTAACTCGGAATGATGGCAGTAATTTGATGAGGATTAGTGAGCTGATTGAAACGAGTCATATGGCGTGGAGGGAACCCTTGATTAAACAGTCTTTTATGGAGCGAGATGCGAAGCAGATTTTGGGTATCCCTTTGAGCAGGACCGGGGTTGAAGACAAGATGATTTGGAAATGCACGACATCGGGGCAATTCTCAATAAAATATGCATATGTCTTTTCTAAGGAATTAATACAAAGCAGAAGGGCCCTAGACCATGGGAGAGGTTAGTCAAGCGGGGATGGTGACAATGAAGGGGTCTGGAAACGGCTATGGCATATGAAGGCTCCAATGAAAATGAAGATGTTCCTTTGGCGTTGCTTACATGGGATTGTACCGATTAATACAGCCTTAGTACAAAGAAAGATTTATTTTGGACCCGATTTGCTCTATGTTTGGTTTTTCGGAAGAAACACCTTCGGATATGTTCTTTAATTGTGATAGAGCTACAAAAGTTTGGTTGTTATCACCCTTTAGGTATCGACCAGAAATTACAAGCTCTTCACAGTTGAGGGATTTATAGAAGGAGTTGGGGAATAAAACTAATAGTGAAGAACAAATGGAGGCTGCGGGACTTTTTCCAATTATTGGGTGGCACATTCGGATTGCAAGGAATAATTGGATTTTTAAGCCACAGTGGACGTTGGGAATGCGAATTCTTGAGCATGCATTGGATGAACATCAAACGTTCCTACAAGCAGTCCAAAAAGAGAGTATTGACAATTGAGAGACTATTGAATTGAGGTTCCACGATGGCAGCCACCTGAGGTCGAAATGTTGAAAGTTGATGTTGATGGTGCTTTTGATGGGGCCAAAAAAAGAGGGGGAGTGAGCGTAGTGGTGCGCGATCAGCTGGGTAATGTTTTAGGTGTTGCAGCCTTACCAATTACATGTAGTTTGTCTGCCGAAGCGGATGCTCAGACAATGATCAAGATGCTTCAAGGCCAATTTCCTGTCAAGGCTTGCTTGGATGTCATCATTGAGAACGCACATTTGTTAGCTAATAAGTTTCTTTCATATTCTTTTAATTTTGTGTCGCGTACTTGTAATAGGGTGGCTAATGCGATAGCCAAGTTTGCCCTATTGTTGAACGATCCTATAATCTGGCAGAAGAGTGTTTCGAACTAGATTTTGTAGGGAAGTGTTTCTTGATGTTTCTTCTATGTCATTAAGTTGAATAAATTCTTTACCGATTGACAAAAAATAAAATAAAATACTTCTCGCCGAAAGACGAATGGATAATTCACAAAAAATTGACGCAAAATTAACTTATGTGAAACAACTTTGAATGAAGACGAAAACTAAAAAAATAGTACTTTAATTAGGTGGCTTATTTGAGAAACAACCCTTAAATACTCCCCCCGTCCCCAAATAGATGTCGAAAATTACTATTCACACTCCTAAAAAAATTAATCTATATATTGCAATTATAAATTTTAAAGATAATTTTTAATAGTAAAACTAAGCAAAATCAATGTCCATATTGCATATATAATTCATTATAACTTAAAAAACATAAATGATATTTTGAGGTATGTGAATAGTATTTTGAGACATTCATTTTGGTGCGGAGGAGTACATCACATTCACATTATCATTACCGTTCTTTTTGAAATTTCCTCACAATCTCGAATTGGTACGGAGTTCGACCCCCCCCCCCCCCCCCCCCCCCCCCCCCCAATCGAAACAAAAAAAGGTGACCACCCCTCACTTCCGCAATTTTTTTTTGAACTACACCTCATTTCCACATTACAATAGTATAACCATTACCGTTTCATATATTTGAGATTTGTTTTACACGGTTTGAGTTTTTGATTCCTTAAAAAAGTAATTGCATTAAATTATTTACCAATTTCGGCATCCAACAGAAAAAGACTGACATGGAAGGTTAGTATAATTTCAAAAAAACAAGAGAGGTCAGTGAAAATGTCAAAAACATCAGGGGAGTTAGCTGTAATTTACCCATTTATTGTATGTATATGCATATACACATATAAATACATACATACATACTTACATGCATATGCTCTGTTTGTCCCCAATTTTTTTTTATCCCAAATGCCACTTTTGTGCCCTAAAATTATTGTATTAGTTCTAAAATAATGGGTGGTGAAGTTACATTTTTGCCCGTACTTTTTTAAAAAATAATGCAACAATGATGTTTTAAATGGCAAAAGAAGAAAAGAAAAAATATGACAAGTGCAATGACGATGTTCTCTTAATAAGTTGAAATTTAAAAGGGACTAATAATATGGAACGAAGGAAGTATATATTAGGTAGTGGGAGAACCAAAAAAGGTTTGTAAAACCGGTTGGTTTGGGATAGGTTTAATGAGCTCATATTTGATCCATCCATTTTAACCCATTTACTATTAATATTGACCCACATCCAACCCATGATCCATTTTAACCCACCCACAATCCGCCCAAACCCATGATCCATTAGCAGCCAAACCCTGGAAGACACAGATTAGGGTTTTAGAGAGATTCTTCTAAGATAAGAAGAAGAAGAGGAAGAACGAGATCCTGGTTTCTCTGACCTAGCGACAAGAGCAAGTCACCTTCATCGGGTAGGCATCTCTACAGCCCGTACATACACCTATACGCTGTTTATCCCTTTACTTTCTTTTCGATTCTCCGTGATGTTCTTTTTCATACATTGTTGATACGATGAACACCAAGTGTTAAAAGTGTATGCCTTCTGGTTAATCAGGTTCAGAAAATACGTCTTCGCAACCCGAGGCGGATATAGTTGAAGACACCATGGACGAGACAGATAACTCTGAGGGATTCAATCAGAGACTAAAACAGTAAAGCTCACTTACACATATGCATACACATTATTTTGTATATGGATTTGTATATGTGCGTTTGTATGGGCGTTTAAGCTAGAACTTGTCGTACGAATTCCGTTGGGATGGTTTTTGTGTTGTATTGAGATGGGGTTACGTTGTGATCTTTTTTTATTTGGGTTGTTACAGAGAAGCTCCCCAGTTAATTGCGCTATTGAAAGAAATGATGGCTCTTTTGGTAGAAATGAAGAATTAGGTCGTTGGATTTGAAGAATTCCGAACCTTCTATGCCGAAGATCCTTATTTTAGCAAGATTTTTTATGCTTTGCAAAGAGGTGATAGAGCTACATATCCATGCTATATGTTGAAAGATGGATTCCTCCTTAAGGGACTCAAGTTGTGCATATCTAAATGCTCTTTGAGGGAGCAATTGTTGGCCGAAAGTCACAAGTTGGGTCATTTTGGCAATGATAAGACTCTAGTGTTGCTTCAAGATGAATACTATTGGCTGGGAATGACTAAAGATGTGGGGAGCTATGTGCAAAGGTGCCAAACATGCCAACAAAGTAAGGGGATAGCAACTAATGCTGGGTTGTATTTGCCTCTACCTGCGCCGGAAAGCCCTTGGAAATGCATAAGTATGGACTTTGTCTTGGGCCTCCCTCCTACGCAAAGGCGGAGTGATTCTATCATGGTGGTGGCGGTGGATCAGTTCTAAAAAATGGCTCATTTCATACCTTGTAAGAAGACTATGGATGCATCTAACATTGCCAATCTCTATTTCAAGGAGGTCTACAAGTTGCATGGCGTTCCTACTTCTATTGTCTCCGATAGAGATGCTAAGTTTCTTGCTCACTATTGGCGGACTTTGTGGAAAAAAATTGGCACCAACTTGCACTTTAGTACCTCTTTCCATCCTCAAACCGATGGTCAAACGGAAGTGGTTAATCGGAGTCTTGGGAACTTGTTGCGGTGTTTGGTTGGTGAGCATCCTAAAAGTTGGGATGGCATTCTTCCCTTGGCGGAGTTCGCTTACAATTCTTCCCTAAACCACACTATTCACACTTCCCCATTGGAAGTGGTTTATGGGTTGAAACCTTCTAGCGTGGTTGATCTTGTCCCTTTGCCAACGTCCAAGAAGGAGCACCCCAAGGCGGGCGAAATGGCTACCTTTATGAAGAATGTTCATGCTCAAGTCAAGTCCCAAATTGAGAAGTCTAATGCGAAGTACAAGGCGGCCGTTGATGCACACAAAAGGGAGGTTCTATTCAAGTAAGGGGATCTTGTATGAGTTATATTGAGCAAGGAAAGGCATCCTCATGGCGCTTACATGAAGTTGAATGATCAGAAAGTGGGTCCTTGTGAAGTCTTGCGCAAGATCAATGATAATGCTTACCAAGTCCAACTACCCTCGCACTTGAACATCTCCAACACTTTCAACGTGCAACACTTGGTGCCCTATTTCCCGGAGGACGCTATCGTAACTTGAGGACAAGTTTCTTTTTAGTAGGGGAGTCATGATGTAGTAGTTTATGGGTGTTACTATCATTATGTAATAGTTAGGGGGTCTTATTGTCATTTTATGTCTTTAATGTAAGGAGGGTAATATAAGTAGTGTAAGGGTCTTTCATTTTTGCTAGCTTTTATCATTTTAAACTTAATTATCTAGAGTATAACTCTTTGTATCCCATTTTGGGAGTTTCTCTCACTAGAAATCTCAATGGAATATTATGGTTGCATCAATGCACACTTATGAAAATTCATGCCGTTTCAGTCTTTGTGTATGACATATTTCAAATTTATGTTATGGAGTGATTTTGATTCGAATTCGTGTATACGTCGGATCTTTTGCTTCAAACTGAGCTTTTACCCATTGCAAATACATTTTGAGAATTTGTGCTTAGACCTTTCGATGATTTTCCCATTTCAGAGGAAGCACTAAGGACAAAAAATTCAAAAGCCGTTTGTACGGCAGTTGGTAAATATGCAAGAGCTACATTGAGGTGGTTCCTTTTGAGTTGTTTGCTAGAGGAACTGGAAGCTTTGGTGTGGGAAATATAGGTTTCTAGCATGATTTGCATGTCATGTATCTGGCTTTGCTGTGTTATCTCATTTGTCAGACCAATTTTGTTGGATATTAACGAGCACTTTTTAGTAACATGAATAACTTGTTCTGTATTTGGGATTTATAATTTGAGTGCATGCCGAATTCCGGCGAGGTGCTTTCAGTTGGTTGGGTCCCTTCAATGTCGTTTTACAATTGGTTGGATCACTTCAACGTCGGTTTACAGAGATGATTTTCTGGATGCTGTCTTTACCTCATTGGTATTTTATTTTCGGAGGCTTTTCTTTATCATGCACAGCCTTGGGGGATTATGTAATTTAGGTGGCCATGAAGAAATTTTCATGTGGGTGCGAGGAATTTTGTTGCGTGATATTGGCAAAGCAAGTATTTTTTAGTCCGGTTATAACTACTTTTCTTTTCGGGTTTTTGGTTTTGCCATGGGCTCTTCTCCGGCTGGTTTGCAGAAAAGAAATGTAGATTTTGTTCATTTTTTCTCGATTTTCAGCCCAGTAAAATGTTGTAGTTTCTTCCCCGTGGTTTCTTTTTCGTTTGGTTACCCTGGATGAATCCAATGTCCAAGACAGAGTTATAGATTCATATTTTGAACTATAAATATGGAACAATACTATTTCAAGATCTGCATAACAAGAATAAACCCTAATCTTTGATTAATAATAATAATAAAAGAATGAATCCTAATCCCGCAAAAAAAAAGACGACGAAAATAACGAATTCTCTCACGAGGGTGGGACCAATTACAAACCGTACAAAATAAAAACAAAGTTAATATCTCAAAAAATTACAAATCGTACAAAATAAAAACAAAGTTAATATCTCAAAAAATCACAAATCACATTTGAGATGGTTAGAACTCTAAAGATCATTTAAATTCTAATTTTCCAATGGGGGATCGCTTGCTCCTGTATTTTTCTACCGGACCACAGACTGATCAAGAACAAGAGCACAACCCCTCCCTTGGTTGATGCTGCACTGAAATCAACTGTGCAGAAGGATCTTTGTAGGCAAGGAGCGTTCTGTGGTAACAAGTATGCTTTGATCAAGCTTTTATCGATATCCGATTGGTCTAATTCTTCACATAAATGATTTACAAATAGTACATAACTTGTAAAATAAACACATAAGATCATCAAATTAGAACCGTACGAGTCCCATTTCTCCTCATACGAGAATCAAATGTGAAGATCCAACGAGAGGATTACAAGGGAGATTCTGGGTTCTTTATGCAACCATCTGCCTACGATAATATATAGAAGGTTTTGGTGTACACAAATGCATTGACTGAAGAACAAACTAAACTGAGATCATATCTACAAAAAGATCAATTATTAATCAATTTCAGAGTCCTGCTTGAGAGGTTGAGGTATATTATATAGAATGAGACCAGTCACAAGAATCATGCTGCCAAAGACGAAGAATGAGCTCAAGTTGGTGAATTCAGGCAAATAAGGCAACAAAAGGGAAAGAATGTAAATCGAAATTGGAACTGCAACGAAAGAGAAACACTGATAAGTCCCCTATATTGTTAATAAAGGGGCTTAGCTCCCTTACTTTTGTCACTCACGCATGCATTTTATAACTTTTATACGAATGATATTGCGCGTGAGTGTATTTTGGTAGTTTCAGGTAAAATGGGTGAAAATGACGATTTTTGACGCCATGGTTCAACCAAAGAAGTGTCCAATCACCCAAGGCCATGTAGCACTCCGCGACCAAGCCCCGAGAGCCAAGAACGAAGCACCGGACAAGGCTTGGGGAGACCAAAAGGCCGGGATATGAACAAAGGAAGAAAGAAGAAAAAGGCCCAGGGATACCGGTAGCTTGAAAAATGAGATACCGGTATCCCTGAAAAAAACTCATATTTTGAAGATAGATACCGGTAGCTTGAAAAATGAGATACCGGTATCCCTGAAGAATTTCACATTTTGAACAGAGATACCGGCAGCTGCAAAAACGAGATATCGGTATCCCTGGAATAGAAGGTCAAGATGAGTGAGATACCGGTAGCTTGATTTTTGGGATACCGGTATCCCTGCAAATTTTCGGACTTTTTTTGGCCCGATCCAAAATATCTAGTGGCACTTTTGTAATTATTTGGCACGACTTTTAAGGGCTTTATAAGACCAAAACTCAGTCTTTTAGGGTTAGTTCTTATTTTACTCTCTCTCTCTCTCTCTCTCTCTCTCTACCTCCCTTAGCTTGTTCTTAGTTGGTGCTCTACCTTCTCTATAGATTTTCATGTTTTTCCACCTAGATTCAAGGTAATTCTCTTCTTTAATGTTGTAGTACGTACTTTGATCTTTATATAAATCTAGTTTGTTCGTGTTTTTACCGGTTAAATCTTATCTCTCCTCTCCTAGCCTTTTCCTTTGAAAACTCAAGCTTTTATGTGTTGTATGTTAATTTCTTAAGGTTTAAAGTTGTAGGCAAGGTTAAGATCATTATATAAAATCAGTTTTTAATGTCATTTGTCATGTTCTTTATTTCCTTTATAAAATTAGTCATGTCTTCTGTAGCAATGATCGAGTAGTTGGTTTAGGCTCGGTCATGGGGTGATTAGCACCCCGTGACTTAGGTTTATTCGCTCTCCTCGCCAAAATGCAAACATTGCTTGTGAATCAAAGAGTTAGGATTAATTTTATGTATCAAAATTTGGATTTGTTAATCCCGTTGATCACACGTAGCCAAGGGCTTGACCACTTGGCACGTGTGATTCTTAGGGCGATGTCAATCAAAATGTTTGTATAAATGACACAAGAATCCTACTATTTGAGAAACACCATTTCTAGTCAAACCTCATTCTTGTGATAAAGATTGGTTTTCATTAGGTAAGTTATGTTTTATGTACCAAAACTAGGAGTTGTTAACCTTTTTGATCTTGTGTAGGCAAGGGCTTGACTACTTGCCACACATGATGCTTAGAGCTATGTCACTCCAAGTTGTTTGTAAAAATGCCTCAAAGAACTTATCCCATTGTTAAACCCATTTTCTAGAGTCAAAATGATCTTCATTGTTAAATCTTCCGAGTGAGAGCAAGTGACTTTGTCTCTCACTTGAGTTATGGTTGAGAGCCATTGAATATCCTTAGTCATGGGTGGTATGAACCTCTAGACCTTGCCGCTTTTAATTTATAGTTCAAAACTTCATTTTCAATCGCATTAGAGATACTCGAGAGAATTCCACCAAACAAACTACAAAAACCAGTTTGCCGCTTTAAGGCTAAAAACCAACATTTGCGAATCAATCATCACGCTCAGCGCATTCGGTCTCTGTGGACTCGACCCGGACTTCCGGTTATCATGCTACCGCCGGCCTAAACCCTACACTTGGGGAAACAACAATTGATATACAATCCAAGGTCGCAAGCAAACACATCCAGTCAGAACGAGACACGAGAGGAACAGAAAACTGCAAAATACACTCAGAGAGAGAGAGAGAGAGAGAGAGAGAGAGAGAGAGAGAGAGAGAGAGAACCTGAGGACATTACAGAAATAGCAGCAAGGACTGCAGAGGAAATCTTTAGAAGATGGAGCGCTTATATGTTGAATGCTATGTTGTTGACTATATAAAGTATGGGCAACAATGGGGCTCCGTCACAACCTGTAGGAAAAAGACTGTCAGAGAAATATAAAGCTCAATGTAAATATCGTTCGCAAAGGAAATGAAAAGCAAGTCCAGACTATGTTCCCATACGAATCACACAAACCTCTCTAGTCAACAAATATACCAAAGTTTAGAGATGCTAAATAATGTTGCGGTTTTTGTTTAAGGCAAAACGTTACATCTTGCTACTCCCAATCAGCTTGCGAAGAAACCACATGAACCCAATGACTTCTCACATGTAAACTGGTAACAAGTAAAATTTGCAAAATTTCCACGTAATTTGCTGTTAAAACTTCCGTGCATGCTACCTTATTTAATTGCGAAGACTAATTTGAAATAAAAGGTAACGAGGGCTCACATACCTGTTGAAATTTGACAGTCAATTCAAGGAAAAGTAAAAAGTCGTGGATTAATAGCAGAAAGAGATCAACTTTGCAGTAATTGTTGAAGAGATGGGTCTAAGTATAACACTGTTCTGGACCCACTCGCTGCTCATTCGGGTCAGGAATCTCTCTAGAAGGATCATTGGATTTTTGAGGACACCAGAGGTGATATGTTGACCGATCACCAACAAGGTGTCGTATATTTTGATGATTTGAAATTTCACCTGAATATCAGTAATTTTTGTTTTGAACTGGATATCGTTATTCGTTTTAATTTAAGTAGAGTTGTGGTAGTAGCAGTAACGAGAGTATCGAATACCGATCGCAAATTATTGGCAGCGACGGCCGTGTAGCAGGAACCAATTCGGACACAAAAAATCCCCCGCCAATTCATCCTCATCTCCCTCAACCAAATCAAAATACATCGCAATCCACCTCTCGACAAGGAAGAGGACTCAGTAGCCTTTAAAAACCTATGAAGTTTAGTCTCCGGTATATGTTTTAAACCGAAACGTTGGCCCAATCTCCGGTAATGTCGCATTTAGGAGCATTTTATTTGCTCGCTGAAATCGGGGATATGTTGACCGATCACGAAGAAGGTGTTGTGAATTTTAATGATTCGAAATTTCATTGATATCATTGATTTCTGTTTTGAACAGGATATCACTGTTCATATTAATTTAAATAGCGCAGCAGTAGAGACAGACTAACAGTAGCCAGAGTATGGAATACTTAGGTATTGGCAATCAGGTGTATGGTGAATTTTATTATAATTATTTTTGGCACAAGAGGACTTGAAGTGTGCGTAGCGGTCACGTATCGGCTGTGTAAAGGGCAAAAAATAAACGCAACACAAGATGTATCAGGAAGTGGTTGATACAGTTGTGAATTTTTGGAAGCACTTGTATAGCGGGGGTGTAGCGGTATGAGAGGACGAAAAATCCTGCTACATAGTGGCCAATATTTAAATTCTCAGTTATAGGATTGTATGTTTTTTTCATTGTATTGTATTTCATTATTATTTTCGTTTAATAGGGATGCACAAGCTTTGTTTAGCGTGTATGGAGTCAGAAACGTTGGATTCGCGTGTCCGTGTGCTGCAGTTGGGGCTGCGGTTGGATTGATTGTGTACACGTCGACGGAGTCTAACCAGGACGAGTTTCTGTATCTATTGCCTCACATGGTGAAAACTCTATTTTTTGTACTAAAAAAAGAGAAACATAAACTTGCACAGATGGTGCTCGAGGAAATGATTGTACTAGCCGGGGCGAAAACCGGGATTTTCAATCTCCTTATTGGTCAGTTTTTCGATGTTATGCTTTCAATTGTGGAAAATAAGGAATGTGAAGAGAAAACAAGGGAGCTTGCAATAGAGTTTGTGGTAACTGTGGTGGAAGATAGTGAGCAAGGTTGCGGTATGATTGAGAAGTTGGAAAGTGTTTTGATCACTAGGTTGCTTGCCGCGTTGATGAACATGCTTTTGTCTATTGAGGATGATAGGGCGTGGCATGAAGCTAGTAGTGACGATTTTAATGCAGGGGAGACGGGTTTGTTCTTTTATGCGATGGAGAGCTTGGGTAGACTTGCGGTTGCCTTGCGTGGAAACGCAATTGTTCCCAATCAACCTGATTTTTTGCCGGAGTTCTTTGGAGATGCGGACTGGAAAATGCGCCATGCCGCTGTTACTGCCATTAGGTCGATATCAGAGGGGTGCTCAAAGGTATAAAAGCCTTTCTCTGTTTCTCTCATTATCATAACCTTGTGTAATTGTGTGCTAGTAGTTCACAACAGAGTTTTGATGATCTATTTGTCTACCTATGGAACTATTTAGTGCAAAAAAATTGAGCAGTAAAATTTTTTAGTATATGATGGCTCAATGCCTAATGTTAGTTTTGATGTGTTGGGTTTCATTACCTTTTTTTAATGAGTTGTGTTAGTCCACAAATCTGAGTTTCATACCTTGTGTAATTATGTGTTGTTTCACGTAGAATTCTGATTATATTTTTGGCTACATTTGGGACTGTTAAGTACGAAAAATCTGTGCAGTCAAAGGTTTTACTATATGAAGGCACAAAGCCTAATGTTAGCTTATTTAGGTGTCGGGAACACAAAGGAATCAAAGTCTATTTGTATAGGGTTTCATAAACTTCTTTAATGAGTTGTGATACTTCACAATCAAGTTGTGAAGATAATTTGTTTATATCGGGGAATGATTTGGTAAAAAGTATTGTGCAGTCAAACATTTTAGAGCATGGAGTCCTATGTGATTAATGGGATCTCTTCTACAAGGCTTAACTACTGATGTAGGTTTTGAAAGAACATCTGGGCGAGGTTGTGGAGAAAATCCTACTTCTCTCCCGTGACCCCCACACTCGAGTGCGCTGGGCAGCCATCAATGCAATTGGGCAGTTCTCCAAGGATTTAGCACCCGAACTGCAACAAAAGTTTCATCAACAGTTGGTCCCTGAACTATTAACAGCGATGGATGATTTTCAAAACCCCAGAGTACAGGTAGGTAGTTGAGATATGTTTATGGATTTGGAAACCCAAACTATTAACAATTTGTTGCTGTGGATTTGGATCCAATTTTCAACTTGCCCTTTGGATATGTTTATGCATACCTGTTCATTTTTTTCTGGTTGTGTTTTGTTGCTTAACGTGTTTTTATTTTTCCTTCTTCCATTTAGCCTTGACTTTATATGTCCCATGTTTTCTCAATAAAGGGGTCTGGGCTTGAGCATCTCTCCTTTTTTTTTCTGAGATGAATAAGCTCATTTTAATATACGTGTCGTGCATCTTTCACCATCACAACCTCATCATACTCAGCAGCCCTTTGCTATAATTGTAGTTCTATTCTTGGTCATGGCATACCAACCTCAATTTCTGGGGGTTGTTTTAGGTCTACACCCTACCCTCAAGTTGGATTATCATTTAATGTCTTCAATTTACCTTATTGTTGTGAATTTTGATTTTGCAAGTGTATGATTGAGTCACAACATTGTCCTGTATACAAAGAAACTACTTCTGTACTTATGTTAACTTTGTGACAAATGTTTGGTGAAGACCCTCCATGTTACACTAATCGAAGAGCTCATTTCCTATGAGTCTTCATAGGTTCTAATAATCGAGCACTTGTTGACATTCCCGGAATATAGTTGTGCAGGAGTCTTAACAGGAATCTTCTGCTTTTTAGTTAACTAAGTAAAATGTATGATTATATGGTCCGCACAGGAGGACCATTTGACAGATTATCCATTTTCGTATCAATATTCTCAATAACCAAGCAATTACAATAGCAAGGGGAGAAAATGTTGTTATACATATTTTCTCACATTTATGACTGGTCGGTCTTCTGTTTCTTTGGAGCCCATCTACTGTTTTTCTTGAGATTCATCCTTCAGTCTTGATTATGTTAATTGCTTATCTTTGGAGGTTAAATCTACTTCACTCTGTTTATTTTATTTATGTATTTATGGCAACAAGAACATGAAAATATCAATTGATTACATAATTCCTTGATTTATGAACTTCCATTTGTGTGAGAGGAAGGTTCATAGTTTTAAATTTGGATGTTGTGACTGTTTGAGTAGCAAATCTATCCCTATATGTCTACATACTATGCACCTCCCTATTTGGATCTGTGATAGAGATAGACTTATGGAATAAAGAGAAAAAATGGCTGTCGCTTAAGGAATCATATTTATTATGGTTTCCCCAATCTCGATGCATGGTTGAGAGCCCCCAATTAGAGAAGGTTTAAGCATATTAACCTGGTGAATGGACAGGAGTCAAATGTATTTTTATTACCAACACTTGCTTCAGTCAGAAGCAAGTTCGAATGAGTCTAACCAACTTTTCGCAGGGAGGAAAGTGGGCGGTTGTTTTAGCAAGGAGAAGTTGATATCGCTCGATGGCGATATTCGGGGAACCTAGATCCGCCGCCGCCGCCGCCTCTCCGCCTTACTCCGCCATCTCACCCTCCACACCCACCTCACAGACTCCCCTCCATCTCTCCTAATTCCCTTCTTCTCTAGCGGATCTGGGGAAACCTAGTTTGGCCATCGCTTTTTCTTCTCGTTTTGGCAGCCATCAATTGTCGGTTAGTTTCGTTGCTTTCTTGACTTGTAGCTATGGATTTTGACTCGCATTTTCCTGGTTTGGGTGTTGCGAATAGGAGTTCTTTGTCGGTTGTGGATAATAGCAATTTTGATACTGTTTCTGATTCAGTTCTAGCTAAGATCTCTGCACATACGGATTCGTTAGTTAATAATCACTTTGTTCCTGGAAATCTTCTGGATCATTTGGAGAGTATTTCAGTTCCGAAGGTTGATCACTTGGCCATTGTGGATACGGATACTCCCACAGTTCGTCAAATTAAAACTCTAAATGCTGAAATTGCTTCTCTTCGAAGTGAATTGGCTAGAATTCAGGCCACTAAGGAAACTGTCCCTCTTAAGTGGTCTGAAGTGGTTAACAAAAATGTTGAGGTGAAGAATATGAGCCTGAAGTATTTTCCTCCCCAGATTCAGGATGCTCAGGTTGTTGTGTGTCCCCTTGTGGATGTTGTTGAGCATGGGGCTTCTCAATGGGCTGACTGTGTAGTAGGATATTTCATGGATAAAAAGCTTCCGTTTACTACTGTTCGCTCTATTGCACTGCAGATTTGGAGAAAATTTGGAATAAAAGAGGTGACCTCTAATGATCAGGGCTATTTCTTTTTTAAATTCGATCAAGTTGGGGCTAATATAAGAGTCATTGAGGCTGGGCCCTGGCATTTCGCAGGGAAGTTGTTGCTCTTGAAACAGTGGTCTCCTCAGATGAAGCTTGAAAAGGATGCGTTTACTAAAATTCCAGTTTGGGCTCAATTTTACAATGTGCCTTTGGAGCTCTGGAATGCTGATGGATTAAGCTACATTGCTAGTGCTGTGGGTAAGCCCCTTTATGCGGACAGTTTGACGGAGAGCAAGCAGAGGTTGAGCTATGCTAGGATTTGCATAGAGGTGGAAACTGGCCAATTTCCTGATTCTGTTCTAGTTAAGTATGCAAATGGGCATTCTGTGTCTGTGAGTATTAAGTATCCTTGGAAGCCTCTTCAATGTATGGACTGCCATGTTTTTGGTCATACTACAGCCCAATGTGGGATGGTGCCTCCTCCTCAAAGGCAGCAACGAACTGAATGGGTGGTGAAGGAGGGTGGAGTTGCAAAGGTGGGGGATCCAAGTGGAGAGGGGTTGACTTCTGGGGTGCTTAAGGATGTGACTGGGCAACCTTTAAACCCTGTGGGTGTTATTGGGGAGTCCAGAGCAGGGAAGGCTAAGATGCCTTTAACGGGTGGTGGACACGCAGGAGTGGTTGGCCCTGGGACTAGTGTGGTTCAGGATTCCGATAGGGTCTCTCCTGGTATTTCTACTTCAATTGGTGTGGTGCTTCAGACCCAGAGTTTGGTTCATCAGAATTCTTTCTTTGCTTTATCTACTGAGATGGTGGATAACCCTGATGCTGTGGACATAGAGGGCAGGGGTTTGGTATCTCCTGTTGGTGTCTCTCCAGTTCCTGAACCTATTCCTAAGAAAGGGAGGGGTAGGGGTAGAGGAAGAGGTGGTGATCCTGTCAATAAGAAGGCAGGGGGTGGTTCTCTTTCTCAACATTAGCATTCATAGAAGTGCTCAGATTGGGGGCCTGGAATGTTAGGGGTTTGAATGATCCCCTACGACAGAAAGAAGTTCACAATTTGGTAAGATCTCAACATCTTAGCCTGATTGGTCTAGTGGAAACTAAAGTTAGATTGGAGAATATGTTGTCTACAAGTAAAAGGTGTTTTCCATCTCATTGGAGTTTTGTTCATAATATGGGGACTGATATTGTAGCTAGGATTATTCTGGCTTGGGATCCTCTTGTTTTGACTATGGATGTTCTTTTTTCCTCTAGTCAGATGGTGTTGGCTAAAGTTGCGACTGGTGATAATTGGTATTTTTATTTGTCTGTTGTTTATGGCCAAAATCAAATGGTTGATCGACGTCGTTTATGGATGGATATGTGTATGGTTGGAGCTAGTGTTGTGGATGGTCCTTGGGTTCAACTTGGGGATTTCAATGTGGTTAGGAAGTCTTCTGAACGGCTGACGGGGTTCGATAACTGTGCTGCAACAGAGTTTAATGAATGTTTAGATCGTGTTGGATTGGAAGATATGCCCTCTAAGGGTTATTGGTTCACTTGGACAAATAAAAGAGGTGGTTTGGGTGAGAATAGAAGTAAACTGGATAGGGTTTTGATTAATTCTGAGTGGATGGACTGTTTTCCCTAGTCTGAAGCGATTTTTGAGGCTCCAGGTGTTTCAGATCATTGTCCCATGCTGGTTACTGTCCTTCCTGAGGTACATAAGAGGAGGCCTTTTAAGTTTTTTAACTTTTGGATGTTAAATACAAAGTTTAAGGATGAATTAAAGAATTCGTGGAGCCTGCCCGTGAGGGGTTCTTCTAAGTTTCATTTGCTACAAAAGCTGAGGAGACTTAGGCCTGTTCTTCGCAAATTCAATAAGTTCTACTACTCTAACCTATCTCACCAAGTTCATATGGCTAGAGAAGCTTTAACAGCTATTCAACTTAAGTTGGCTGCCATCCCTCAGGACCAGTAGTTGTATGATCAGGAGAAGGAATTGTTGCGTTCTTTCATGGAGCTGAGTGCTGCTGAAGAATCTTTCAAGAAACAGAAATCTAGAGTTCTTTGGTTGTCTCTTGGGGATCACAATACTAAGTTTTTTCATCATAAGATGAGGTCTCATTGTCTCAGAAATAAAATTCTAAGTTTGGAGGATAGTAATGGGGTGAGGCTCTGTACCCTAGCTGCAGTTAAACAGGAGATCCTGGGGTTCTATGTTGGGCTTCTTGGTACTCCTTTTTGTCAAAAAAGGGATGCTAAACAGGCCTTACGTTTGGTTTTGACCCATAAAATCACTAGTGATATGGGGGCAGCTTTAGTTAGACCTGTTTCTGTTGAGGAAATTAAGAAGGCTATGTGGTCCATAAAAGGGGATAAGGCTCCAGGTCCAGATGGATTTAATTCAGCTTTTTTTCAGAAAAATTGGGACATTGTGGGAAGCGATGTGATTCAAACAGTTCAACAGTTCTTTCACGATGGGGATATTAGACAATGGAATGCTACTGTTATTACCTTGGCCCCTAAAACTAGTTCTCCGTCTACTGTTAGAGATTACAGACCCATTGCATGTTGCAATGTGGTGTATAAGTGTGTTACCAAAGTTTTGGCAAACAGGTTGCAGCCCCTCCTTCCTAGTATTATCAGCCTCAATCAATCCGCTTTTGTTAAAGGGAGAAGTATCATGGACAACATTCTGTTAATGCAAGAAATTGTCAAGAACTATCATATTCCTGGGGGGGTTCCAAGATGCGCTATTAAGATGGATCTAATGAAGGCATATGACTCTGTTGACTGGGATTTTTTGTTGGATATCATGACAGGTATGCAATTTCCTATTAAGTACATTCAGTGGGTAAAGAGTTGCATTTCTACGCCAATGTTTTCTGTCATGTTGAATGGTGAATTAGAAGGTTACTTTCCTGGCCAAAGGGGCCTTCGGCAAGGGGATCCCTTATCCCCTTACCTTTTCCTCTTAGTTATGGAAGCTTTTACAGCTTTAATTCAGTATAAAGTCAATCACCAAGCTTTCAAGTTTCATCCTACTTGTAAAGAGCTGCAGCTAACCCATCTTATATTTGCTGATGACTTGTTTGTTTTATGTGGAGCTGAGGATGCTTCTTTTGTAGCTATTGCAGAAGTTTTACAGGATTTTCACCTTTTTTCTGGGTTACAACCAAACATGTTGAAGAGTTCCATCTTCTATGCTGGGGTTGATGATGCTACTAAACAAAGATTACACAATATTCTCCCTATTCCTGAGGGACTTCTGCCAGTCAAATACCTTGGCGTGCCTTTAATTTCCACTAGGTTGAAGGCATCTGATTGTGCTCAGTTAAGGGAGAAGGTTCTGAGTCGGATCCAGTCATGGTCTATAAGTCCCTTTCTTATGGAGGGAGAGCCCAGTTGATTTCATCGGTTCTTTTCAGTATTCAGGTCTATTGGGCTTCTATATTCATCCTTCCTCAAAGGGTGATTAAGGAGATTGAACAGCTGCTGATGAATTTTCTTTGGTCTGGTTCTACTTTGCGGAGTGCTGCGGTTAAAGTTTCTTGGAGGGTTGTCTGTGCCCCTAAAAAGGAGGGGGGTCTTGGGTTTCGTTTGATGAAAGATTGGAATAGAGCTTCAATGGCTAGGCATCTGTGGGTAGTGTGCAAAAAGAGTGATACCCTTTGGGTAAAGTGGGTTCATACTTATGTTATTAAGGGAAGGTGTGTGTGGGGATTGAAGATCCCCCCTAATGCCTCTTGGACAATTCGGAAAATTCTGAATATGAGAGATAGAGTGCAGCCTTGGATCCGTTATACGGTTGGCAATGGTGAAGACACTTTTTTATGGCTTGATAATTGGCATCCTTTAGGGGCATTGTATCAGACATTTGGGGAGAATGTGGTGCATAATCTGGGCAGATCTTTGAATGCTAAGGTTAGTTCCATTATTCATTTGGGAAGGTGGTGTTGGCCTAGACAAAGAAATCCGGTTATCATGGAAATTATAAGAGGTACTCCAGTTACTTTCCTTCCTGATTCTAACTCTCTTGATTCCGTCGTTTGGGTCCTTACGGGAAATGGTGAGTATTCTGTTAAATCTGCTTGGGAGGCTCTTAGGACTCCAAATCTTCCTTTTCCTTGGTATAATATGATTTGGTTTCATCACTACACTCCACGTTGGGCTTTTATTCAGTGGTTAGCAATTCTGGAACGACTAGCTACCAAAGATAGGCTCTCTTCTTGGGGAATGCCGGTGGATCTCAATTGTGTGCTCTGTCTTCGAGAAGTTGAGTCTCATTCTCATCTTTTCTTTTCTTGCAGCTATGCCTGGCAGGTTTGGTCTTTTATTATGGACTGTAATGGAGTTAGTAGTGTTTTGATGGATTTGTTTGAGATTTTTTCATGGGCAAGACATCATAGGGGTGGCTCTTCCATGTCTCATACTGTTTTCAAGCTTTCGGTGGCAGCAACTATTTACTGGTTGTGGAGGGAACGCAATTGTAGGATTTTTCAGCAGCAAAGCATGGATTGCAGCTCTTTGAAGATTACCATTATTCGGGATATTCGTGCTTGTATCAGTTCTTGGAGAGGTATCAAATCCTCCTCACAGAATCTATCCATTGTTGCTAGTTGGGGTATTTCTCAGTGTATTTTTTCCCCTTGATTGTTTGGGGTTAGTTTCTTGTTTTCATTGTTTCGCCCAGTGATTTTCTGGGCTTGTACCTTGAGTAAGGGCTAGACCCTTGCAGTTTTCTTTTTTTTTGTGCTTTATGGATATCGTAATTTCCCAAAAAAAAAGTTCGAATGAGCTGATGACAGTAATAGTCATATGACAAATGAGTCATGTGCTTATACCACCTCAGGCAATTTTTTTTTGCCACTATCATTCCAAATCGTTGGATAAGTATTATCATTATTGTTATTATTTTTTTTCCGAGTTGAGTCCTCGAGAAACTTTTAGTTGAACATTCAAGTTTGGAGACTCAATCCAAAGCTGGAAGAACAAGGTAGTGATTTCTGCAGAAATGAGAATTATTAACTGTATAAGCATGTCATGTAGATTAATTTTGTCAAGGTACATGTAATAGGGTTGAGTATTGTTGAATTCATGATTCATGACCATGGATTGTTTACTTTCAAATGAGAATTGGATTATCATGTAGGAATGAATTTAGAACTCCTCATAGTTGAGCTTGTGCATTGTTGCGTTTCAAAATAATGTTTTTAACACTGCCTTCAGCATTGGAAATGAACATACATTTGATTCTACGTGGCGTTTCCTTATGCCTCAATTTTCCCTGTACAAGCCCATTCAAAGAGGAGCAAACTACAGGCACATTGTTTGCACAAATGTCTTCATAACAATATCCACCATTGAAACGCAGTGATGTACTGTTCAAATGTGACATCAGTCACTTGGCGTATCTGGGCTAGTTATCTATAGTTATCTATAAGAAAAGAGGCTATTACTCAAATATAAAAAGTTTCGCATTTCATAATCTGCTCATCATGAAAAAGCATGATTGAGCAAGTTTAGATAGGAGCTTGCCTCCAAATGGACATTATGATCTTGGTAGCTGTTGAGTTCTGATTTCACACTACGTTCAATAGTTGGGTTCACAAATCACAAAGGTGAAACAATTGTAACACTTTGTAATCTTGTACTATTCATGGTTTGAACTTTATTTCATGTTCTCCAAAAACTTATCACTTATATACAGTTTGAATTTCATGACTAATTGGTATCTGTTTCTCAAAGTGCTTGATATATACTTAAATTGTATGGGTATCATGTTTTACCTTGGTAACTGTAAATCTGCAGGCACAGGCTGCATCAGCAATATGGTTGTTCATCCAAAATTGCACGTCAGATGTTTTAAAACCTTATTTGGGTGACATAGTGAGCAAATTGCTTGAGTTTATACAGGTATACTTCACATTGTAAACGACCAACCTACAGGGCACACATACTCACACCTGCATATTTTATTACCTAGTTGGATTTTTGTATCTCTTTATTAGAAAAAATGAAATTATGATTCTCGATGCAAAAATGCAACTATGCTACTGATTATAGAATAATCCACATGGGTAGTTTCACGTTGTCTATAGCTGATGAAAATATGCAACTATTCTTAGCATTATCCATATGGGAAGTATCAAATATTCTTGTAATATATTGTCAGCACCAAAAACTTACACTGATCTTGAACCTTCCATTTTCAGAAAGGAAAGAGGATGTTGAAGGAGGGGGCTTTAAATGCATTGGCTTCAATAGCTAGTTTAATGCAGGTAGTTACGAAAAATTTCTTATAGCTCTCCAACCCCCCTATTTATTTCAAAATTTGATTATGCGGTGGAATCATTTTTCAATGTTGTAATTTGCACGTGCAGGAGGGCTTTCAGGAGTACTATGAGACTGTTATGCCTTACCTAATCCTTCTTTTGAAAAGTGAAAATGAAGAATCTAGTCGCATGCTTGTTAGCAAAGCCATGGAGTGCATTACTATGGTTGGAATGGCTGTTGGGAAAGAAAAGTTTAGAGAGGATGCTTTACAGGTGATTACCCATTCTTCATGCTTGCAATTTGATGAGGTAGCCCATTAATGATTTATTTGAGAGGATGTACTTTTTATGTAGCTATACTTTGTCACGCCTTCAGCCTTGTTAAATCTGAATTAGTGACTTGATACCCCTTAGTAAAACCAAAAGGAAAAATTGTAAAAAGATAGGTCAACTGATTCAAGATGCCTTTGTGCAGCTATAAATGCTTTCTTCCGTGTAGAAAGACTTCTTTGAACCTACACGAGATAAGGGTTTTTTTTATTTATTACAATCTCAACCTAGCTCACCTTATAACTGGTGCAACGTCACTCTTTGCAGCATACGACAATTCTAGGTAATTTTTGCATTGGATTGCCAATTTATGCTACATGGTCTCAAATGCATTTCAAGCTGTTACAGGACAAATTAGGATAAAGAGTCTCAAATTTAATGCACGTCTTCCAGAATCAACTATATCTTAGCATTCCTGGTCATTTGAGAATCTATTTCTTAGGCTTCTAATAACCTGTTATTTAACTCACATTGCTTTTACAGTTATAAAACTAATCGCCTAGGCTTGCAGTTAGCATTCCTCATTGGCGCAGGTTCACTCTTTTTGCATCACTTGCTGGTCTTGACATCCTTGTCACATATCGACAAAATCGAGCCTGGTCCTTTTTTAGACTGAAATGTGGAGTTTGTGGTGCTTACTTTGGCCATTACGGTTAGGAAGGGAAGCCGCTGCCAATGCTTTATGAGCATTCTTTTCTGAAATGAAATGCCTCAGCAGAGGATGCCCAGAAAACGTGCTGCATAACAGACCTGAGCTGAATAATAAAAAAGCACTACATTTTATATTCTGGAATTAAGTCAATATGATGTACTAGGAAGGAAGAGAAAAGAACAGGGTTGGTTAAATTGAATTGCTTTTACATGAGACAAAAAATTGTACCCTGATACTATGATAGGGGACTTGTGCAATTTAATTTCTTCATGTAACATGGTTTGCATGCTTCAAAAGCATCACATTGGTACCACTTAGCTTACACAGAAAAATGAACCCATAGACAATATGAGCCCACTTTTGAATTGATTAATGGCTATCTGTAGTCATGCAGATAAAACTTGGACCACTTACTGGAACTGCGAACAATGAATTTTCTAGAATCAAAACCTTATTTACTGTTTTCTGTCTCATGGAAGGTTGTTGAAGTGCTTATCTCATTGCAACCATCTAAGTTAGGGAAAGACGACCCAATGAGAAGACAGCTTTTACAAGAATGTCAGTTGTGTTTCAATTTCACTTTGTCCTCGTTCTGAAATCATTACCAACATGGTCTTTTATGTGATGAGGCTTCTTTATCTAACAGGCTTGGGGCAGACTCTGCAAATGCTTAGGGAAGGACTTTCTTCCATATTTGACTGTTTCCATGCCTCAATTGCTCCAATCTGCTCAACTGAAACATTACCTGAGTATCAATACCAGTCTCCATGAAACTGACGAATCCGATGATGAAAGGTTGGCATCTTACTTAAATTTCATTTCATTGTTTCTTCAGCAAATACCTTCAGTTATTTCTGTGATCAGTTATATCTATTATTTCTTTGGTCTTATTTTCACCTAATATTTTCAAATTTCAACTGCTTACACCATCACATTGAAGAAGTAGTGCGTGCTCCGTCTCTATCTCTCACCGAGATGGAGGCTTGATACAAAAGGACATTAAACAGAGGCAGATTGTCCGTTTGCAGATACTTTTTGTGTTGGTAATGGTAGCATACTAGCATGGGAGCTATAAAATGAGAGAAACGGTTTGGGCTTTGAAATTCTCCTCAGAATTTTCTGAAGGAATATAAATGCCTAGTCTCTATGGCGAGTTGATGGTGCTGCGAGTCCAAGGAAGGAGGGATGCAAAAAGGGTATCAATACAAATCATATTTACATTGAAATAAGATTGCAAAGTCAAGCATTGTCTGAATGAATTTTCTTTAACATATGCTGCAAATTTTCTTCATATTTTGCTAACAGATACAAATTCAAAATGACAGGAAAATCAAACTATGTAGAAGAAACTCCAATAAATGACTTAGCTTCGATTCATCGTTTCTGATGGTTCTCATCGAAACAATGAGACGTTCATTGTCACCATTCTTATGGTTAATGGAAAATGCTCTTTCTGGTTTCTAGCAAAATTTAGATAGTTTGGAAGGCTGTTTTGTATTGAATGCCTTGGCTACATTGTGTTCTATTATTTTTTGTACGTCCAACAGCCAGGCAGAAGTCAACATTTTGTATATAGCAGTAATTCACCGAACACTTATGGAATAGAGAGAGCTCACTTACTTGCCAAGAAAGTTTGTGCATTTCCTGAAAAAACACAAATCTGATGCAGTATGGAGGAAGGCGTGACTGCCACCATTGGAGGGTTTGGGTTCAGAGTTTATGCGCTGGAGGAGAAAGCATTGGCTTGTAAAATGATATGTTGTTGTGCTGCTGAATTGAAGGGAGGATTACATTTGTGGATAAGCGAGGTCTACTTCTGTGCTACAAGTACTTCCAGCTTATCCTACAAGATTTACAAGTATTCATAGGACTTCACATTTGATGCAGGTTGCACAAACTTTAGTTCCCCTTCTCAAATTTACTTTCGATGAAGAAGTTAGATCAGCTGCTATTACAGGTAATAGCATGGCATGCAACAGTTCCTAATCTCCCCATCCACGTACTGAATAGGTGATTCTTCTTCATAAATTTGAGATATGCTTTACCTTTTCATAAGTTATGGGTTTATGCTTCTTATGTAGCAATGCCATTGTTATTGCACTCAAATGTATCTGCTGTGGAGGAAGGGCTTCATCTTCCAGGCTTTAATGAGCCCCCTATCAGGGAATTGCCTCGCCTCGTAATTCCAGCTCTGGTAGAAGCTCTAAATAAGGTAAAACCATCATTGAGGGCTGTATGTAATGACCAAATGCTGATCTCACCTTTCCTGCTGATCTCACCTTTCCTTTTGAGTTACTTCCAGATTTGTCTAAGATAATGAGGTCTCTTGAACTACAATTGCTTTGCAGGAATACAAGACAGAAATCTGTGCAAAATTTTTGGACTCGTTGAATGAGTGTATGCAGGTTTGTGACCATATTAAAAATGAACTTGTAAGATTATCAATCTTGTCACGTTTAGCCCTTACTTCATTTTCCTTTTTCTTTGTGAACAAAACCAAATACCTTTCCTGATTATATATTTGTCCGCTACTGGATATGATCTCCCTTGCAATTGTCAGTTGAACCATTGTTCATAACGCAACAGTCCATTTTATGGTCAACATACTCCATCTTCAGGTTCTTCTTCTTAGCAATGATTAGATCTCTCTGCTTGAACGTCTGACATTGGATATATTTCATAGAAAGTATGAGTGAATTTCTCAGTTTGGTGCATAGGCCAGACGAACCTATGACCTTTTACATTGACTTTTTTGGTTCAAGATTCATAGACAATGACATGTGTTGTTTAGAAAGGAGAGAGAGAGAGAGAGAAGTGTAGGGTGTTAACGAACCCCAACACATGCACTATTATTTATATTATCTCATATTCTATTACACAACCAAATTACCCGATGTGGGACAAACTTATTCTAACACAAACTATTCTAACACTCCCCCTCAAGCTGGAGAGTAAATATCATAAAGTCCCAGCTTGTTACATAACAACTCTAACCGTGGTTTAAACAACGACTTAGTAAATATGTCAGCCAACTGAGCACCAGTAGACACATACGGAGTAGCTATGACACCACCAGTCAACTTCTCACGCACTAAATGACAATCAACTTCGATATGCTTAGTTCTTTCATGGAATACCGGATTAGAAGCAATGTGAATAGCTGCTTGATTATCACAATACAAAGGCATAGGCAACTGCACAGTGAACCCTATCTCCTCTAGAAGCGATCGCAACCACACAATTTCACATGTCGTATGTGCCATTGCTCTATACTCTGCTTCTGCACTGGACCGGGAGACCATTGTCTGCTTCTTACTCTTCCAATTGACAAGGTTACCACCAAGAAAGACACAATACCCGGTAGTGGATTTCCTATCAGATGGTCCTCCTGCCCAATCAGAATCAGTAAATGCCTCAATGCATAAATGTCCACTAGATCGATAAAGCAAGCCTCGTCCTGGATGTAACTTAAGATACTTCACAATCCTGAGAACCGCCTCCCAATGTGGATGGCGAGGAGCAGACATAAATTGACTCACCAAACTAACAGCAAACGAAATATCCGGATGAGTAATCGTAAGATAATTGAGCTTACCAACCAACCGATGATACTGATCAGGGTTAGAAAGTAGCTCCCCCTGATCCACATATAATTTAACATTGGGATCCAAAGGGGTCTCAACAGGCCTGGTCCCTAATAACCCAGTATCATCAAGAATATCCAACGTATACTTCCTCTGTGATAAGCTAATACCTTCCTTGGATCGTGCCACCTCAATACCCAAGAAGTACCGAAGAGTGCCCAAATCCTTGGTATGAAACTGCTGATGTAAGAAAGTCTTTAACTCATCAATACCGCGTTGATCATCACCAGTAATTATAATATCATCCACATAGACTATTAACAATACTTTTCCTCGATCAGAAGTCCGAGAGAACAATGAATAGCCAGATTGACTGCGACACATGCCAAATCGAATAATTGCATCACTAAACTTTCCAAACCATGCTCGAGGAGACTGCTTAAGCCCATAGAGAGCTTTGCGAAGCCGACAGACCTGATTACGCTCCCCCTGAGCAACAAATCCTGGTGGTTGCTCCATATAGACATCTTCCTGGAGATCCCCATGGAGAAAAGCATTTTTGACATCTAGCTGAAATAATGGCCAACCAAGAGTCGCAACAAGTGAAATAAGAATGCGAACAGAACCGAGTTTGGCAACCGGAGAAAAGGTCTCCGAGTAATCAACACCATAAGTCTGAGTGTAGCTTTTAGCAACAAGGCGAGCTTTATAGCGCTCAACAGTGCCATCAGGAAGATACTTGACAGTGAATACCCAACAACAGCCAACAGTAGTCTTACCAGCAGGAAGAGGAACCAACTCCCAAGTACCATTGTGATGAAGCGCAGACATTTCATCCTCCATAGCTGTCCGCCACTCAGAGACATAAAGGGCCTCCTGAACAGTGTTAGGCACAAAAATGGAAGAGACCGAAGTGGTAAAGGCACGAAAAGATGGTGACAGATGATTATAGGAGACAAATTGACCAATAGGATGTAAAGTACATGACCGAATACCTTTACGCTGAGCAATGGGACGGTCATCAAGAAGACTGGGATCCTGCAACGGAGGAGAAGACGGAGCGGTGGGTGAAGGTGGATCTATTGGCCCAGGTGACTCTGGCGGAGATGGCTCTGGCTGAGATAATTCTGGCGGAGGTGGCACGGCTGAATTTTTAGGACGACGAACATATACCTGCAAAGGTTTGGGTGGAGAAGCAGACGGGACAGCTATAGGGAACACAGACTCAGATGCAAGTAGATCATTGGTAGTGACCGACTCAGAATAAAAAGGAAGCGACTCATTAAATGTGACATCAGCACACACAAAATGACGACGTAAAGATGGAGAATAACATATATACCCTTTTTGAGTCCAAGAGTAACCAAGAAAAATGCACTTTAGGGACCGCGGATCCAATTTGCTCCGGTCATCATCTAGAGCATGAACATAACATGTACACCCAAAAACCCGAAGGGGTAATGAGTGGAGAGGATGACCGGGAAACAAGACTGTATGGGGTATCTGACCTCCAAGGACAGTAGAGGGCATACGATTGATCAAATGACATGCAGTAAGAACCGCGGCACTCCAGTAAGACTTAGGAACTTGAATTTGAAATAACAAAGCAAGCATAACTTCTGACAAATGTCGAATCTTGCGTTTGGCAACTCCATTTTGCTGTGGAGTCCGAGCGCAGGATGACTGATGAATGATCCCATTATCATCAAAAAACTGAGATAGAGTACTATGAAAAAATTCGCGTGCATTATCAGAACGAAACATAATACTGAAAACCAAAAACATTGGGCACATGAATAGGCCCCCAAATGTCGGAATGAACTAACTGGAAAGGGTGTGACACACGACGTTCTACCCTAGGATAAAATGGTACTCTATGATGTTTACTAAACTCACAGACTTCACAAGGTAACTCCTTAACAATACCACACGAAGGCACTAGACGCTTCAAATTCTGAAGGGATGGATGACCAAGACGACAATGATGTTGATATGGTGACACTGATGACTGAAGAGCAACAGAGCTAGGGTGAACATCATCGGTAAAGTAATACAGGCCACCACGTTCAACACCGCCACCAATCTTCTTCCCCGTCTTGAGATCCTGAAACGCACAACCATTAGGGAAGAATGTGACTGAGCAATTCAAAGACTTGGTAAGTTTACTAACAGACATAAGATTTAATGGAAAACGAGGAACTTGCAGTACGGAGTCCAAAGTAAGAGAGGAAGTAACATGAACAAAACCAAAACCAGTAACATTGGTGGTAGAACCATCAGCTAAGGTAACACGAGATGGTTTACCGAGAGACTGACGACCAAAAAGAATAGAAGGAGTACCAGTCATATGATCAGATGCACCAGAATCAATAACCCAATGATTAGAAGAATGAGAAGACGCAATGCAAGCAACAGAGGAACCTGTCTGAGATAATGTAGCAATAGAGGAACTTGTCTGAAGTGACAGTAGGCGTTGGTACTGCTGATATTCCTCTGCTGAGATAGTCACTCTACTGTCGGCAGAAGAATAGGTAAACTGTCCAGCATCTTTAGAAATAGCAACCTGTTGAGCCTGGGGAAAACCATGAAGATCATAACAATACTCAACTATATGATTTGTACCCCCACAATGGGTACACTGTCGGGTACCATAATTAGAACTACCACGATGAGAACTACCTCCCCCTGACATGCGACCACGACTAAAACCACCACCACGATGGAACTTAGAATCACGACCACCAAAACCAGGGCCAAAACTACCAGAGACAGCAGAATTCATCATAAACAAACCCAAAAAATCAACTCGAAATCTACTAGCAACCAAATAGGCTTGCTACTATCCGCCGTATGAAGTCAACATCTACCAATCAATCAAAATTTTACCAACAAAACAACCAACCAAAGCACAAACTTCAACAACCAACCAACAACTGCAGACATCAGACTAACCCTCCAACAACTCCAATACCAAACACAGACTGATAATCAACATGTGAATAATAAAGAACTCAAGTGAGCATGATCGAAATACCAGAACAGCAGCAATAGAAGAACAAACAACGACCAAATAGTAATTAAGTGCCCAACAGATCAAATAATGCAAGAAGTTGAACACCAGTAGATCCCGCAGCGGAAGAGAGAAACCAGATCAACCAGAGAATGAAAAATAAAGAACCAAAACATCAACGGAGCGTCACTAGAACCATCAGTTGAGATTCACGAACAGAGAACCACGTAACGGAGCAGCAACAAAACTCAATAGCAGTAACCAACAACAGTATTAGAGTATCCAATGATGCAGATGCAGAGTACCACAACAACCACAGTAACTGGCCATGAGTATGTAACGCATCGGATGACAAGAGAGTTCCCAACTAGAGATTCCATAAATCAAATGGATTGAAGTAGAGAGATGTGAAAATCGACTGTGTGAAGGTCTGAAATCCACTGGGTAAGTTCCAAAATCAATTGAATCGACTGAATATGTCTCGAACAGGAGTCGTATAACAGAGATCGAACAGAAATGGAACTGTGTTTGGGTTTATCGAACAGAACTCGAGTCGTATGGTGATCGTTTAGGGTTTTCGGGTCAAGGTCAGGGTCGTTTGGGTCTTTTGAGGCTCTATTAGGGTTCAAACTAGGTTTTACAGTGATCGTATTGAACTGGGTAAGGATCGATGTCTGAGTGTGGTGAGTTTCGATGGTCAGAGGTGAGATTTCAAGGGTTGTTTATGTTCGAAGGTTACTGGGTAGTGAGTTGTGAGGTCGTACAGAGGTATATAAGGTTTAGGTATAGTCGATTTGGGAAAACAATGGTGGATAAGGGTTTCGTTGATGAACAGTACTCGTGGATTTGGGGTTTAGGGTTGGAAGACGATGGATGACGACAACTGCTGCGTGGTAGGTTTAGGTGTATCTAAGGTGGATTAGGGTTTGGCTCTGATACCATGTTGTTTAGAAAGGAGAGAGAGAGAGAGAGAGAAGTGTAGGGTGTTAACGAACCCCAACACATGCACTATTATTTATATTATCTCATATTCTATTACACAACCAAATTACCCGATGTGGGACAAACTTATTCTAACACAAACTATTCTAACAACATGTGTATTCGATATGCAACCGATTTGGAAACCTATTGTAACCCCCTTACCACTTTCTTCATAATCGTAAATGGTATAAGATTAAGTTACAGGAGAGGCAGTTTGTTCCTAAATGTTACTTCTGCATGACCTTGTCGTTTCCAATTGAACTGGTTTAATTGATAAGTGTTGATCTTTCAAAACCAGTCTCCTTCTATTGCCCTTTCTATTTTACTTACTATGTGGTTGATGCCATGCCACCACTTATTTAGGCTCAAAGACAGACAAGGATCAGACCCCCAACTCCACCACAATTCTTTAGGTGCCATGCCACCACTTATTCTTGCTGTCCGACTTGTTTTGCAGATATCCCTCCACTTAAACAGATACAGAAGCCAGTTCAAAAAAAAAAAAACAGATACAGAAGAATAATTTGCTTCTGTCTATTTTTATTGCTTCTTTAGGTATATTCTCTAAATATGTCAATCTGAGCTTATTTAACATTCTATATGCTTCATTCAGTTAAATAATGACACACACCAGCATACAAACACCATATTTTATCTTTCTAGATATCTGGACGTCATCTACGAAAAGCCCAGGTCATACAATTTGTGGATGGATTGAAAGAAGTTTTAACAGCTAGCTCATTTAAGAAGATTGAAAGAGATAAGAGAGCCAAGGCAGCAGATTTAGGTATAGGAGAGTGGGAATTGCTCAAAGAAGAGATTGAGCAAGAAGAAAAGGTTTGTGACAAGGTATGTCTGTTATCTTCCGCTGTTGTATATTTGGGTTTTCTCTACTGGTTACACTTATGTGGAGAATTTAGACATCTTTGTTTCTTATTTGAATTTCCTCCTTCATTCAGATTGGTAGCTGCTTGGAGACTTTGATCAAAACACTTAAGACTTCTTTCTTGCCTTTCTTTGACCAGCTTTTGCCATGGATTGCTCATATGTGGGTTAGTAACCTTCTTCTTTGCTACTAAATTTCCAATATGATTTCTCTTTCTTTTTCTTGATAGCTTCTTTGCTTTAGGAAAGAAGAACTATTGAAATTTTTTTGATGGACTTTGTCTGAGCTAGATGTTCATGGGCCAAACTCTTGCAGACTACAGAAATCTGAGACACGCAGTGAACAGTGCTTGCGACCTTAGATTGTATCGTAGATGGTGTCGCCCCAAGCGTAGGGCTAGGTCGGCGGTAGCATAATAACCGGTAAGACCGGGTCGAATCCACAGGGACCGAACGCACCCGGCGTGAGAGTTGTCTTGCAAGTGTAGGTTTTCGGCCTTGAAGCGGCAAACTTAGTTTGTGATTTGATTGGTTAAATTCTCTTAACTACAAGAATGACTTGGAAAGACTGAATTAAAACAAGGCTAAGTCTAGGAGATTTTAACAACCATAACTTAGGCTAATTCGTTCTTCTCTTGTTGAGATTAGGATTCTTGTAACCATTTGGCAAACATCTAGGTTGACATAGCTCCAAGCATCACACGTGAAAAGGAGAATCAACCCTTAACTACGAGAGATCAAAAAGATTAACAAACCTAGATTTTGGTACATAAAATCAATCCTAACTCTTTGAACTAGAAATGATGTTCGATAAAGTTTAGGGTTCTTGAGCCAATTAGGCAAACTTTTAGATTGACATCGCCCAAAGCATCACCCGTACCTAGGTGAATTAACCATCGGCCATGAGAGATCAATGAGATTAACAAACCCAAATTTTGATACATAAAGATGAACCCGTGACTTTATTAAACAAGAAGTGTTTGCAATTTGGCGAGAAGAACGAATTAAACCTGAGTCATGGAGTGCTAATCACCCCATGACCGAGCCTATTTAGACTACTCAAACATAACTAAGAAAAACATGACTAATTTTGCAAAGGAAATAAAGAACATAACATTTGATTTAATAAACTGATTTTTAGCAAAGTTCCTAAGCTTGCCTACAACTTTAAGCCTTAAGAAAATCACAAACAACAAGTAAAAACTAAGGTTTAAGAAGGAAATAACTAGAAAATGGAGAATACAATTTAACCGATAAAAACGAAAACAAACTTGATTTATATAGAGATCCAACGAGTAGCTACAACATTAAACAACAAGAAATTAAAGGAAAATGAAGACTTACTTGAGAAAAACTAGAGAGAGAAAGCTTAAAACCTCTTCCATGGAGGAGAGAGGTGAGAGCTCCTAAACTAAAATAGACTAAAAATGAAAGGTAGGTAGAAGAGGGAGGGGAGAGAGCCTATATTCTTTCAATTTCTCTCTCTCAAAATATCCTAAAAAATCCCAAAAAGCTAGAATTTCCATAAGTGGAAAGTCCAAAAAGCAAGTTCAAAAAATCAGAATTTTGGCTTGGTATGGATACCTCTCAACAAAGGTATGGATACCAGTGATTTTGCTTGTCTGCGGCTAGAGGTATGGATACCTCCCATCAGAGGTATCCATACCAATCTGTCTGTTCGTCTGGGTGCAATCTGTATGGATACCCTTCATCAGAGGTATCCATACCAATCTGATTTTTCTTGTTTTCATGCCTTGGTCCCTCCTTGGTCAAATGTAATGCTTCCGGACTTCTTCCAAAGCACTTCTAATCAATTTGCGGCCTTCGGGAGGGACGGTACTTGGTCTTGTGGATGCTTGATTACTCCCGGATTCACCGGGAGTCATTGTGAGCTCGAGACATGGCTTGGCTCACCGGCTTGACTTGTGTCTTTTTTATTTTTCGGGCCTTAGCCGAGTCTTCATTTCCTGGCTCTTGAAGCCCGGTGTTGGCGTGCCATGGGGCAAGTGGCCCTCGGTAGCTTGGGATGGTTCCCAATGCGCTCCAAAATGCGCTCAATTCCCATGTTTAACCTGTAACTTACAAAAACACACCAGTACATGCACATCAACCATATAAAGCGCGAAATCGCATGCGTGTGTGGAATAAATGAGCGAGATAAGCCCTGCTTACATACAATATTGGGGGCTTATCAAACAGAAGTAGTTATTATGTCCTATTCAAGCATAAAAATTAAGCTATCCTTCGATAGTATTTTTTGTTTCCTGTTGTCACACGTTAAACGTCTTCCGACCGTAATGTGACTATTCATCACACAAAATGTTGCGCAGCATGTGGTCACTTTATAAATCTGGATTGTCTAAAAGTCGAAATTGGAGGATTGGAGATACGGAGACGGTAACCAAAAGATACTTGTTCACAAAAGAGGAAAAAAAAAAGATTGAGAAGGCCACAAATGATGTATGGTTTAGCAAGAATTGGAGTGAGTACTGACAATAACAATGTTTGTGCAACACCTGTTGAGTTTGGTGGTGTATGTAATTTTGAATAACTTCTCAACAGTAGCTATTTAAGCCTTTCAAAGTTGTGAAACTTATTTGACTTGATTTTGCTCCCTAAAACTTGTATTTAATTAGCGTCCCTAATCATTACTGGGTTTACATAATTTATGCTTCACTGACACGGTCATCCATGAATAGGGTAATGATAAAACATCTAAAGAGAGAAAAATAGCGTTACATATTTTCCACAATATTGCAGAGCAATGCCGAGAAGATGCTTTCAGGTAATCCTACAAGCTTCCTAGCTGTGAATAATGATATTAATGTGAAATAGCTTGAATGTGCCCTCACACTGATTTTTTGAGCAGGTACCACGATACATGTCTTCCTCACCTATTTAAAGCCTGCAATGATAAGAACCCTGAAGTTCGACAGGTTCACCTTCTCGTAAATGTGGCTGATACACTTAATAAGTATTGTGCATATTATCTGAATTTATTATCCCATTTTGGCAGATAGTAGCACGTGGAGTTGGTATTTGTGCAGAGTTTGGCGGGTCTGTATTCAAACCTCATGTTGAAGGTATATTAATTACCAAGCGTTCCTTGATTTACTTCCTTTATATGTCATCTCTAATTTAACCTTTTTACCGTCTTTTGCAGAGGCTCTTTCTTGTATAGAAGCTGCGGTAAATCATCCTAGGGCATGGCATTCAAATAATGTACAGGCATTTGAAGCTGCCGTTTCTGCATTAGGGAAAGTATGCTATTTGCATTGTAAGGGCGATCGTGCACATGAGGTATAGGCATCTTCACTTGTTTCTATGTTAACATGGAGGAAAGCTTGTGTTTGACCAAGTTCTTAGACATCTTGTATTTCTCTGTATTTCCTTTTTGGTGATTAGTTGCATTACTTGTGCGACAAAATAAAATCTCTCTTCCTACGATATATGTTTAATACTGACACGTTGATGCCATGGGGACAGATGATTAATATTGTCATGTTGATGCCATGAAGTATAGGTTAAATATTGGCATGTTGATGCCATGAATCAGTCTTTCCAGTCAACATGTCAATATCCATGATCATATGCCACTTCCCATACCTTAATCCTTTACTTCCGCTTCTCCTTACTTCAACTTGTGTCAAATCACTCCTCGATGCCGGTGCTGTAGTTTCAGCTCGTTCATGTTCCACTATGCCGAGTAATCTGCAGCAACTTTGCTCCATCCTTTCTCCTCATGTGTCTTTTCTTTGGTTGTTCCATTTGTTTTCATGTTTCCACTAATCTATCTTAGGGAATCCTTCATCCTCCTTATCCACTATTGATTTGGTAAAGATACCACCTTAGTTCCTCAGTTTTGGTTGGTTGATTTGCCTGTTTTCTTGGCCATGTCTACTGTCAACCTATGTGCATTGCTTGTTTGCCATTATATAATACCAAAATAAAGAGTGTAGAATCTTTTTCTTTGGTAAATTCTAATGAACGTATTATTTGCCGGACAAACATTCCAAACCTCAATCTGAATTAGCTAGTTGGACTGACACGGTATTAGAATGGAAATCATGATCCATAAGATTATTTAAGATTGTTTTCCCCTTGGAACTTGTCGTTCTGTCATTTGCGAATAGTGGGTACTAGCATCCTTCTCTGACGCCTTTTGTAATTACGAAAAAAGGTAGTAGTAACACCAATTGTTTTTTATGCAGATTTTATAATGTAAAGATAACTTCCAGCAGAGTTCTCAGTGTGGCTTCTCTTTATCTGTTAAAATTTTTGTTTCCAACAATAACATATTTCCTGTCTCGTGCAGATGTTGTTAACCTTCATTATTGATTGTTTTGCTAGGATTATCTCTTAATTTCACCACTTTTCTTGTAATAGTGGGCGAGTTTTATCACCTACTAATGAGTTCTCACTTCTACCCTCTAACGAGAGCTCTGTGGAAGAACTTTACTTTTGCTGATTACCGTGCATGTCAAATGTCTCTAACCCGTGGTTTATACCCTATTATGTATTTGGCAGATTGTTGCTACTTGGCTGAAACATTTGCCAATACGAAATGATCTAGAAGAGGCTAGAGTTGCGCATGATCAGCTTTGTTCGATGATTGAGCAGTAAGGATACTGCTAAATGCACGACATCCACAACTAGTTTAGAATTTTTATTTAGTGAGTTCCCCTTGTCATCTACTTTTTGGCAATCTGCAGGGCAAAGGAAGAAGGTTTTGACCCCGATGATGATAATTTTCGTGATATGCTTAAGATTTTCGCAGAGGTAAATCCCCAAAACGTGGTTGCTTGTTTCCTCGACTTTGTTCAGAATTAGGGCTAACACAACAAGATAAGTCTGGCATATGTTTTCACATAATATGACTGAGTAGTCTTCAATGGCGTACTCAACTGTTCAGCGAAGTTACACATTTAGATAGTTTCTGTTGGCGAATGCTCTAATTTGAGAAGTGAAATGCAATCCAAAGTGCTAGCTTGACGAAAAGCACATACCAAAAAGGCAAAAAAAATTTAGAAAAGACACCTAGAAAGGAACTTGTCCTGTGTTTCACATCATTCTATCTGCTATCTTTTAGGCTTATAGCTGCTAAGCTATCTTCCCTTCGTTCCAGGAAGAGATGATGGTAGGGCCAAGACCTGTACGGAACAAAAAAAGTATCATATGTCTTTCTGCATTGCCTACATAATATAACAATGGCAACATCGTCGTAGAATCATAATATGTTTCTCACTTTATATGTATACATGCTACATCAATGCATTCAATTACAGTCAATTTTGTTATTTTTCCTTTCGGTTTTGATCACCACTGCGATTTCCTTTCTGTGTAGATTTTACACAAATGCTACGGAATGCGTTTTAATTTTCCTGTCACAGAATAAAATATACAAGTTACTGACATTTCAGCTCTGCCAACTTTCATTTCTCTTTCTGAATTAGTTTCTTGTTTCTCGGTTTAGTAGAGATCTGAGAGATAAAGATTCATACTATTCTGCTGCTCATGGTTTAAATTTTTCATCCGATGCATGACTTGCGCTCTTCGCTTTTCTTGATCCTCATGTTGTACATTTCCTAACAAATATTGGACATTTTGATCATTTTTGGTCTGTAGGTTCTGTAGGCTGGTAACAACTTAGCAACAGAGCAAACTGTAAACCGAATGATCAAATTACTGAAAGCGGTTCCTACAGAAGTTGCAACCAGTTAAGTTGAGGTATATCTTGACGGCAGTCCTTCTCCAGCACCGGAATATGTTGGAATCCATTCTCTCATCTTAGTTTTCCGAAATCTCTCGGAGAGGCTTTTTAGTGATGGTGATCTCTACTGCATCCTTTCCTAAATGTATAGAACTCCATTCTTTTCCAATGTCCTTTTTTGGCAAAGAATTCTGAGAAAAGGGACAGAGGGCTATTCTTTTTGGTAACAGAGTTACAGAAAATTTGGAGGCAAAGAAAATAGTGTTGTGGCAGATTGAATAATGTGAATATTACTGCAGTTATAGTGTTTTACAGTTTCCTAAAACAAACAATTTGAACACCAGGATGTATAAATCTTTCCTCTCTTTTTTCGTTACACGGGATTGAAATGTGGAATAATTCTGTTTGTTTTTCCAATGTGCTAGTTTCTTGTGTGAGGAAAAGCCTGACCTGACCTGACCCAAAACAGTGGACTTTGTCATGGCAAGTTGTCTGGTCAATATGAGCTTGTTCATCCTGAGTTCATGAGAAAAAAAGAGATGTAGTCTGGAATTTTCAAACATAATCAAGATAAAGAGAGAATAGTTCCAAAATAAGTCCTTACCTGTCTTGTACGGGTAATCTACCACTAACGAAGCCACGTTGATGGAAAATCCTCAGATGCCGGAAAAGTATATGGCCAACTTTGGACTTCGACCATCATCTGAAAATCGACGTCTAATCAAAATCCTTTAATCTGTCTTTTACTATCCATGTATTTATAACTTGTCAACTCAAACCTGTGTTTTAGCATCCTCCCATAGCGTAAGTGCGTCGTCTCCAGATTCTCCAGCCACCACAGTATTGAGATATATGAAAACGAGACCGAAAACTTTCTTCCACGCCTCACCCTGTCCAATTTTAGGGACGAGATCATCCCCGGCATAGTGAGCACTGAGAAACATCTGTTAATAGCATCAACTTCGATTTAGTCAGGTCATCCTAAAATGCAAAATTCATCCACAAAACACTATAAGAATATTGGGACAATGGCACTTCTGTAACCAAATTCGTCCTTAATGTGTTTATTTAGCCTACATTGTGCTCATCATTCTGTACAGAAATTCTACATGAATGTTTTTTTTTCTTCAGTACCCTCTCCTAATAAAGTTTTTTTTTTTGTTGATAAGTACTTCACTTTTATAAAGCCCAAACAATCAACAAACAAACCAAGGAGATAGCCCTGGTATTACAACTGAATGCAAGACAAAGCAACTACACTATACAGCTCAAGCATTAACAAAGAAAAACTAGCAAAACTATACAGTAGAAAAACTATCCAAGCAACACAGCTCTCTCAGACAACCCCCAAGCTGCACAGATTCCCTTGTTAACCAAAGAGGGTTTCATCCTTGTTGCCGAGCTTAAAAAAGCTCGCATTGTATCAATGGTCAATTGAGCCACCTGATCAACCGAACAAGTTTTTTGTTGAAATATCCTAGAGTTCCTTTCCATCCATATAAAATAGATAGTAGCGGCTAAAGATCCGTTCATTGCCCTACATCTCAAATCATTCCCAGTCACATGTTGGGTAAACCAATCCATGATTTCAGAAAGCTTTGACTGTCCTCCTGAACTAGATAATTTACTCCAAATTTGAAGCCAAACAGATCTAGAAAATGGGCACTCAAAGAACAGATGGTGGTGAGATTCTGTCGCCATAGCACACAAGGAGCAATTCACATCTACAATCATTCCCCAACTAGCAAGTCTGTCCTTAGTATTCAGTCGATGTTGAAGAGCCAACCAAAAGATGAAAGCCCATCGAGGTACATGCTTCTTGAACCAGACAACCGTTGTCCATGGTTGCTTAGGAGATTGCTGCCTAATTGCTTCCCATGCAGACCTAGCAGAGTAAGATCCAGTAGAGCTAGGCAACCAAACTACAGAGTCTTCAACGTCAAGAGCAGGAATTAGGTTCGCAGGAGTTTGGGCAATAATACTTTGCATCACTCTAGTTCAAGCTCTAGGCCATCTCCACAGTCCGGATTGACTAATAGAGGACACCTTTGCCTGCAAAGAGTTACCCGCATTATACAAAACATCAACCCCAAAACGCTTATACAGTGGCCCAAGAGCATGCCAATTATCAATCCATAAGAAGGTGGACTGTCCATTACCAACTTTGTGGAGAATTGTTTCTTATAAAGTTGGATGCTTATAACTCCTAAAAGTGCAGGAAACCAGCTTCAAGAAATGTTTCTTCACTCCTAAGAGGCAAAACAAAGGTCAAAATCAGCCTTGGAGGATACAAGATACTTACAGCAAGACAAGTGGGACCCACATGCGAGGAAAGGTTTTGTTTGAGGGGCCCACCCGACCGGAACTCATCGCTGGGCGTAATCTGCCAGAAGCCCACGGGAGGAGATTCCATAGATATCCAACCGTGGACACGGAGATAAGTTCTCTGGCAGAAAAAGAAGAAAAAACTACTCCACATGATCATCAAGCAAAAAATACTTAAATGCATTCGTGTAAGAATGAGAGAATCTCTACTACACTTGCACAAAATTATGTATGGAAGCGTATACTAAGATGATGTGTGCTCTGCTGGAATGATTCTAGGAAGGAATGGAACCAGATTTCCCACTAAAATGGCATTCATTGCCAGTCGTAACATACATTTTCGTTGTTTTTTAGCTAACCAAACATTGGAATGGGCGTTCCACGATAATTACCATTTCATCTCAGAGAATCAAGCACTGCTCAGTATTTTATCCCATGATACTTCAGTTGAAATCAGAATGGGCTCCCAAAAGAAGTTTTGGTTTGCAGGTAGCAAATCAACTGCATAGGGAATGAGGCAGTGTTACCTCTCCTTTCAGCTCGGGCTCCTTAGGATTGACAAGGAGGACTGCTTCAGGGTATGCCAGGGGTTGGCCTCTTCCCGGGAGCCGGTCATCTGGCAACGGCATAAATCTTCACCTATTATCTGCCACAGCCATGTAGTGAAACCTAGACAGTTCAAAACCACATTATTTTTTAACCATCCCGAGATTTTCGAAAAGGAAATGCTTGTAATTTTGTGCCGATGACAAAATAATGATTAGAATGTGCTGGTTACAAAATAGCAATTAGCATTTAACTAATTGAATTTTAACATCGTGAATGCATTCTGAATCTTTCTATGAAACATTGACTTTAAAATACTTCGATCGGCTTCTCCCACTGTCAACAATTCAAATGATAGAAATGGAGTAGGAGAATGGTTGTACTTCTCTTTTCTGAGCTTGAATGCAATCCTGGTCTCACCAAGGCTGAAACCAGGCCATTATGGCAAAGCTAAATGTAGCGGCCGGATCAATAGGGGTCGCAAGGGCCACCCACACCTCCGGATCACGAAGAGCCAAGAAGGTCACTATCTCAGAACCTGCAAAATTGAATGCAGGTCGATCCGCCTCAATGGTGCCGAGCGAACGGTGCCCACGGCGGACGGTGCGGACACAGGGTCCTGGACGAATATAGGTTTGAACGATGTCTGCCGAACGTCTCGGTGCCGAGGACATGGCTCTCACAGCTTGGTTCCCGGACGACCCTCGGGAGCTCCGCCGAGCGACACGCCGAGCGCCCGTGGGGCTGTGCCGCACGCTTGCCGAGTCGGTTGACCTCGGTAACGTGGGGCTCGGGTATATCCGGTTTGGTGGAAGTGTGTCGGGCACGCCACACAGCCCATGATGAGGCATTAAATGCGGCAGTCACCTACTCTGCCACCGCCGCCTGCAGCAGCACGTGGGTGATGGGGAATGTCTCAAGCTGAATTGACTACTCGAACCCACGTGCCGTGACGTCAGCCCAGGCATGGCGTCTGGGACTAGGGTAAAGGTCATATCACCGGTCATTCCGAGCGTGAATGACAGGCGCGTGAGGGGCGCCGAGCGCGTGGGACGTACGCCCCTCAGCCTATAAATACCCAACCACAACTACCACAAGGGGGATTCCTCTCTCCTCATTCATTACCCTCATAACTCCACCTCTTTACTTCTTTCTCTAGGAATTTTGGTGCATTTCTCCCCTCCGGTGACTGACTTAATCATCGGAGTGCCTTCCCGGACCACCACCGTCCGGGCTAGGCACTGACGTGGTTATCTACGTGTGCAGGTTATCATCTCCGGCGAGTGGCAGCGGCTCAGGCGTGCATTGCCCTTTCCACCGGTGCCCTTCTCACTCCAAGAGGTTCAAAGAGTTCACTCCGGCGAAGACTCCCCCACAATTGGCGACTCCGCTGGGGACTGGAGAAAAACCACTCCTCCCAGCCTCTCTGAACACATTGGTGGTGTATCTTCCCCTTCTCCAAGAAACTCCTAAAAACCTCTTCAAATACTGCTCCAAATGGCCGACCTCACTCTGGGCCTTGATGCGTTTGGTCCCACCGGAGAGTTCCGCAGCTCCACCGACCGGCACCGATACCATCGGGTCAGGAGTGACTTGGGCCTCACCATGTCTCCCGTTGTCAACAGAGACGGGACGGTCACCATGACAACCAACGTCGCCGGCCCCAGCAACGCCGGAGCCAGCAACATCCTTTTCAGCATGGATGGAACCGTTCTCTCTCTCGACAACCTCACGACTCCAGCACTCACAGAAGTTCTTCCCCCACCCCCTCCTCTCACTATAGAGGCCGAACTAGCGCTATTAAGGAAAGAAGTACTGGCCATGAAGGAGGCCAGGAATCAGCCCACAAGATCAAGGTCTGGCGGGCGGACGAGGACTCGGAGGCCACCGCCGAGCACGAGGACTGACAACGAGGGACGTGCCCCAGTATTTTCACGTCTCGGACAGGTCGTGGAGGTAGACCGCCGAGGCGGCGCACTTGTTATCCGGTCGGAAACGGCGCGTTCGCACCAGCAGCATACACGCGGCTGGAATTCTCAGCGGACTGACCACGCCGAGGATAGCGCCACGGCATCGAGCGCTCGAACACCAAACGTCCGAAGGGATGTGGAATGCGCTCGAGAGGTGAAAAATCAACAACATAAGGGAAAGGGCCCGGCGGACGCTCCTCAGAACCACAACGGCCAGGACCGATCGCACGAACAACGGGGGGATAACCGTAACCATAACCAGTCGGGGGGCCGGGACCGAGACCGGCGTCATAGCCGATCGGTGGATAGGCATGGCGTTGGCAGCGGGGCACCCAACGTTCGGGGTAATTGCCCGCGAGGCAACGTGGTCACCGACCCTGTCGAAGTCTCGACAGGTCATGGCCATAACGAAAACAACGGTCTCAGGCCCGGGGACAGATACACGCTGCGGAATGACGGTGGCAGCATCGTGCTTGTTAACGCACAGACGGGTGAAACAAAGGTTTATCACGCCGAGCCCGACACCAGGGACCGTCGCCACCGGGAAGAGCTGGCAGGGGCCCGGGAGGGGCGCAACAAAAGGCTGTCCTCCGAGAGGAGCAACGTGCACGCAGACGCGCACGATACGGAGCGCCGAGCCGCTGGGCCAGCAAAACGCGCCCATGGGGAATACCGAGCGGTAGACCTCAACCGCCCTTACCCTGCCGACTCCAGGTTAGAAAAAGCAAAGCAATCCCCTTTCTCACGAACAATAACCGAGGCAGCGCCACCGCGCGGGTTCAAAATACCCAAATTTGATAAGTATGAGCCCAAGACGGACGCGATTACGCACGTCCAGCAGTATCGCCTGGTCTCCGAGCTCTACGGCCATAGCGATTCCCTCATGTGCCGGACGTTCTCCATGAGCTTGGGAACCACGGCCCTCCTTTGGTACAGCCAGCTCGCTCCGGGGTCTATAAATGACTTCGATGAGCTCGAGCGCGCGTTCACGTCTCGGTTTGTGACTAGCAACACACAGCCGAAGACGCTCGACGCGCTTGTCAACATGAAGAGAGGCTCGGACGAGACCCTGAAATAGTACATTGCACGATATTGGGAGGTCTACAGCCTCGTGGAGGGTTGTGATCAAAGGATCGCTTCCACTTCATTCAAAAATGGGCTCGATGACCGTTCCGACCTTTTCAAGGAACTCATGGTGCGACCTCCGAAGAACATGGTGGAATTGATGGAAACTGTGAACCGTTTCCGAGAGCTTGAGGAGTTGCTCTTTGACCGAGCGTCAAAAGGAACCTCCGGCAAGAGCATGCCGAAGGAAGCAAAGAAACAAGTTAACAACCTGAGGAAGGGAAGAAACGATCAAGGCGGGGCAGACGGGAGCAGAGGCCCCCGGGATGCCAGCGGGAGCAACAACGGCCGAGGAGGATGGGAGAAGCCCCCCCGAAATGACAATGACTATGTCGCCGAGACCACAGTCTTTACCATGCCAATCTACAGGTTGCTGACGGAAATCGGCAGGAAGCGGTGGTTCTACTGGCCGGAGGAGAAAATGGGGTCAGATCCCACCCAAAAAGGAAAGTGCACATACCACAATGAGGTGGGCCACTACACGACTGGTTGCCGACCGTTTAAAGCGCACCTCGAGCGATTGGTCGCCGAGGGACGCATGGAGGATTGGATAGACCGCAGCCGCACACCGACCGTGCTCAGAGGGGCTGCCCCCAGCCGAACCAGCAGGCTATCGTACCTCAGCCGCAAGGGCAGCAGGCGCAAGGGGACAGAGTGCGCCCGGGGGTGGTCGTTACGATCCACGGCCCGGTTGGGAAAGCCCGAGCCGAGGCAATGCATGAAGAGCTGCAAAAGATGGAAGCTGCTATGCAAGTAATGACGCTCGGCAGAGCGCCAAAGCGGAAGTATCTGGAACCCTTTGACCCGTACACTATTTCCTTTTCTGAGCAGGATCTGGATGGGCTGCAGCTCCCGCATGACGACGCCCTGGTGATCGAGGTGAGTATCGACCACGTGGAGGTCAGGCGGATCTTGGTGGACCAGGGGAGCTCCGCCGACGTCCTTTACTACTCGGCATACAAGGCCATTGGACGAACGCGTGATGAGCTTACCCCTGCCGACACCCCCCTTGTCGGGTTCTCCGGGTTCCCAGTGTACCCGCTCGGTAACATCACCCTCCCGGTCTGGGCGGGGTCGATGCGTTTGGAGATAGAGTTCACTGTGGTGGACTCCCCGAGCCCATACAACGCCATTCTGGGACGAGGCTGGCTCCACGCAATGGGAGCTATCGCGTCGACCCTCCACTAGTGCGTCCGGTTCATTGGCACGTCTGGGAAACAGGAGACCATCCGGGGCAACCAGATGGCCTCCAAGAGGTGCTTTGTCAATGCCGTCCGCCAGAAAGACAGAAGGGAGGGCAGACCGCCGAAGCAGGTGCACTGGATTGAGGTGCCCGAATGCACCCCGGTCCTCGAAGACGTTGGCTCGAAGGCTGAAGACAAGTCGGTCGAAGAATTGATTAAGGTGCCCATCAACGAAGAAGGCACCAGGTACTTCATGCTCGGTTCGGATCTCTCTAGTCCCGAGCGGAACGACTTGGTATGCTTCCTCAAGGATAACATCGAGGTCTTTGCGTGGACTCCTTATGAAATGCCGGGTGTTAGCCCTGATTTCATCATGCACGCCCTCAATGTTGATCCGGCTAGGAGGCCGGTAGTGCAGAAACCGAGGCGGTCCTCGGCCATTCACTCCGACGCCGTCCTGGAAGAGGTTGACCGCCTGATCGAGGCGGAAGCTATCCGAGAGGTGATGTACCCCACGTGGCTGGCAAACACCGTGGTAGTCAAAAAGAAGAACGGGAAGTGGAGGGTATGTGTAGATTACACTAACCTCAATGACGCATGCCCTAAGGACTGCTTCCCCCTCCCTCGGATAGATCAGCTGGTCGATGCCACGGCTGGCCATGCTAGGCTCAGCTTCATGGATGCGTACCGGGGGTACCACCAAATCGCAATGAATATCACGGATGTGGAGAAAATGGCGTTCATCACACCGAGAGGTACCTATTGCTACCGGGTCATGCCCTTCGGCCTGAAGAACGCTGGGGCCACCTACCAAAGAATGGTTTCCAAAATGTTCGCTAGAGAGCTCGGCGACATTATGGAAGCTTACATTGACGATATGGTAATCAAAAGCAAATTCGCAGAAGACCATCTCTCCCACCTCGGAAGGGTCTTCTCCATCCTCAGGAGGCACAGTTTGAAACTTAACGCAGAAAAGTGTGCGTTCGGGGTCGGTTCCGGGAAATTTTTGGGGTACCTCGTCACCCGCCGAGGGATCGAGGCCGACCCCAACCAGCTTGAAGCTATACAGAAGCTCCGAGCGCCGTCGACAATCAAGGAGGTTCAGCGGTTGACAGGGATGGCTGCTGCCCTTAATCGATTTATAAGCAGGTCGTCCGATGCCTGCCGACCCTTCTTCCAATCCATCAAGACCAGTAAGAGAGCCTTTGTCTGGAGTTCTGAGTGCGATGCCGCACTCGCCGGGCTTAAAGGCTACATGTCCCGAGCGCCCCTGCTAGTCATGCCAAAGGAGGACGAAGATCTCTACCTTTACCTGGCAGTGTCCGAACATGCTGTGAGCTCGGCACTGGTTCGGCAAGAGGGCTTGGAGCAGTTCCCGATCTATTACTCGAGCAAAACAATGCTCCCAGCCGAAACCAGGTACTTGCCAATTGAGAAGTTGGCACTTTCGCTGGTTACGGCAAAGAGGAAACTCCTACCCTATTTCCAGGGCCACACGGTCGTGGTAATCACAGCGTACCCTCTGAAAACCGTCATGCGCAAGGCAGATCTCTCGGATCGGATCTGCAAGTGGTCCTTGGAATTGGCCAACTTCGACATCCGGTACGAGCCCCGGACGGCGATTAAGGGTCAGGCATTGGCAGACTTCGTCGCCGAGCTCACACCGAAGCTGGAAATTGATCTCCAGAAGGAAATGACAGCCGGAGACGGAGGTGCCGAGGGGGCCGAAAGCACCACCGCCCCCGAGCAATCTGGGTTCGTCCTCAAGCGCTCCCCTCCTCGCACGGCTACAATTTATACGGGCGAGTCCTGGCGGATGCACGTCGACGGAGCATCAAACAGCCGAGGGGCAGGGGCTGGTATTGTGCTTATTTCTCCTGAAGGGACCATCCACGAGTGTGCAATGAGCATCGGTTTCCCAGCCACAAACAACGAGGCCGAATACGAGGCCTTAATTGCTGGACTCCGCCTTGCTCTTGCTCTCAGGGTGGATGAACTGCAGGTTTATAGTGATTCCATGCTGGTTGTGAACCAGCTGAATAGCGATTATGGCTCTGGAGATGCTCGGATGCTGAAATACCTCAGCCATGTCCTGGAGCTGCAAAAAGGCTTCAAGACCGTCCACTTTTCTCACATCGGCCGAGCCAAGAACGCTCATGCCGACGCCCTTGCTGCTCTTGGATCGGCCTGTAACGAGCTTGGAGGCACGCGGACGATCACGCTTGGGGAAATCGCGCTCCCAAGCTTCGAGCCGGGCGCCGAAGACGTTATGACAATCGCTACTTCTGGCCCGAGCTGGATGGATCCCCTGATCTCCTATCTCCGAGACCAGGCCCTACCTTCAGATAAGAAAGAAGCACACCGAATTCGTTGCCAGTCCGCGTCCTACTTCCTCTCCCCGACTGGACGGCTGTACCGCCGCACCTACGTCGGTCCGGACCTCCGCGTGCTGCACAGCGCCGAGGTACCTCACGTCCTCCGTGAGCTCCATGAAGGAAGCTGTGGCAACCACTCGGGAAGTCGCTCTCTCTCCGAGCGGGCTGTCACCCAGGGCTACTGGTGGCCGAAAATGAAGAGGAGCGCTGAGGATTACGTCAAAAAGTGTGAGGCGTGCCAGAGACACTCCTCCATCCTTCACCAGCCCACCATGTCCCTGCAGCCCGTCACAAGCCCATGGCCGTTCGCCCAGTGGGGGCTTGATATTGTCGGAGTTCTTCCTACGGCCCCCGGCGGGTTTCGGCACCTAATCACGGCCACGGACTACTTTACCAAGTGGGTGGAGGCCGAACCGCTGATCCACATCACGGCCTCCGAGGTCGAGCAGTTCATTTGGAAGAACATCATATCTCGGTTCGGCGTACCCTATGCTATCATCTCCGACAACGGCACTCAGTTCGTCGCCGAGGCCGTTAAATCGCTGTGCAATAAAAAGAGCATCCGAGTTTTTAATTCAACCGTGGCTTACCCTCAAGGAAATGGCCAAGCCGAGGCATCGAACAAGTCGATCTCGGCCGGCCTCAAGCGTCGGCTGACTAACAAGCGCGGGAAGTGGGTAGAGGAACTCCCCAAGGTCCTCTGGGGTTACCGAACGACCCCCCGGCGAGGAACTGTCCGAACGCCGTTCTCAATGGCTTACGGGATGGAGGCCGTCCTTCCACTTGCAGCTGTTGTTCCCTCCGCCCGAACCGAAGCGTTCCATCCAGCCACAAACGATGAGCACCTGGCCTCCGAGCTTGATCAAATCGAGGATCTCCGTGATGAAGCTCACATCAAGTACGCGGCCTACCAGCAGGAGGTGGCTCGGGGTTATAACAAGCATGTTCGCCTCCGCCCCTTGAATATTGACGATCTCGTCCTCCGAGCGGTCGTGCAAAAGAAAAACAAAAAGAAGTTCATGCCCAATTGGGAGGGTCCTTACCGAATCCTAGCCAAAGCTGGTTATGGGGCCTACAAGCTTGCTGAAATGGACGGCACGGCCGTGAGCAACCCATGGAACGCATCAAAGTTAAGAAAATTCTATGGTTAGGATCTTGTGTTTATCATTTTTTACTTTTTGGTGCCCTCGGTAGCTCTTTGTAATGCCTGAGGGGCGAAATGTTAATGATAAGATCCTTTCTTTGTTACCCTTCGATTCTCATTTATGTTCGGTTGAACAAAAATAGTAATCGCCCTCGGCAACGGGGCCGCCTCTGGATCACTTATGTTCGGTTGAACAAAAATTTCTGTTCGGTAAGACAATCATTAAATCGTTCGGTGGAACGTCTGGTTGTGACGGATAGAACGGCGCTGATATGTACAAGCGTTCGGGGATATGCCCAAGGTCTCAGGACCGCCTTATCACACTAGTCGCGGGCTATTGTATGTGATTATCGCTCGGCGCGAAATTTTAAAAAAAAAGAGAATCTTTACAATGTTATTGTATTTGATTCGGCTGAGTGCCATTATGTCATTGGCTCCCCGCCGAAGCAGGGGCTATTATGTACTTCCAGTGGTTAACTTCTAGTTATTGCCAGCCTCAGTGATTACGACACGGTTCGGCGATCACGATTCGGCTTATACAATGTTATTACCCACGAGAGCACTTGTAAAAGTATTCGGACAAAGGTATGGAATCATGCAGATGAGGGTACCAAAATGTTAAAACAAACATTCATTCATTACGATAGTGCAGGGGCTCGGCCCCGGGTACAAGTACTTAAAACAAAAAAAACAAAAAAAAAGCTACGAGAGGATGGCCTCCGTGTTGGTGCCGTCAGGAGTCTGGTCCTGATTACTGGCAGTGGCGTCGGCGGCGTCCTCGCCTTCGGCTCCATTCCCTTCAGGAGCGTCCTCCTCATCATCGTCAGAGGGCATCTCCAGGACCTCGGTCTCGGGCACAGGAGGAATGGAGGACCGAAGAGCGGAGTCCGCCGGCACAGAGATGATGTCGAAGGCCTAAGCAAAGGCTTGGGGCCAGCACTGAGCACGACCAAGGAGGTACCCTTTTCCGAAGGCTTTGTCTTCATTCTCGTTGGCCTCCTTGGCGAACTTTTGCAGCGTGTCCCGCGACCCCCTCTGGTAGCCGTTGGAGTCAGCAGCAGCCATCATCTCTTCATGCTCGGTTCGGGCATGCTGAAGATCCCTCTCGGCTTGGATGGCCCTCTCCTCGGCGGCCGTTATCTTGCTTTCGGCCGTCATGGCCCTCTCTTCAGCCTCCTTCTGAAGGCGGCGCGCCTCGGCCAGCTGTTTTTCGAGCTCTTGCCCGTCGGCAGCAAGAGCCTCGGCCTTCTTCTTCAGATCCGCCCGAGCCTTGCGCTCGGCGTCGAGCTTCTTCTCGACGACGGCCTTCTCCTCCCCGAGGTTGTAGACTTTGTCGCCGAGAGCCAGGGCGGATTGACCGGCCTGCAAAGAGAAAAATTTGATTAGTACGAGAGCCAAAATCCGAGAATGAAAACTTGGAAAAATTATTACTGATAAACACAAGCCGGGAGCTCTTACCTTCACGATTTGGGCGCAAAGGTCGGCATAGTTGTCAGCCGTGTTCTTTGACACAGCCTGCATGTCTCTTGGAAGAGCAAGGGCCTTGACCAGGGTCATGGCCGTTTTCTTGTTCTCCCGGACGCTAGCAAGCTTCTTCATGGGCTCACCCCGAGAGGTCTGGATCACTGGGACCCACGGCTCGTCCTTATCGATTTGGGAGAGCCTAACCTCGGGGGGGACCTGCTTGTCCTTAGGAGGGGCATCGGCAGGTGCACCGGCGGGGGAAGGCGGCGGGCCCGTTGGAGCCTTTTTAGGAGCCTCCTTGCCGACAACAGTGGGCTCGGAGGTCCGGGGCTTCTTTTGAGGGGCGTCACCCTCGGGAACGTGGCCAGGCTGGGTGGCGGCCGCCTTCTCGGCCTCTTTCCGCTTCCTCTCGGCCCTCTCTTTCCTCTGAGCCTCTTTCAGCGCCGAGGGACCAGCCATTGAGCTCTCGGATCCGCTCCCGGCTATGAAGGACTGAGGAGGGCGGTTGGAGATCCTCGGCACGCGCTCGCGTCCTACAAGGTCGGCCCGGGAGATGTCGGTGTCAAAGAGACGCACCCGGCGGAGACCTGTCCTCGGCACCGGATCCTTCCCCTTCTTTAAAAAGCCCCTGTAGGAGGGCACGTATCTGAGGACGCCGGGGGCCGTGCGGTTCGGGATCTTGAAAATACTGTCTATGACGTCGTCGTCGGCGTCCTTGGCCAGATATTTTGTCACCTCTCCGCACCCTGCGATGAAGAAAAAACAATGTCAGCGCTCGGCAGTATCAATAGCGCACGCATAAAGGCAAACATATAAACAGGAAGGAAAAGTAAATGTGCAAGTATACGCCATCGGACTTACTAGGCTTCCCCCGGCGCCAGGGGATGGACGACGACGATTCATCCCCGAGAGCTTTCTCGTAATTGCCCCGAACGATGACCAGCTCGCAGGCATGCCTTTCCGAATCGGACAGGTTCCCGACGAGGGGAGGGTACTCAGGCCGTCTTGTGAAGTAATACCTCCCGTAGGCGGGGCTCCGTTGGACAACGTAGACGGCCATGAGATCATTGAGGCGGAAGGGGATATTGTGCTGCTCCGACAGCCTCACCACCGAGTTGATGATTCGGTACACGTTGGTGACGAGCTGGTGCGGAGCCAGCTGGTAGAGGTCCAGAAACCGCCGAAGGAGCCCGGGCATCGGAAAGGTCAGCCCGCCCTCACAGATTGCCATCAGCGGCACTGTGATCTGTCCCCGGCGGTAATGGATTCGGCCATCAGTTGGCCGAGAGATATCCACGTCCTCGGGGATGCGATAATCTCTACGGAACAAGGCCAGCTTCTCGGCAGTCCCGTCGAAGTAGTCCGTGACGTACTTGCAGACGCCGTGTTTTGGGTTCCTCGGGGGGATCGACTCCCAATCAGGCCCGTATTCCACCTCCCCGTCCGCATAGACATCTTCATCCGCCACTTGCTCGGCGGGCTCCAGGACCTGCCCTTCTGGCACGGCAGTGGCCTCGGAGGTTCCTTCCTCTGTCTCGGCCAGCCTCCCGTCAGGCTCGTCCTCGGCTATGGGCTCCTCCCTCGAGCCCTCGCCCTCGGAGCACGGTCCAGATTCCCTGACGTCCATCCCATGGGCCAGGAACGATTCCACCTCCAGGACCTCCGCATCCACGGGCTCCTTAAACCCGGCCTCGGATCTGCCGATCTCTATGACGTCTGAACCTGAGGAGAACCCCCCGGATAGGTCGGGGAGTTCGGTTGGATCGACGGCGGGAGACTGTGGGGGCGGGATCTCGTGTTCGACAGAGGTGTCAGGTGTCCGCCCCTGCCCGGAGATGGAGGCTTGAGCGCCGCTCTCGGCTCGCCTGGCTTCCTCCTCGATTTCCATCCAACGGTCGGGAGTTATTGCTTGGAGGGGGGTGATGTCCAGAGGTGCTACTCCGGCTTGTGGGGGGACAGGGTGCACTCGGCTTCTGTAGTCCCTCCCGAGACTCCTTAGTTCCTCGCGGAAGAGGATGTCTTGGATGAAAGTGCCGAACCTGTAGTCGGCGAGAACGTCGTCTGGGGATGAGTCCGCAGAGTCTGAGCTCATCCAGGTGGAGAACCTACAGTGCACGGGTGAAACAACCATCAGCGATATGCACAGGTTTGAGCTCAAAAATATACGAAGGGTTAAGCTTCGGCCCCCGCCGAGCTCCCCGCAAGGTGTAAGCTCTACCGAGAGCCCCACCCGCCTTCGATCTCTCGGCAAGACCTAAAGAAAAAATACTCGCTCGGATCTCTCACTAGTCCTCGGCAGAAGATAGCGCGCTCGAATGATGAGCGCTCGGAAGAACACGTTGAATGTTCTTCAAGCCCAGAATCCGGCGGCCGTGCTCCGCCGCACAAACCGCCGGAAAACTCAAACGAAAACAGAGCCAAAAAGGGCGAGAAAAAATAAACGACCAAAACCCCCCGAAATGCAACAAAATGTGTACAAAACTTCACGAAAATAGCAGAGAAGCGTAGAAAAGATAAGGAAGAACACAAATACCTGAGTTTTTGGTGGAGATCTTGGCTTCAAAACGAGCTTTTTGCGAAGAAGACGGAGGGGCACGTCGGTGGTCGAGGGCGGCGCAGCACTGGAGCAAGAGAGAGAGAGAACAACGGTGCCCTCTCTCTCCTCCCTCCCTCGTATTTATAGGAGTAGGGTTAGGTGCTAGTGTAGCACCGGCTCGGAAGGCCAAGGGTCGCCACTCCCAGATCGCGACACCTGTCCACACTCGTTCAAATCGTTTGGGCGCGAATCCAGACGTCGGCGCTTGGACCAATTGGGCAGCAGCACGTGGCACGAACGTCACCACGCGTCACATATCTCTGAGCCAATGCGTCAGACGTCTCTTCACGTTACTGTTCGATGTGACGTTCCGAACGCCCCCACTCACGTTCGGATGAAAGGTTCCGGAGTTTCGGCAGATCAGCCGACGGGGCAATCTGCAGATCACGATATGCCGACCCCCGGCAAAGCTCCGCCGAGCCTACTCTTTCTGAATCAACTCCCACATTCTTCGTCCCTCGTCATGGGAAGTTGATGGGGCTATTGTAGCGGCCGGATCAATAGGGGTCGCAAGGGCCACCCACACCTCCGGATCACGAAGAGCCAAGAAGGTCACTATCTCAGAACCTGCAAAATCGAATGCAGGTCGATCCGCCTCAATGGTGCCGAGCGAACGGTGCCCACGGCGGACGGTGCGGACACAGGGTCCTGGACGAATATAGGTTTGAACAATGTCTGCCGAACGTCTCGGTGCCGAGGACATGGTTCTCACAGCTTGGTTCCCGGACGACCCTCAGGAGCTCCGCCGAGCGACACGTCGAGCGCCCGTGGGGCTGTGCCGCACGCTTGCCGAGTCGGTTGACCTCGGTAACGTGGGGCTCGGGTATATCCGGTTTGGTGGAAGTGTGTCGGGCACGCCACACAGCCCATGATGAGGCATTAAATGCGGCAGTCACCTACTCTGCCACCGCCGCCTGCAGCAGCACGTGGGTGATGGGGAATGTCTCAAGCTGAATTGACTACTCGAACCCACGTGCCGTGACGTCAGCCCAGGCATGGCGTCTGGGACTAGGGTAAAGGTCATATCACCTGTCATTCCGAGCGTGAATGACAGGCGCGTGAGGGGCGCCGAGCGCGTGGGACGTACGCCCCTCAGCCTATAAATACCCAGCCACAACTACCACAAGGGGGATTCCTCTCTCCTCATTCATTACCCTCATAACTCCACCTCTTTACTTCTTTCTCTAGGAATTCTGGTGCATTTCTCCCCTCCGGTGACTGACTTAATCATCGGAGTGCCTTCCCGGACCACCACCGTCCGGGCTAGGCACTGACGTGGTTATCTACGTGTGCAGGTTATCATCTCCGGCGAGTGGCAGCGGCTCAGGCGTGCATTGCCCTTTCCACCGGTGCCCTTCTCACTCCAAGAGGTTCAAAGAGTTCACTCCGGCGAAGACTCCCCCACACTAAATGTTCATAAATGGCATAAGAGTAGAAGCCTGAGGAACCGCGAAGCACTATAAACCTGGAAATATCATTGTAATAAGATTTATAAGGATAATAAAAATAGCAAATCACTCTCAGCCAAATACTATTACAATACAAAGAAAGAACCTTTTGTCTATATTTAGAGGGACAAGCTTGCCCTGGAGGGAGGGATCCCCGGTCTTGAGAATGACACCTCTACTTGTTCCTCTGTTTCCATTATTATTTCGAACTTTGTTCCTTTAATCCTGCACAATGATCAGCTGGTTGTTGGATACTTCCTTTGCTGTTATTTGTCACTCTCAAGTTACGTTGAGAGAGAGAGAGAGAGAGAGAGAGTACACTTCAAAAACTCCTGTTTTGCCTCCATCAAGTGAATTCCAAACAACATCCCAGTAACTACATGGTCAAAATGAAGAATCAGCAAACCTTTGTGTCGTAAAAGTACCGTCTATGAGAAGCTAAGCTAAGCAGAAAACTAGTTCTTTAAATCAGTGCACTACAAAAGTCAGTGAATTTTACTTGTTCTGCTGTATATTTCCTAGTTCTCAGCCTGTGGTCATTAAAATCTAACGTGCCATATTAATCATTAGAGTACCAGTGACGATTTCAGATTTTGTCAACTGTTTACTGCTTAACAATCGACACATTTTGAACCCCCCAAAAAAGTAATACTATTTGAAAGCAGTTGTTTACCCTCTATTGCTTTCATCATTGAGCACCTCGAGCAAATTATCGATGCCATTGTAACTGACTCCAGTGACAATACCATCAGGATTTGATAGTGTAACTTGAAGGATGCCGTTATCAATCACCACCTGAAGCAGATGGTGGAAAAAGTTACCGAGTTTTATCATTATGCTGAATCATATGCTTAATCGAGAAACCTTTGAAACTAAAATGAAGTTAGGTGTCATTTCCACTTAAAATTATGCATCAGAAAAAAAAGAAGCTATATTTCAGAATACCACTATCTTTAAAAGCAATAACAGCTAACAAAGTTAGTAGTAATGCGAGGTTATTTACATGGCGATCTTGAATCTGCAGTTTCACCCCCCGAGGAGACATTGACCCAAAACCTTCTTATGCCCACTGGTTCCTGCACACGAGAAATTTGTAATTCCGGGCACTGACAAAACAAAAACTCATTTTGTATTGTTCCTGTTTTCCGTTCTCACATTCCAAAAAACACATAAACTTGGCAAACGGTTTTTCCTAACAAGTTTTGTTAAGAAATATCAAAGATGATGTTCTCTAACTGTCTTTTTTTTTTTTTTTTTGAGGTTGAAAATGTATTTTACATAAAATGGTACGACTGGTTTGTCTCAAGAACCTGGTATTTTGAGAAAGGAAATTGTTCAAACATTACTTACGAAATCGAAATCTTGAAGAGGCAGTTATGTGAAAGGCTATATATAGTGCTAAGGCTCTTTCCTTGAACTATATACTCCTATAAAGCAAGGAATTTCCCTTTATGGCTTTATATCTTTTGTTTTATCTTTACTTATTAGTCACCACAGTCTGGTTTTGAAAAAGGCACGCCTTTTTGCGCCTCGTCGCCTCTCGCCTAGGCGCGCCTTTTTACGCCTAGGCTGCGCCTTTTTCAAGTTGCCTCGCCTGGGATCACCCCAGGTGCAATAGGTGCGCCTTGTTGCGCCTCTCGCCTAGGCGCCCTTTGACAACTATGCCTATGAGGGATCCCACACTTTGCTAAAGTATGGGACTCACCTTTCCCGATCAAATATCGACAATCTGAACCATTCAATGTGTTTAAAACGTGTTTATAAACTGTCATTGCATACATATATAATTATTTCTTCATTTATTTATTTTTGCCATGTCCCCCGTCGTGTCGTGTCCATTTTTCTAGAATCCGTGTCCGTGTCCGTGTCCATGCTACACAGATTGCACACCAGCCCGGTACCCCGCCCAACCCAGCCTGGTTTTTTTAGGGCTTGAGATAAATATTTAGGACCATAGGGCCGGGCTGGGTTGAGATTTTAAGCCCGTTTACTAAACGGGCTGGGTTTGGAAAACTCCTCTAAAGCCCAGTCCGGCCCTATTTAAATAATATTTTATTTAAATACTATATATAGAATTTGATGGATGTCAGAGAGTTTCATATTTTTCAAAATTTTAATGGCACTGTAATTTATAGGTCTGTTTTTAATATTTTTGTAAGAACTTAGAACTTTAAATATATTATTACAGTTGTGAATTTTAATTGTGATCGTCATGGTTGATTAATTTATGTTTATAATACTATGCTTTAGTAAAATAAATGGGCTTCTAATTTTATTTGGGTTGGGGTTGGGCAAATTAAATGAAGCCTGATTATAAATGGGCCGGGCTTGGGAATGCACTAATCTCGTTATTATCTAGTATAAGCCCGGCCCGAACCCTGCCCAGCCCGGTGTATGTGCACCCCTAGAGCCATGGGCAGAAGATATGTGAGGGTGAAAATGATTCACGGGTCATAGCCGGTTGATCCGAGTAGTTCCTAGAGTCAAACGGACAATTATATGCTTAGTAATGTACGAACCACGCATCAAAGGTGAGTTACGAATATACATTGGTTGCATAGTTTATTTTTAAATATTTTGTGAATTATGAATTGCAAATTGGATCGATAACATACGTTGAAAATAGATGTCTTGTATGGAAGCATTATAGTGCATAATAAGCACAATTTGGAAATGAAATTTTAAAGATAAACATGGGATCGAATGAAAAGGAAAAATAGAACGGATTATATTGATCGTTTTGGTAAAACATCTGGGCGTTGAGTTTTTGGTTCCTAATGAGAGAATATAGCCGGGTAACCTATGGACTTGATATCATTTCCCAAACGGTGGGGTTGCTCCCCTAAATATTGTCGGTGTCCGCCCATAAAAGATATTAGGGCTTTGACAGTTTGCTGAATAACTACATTGTTTTCAGAGGTTTGGTAGTTTTGAGCCTCAATAACTGCATTATTGATTATTTTACGGTTTGCAATCTCAAACCCGAAAACTTATATCTAAAGTTAATATGTGTCAAACTATTCCCATGTTAATTATGGAATCTTTGTATATCGTAACGCTAACTGGATTGGTTTTGTTTTTATGAACCCATTCCAGGAAACAGGGGGTAAAATAAGGCTATATGGATATTGTATGATGATTGATTAATGGTTGTTGTTGTTGCTGCTGACATTTTATGTGAATCAGTTTCACTTTGTAATAAAATTGTGGTGGTCTTAAATTGTATCTCTAATTGTATTTGTGGTGCCAATAGCTGTGGGTCACAATGTTGTAATATAAGGTTCATTAGTTATATTTACCCTTGTTGCACATTAGGTCAGCTCTATATGTATTTTTGTCAAATTTAATGATTTAGCTTTGCAATTGATTAGATTTGATTATTTTAGAAAAGCTATTTTTATAGAGGCCTGGGGTGATTTGGAATCACTGGCCGGTCATGATTTCTAATCCTCCGGGTTGGGTCGTGACAATGGGAGAGGTCAGTCAAGCGGGGATGGTGACAATGAAGGGGTCTGGAAATGGCTATGGCATATGAAGGTTCCAATGTAAATGAAGATGTTCCTTTGGTGTTGCTTACACGAGATTGTACCGGTTAATACAGCCTTAGTACAAAGAAAGATTTATTTGGACCCGATTTGCTTTATGTATGGTTTAGTGGAAGAAACCGCTTCTGATATGTTCTTTAATTGTGATAGAGCTACAAAAGTTTGGTTGTTATCACCCTTTAGGTATCGACCAGAAATTACAAGCTCTTCACAGTTGAGGGATTTATGGAAGGAGTTGGGGAATAAAACTAATAGTGAAGAACAAATTAATGGAGGCTGCGGGACTTTTTGCAATTATTGGGTGGCACATTCGAATTGCAAGGAATAATTGGATTGGATTTTTAAGCAACAATGGACGTTGGGAATGGAAATTCTTGAGCGTGCATTGGATGAACATCAAACGTTCATACAAGCAGTCCAAAAAAAGCGTATTGACGATTGAGAGACTATTGAAATTGAGGTTTCACGATGGCAGCCACCTGAGGTTGGAATGTTGAAAGTTGATGGTGCTTTTGATGGGGCCAAACAAAGAGAGGGAGTGGGCGTAGTGGTGCGCGATCAGCTGGGTAATGTTTTAGGTGTTGCAGCCTTACCAATTACATGTAGTTTGTCTGCCGAAATGGTGGAGGCTAAAGGTTTTCGTTTTGCTTTGGGTTCTGAGCTTTTACTCTTAGGATATAAGTTATATGGTAGAAGGGGATGCTCAGACAATGATCAAGATGCTTCAAGGCCAATCTCCTGTCAAGGCTTGCTTGGATGTCATCATTGAGGACGCATGTTTGTTAGGTAATAAGTTTCTTTACTGTTCTTTTAATTTTGTGCGGCGTACTTGTAATAGGGTGGCTAATGCGATAGCCAAGTTTGCCCTATTGTTGGACGATCCTATAATCTGGTAGGAGAGTGTTTCCGAACTGGATTTGTAGGGAAGTACTTCTTGATGTTTCTTCTATGTCATTAAGTTGAATAAATTCTTTACCGATTGACAAAAAATAAAATAAAATACTTCTCGCCGAAAGACGAATAGACAATTCACAAAAAATTGACGCAAAATTAACTTATGTGAAACAACTTTGAGTGAAGACAAAAACTAAAAAATAGTACTTTTAATTAGGTGGCTTATTTTGAGAAACAACCCTTAAATACTCCCTCCGTCCCCAAATGGATGTCCAAAAATACTATTCACACTCCTCAAAAAATCATCTATATATTTGAATTATAAATTTTAAAGATATTTTTTAATAGTAAAACTAAGCCAAATCAATATCCATATTGCATATATAATTCATTATAACTTAAAAAACATAAATGATATTTTGAGATATGTGAATAGTATTTTGAGACATTCATTTTGAGACGGAGGAGTACGTCACATTCACATTATCATTACCATTACCGTTCTTTTTGAAATTTCCTCACAATCTCGAATTGGTACAGAGTTCAACCCGAGTTCTCAATTTCCTCCGGTTCGCTACAATAACCAAACTAGCTGTTCCCGTTTTGTTGAAAAATATTGAACCCGCTACTGCAAAAAAAAAATTAACAGCACCTCAATCCACATTACAATAGTATACCATTACCGTTTCATATATTTGAGATTTGTTTTACACAGTTTGAGCTTTTGATTCCTTTATAATAAAAAAAACAGTAATTGCATTAAATTATTTACCAATTTCGGCATCCAATAGAAAAAAGACTGACATGGAAGGTCAGTATAATTTCAGAAAAACAGGAGAGGTCAGTGAAAATGTCAGAAACATTAGGGGAGTTAGCTGTAATTTACCCATTTATTGTATGTATATGCATATACACATATAAATACATATGTACATACATTTTTTTTTTTTGAACGGCGAAATTTTTTATTAATCTTTGAAATATTACAAAGACCAAAGGGACAAGGAATGAAGGCGACGTATCCGAAGCAAAGCTAAGGACAGTCCAATGCCCATCCGAGACCCAAACCATAGGCTATCAAGAAGCCAACCCAGAAAACACCCAAAGGGCCGAAGCCCAAACACCTAAAGGCCTAGACTCCATTAGGAGCCAAACCAGATTTAACATTTAAGCACATACACCCATGGTCTAGCCCAAAAGGCAACCCAAATAAAAACAGCCCAAATAAACCCAAAGGCCCAAAAACAAAAACCCTATCACAAAGCCAGCAGCCACCATCGTCTTCCTCGAGCAAACAGCAAAGACCCTCGAGCAACCGATGTACCACCGAAGGCGGTCACACAAATCGGAGAACCAAGGATAGTGCAAGAGGAAAGAGAACAGCAACCAAGACCCACGTGACAAGCCGCCGCCGATGATCAACCACCCACGAGAAGCCGCCGCCATCAAACCAAACACCACCGAACCCACCACCCCCAACAAAACGCGCGCAGAAACCACCACTGGCCGTTAGGCCGGAAACCGCAATCTTCCAGCAAAGAACCGCGGCGTGGATGGCCGGACCGACGAGCCGTTAGGCAGGGAAGAGCCGCACCCAGCAGTGCTGCCCAGGCCGGAAACCGAAACGGCGGAGGAAAGGGAAGGAAGGAGCCGGAGGAGGGAGAGAGGGAGGGGAAGGGAGGAGGAGAGGATAAGCCCAGGGGGAGGAGGGGAGGCTCCACTCCCCCCCCCCCCCCCCAGGCGAAGCCCTAGCTGAAAAGAACGAGAGGGATGGGAAGGGTTAGAGAGAGAGAGAATGGGTTTTTTTTTTCTACCAACTGTACATATGTACATACATACATGCATATGCTCCCTCTGTCCCCAATTTTTTTTTATCCCAAATGTCACTTTTGTGTCCTAAAATTATTGTATTAGTTCTAAAATAATGGGTGGTGAAGTTACATTTTTACCCTAACTTTTTTAAACAAATAATGCAAAAATAATGTTTTAAACGGCAAAAGGAGAAAAGAAAAAATATGACAAGTGCAATGACGATGTTCTCTTAATAAGTTGGAATTTAAAAGGGACTAATAAATTGGGACGAAGGAAATATATATTAGGTAGTGGGAGAACCAAAAAAGGTTTGTAAAACCGGTTGGGTTGGGATAGGTTTAAATCATTTAATGAGCTCATATTTGATCCGTCCATTTTAACCCATTTATTAATATTGACCCACATCCAACCCCTGATCCATTTTAACCCGCCCACAATCCGCCCAAACCCATGATCCATTAGCAGCCAAACCCTGGAAGACTCAGATTAGGGTTTTAGAGTGATTCTTCTAAGAAGAAGAAGAGGAAGAACGAGATCCTGGTTTCTCTGACCTAGCAACAAGAGCAAGTCACCTTCATCCGGTAGGCATCTCTACAGCCCGTGATACATGCTTAAGCAAAGCATGGTGCCCTGAAGTTTGAATAAGGCCTTCCAAAATGCACTGGTAAAGATGGGGTCTTTGTCAGACACAATTGTAGTTGGCATGCCATGTAGTTTGTAGATATTATCAAGGAAGGCTTGTGCTACATCTATAGCTGTGTAAGGGTGTGCCAAAGGGATGAAATGAGCAGCTTTTGTCAGTCTATCCACAACAACAATATGACTGACTTACCATGGGAAAATGGCAGGCCTTCAATGAAATCCATTGATATGTTTGACCAAATCCTTGTTGGTATGGGTAGTGGTTGTAGAAGTCCAGGGGTTTTGACATTCTCTGACTTATACTTTTGGCATACATCACATTCCTCCATATAGGTCTGCACATCTTTGGTCATTCCCTTCCAATAAAAACCTTGTTTCAACCTCCTGTAGGTTCTCTAAACTCCTGAGTGTCCTCCCATAGCACTATTGTGATGTTCTGCCATAAGTAGTTTCTTAAGAGCTGGTGAATCTCCCACCACCAGTCTGGTCTTGTAGTATAGCAGCCCATGCTGCCACGTATAATGAGGATGGTCTTGTGGGTTTGCTTGAACTGCTGCCACTATCCTTTGAAGTTCCATGTCACTGGCTAGGCTAGCCTTCAAATCTTTCACCCAACCACTTAGGACTACAGTTAATGCTTGATTGAATCCTTCCTCAGCTTCCTCTGAGTTGATCCTGAAGAGTCCATCTGCAACCTTATTGTCAGCTCCTTGTTTGTTGCTAATCTCATAGTCAAACCCCATGAGTTTGGTCAGCTATTTTTGTTGTAGGAGAGTGGTGATTCTTTGGTCTACCAAGTATTTCAAACTGAGGTGGTCAGTCTTGATTTTGAAGTGTCTTCCCAGTAAATAATGTCTCCATTTGTGTACAGCCATGACCACTGCTAGGAGTTCCTTTTCATATGTAGAGAGACCCAAGTTTTTTGGTGCGCGGCCTTGCTGTAGAATGCTATAGGTTTTCCTTCCTGCTGTAATACAACTCCCACTCCCTTTCCTGATGCATCACATTCCAAGGTAAAAACCTTGGTGTAATCTGGTAAGGCTAACACAGGGGTAGTAGTCATAGCTTCCTTGAGTTGTTGGAATGCAGTGGCTGACTCTGTTGTCCACAGGAAATTGTCCTTCTTGAGTAGGTCAGTGAGTGGTTTGGCTATCTTCCCATAGTCCTTGACAAATCTTCTATAATACCCAGTGAGGCCTAAGAATCCTCTTAAGGCCTTAAGTGTTTTGGGTTGGGGCCAAGTCAACATGGCTGCTACTTTTCCTTCTTCAGCTGATACCCTCTTTTCATTGATTTTGTGGCCCAGATACTCTAATTATGTCTGGTCAAACACATAATTAGACATTTTGGCATACAACTTGTGTTCCCTCAGTGTTGTGAAGATTGTGTGTAAGTGGTGTAAGTGGTCTGCCCAACTTTTACTGTAAACTAATATGTCATTAAAGAACACCAGCAAAAACTTTCGCAAGTAAGGCCTAAAGACATCATTCATTAGACTTTGAAATGTGGAGGGTGCATTAGTAAGTCCAAATGGCATTACAAGGAATTCATAATGTCTTTAGGTCCAGCTTAGAGAAATAACTTGCACCATGGAGTTCATCTAGGAGCTCATCTATGACTGGTATTGGAAATTTGTCTTTGATTGTCTCCTTGTTGAGTGCTCTGTAATAAACACACATCCTCCAACTATTGTCCTTTTTCCTGACTAGAAGGACATGAGAAGAGTAGGGACTGGTACTGGGTCTGATCAACCCCAGTTGCATCAACTCATTCACTATCTTTTCAATTTCCACCTTCTAAATGTAGGGGGTACCTATAAGGTCTTACATTGGGGGGGGGGGGGGGGGGGGGGGTGGTATTCGGTTTGAGGGCTATTTTATGGTCTTGGGTTCTGGCAGGTGGCAGTTCTTGTGGTTCCATGAAGATATCATTAAAGGTCTGGGTGAGAAAAATGGTGAAGAAGAATAACAGACCCCTCACAATGGTCCCCGTCCAATGGTCAAACTCTGTGCTTGAGGATGCTACATGGGAACTCCTTTACAAACTGCAGCAACAATTTCCTACATTCCAACCTTGAGGACAAGGTGGTTTTCAAGGAGGAGGGAATGATGCACCACAAAGGGGTCAATCTATAATTTACTTTAAGTTAATAGTAGCCAAATTAATATTGTCTTTTTTCATCAAAGTCCTTAGTAGTCATGGTCTTAATTGGGGGTAGGGTGTCATAGGTTTTGGTTACATTCTGAGGTAGGGGTATAGTTGTTTTGTGGATGATAAGAGTCATGGCTGTAGGTTTTTGGGAAGAGTAGGTGGAATGGCTGTAGTGTGTTAGTTTTGGGACCAAATTGCGTCACCCCCTTTGCCTTCTTAATGGCTGTAGTGGATTCCTCTTGTAACCTGGCCAGCCCCATCGCCTGTGATATGGTTGTAGGTCTAAACATTTGCACTCCTGCCTTAATTTCTTCACTTAGCCCACTGATGAAACAGCTTACAAAGAACTCCTCTCCCAACCCATTTGTTTTGTTCGCCAATTCCTCAAACTTCTCCTGGTATTCCCTTATAGTTGAAGTCTGCCTCAATTTGGTTAGTTGTCCAATAGCATCCTCATAAACATTTTCATTGAATCGATCACGTATGGCAACACTGAACTCCCTCCAATTTCTCACCGTATGGGATTTCTCAAACCATCTATACCAACTAATGGCACGATCCTCCAAATGTATAGCTGCAAACCTGACTTTCTGAGTTTCATCGATCTGATGGAGTTCGAAATATTTTTCACAGTGATAGATCCATCCCTCTCGATCATCACTAGCAAATTTTGGAAAATCTACTCGATTAAAGCGAGGTAAGGTCCCCATAACCCCAAAATTCCCAGATCCCCCATGAGAATTTGTTGATTGAGGGGTTTCTAGAGTTGAAGAAGAGGGAATTTAAGATACCTGTAACGCCAGCTGATCATACTTCATCGTTAAAGCTGCGATTAGATTCCTCACCTCACCCACCACTTCTGTTTGGCGATCAAGAGCTGCTGTTTGCTTCTCCAACCCCACAGCCTGAATCTCAGAATTCATCTTCATCAATTTCACGGTATCCTCGAGCCGCTTAAAATCCTGAGATCTGGTGCCTTCCGCCATATCAATTGATCACCACAGCCGAGAATCGACTGCTCTGATACCACTGATACACGTTATGACCCAAATACATAGAAATTCAGATGCAAAACGAGATCCAAAATCTGAATATCGAGTTACTGATATTAAGCAACAGGAAGGCTATGAAGCACCGACACCTCTCCCGGACCCCGTACCGCAGTGTCCCGACACGGGGATACGGCGGGAAACGTGTCCCGACACGCCACGTGGCATGGGACACGGCTAGGTTACTTTTTTGGGTGGGGACACAGCTGGGGACACGGCAGGGGGCAAATTGAAAATATTTGAAACTTTGTGGGGTAAATTTGGAATTAATCAAAACTTAAAGGTAAAAAGTGTAATTTGGTCAAAGTAGATATTATCCTTACCCTCATCAGTCGACCAAATCAGTCGACCAAAAGTCCTGAGAACCCTAAATCGAGCTGCTGTGCCAAAAGAGCTGCTACTGCTCGAGCTGCTGCTGAATTCGATCTGCTGCTGTGCAAATCGAGCTGCTGCGACTGCAAATCGAGCTGCTGCTACTATTACAGTGCTACGGGTGAACCACTGAACCCTAAATCGAGCTCTTGCTGGATTCACAGTCGACCAACAGTGGTCGATCAGGTATGTGATGTCTCTCTCCCCTCTCCTCTCTCAATCTGGTCTCGACTCTCTCCTCTTTCAATCTGGTCTCTCTCTCTCTCTCTCTCGTCTGTTACTAGCCTACTGCCTTCTGTTTTATTTTTTATTTTTTATTTTTTATTTTATTTGAAACAATACGTATGTTTGTTTGTATAAAATCTGTTTGTACGTATGTTTGCATAAAATCTGTCTCTGTCTCAACTTGTTTGTACGAATGTTTGCATAAAATCTGCAATATTTCAAGAAAACAGCTACCATGTCAGTCAACACAAGTAAGGAATAAATCAATACTTTTCAATTAATAATGAGTGTATTAACTTTTTGTTTATTAATACTTTTCAATTTTTTTTTGTGCCCATCCGTAAAATGTCTTCCTCAACGGTGCCAGTAGTGGGTACCCACTGCCGGGTGAGGAAAAGGGGGGAGTACTGCCAGAAGTGTGAAAAGGGTAACTTAACTTAAATATATATATATATATGTAAATAAATAAATAAATATACATGTGGCGTGTCCCCGCCATGTCCGTGTCCCCATTTTTTTAGAATTGCCGTGTCCCCGTGTCCGTGTCCGTGCATCATAGCAGGAAGGTTTACAATTCAAAGGAAAAGAAGCAAAGAAATGCAAGTAATAACTCTCCACACTCTCTTCCTCTCTTTCATCCTTTATATACTCATCACGTGTCTCCTCCTCCCCTCTAACTAACTTTCCCTCCAAAACTGGAAAGGGCTAAAAAGGAACAAAAGGAAAAAAAAACAATATTAATTTGGCTGCTATTAACTTAAAGTAAATTATAGATTGACCCCTTGTGGTGCATCAGCCCGTACATACATCTATACGTTGTTTATCCCTTTACTTTCTTTTCGATTCTCCGTGATGTTCTTTTTCATACATTGTTGATACGATGAACACCAAGTGTTAAAAGTGTATGACTTCTGGTTAATCAGGTTCGGAAAATACGTCTTCGCAACCCGAGGCGGATATAGTTGAAGACACCATGGACGAGACAGAGAACTCTGAGGGATTCAATCAGAGACTAAAACAGTAAAGCTCACTTACCCAAATGCATACACATTTTTCTATATATGGATTTGTATATGTGCGTTTGTATGGGTGTTTAAGCTAGAACTTGTTGTTGGAATTCCGTTGGAATGGTTTTTGTGTTGTATTGAGATGGGGTTAAGTTGTGATATTTTTTTATTTGGGTTGTTACAGAGAAGCTCCCCAGTTAACTGCACTATTGAAAGAAATGAAGGATGGACTAGATACAGTGAGATGTAAAGTGCAAGCTTTAACATCAAAGGTAGAAATTACGCACTTTTAAGGCATTTTAAGCATGTTGCTCCGCCAAAACATGAGCATATATGTTCACTTTTTAAAGGAGAAACAAAACAAAAAAGTGGCAAGTTAAGTATTTTTGGTTGTTCCTTGGATATTCTGGTTTAAAAGCATGAATATACAGTCGCTGTCCTTTCCTATTTACTATTCTCTTTATTACTGTGTTGTTCCACTTCTTGCTTCTGTAAATATCATATGGTCAACCCCACCAGTGACACATCAAGAGTAAACGACAATCGTACCACCATTACTCCCTCCATGGTTCGTATTACATACATTACTACCAGCATTGCTCTTTATATTGTTCCTCGCTCCCATGCACAGTTTCAAATAGTTGTTTACTTCTCTAATTTTTGTTATGGTGAACAACAGATCCAAAAAAAAAAAATTTATTTTTGTTATGGTGAATAGATTAGACAGTTTGCTTTTCGTGCATATGCAAGTTTTTTTAGTAGTTTAGTTTATGTTTCAACTCATCAACTAGTTTCATCAATGTGCCTGATTTGGGATTTTTTTTCCTCCTACTAACCAATATGCAGAAATTGGTACATGTAAGTTTGATTTTGTGGTAAAATAATTACAACTTCTATTATCAGGTGAAAGCAAATCATTATCCAACCACAGATGGGATAAGCTACCTCGAGGCCAAACATTTGCTGCTTCTAAATTTTTGCCAGTCACTTGTCTATTATTTGCTTCGCAAAGCAAATGGATTCTCAATCGCGGGACACCCTGTTGTTCAGAGCCTTGTGGAGATAAGATTATTTTTGGAGAAGGTATTTATCAATTTATTATTCATCTAATCTATCTTCGTAGTTTAGTAGTAACTCACGAAATTTACTTGCATTTGATTTCATCCAGGTTCGTCCAATTGACAAAAAGCTACAATACCAAATTCAGAAGCTTACAAGGGTTTCAACTAGTGCAGTGGATAAAGTAGGTCTGAGTGAGAAGGAGGAAGATGCAACTACAACTCAAAAGGAAGAGGATCTGTTGAAATATCGCCCAAACCCAGATATGCTTGTGAGCAAAACAAATCCAACTCCTGAGGTGAGTGAAAAGTTTGAAGAATTAAGTTGTACATTTTTGGATTTGTTTTGCTTGTGAGCAAAACAAATCAAAAACTCCTGATCCTTGTTTTAGATTTTGTTATGTTGAGGAGATAAAGGTATTGAGGTATTCAATTGGTATTTTGTTGTATGACGAAGTTGACATGGTTGATCATTTTTGTCACATGTTCCTAAATCCATGTCCATGAACTATGATAGGATGGTGTTGGTGTGTATCGACCTCCAAAATTTGCCCCAACTTCTATGGAGGAAGAGAAGATCTCTAAACATGAAAAAAATGCACGGAGGAAAGAGGAAGAAGATATGCGACAAGCTCACCAGAGTGCATACGTGAGAGAATTGATGGACGATCTCGAGGGAAGACCTGAAGAGGTCTGTTTGGATTTGCCATTAACTGTGCTTCTAGTATTGAATGAATGAATGATTATAGAATTGATTTTTTACCATTTATGGATTAAATTCAGGTGAGAGAAGTTGTTGGAATTGAAAGTAGGGAAGTTGTCAGATATATTTCCAGGATGGAAGAGCGGGCCAGGCAAGAGGAGGAGCTTTTTACTCGTGCTCCTCTAACGAAGGAGGAGAAAAAGAAAATGAAGCACATTAAAAAATCGAGAAACGGGTACGTGCAATAAAATATCAAATACGATTGTAATGCAGTCTTTCCAACTAGTGCTCCCTAAAATTTATTAGTATGATAATCCTCAATTCCTGATATTTTTGTTTCCTTCGTTCCATACAATCTAAATCCTTGATTTTCTTTGTTTATTTATTCTTGTCCGGTGCCACATTTTTTTATAACAGGCTTTCTGGTCTCATGGAGAGCTTTTATGATGAAATTAAAAGTTTACCCTTGGAGGACAATGCCAGTGAGCAAATGACAAGCTTTGGTAATCACAGTGGTGGAGAGAGAAGACAAAGGAAGCGAAAGGTAACTGAACATAGAAATTTATAAAAATTTGTAGCTTAAGGCTACTTGGTGCTCTGAAATTCTCTCATTGAACTAATTTGCAGTACTTTGGCTATTATTTTGCCAATGCGTTATTATTAGCATCCTTTCCAACTTAATAGTCTTCTTATGACTTGTCTACCAGCTTTGAAGTAAGAAGCACCTAATTGCATTGCTTGATAAACTGATCTAATCAAGACCATATACTCCGAGGGCTACAACTAGAGTGGGTTTCGTTGGCCTAAGGGTTTGGCCAATGTTGCCCGGAGATCTACCTAGGCCTGTCATGCATTTTCAACCTGACCATTAATGTAGACATGAGTAATGGTGTTACCTCTCTATCTCTACTACCTCAAGGTTTTAGATAAGCTAGTTGCTAAAAAGACATGGGTTGCTGTTAGATGTAGGATTGGGTTGTATTTGGAGCAGCATCCCTAGTTGTTCGGAAAATTTTGGTTTCTGTGATGGGTTCAGAAGGCATTCACCAGCCTTGTGAAGTAGTTGCTAATATGCACACTTGTGAAATTTCATGCCGTTTCAGTCTCTGTGTATGACATATTTCAAATTTGTGTAATGGAGTGATTTCAATTCTAATTCGTGTATTTTATACGTCAATCTTGTGCTTCAAACTGAGCTTTTACCCATTGCAAATACATTTTGAGAATTTGTGCTTAGACCTTCTAATGATTTTGCTCATTTCAGAGGAAGCACTAAGGACAAAAAGTTCAGAATCCGTTTGTACGGCAGTTGGAGAATATGCAAGACCTACATTGGGGGTTCCTTTTGAGTTGTTTGCTAGAGGAACATGAAGCTTTGGTGTGGGAAAATATAGGTTTCTAGCATGATTTGCATGTCATGTATCTGGCTTTGCTGTGGTATCTCATTTGTCAGACCAATTTTGTTGGATGTTAACGAGGACTTTTTAGTAATATGAATAACTTGCTGTATTTGGGACTCTTATAATTTGAGTGCATGCCGAATTCCAGCGACGTGCTTTCAGTTGGTTGGGTCCCTTTAATGTCGTTTTACAGTTGGTTGGATCACTAAAATATCGGTTTACAGAGATGATTTTCTGGATGCTGTCTTTATCTCATCGGTATTTTATTTTCGGAGGCTTTTCTTTATCATGCACAACCTTGGGGGATTATGAAATTTTGGTGGCCATGAAGAAATTTTCATGTGGTGCAGGGAATTTTGTTGCGTGATATTGGCAAAACAAGTATTTTTAGTCCGGTTATAACTACTTTTCTTTTCTTTTTTTGAACTGCAACTACTTTTCTTTTCGGGTTTTTGGTTTTGACATGGGCTCTTCTACGGCTAGTAAACAGAAAAGAAATGCAGATTTTGTTCATTCTTTCTCAAATTTCAGCCCAGTAAAATGTTATAGTTTCTTCCCCATAGTTTCTTTTCCCTTTGTTACCCTGGATGAATCCAATGTTCAAGATAGAGTAATGGTTACTGGTTAGGAAGAATGGATACCAGATATAAAATAACGAATTCTATCATGGGGGTAGGTCCCATTGCAATTTTTATTGTCGTGATCCGATGCGGCAATGCCTTCATTTTATAGGTTTTGATGTGTAAACAAATCGTACAAAATAATAATCAAGTTAGTATCTCAACCAATCACATTTGAGATGGTTAGAATTCTCAAGATCATTCAACTTCTAATTGTCCGTTCAAAATCACAGTACATGGAGCACAGACCGATCAAGCACAAGAGCACAGACCGATTGCTCGTTCGTGTATTTTTCTACCAGACCACAAACCGATCAAGCACAAGAGCACAACCCCCTCCCTTGGTTGATGCTTCTATCAACAGTCTGAATCCCATCGTGGATCCCGAATTTTGCTACCATTCAGGACTCACCGAATTCTCAACTTTCATCCTAAGAGCATCTCCACCGCCCAGACATACCCATATTTTGGGGGGCCACTTAGCCAAAAATCCAAAACATTCGACAATTTTTAAGGGAAGGACAAGGAACTTTTGCAATAAAACATAAAAACAAAAAACATTTGACATTTCTAAAAGGAAGAACAAGGAACTTTTGCAATCGAACATAAAGACAAAAAACAATTAGTGAAATGTCACAAATTTTAAAAAGGTTCTAATTTTGTACATAAAGTTCAAAAAGATCACCCTACCTCCAACCAACTACCACCCATTCTCGCCGACCACTGATCAAAAAAATTAGTGAAATGTCACTAATTTTTAAAACTCAAATTTCGTAAATAAAATTCAAAAAAATCACCACCCCACCTCCAGCCGACCACCACCCCACATCTGGCCAACCACTTTCGGCAACCAAAAAAATTAGTGAAATGTCACTAATTTTAAAATCTCAAATTTCGGAAATAAAATTCAAAAAAATCACCACCCCACCTCTAGCCGACCACCACCCCACCTCTAGCCGACCACCACCCCACCTCAGGCCGACCATTTCTGGCGACCAAAAAAATTAGTGAAATGTCACTAATTTTTAAAAATTCGAAATTCGAATATAAAATTCAAAAAAAAAAATCACAACCCCACCTCAAGCCCACCACTTCCGGCAACCCAAAAATTAGTATTAGTGAAATGTCACTAATTTTTAAAAACTCAAATTTCGTAGATAAAATTCAAAATAATCATCACCCCACCTCTTGCTGACCACTTTCGGCGACCAAAAATATTAGTGAAATGTCACTAATTTTTAAAAACTCAAATTTCGTAGATAAAATTTTAAAAAATCACCACCCCATCTCCAGCTGACCACCATCCCACCTCTGGCCGACCACTTCCGGCGACCAAAAAAATTAATGAAATCTCACTAATTTTTAAAAATTCAAAATTCGAATATAAAATTCAAAAGAATCACCACCCCACCTCCGGCCAACCACCACCCCACCTCAAGCCCACCACTTCCAGCGACCCAAAAAAATAGTGAAATGTCACTAATTTTTAGAAATTTTAATTTCGAACATAAAATTCAAAAAAAAAACCACTGTCTTTGCATGTTCAATGTGGGGCCAGACTGGCCAGTGGGGGGAGATGAACCTCCATTGCCCACATTGAAATCTCCCTCCCTCAATCTCATGCAGAGTCATGCGTAAACGGTTCTAATAATTTGTTCCCCTAATTTTGAGGCTAGAAACCCGTCACATAGTGGAATATTCGAATGCTTCAAGTATGGGGAACCAATTCTCGAGTTGCAAGTTGGTGAAAAAGTTTGTGAGCGTGTTCTTAATTCCCTCTTTGTTAAGGAGGAGAGAGAATCATGTTGTGATGATGATTATGAGTATGAGAATGTTCCCATGTTTGATGAATATCCAAGTGAAGAACTTGAAGGTGGTTTTGAAGGTGATTGTGTATTTGAGATTGAAGATGAGTATGAAGATGTGCCCGTCTTTGATGAGTCTCCAAAAGAAGACCTTAGAGGTAACTTTGATGATGTTCCCATTTATGATGAGTATCCAAATGAGGTCATTGATGGCAACAATGAAGAAGAAGGATTTGAAGACGGTGGTGGTAGTCATGAAGAACAAGAAATGCCTAGTCTTTTCATGTATGAGCCATGCATTTTTTGGGAAGATAGTGAGCAAGTCTTAGACGAGAGTTATGATAGAGAGATTGATGATTGTGACTTCGAAATTGAAGATGACGCACAACTTTACGGGTATGAGAATGATTTTGAAGCCCCATTATTTGATGAAGTGTCGGTTGAACCAAAAATGCGGATTACTATGAGATGATGCCTCCCGAGTTGCTCCAATTGCAAGATGTTCAAGTTTATGTGGTATTCGTGCCGGAAACAACTTTTGTTCCTAGACCTTCGCATGTGGAGATACCAAAAGAGGGCAACAACTACTTTGAGCAACTTGAAGATCCCTTGGGGATGGTGTTCACTCAATAAAGTCTTGGACATGATCTTGGGCACAATGTGAAGTTGAAAGTCCTCTATACTAGGGTTGATGATTGTTGTGTGGTTGTGGAATCAAGTGTAGCCTCATATGTTAACGAAGTGTTGATTCGTAAGAGGTATGGCAAATGGGTGATCTCTTGACACATAAGCATGGATGCAGTGAATGTACACAAACAGAAGCTCGTATTGAAGATGGGTTATTGCAAGAGGGTGACATGATCAATACTTGCTGCCTCAAGCCTAATCTGAATCTGCTTAATTTCTTAATTTAGTTGTTTGAGTCTTGTTGTCCAACTTGAGGACAAGTTGTTTCTTTAGAGGGGGAGTCCTGATATAGTAGTTTTAAGGGTCTAATTGTCATGATGTAGTAGTGTAAGGGTCTAATTGTCAACCAAATTGTTGTCACTCCTTCATAAAGCTACTACCATTAAATCCACCATCAAACTAGATAATGAAGCCTAACAAAATCACTAAAGAACTACTATACTAACGTGAAACACCTACAAGTGGTGGCTAGTTCATGCAGTAAAGCTTTTTAATGCCCCACACTGCATCCCGGGATCGAGTCCCTTCCCCCCATTGTAATAGATTAGGATTTAGAATGACGAATGCCAAATGCCAAAAAAAAAAAAAAATGTGAAACACCTTAAACAATAGGAAATAGTAGTAATAAAAACAAGCAGCAATGTATTTACTGATGCAACCTATTTACTAACAGAGTTTTCAATTACGCATATAGGTAAATGGTTTGGTTTGGTTTGGTTCGGTTCGAACAACAGTTCCTAATTATGGAACCAAGGACCAAACCAAAATACTTGATTCTCATTTTTTTAGAACCAGAACCAATCTATTAAACCATGCAACCAATCCAAATACACCGGTTCGGTCCGGTTTACCGATTTTTTCGATTTTCTTCTTTTTTTTTAATTGATTTTTTTCAGTTTGCTTGGCCACCCCTACCGTGCATATCACAAGTTCATGCTAATATAGAGTATCCATAAAACCAAGTAATATAGTCCAACAAGGGCAAAGTTTGGTTTATTTAAATGCACGAATAAAAACTTAACCTCTAAATGTGACCGGGATGAAAACATAGGTGCCTATGTGTAAAAAGGCTAATATTTAAATACATGTTCTTTAAATTAATTAGATTTACAAAAATGCTAAAACAGTGTAACGACCGGCCCCTGCCTTGCACAATATTGTCTGCCTTGGTCGCCCAAGCTCCAAGAACTTCCCAGAATCCCTGGATTGCTCCAGGGTGAGCACGCTTAACTATGAAGTACCAACGAGTTTTGACACCCGCACAGTTTTAAAAGGCCTTGTGCAAGTTAGGGCATGATCCATTCTCTTGTATCACAGAACTCCATTGCATCTAGGTGGGTCCTAGACTGTCACATTCTTCCCACCTTATGATGAAACGTCCTCGTTGCATATTGGCCCAGTAACCTTCCCCTGGGAGGTATAGCATTTAGTTCTGCATAGCACTTTGTTCCCACTCCGGGATTCATGGCTCCTGCAGATTCTAGAGGTGGTTCCTACCCTGTAGTCCGGGGTTGTGCTCTGATACCAACTATAATGACCCGCCCCCGCCTTGCACAATATTGTCCACTTTGGTCACCCAAGCTACAAGGACTTCCCAGAAGGTCACCCATCCATGGATTGCTCCACGGTGAGCACGCTTAACTGTGAGGTACCAACGAGTTTTGACACCCGCACGACTTTAAAAAGCATTGTGCAAGTTAGGGCATGATCTATTCTATTATATCATATAACTTCGTTGCATCCAGCTGGATCTTGGATTGTCACAAATAGAGTCTAGCTCCTCTCTCATGATTGAAGAGAACAACCTCTCCAATTTTAGCCTGGAAATTTTTTTTTGATCCCACCTCAATGATCAAGAGCGTTCATTTTGTTTAGCTCGTTGAGACCATCAAGTATTCCAAAAAAAGAAAAGTTCATTGGACATCATTTGATATGATTTTTGAACATATTTATCTTGCAAATGCTTCATGCTCATAATGAGTTAAAAAAATTTAACCGTCCTAATAAAAAAGTGGGATCGATTTTTTTGTTTTTGCTCGGAATTGGAGTCGTTCTCTCCAATCCATTTGAAGGGATTGGAGAGGAGATGGACTTGATAAAATACACACCTCACATTAACCTGTGTGTATCGTATGCACTTCTTCTATTACATAAAAAATCATACAGAAGTACAAGAATTCATAACATAGTACATATAAACTTATAACACCAGTCTTGATTTTGGAACATTTGTATTTGGTAATCTTGGGTGAATGTTATAAATTTATAGTAATGAATTTCTATGTCAATATTCAACATAAAATTTTGGCATCAAAGTAGAAGTTCATATAGGTAAAAAAGTCATTACAAGAACATAAAACAGCCGCAAAGCAACACGATTATATGATAAACAAGGAAACTAGAAAACATTTACAACAAACCAAAAAAGAAATCCATCTCGCAAATCATCCGTTGTGAAAAGGATAGGTAAGAGCAGTGGTCGTGCCATTTTGGCACAAGCCATTCCCAAAAAATGTTCATGGGATCAATTCCAATGGTAGAGAAATGGCATGAGCCATTCTCATTTTTGGCCAAAAAGTGCTAAAAACCCAAACCCAATGGCCACCCATTTCCCCGACCATAATGGATGCACCCATTTGTCCACCCATTTACCCCAAAAAATGACTTGGGCAATTTTTGCCACATCACCATAGCAACCACCAAATCCTTCCATCTTACATGTGTGTCCGGTTTGGGATACAAGGGGATTTATTGAAAAAAAATGGCATTGTAAATGGCAATGAACCATTGCACCAACATTGCCATTTTTTTGGGGAAATGACACTATTTTTTGCCATGTTTTTGGAATGGATTGTGCCAAAATGGCACGACCATGGAAATTGCTCTGAATAGTCCATTTGGCCAAAAAATGGCAATGTTGCTGCAATGGTACTTGTCATTTGCAATGCCATTCTTTTTCAATAATTCCACTTGTATCATTTTTTCAACTACCATTCATTAAAAATGGCTCTTTTGTAAAGGGCTTGATCTAAGCAGCTTTTCGTAAAACTCTATATGTACAGTTTTACGAAAAACTGCCTGAATCAAGCCTTTTCCGATCATTTATTTCTTGCTTGTTCCTCGTGAGTACCCTATGAAAATGCCTAAACCACTAAAACCATATAATAGAAAAATACATCCTAAACCTAAACCCTAGGTACCCTATGAAAGTGCCTAAACCTAAACCCTAGGGTACCCTATGAAAGTGCCTAAACCACTAAAACCCTATAATAGAAAAGTGCACCATAAATCTAAACCCCAAAAAAGAGTGACTTACCTTAATAGTAATTAAAATAAATGACTTACCTTAATGGTAATTAGATGCCTCTTTTCCAGACTTAGAGGTAAAAATCTGAAATTAAATGGCATTTGGTCTCCTTCATTAACATAAGAATCAACTTGCAAATCAAATCTCGATCGGTCTCTCCGTGTCTCTCTCCAAAATCACAAACCAGTAATGGCAACGACAACAAGTATTCTCTCTCTTTCTCTCAGACACACACGCAGATTTTGTCGGGAATGATTTGGTGGTTAATTAGTTTGATAAGGTGGCACAAACGACTGAGGCCATTTTATTGTGAAAATGGGGGGATGCATTTATGGGTGGGGAAGTGGCACACCATTGAATTAGGGTTTTTTGCAACCTTGGCCAAAGAATGGAAATGACTCGTGCCATTTTCTCACCACTAGACCGGCTCTAATGTCTAGTTAAAGAGAGTGCATACCATATGAAGCCCAAATACCCTCGTTTAGGGAGGGTGAACAAATCTCTCTCACTTTCTCTCTCTAGCTGGCCCTAATTCCCCTCCTCTTTTTCTCCCAAATCTAGTTCCTCCTTGTGTGTGTGTGTGGGGGGGGGGGGGGGGGGGGGGGGGGCACAAGCCGCCTCCTCCCCCTGTTTTTTGTTCCCTTTGTATCTCTTTTCACCTCATTTTGTCCCTGTTATCATGTTCCCGCAGCCCACCTTAGGTTTTCTTCGCAGCTTTTGTTGCTTGTAACAACGTGGTCCCGTCCTCTTGCCATCGTCCGTTTTGGGTGGAGGCGATGAGGGGTGGTCGTGCGCAGTGTCTTGCAGAGGAGCAATAAGGCGGGGTTGAACAAAGGGGGTTTCCGGCGGTTCTCACTCGGATCTCAGTACCGGTCTAGTTTTCCCAGTACCGGTCTGGTTTTCCTAGATTTGTCTTGTGCTTGTCGTGGCCTCGGGAGACTGCCGGCTGCCGGCCTTATTTTCCCATGACCATAGGCTGTCGTGCTAGCGTAGCCTCATAACGGAGTGTTGTCCAGTGCTCCACTGTGGTATTGGGAGTTCGTTTTGCGAGTTCTTAGGCGATGACGTTAGTTTATACATTTCAAATTTAGGAGGCAGAGGTTTCCATTGTTGCTTTTTGCTATCCTTGACTGGTTTTGCAGCTAGCCTTGGGGAATTGGTTGTTGTTATCCTTGACTGGTTTTGCCGCTAGCCTTGGGGGATTGGTTGCCTTAATTGCAACTCCTCATACCCCGCACCTTTGAGTCGGTGAGAAGAGAGTCATTGATATGGCTTGCATTCGCATTATGGCATTAATCTTCCCATCTTATTAGCTGTGTAGGCTTTGGCTGTAATTTCCTTTCATTGTATCCGTTGGAAATCTTTGTAAATGCCAGAAGACTTATTGAAATACAATTGTCCGCTGATAAAAAATAAAAAAATGAAGCCCAAACACGAGTGTGTATCTTCCCCATGATTCAAGATGTTTGCACTTCATTTTCTCATAAATGCACCCAAAAATGGTCTCCTAGTACTTCAAACTGCACACAAAGAAATCCCGAAACACACACACTATAAGATAAGTTTTACTCTACTAGAATGCGCGAACAAAGTAGGGTATAGGGTATAAAACTCATTTTCCTAATCTTTTTTTTGCGAGGTAGGGTTGGGAATACTGTCTTACCCTAAGTTGTTTCCTTCTGAAATTTTGGCAAAAGTATCAATGATATGAAGGGCAATATTCCTTTGCTGTGGAGTACAAAGGACCAAATGGAGCGAATTGTTCTTCGAGGGTGCATGATTCTGCGATCTTTTACACAGGAAAAAACATTGGGTCCCATAGCCCACGTGCTGAGATTGGTTACATCACATTGCTTTCATGAGGGCAATGCCCCCACCTTAGATCTCAATATATATTTGCATGTGTTCGCCTGAAAAGTTATTCAGTGCTCCTGGTATTCCCATCCGACCAAGAGATCTGCCTCTCGGAAAATAGTCTATTTCTTTTTAACCAAAATTAATTTACACATCAAGAAATAGAAAAATTAACATCACGAATAATCAACATTAGAATCTTGATGGGTCCCATTAACCACGGATTTTTTCCGAATGTTGTGATGGTTCAAATTCCCAATGGGTTGGTTTAAATTACCAAAGTCTCTCTTTGAAATGCTATCTTGGATTTTAATACTCATTACAAATCTTGTGACGGTCGACATTCCTCTTGAAAATTTGCATGAGATATCAATTTAAGTGTACGTGTGTAGTGCAGCTAAAGAGAGTGAATAGGGGGTGTTCCACTAACCCAGGTTTTTGAATAAACTGGTTTTTCACGGTTTTTTATGTGATGTGTTGTGAGAGAATGACCTGTCTCGGTGTTTGGAAAAAACAGTTTTTTGTTAGTGGAACACCCCATAAGTCATAAGTGAGAGTACAAGGGTTTGGGTTTTGGTGGTTGGGTGAGAGTTCTTCATACTCGATGGTATTTGTACAAACTTTTCTCATAGTGAAAGCATGGGATCCTCTCTTTGGAGTAGGTGCGTTATTGGTGAACTATGTAAGTTTTGTGTGTCCGCGTTTTATTCCAACACCGTGTCCACACGTAATGTGGTGAAGTATACCATCATAATGGGCTGTTTCGGTGTGTTCAGGAGCAGGAAATAAATTCCCAGTTGTGTGTGCGCGTGAGAGAGCAGAACTAGCTAGCAGATACCAGAAGGCCCTGTAGGCAAACTGTCCATATCGCATTCACGCCGGGCTTGTCAATAATTGAGACAAATGTCTCATACAATGTAACAAGAACATGTACTCGCTGTCGATTTGACTATTTTGAATAGCTATAAAACTTCTAGGCTTATCTATTACTATCTAATTATTTAGTCTTTATAGTTATTGGTAGATTTTCATTTGGCCATTATAGCTCTAAATGTCTCAATTCGTCTTTAAATTTTTTGTAAGCTTTAATTTGGTCCTCATATTCTAAACATTTCAATTCATCCTCAAGTTTACTGGTTCGTTTCAATTTATAAATTATTATTATACCTTCAACGTTTATATGTTTATATAGATTTACATTACCGTTAGGTTTTCAAACACTTTTCTCCAAACCAATAAATATTTTTTTTTTAAATTATATTTATAAATCTAATTTTTCTTGATATATTTGAAATAGCAGATTCATTATATCTATTTTTAAATACGACTTGTTTAGGTAATTCATTAGGAGAACTATACTTATATATACTAGCAGACCCACTATGCTAGCCATGCAAGGCCATGAGTCAATGCTAACTAAGTTCAAGTAAGAATAGTAAAAGATGTACTGTTGTTGATATACACCTAGTATCTATAAGCAGTATTAATAAGATTTCATCGATTTAGAGGCATAAAAAAACCCAGAGCATAAGTATTAATTGATCTACTAGTTAGGGGCACCCCACTCCAACCCATAAAAAAAAAAATTGTTTGAAAACACCTAACTTAGGGAAGTAAACATAACCATATAAATTTTAGAGGCATAATATATAATTATATAAACTCAAAGGGCAATTTTGTAATTAAAGAAAAAAAACCAGACCGAAGCTAATCAGAAATCTTAGGGACAAAATTGAAACATTAAAAATAGAACAATCAAATTGAAACCTGCCTAAAACTATATGGACGAAATTGAGACATTTAAAAATATGAGGGCCAAATTAAAATCTACCCATAACTAGAGGGACTAAAACAATACATAAGCCAAACTTCTATGACCTATGCACAACAAACCTTGGTACCACTCCGTGTTTTCTCTTAAACCCTTTCAAGATATTTGCACCCAACAATTTTTGCTTTGAGAAAACTTCTCGGTGTGCAATTTTGTTTACCCATCTAAAAACTAGGATCATTACTACTCGCTCCTTGTGGTGCCCAAACTAAATTTTTTTTATGATCAGAATCGCTCTTACGATAGAATATATATATATAGAGTCCCCTTCCTATCCAAACTCCCTTAACTTAGTTAAGTTACGGACCTAGGGGTATTTTCGACTTTCCGGACCAAATTTCGACGATCCGAACCGTTAGATGTGTTTAAAAGGTGTTTTCAAGGTCCAACGGGAAGATTTGGCAAAAAAAAATACCCGGAAGGGCTTGATCGGAGCTGTTTTTCACAAAAACGCTATTGTATATCAATTGGTATTGTTCGAATAACACTTGTTTTGCCCTAAAATTTTAGTTTAAAATTACAAACTAAGAATTGAATGCTTTGATGAATGACTTATATATTGAGATCCAATTTGGTTGATGAATTTATGCAAGAGAAGCTAAAGTACTAATCTCTAAAAATTGAACTGGTTGCAAGGGTTGTTTTTATGTACTTCCCATGTTTCCATGCATCTTTGACTCGGGGGGCATGATGTGCACAGTCATGCTGTGCACGGTGCTGTGCGCCTCTCGGCCGTTGGATCAAGTTTTGGACGGCTCGGATGCGTTCGGGTAAAAAAACTCAAAATTAAAGAAAAAGTGCCGAACGCATCCGATCCGTCCAAAACTTGATCCAACGGCCGAGAGGTGCACATCACCGTGCACAGCATGCCCCCCGAATCCCTTTGATATCATGTGGGTTGCAAGGGTTGTTGCAATCTGCTGTTTATATATTTAGTACAAGGGCTGTTGTATTGAATACTCACACGGGTTGTTTTATGTACTTCTTACGTTTCCATGCATCTTTGATATCATGTGGGTTGCAAGGGCTGTTGCAATTTGCTGTTTATATATTCAGTACAAGGGTTGTTGTACTGAATACTCACACGGGTTGTTGATATATAACATAGCTGCTGTTGATCTCATGTGGGTTGTTGATATGTACTTCAGATTTTCAGATTTCACCATAGTTTTGAAGGGATTACAGAATAGTCATTGCCAGTTCTTTCTTAGTGATATGCTAGTGCTTCCCCTGTTGCGGTCCTGCTGTTCTGTTGTAGATGTGCGGGATAGGGTCACCATCACATGGGATGCCACGTTTTCAAACAAGCTGCTGCCCAAATTCTGCTAGGATTGGGGTGACCTTATCAGTGGTGAAATGGGCCTAGCCTAGGGGGGTTGTCCCTTGGCAAGTATGATCCCCTTTGGGAGGGGGCTTCCTCCCATACCTAGCCTTGGGGGGTTGTCCCTTGGCATGATTGCTTTGTCAGGATTGCTCTTCTAGGCACCTAGCCTTGTCACTAGGACTCACGGTATACTATTTGTCACGGTACCATCCATTCCATTCTTCTCAACTGCCATAGTACTCATATCCGCGGCTGTGACTGATTGAGCTAGAGCTCTGCCCTGATGGAAGATCAAGTTCCAACTGAAGAAGACAAAAACTTAGAAGCGCATAAGGGGTTTCCTCGGTCTATAAGCAACTGAACGCCCTTTTGAAGCAAAAAGTTCTAGATCCATGTTTCATTTTGTCAAATGTTCTCATGAGCTCTTTTGTTAAGATAGCTCTTCCCCCTACCTCTGTTATGTGTTTCTTCTCCTTGTTCTTTAGAAGGATGAGAAACACATTTTATATCCTATTTCCCTTTGTACCTTGTATTTTCCCTAATTACCCTCATGTAGCCCTTGCGGCCTCCCCTTTTATTTCACGCAATTTTCTTTTCTTTTTCTTTTTCTTTGTCCTCCCTGGGGTATGCCCCTTGTAGGCTGTATATTCTTTTGCCTCCTTTTTATTTCACGCTAAATTACCCAAAAAAAAAAAAAACTGGTCTAATCATCGAACTGGTTAGTGTAGAAATTTTGGATCCAAACGTGCCTCGTGCCTAATAGCTTAAGCTATTAAAAGGAGAGATTCTAACATTATATCAAAAGTGAACACCCATTCTAGCTATACCCTACGACTATTGGGTTATGTTATCTAACATCCTCATGTGCGACCGCATTTGAAGTCCATGACATCCATGACATGCGGTATTTTTGCCCTATCATCGTATAGAACTTTTTGTTTTGTCATGTCGTTGTGGGGTGTCAAAAATTGTTTACTTTTGTAATTTAAGATGAAATCAGGCCCGCTCTTATATAACGTAGAAATTTTGAATTTTTAGAGGTCCTAACATTTATAGCTCACTCATTCCGTAGGTAACTAAGTTCCAATTCGTCTACCTTTACATTGAAAGAGACAATTGTTTTTCACCTGTAAATTCATGATATGGGAGAACAATTATATGCTACAGAAAAGTAAAAAGAAGGCGATGACTTCCATTATTTTTCTAAAGTAGGGGAAAAAATGAATCTCTTAGATATGAAACCTAACCAAACCAAATTGATCGATATTTCTTGTAGTTTCCAAACTAAAATTGAGCAAAGTGCACTCGGTTGTTTAATTTTAACATAACATGTGAAAACTTCAAATAACTCGATATTAACTCGTGATCGGCTTGAATTATATTGATGTGAAACGTACTTATTTCCACTTGTTTGGTTGCCGGGAAAAAAAGGTCTTCTTTTCAGTGTTGTGTTATCTTTTCAGTGATAGCAACAAGCATAAATGAATTTGAATCAGACAGAAGATCTAGAAAAAGGAAATAAATTAAAGAACGAACTTACCAAACACAAAAGGGCAAATGACTAGTCCGACATAGAGGACCTTACTTGTCTCGACTTTTAATTCTTTTTAGTGCTTTACTTTGGAATCAGGGCTCATTTTTCCTTGCACTGTTTGAGGATTCCTATTCCTCCTTAATATGGATTCCTGTTTTCTGGAAACACTTTTACCAGTTGCTTTATAGTGATGGATGAGTATGTATAAATAATGTAGGATGAATGTAAACATGGATGTGCTTGTTATTGTTAAAGCATTCGACTCAAAATTAATTGACAATAAGTGGTGAGGCCATCCAAGATCATAGACTAGTTGTGGAGTTTATAATTAACCACTATGGGACAAGCTCTAACACTCTCCCGTAGATGCAACTTTTTGATCGACATGTGGAGAGGTAAACAAATGATCCATAATATAGGGATCACTACGAACAACGAAACAAGGTGTGTTTAAGGCACAAACAATGGGGCAATCAATCAATAGAGCCTTGTCCAGAAGCCTTCAAAACTTTTAGATGAGTTCGTGGTTAACAATCTAATATTGTATCAAAGTAGGCAATAGATCCTTTGTTCGAAACTCACTACCTACCTCATAATCAAATCTTTGCACGTGTTTAGCCCACTTATGAAGGAAAATCTAGCTACACATGAGGGGACGAGTTGATCAAGATATTAATAATAAAGTTACCCCTCTCTCTAATAGCTTTTAAGCTTTAAGATGAGTTGGTGGTTAACGATTTAATAGTTATTACATACTCCCTCTTTACCTTTTTAGTGTCCTATACGAAAGACGTGTCATTTTTTTTTATGAAAGAATAAAGTGCTTCCATGAATAATTCTTTTAACATTCTTCGCACTCAAATTATAGATCTCTTTGCAATTTTTAATTTGCTAGTAACAAGGGCCGCAGAGACCGAGAGTAGGATATTCCGTTGGATTTAGTATCGTTCGAGTTCGACTATGAACGTCATTTTATTGTTCGTGGTCAGATTCAATTGGAGCTTACATGTGAGCTTGAGATACGAGTGTAAAGACCCGTATTTTTGTAATTCATTTAATTAATTATAATTCTTTATATGTATATATGTTATATATGTATTGGCATGAATTAATTATATTTATTTCCTAATAATGTGTTAGCTACCTAATTAGGTTTTCCTTATTAATGTTTATTTCCTATCCAAGAATAGAAAATCCAACAAAAGATTTCCTTGTGTGTTATTCCCTCATAATATCCCATCAATCATTTAGTTGCCAAATCCCTCATTGTAAAGATCACAATTTTGTTATTTTAGGAAGTATGTATATATAATTGTATCAGTTAGTTAATTATATTGCGGCATGTGTTTAATTACACATATATAGATATATGTATATTTTTATATAGATTTGAATTGATTCCCTAATTAGCTTTCCACATATTATTAAGGGCTCCTTGTCGATAAGGACTAAGTACAGGGATTATACTGTATTTAATCCATCAAAAAAGAACGTAACTTCTCCGGTCCAATTTAAATACCGTATCCCGAGAATACCCCCACATGTTTCAAAAGCGAGAAAGAGTACCGTACACCTACAGAGACTGAAACCGCCATCGTCGATCGTACAAATCCTGTTCCGTCGTCGCTTTCCCGTTGCTCATCGTCGCCGTTGCTCGTTGTCGACCACTGTGTTCGTCGACATTGTTGTCGTAAAAAACCTAGAGCTATTGTACGTATTATACAACTTTCTCAACCTTTTCTCACTACAATAGTACTATTACAAATATCGTCGTTGTCAAAAGCCTTTTTCGATGACATACCTCTATTTTCTTAGATTAATTTGATTTTTTTGACGAGATACGTCTATTTCTAGGGTTAACATTATGATTTTTGCAGAAGCTCTGTACATTTTTGTGATTTCTGTATCTGTTGTTTGATGTATTCTTTCGATTTTTTTTACATATGGTTTTATATGATAGTTTTGTTTTGTATAAACCTGATTTAGAGTAGACAAGTTGCAATCTATTAGTGTAAACTCGATTCAGTTCCTTAGTGAGATGTTATTATCTCCTCGTTTAGAATACTTTTTCTCCATGAGACTGGTGTCTTTGTTGTTTTGTTTTGTAGAAAAACAGCGTTTATGAGTGAGATGTTATTATCTCCTCGTTTATTTACATTCAAAACCACTGTTATGAACACTTTTTGACATCCTGAGAAACTTGTGTCTTTGTTGTTTTGTTTTGTAGAAAACGAGTGTTTATGGGTGAGATGTTATTATCTCCTCGTTTATTTACATACAAAACGACTGTTAAGAACACTTTTTAACATCCTTGCACACTTGTGTCTTTGTTGTTGTTTTCTTTTGTAGAAAAACAGCATTTATGAGTGAGATGTTATTATCTCACCATTTTTTAATGTTATGGCTTGACATAGCTTAATTATCTCTATTCACATATGCTTACTTCTTGTTCTTCTTTTTGCAGAAAAATGAAACACAAGAGTCCAAAGAAGTTCGATCCAAGAGTTACATTCGAACCCCCAATACATGTGGAACCAATAACAATTGAAGATCCAGATGTAGATATTAATGATTCTGTTGATTCCCCTCATGAGGTTCTTCTACTAACTCTTCCAGGGTTCCCTCCTGAGGTCCCTCCTCGTCAAGCGGCACCTCAAATTAGAAAGCGAAAGAAAGCCCAATTGCAAGACGATGAGAATGAGAAGAAAAAGCATCGCAAGACAAGCACAAGGATAAAAAAAATAGAAGTAACAGAAGATGAAGACAAGGATGAGGACACAGAAGAGGAAGAGCGTCAGTTTAGAGAGAGAAGGACTAAGAGAAGAAATGATCCTAGATTTACAACACAGAAAGAACAAGAAATCCAAGACGAGGACAAGGATGAGGAAGAGGAAAGGAGGACTAAGAAGAAAACGAATGAACCTCGACTCACAAGGCACAGAAAACAACAAATGCAAGAGCAGGAAAAGGAAAAGGAAGAGGAGAAGGAGGAAGAGGATCAGTTTCGAGAAGGGAGGAGTAAGAAAAGGAATGAACCTCGACTCACAAGGCACAGAAAACAACAAATGCAAGAGGAGGTGGAGGAAGAGGAAGAGGAGGAGGAAGAGGATCAGTTTCGAGAAAGGAGGAGTAAGAAAAGAAACGAACCTCGACTTACTAGAAAGAAAAAAGAAGAATTGGAAGAGGAGGAAGAGGGCGAGGTTGTAGTGACCAGCAGTAAGAAAGGAAATGATCCACCAGTTAAAAGGCAGAAAAAAGAAGATCAAGAGAAGGAGAAGGAGCAAGATGAAGAGGAAGATGATGTTACAGTGATTGACTTCAAACCGGCACGAGTACAATACAGGTAAGACAGACACTAGTCTGAGATGCTATTATCTCTAACATTGTTTTCCTAAATAAATAGTTTCACTTGTCTGAGATGTTATTGTCTCTAACATTGGTTTGTCTCTTCCTTCTTTGTAGATCAACACTTGCTAGCATTGTAAGCCTGCTTCATGATGTGACATTCACCCAAGGGCAGATAGAGGAGATTCAAAAATCTCCATTTGCAGCTATGTTGATCACAATTACACAGCAGAATTTGCCTGAACAATTTGTCAAAAAGTACGACAATGACATTTTTAAGTGTGATTCAAAGTTACCGAATGGATGAAGGAAAATTTTATATGGGAACCAAGCTTGTGGCTCTTACACATGAGATTGCAGAGAGGGAAATTAGAGAACAACAAAAGGATAATAACATTGGAAGGCTGCTTCACCTTGTTGACAAACTTCGAAGGAGGCTTGAAAGGTATGGCAAAGAAGCGGCTGCCTATGAAGAAATTGAAAAAGAAAACATGTCTGCCAAATTTGAGGCGATGGTACTCCAGGAGAAGGTGGTGCAAGCGGAGGTTGAGGTAATGACCTTGTTGGCTGAGAAGGACTGTCATAAGGAAAACATCGAAGCCGTTCTGGACGAGTTGGATATCATGGCAGCACACTGCGTTAGTCAAGAATTCAGCCACAAGAAAATTGTAGAAGACATCACAAATGAAAACGTAAACTTGAATGTTGAAATAGGTTCAATGCTGATTGACAAAGACTTGGTGGAGGAAAAAATTGAAGAGGTTATTGATCAGTTGGATGACATGGCAGCTCATTGTGCTAGCCAAGAATACAAGGACAAGAAGAAAATAGAAGAAATGGAAGAAAAGATGCAGAAGATTTCTGAAAAAGTTGTGGAGAGAAATCTTGGTGAAGAATTTGCAAGCCCAACTGGAATCCCCCACCAAATAGTCACAGAGGAAGATTCTGAAAGCTCGCCTGGAAATCCCTATGAGTTTAGAATGGCCACAGATGAGGACATAGAGAAAACCATAACTGCTGCAGTTTCAATAATAGACAAACAAGAAGAAAATGAAATGAAAAAGAAAATACTCAGGACTGAACGTGTGGTGGAGCCATCATCCTTGACTAAGAGAGTGCGTGAAAGAGATGACAGGGTAGAAAAGAAAAAGGAAGACTTTTTCTATGAAAGAAGGAGAAAGAGAGCACAACAAGCCAAAGCAGCACAAGTGGAAAACAATTCTCTGCGTTTTGAAACAACAACACTGGACGCCTTTTTATCACAAGAAGACAAGGAGAAGTTGAATATGCTATCTAACCTTCTGAAAGACAAAAAGTTAGTAAAAATCTACAACAATTTTACAGTATTTATCTTAAATGCACTATTTCTGTTGGTGAGATAAAGATATCTCTTGCTCTGTCTTTTGACAGGCTACCTTTCTGGATGGACCACGACACACAAGATGCTGTTTCGTTGGAAGATGCAATTGATATCTTGAATGAGGGAGATGTTGAAAACACGGTAAAAAATACCTCTCCAAGACAGTTCTTTTCTCGATTAATGTTAAAATCAAATCTAACATGAAAAAAACCCGTGCAGTTACTTGATGGATTCACATCCATATTAGCAGCGGTTGAGCAAAAGCCAATCAACGCAGTATGTTTCAAATCAGTATTGTGGGTTAGTAATACATACCCTTATATGTTATTTTTTGTCACTACTTTTCTTGAATTCCTCTTTAAGTGCGTATTCTCGCAAAATACAGAGTATATATGTACGACATATAACAATGAGATATTAAAATCTCATCAAAAATAGTTTGTCTATGCACAAGACATAAGTATGAGATAATAACATCTCACAGAAACCATTGTCTTTTCGTCTTTGACAGAGCCTGCTGAAGGATGAAAAAAATCAAATCAGAGATTTATTTCTTGATGACAAGCTCAGAGAAGTTAATGAAAAGTTGGATCTTTTCTACTACTTGGTTTTTCCAATAAACTCTTCAGGAGGTATACGTGCAAAAGACAAAAATCCATACCATTGGAATCTTCTGGTATTGGACATACCACGTGGGTATTGGAGACACTACAACTCCATCAAACCAAGTAGAAATGGCCAAGACCCTTACCTCAAGGATGCAAAATTAATGGTACGCAATATTGCTCCATTTTATTCGATTTTTCATACAATTGATGATGCAAAATAAATCCTTATTTTGTCGAATTTGAAATGCAGGCAGAGTATGTTTCCAATTTCATGCAAAAGCTAAACATCCAGAAAACAGAACCAAGCTTCAGACTTCTAAAATCAACGAGCGAAACAATATTTGGGGCGAAGGAGAAGAATGAAGTCGTGATTGTCTCAGAAAAAACACCACAACAAAAACGTGGAAGGTAAACCAACTAATCTTGACCACAAGTTTTCAATTACACAATTTTATCCCCTTACATAATTCTAACTAGTGCTTATGACAAATTTGCAGCGTTGACTGTGGAATCATAGTGTGCTACATCATTCAGAAGCTTTTAAATGCAGAACCCATCCCAGACAATTTGTCTGAGGTTGAAATCAATGAATTCAGAGTAGCATTGTTACGGAGATTCTTGAATGATGGACATAGATCAATCACGCCAGAAGTTTGGAAGGACAGACAAGAACTAGAGCAGATGCAACACAAGGTGCCAACAGAAGGAGATCCAAGAGAAGCTGACAAATAAGAGAGCATCATTGTTTGACACTGGACATATCTTTTGAAGTCTGTTAGAAAGTAGTGGTTGGATAGGAAATTGAATATATGGTTTATTTTTGGTTTGTATTGTCACATATGAATGGTCGGCTCCAAACAATTGTAATTTGTTGATACCTGGTGCTGAACAATTGGCAATACGACAAATGGTGGTTTTTTTGATAACATCTTTTAACATGTGTTTACGCTAAATATGAATGATCCTGGAATTACTCATTGTTCAAGTGATTTTTTATCACTAGTTCAACTGCTTTCTAGTCACTAGTAGTTTATATTGTGTTGTCTGCTGTTTTTGGCACCTTGAGGGTGCTTCAATTACCAACGGCTCATGTCGAATTTTCTAAAAATTGTCTGCTGTTTTAATACTGTTCATCTCATGAAATGCTTGTGGGTGGTTCCAAGTACTTTTCTAATCTTTTGTTATGTGTTTTCTGCCCTTCTACCTTAGAAGGTTAGGAAACATTTATTAAAGTATTTTGCGGTGTTTCTCCTTCATCTTTTTGATGAGATAGCCATATCTCATGAAATAAGGCCCCTGTATATTGATAAAGAATAAAAGAGATAATGGTATCTCATCCAAAACAGCCTCAGAGGTAAGCATTTATCAGCAAATGAGAGCCCTGTATATACAAGAGATTATGTGCCTGCTGTTGCTTGTGTACCAACAGTCTTTGTATCTACAAAACGGAAGCAAGAGATCAACATATCTGACAGAAAACAGTCTCCGTTTTGTCCAACGTGCAATAGTACAGAAAAAACCATATCCAAAAAAATCATCGCATATTCAGGAATTTTATTTATTTATGTCAAATGATAACTCTCAACAATATTGCAGTTTTTATTACATATTGCCAACTTCTGGCACCTGAAACACCCAATTACCAATCAACAATGAAATATGACTCACAAAGTTCTTATCTACTTAAAATGAAAACATCAATCACAAGGTTCTTTACAGCTCTTCCTATTATGTCTTCCCAATTTCTGGCACCTCGAACACCTTATTTGCCTCACTTTCTCGCCCCTTGATCGGATTCTTGCAACCTTTGGTCTGCCACGTGGCCTCCTTGTTTTAGGAGGAAGAATGATAGCAGTCTCTTTAGTTACCTCTGGAGCTCCAAGACTAGGAATAGGATTTATTGGACAATCATATGACATCCGGAATGCTTCAATCGTGTATAGCGGATCTATGTACTGGGACATATCTACCCTAATCTTCTGAAGAGCCGTGACTGCATGCACACAAGGAAAGGAATGGATGTCCCACCGACAACATGTACATGACTTGTTTCGTATATCAACCACAACAGCCGGGAAAGAAGAAACCTCAAATACTTCATCACTTGAGCCATATACAGGCCATGTCTTCCCTTTGTCGAAACGGTTTTTCAACAGCAAGTCCATTTCAGGACACAACACGCTACACCATTTCCTTGATAACTGTTTCCTCTCATACATTTGCCTCATAATTTGAACCCTGATTTCCTCAACACATTGAAGGATCGGCATCTTCCTTGCTTCACGAATCCAACTGTTGAAAGACTCAACAGCATTTGATGACATCTCACCATATCGTTTCCCAGGAAAGTATGCATTTGCCCAATGATCATACGACACGGAAGAAATAAACTCTTTCGCTTTTTCCCCACCAACCTCACACAATTCCTTAACGCAATTATCAAAATCCGAAACAGTAGGTGCATGAGCACAATCAACGAACAGATTCACTACTCGCTCCCTAAAACCATTTGGTGCTCGACCAGATAGCCTATCCCTCAAATTATTCTTCAAATGCTCCAAACAATAAGCATGATAACAGTTTGAGAAAACCTCTGGAACATGCTTCACAAGACCAGTATGACGATCCGTTATAATCGAGAGTTCACGAGTTGACAGAATACCTTTCAACTTTATCAGAAACCAGAGCCAATTATCATCCGTTTCAGAATCAACAATACCATAAGCCACTGGAAATAAGCCTGCAACAAAGAGATAACAACATCTCATCCAAACCAGTCTCTGTATATACCAAAATAAACAAAGAGATAACAACATCTCATCCAAAACAGTCTCTGTATCTACCAAAATAAACAAAGAGATATGCACATCTCAGACAGAAAGAAACAAAAACGACTGAGGAAAAAGAAAACTAACCTTGATTAGCATCCTTCCCAACAGCAGCAAGGAGAGTGCCTTTATATCTACCCTTCAAGAATGTACCGTCAAGACACAAAAATGGCCGACAATAGTTGAATCCTCTAATGCATGCATCGAATGCCACAAATAACCTTCTAAACCGATTGTCTTCACAACATTCAATATCCACAACACTACCGGGATTTTTCTCTTTCGCTATATCTGCATACCACCGAAGTTGGTCAAATTGGAACACATAATCACCGCTTATTTCATTACTTGCCTTCTCAACCCCCAACCAAGCGTGATTGTAACTAATTGTAGTACCGTATCTTCTCTCAAATAACTTGACAGCATCTATCGGCCTATACGATGGCTTTTCACGAACTTCATCAAAGATACAACTTGCAACCAACTTTGAACTCATTCTAGAACTTTTGGAACTACAAGATGTACCACCACAGTTGTGCTCCTTGTGCAACTCCTTAATGCAAAAAAAACCATTCGATTTGTCTAAAATTGCATGAACAAACCATCTACAGCCGTCAATCTTTTTACGACAATAAGCTGTCACCCTTAACTTGTCATTCTTCAAGTAGATAAACTTGAATCCAAGCTCAATTGCATACTTACACAAACACGTCCTAAAATCCTCAACACCGCCTCTAAATTCTTGACCAACATGACTAATCAAAGAAGCCCAATCAGCAGAAAGCCGCTTTGTCTCATTATGATGACAAAACTTTTCAAGAGGATCTTCAAGAATTTGAACAATACTGCATTCCCCATTTCCACTACTATTACCATGATCAAAACAACCAGAAGATTGAATCTCCTCAACACAAATGTATACCTCAACACAACTAACACCGTATGCAGTAGCTAACGCCAACATGTTATCAAAATCATCATCATTCTCAAGAACACAGTTACGATGTTCAGAAACAACATACAAAAGATTAAATCTCCTTGATACCAACTCATTCCACTTCCTATGAATACTTCCAACAAAATCCTCAAACCTAAAACCAGTTGCAACTTTAACAACCAAAGTAAATGATCCATATTTGCACAATAGAAGAATGGATGATTCCATTTCCAGTCAACTTTACACTGCAAAAAGAAATAATAAAGCAAGAGATAAGCACATCTCAGATCAAACAAACTCTGTAACACCAAAACAAACCAAGAAATAACCAAAATCTCAATCAAAACACACTATCAGCCAAACAAAAACTAAATAGATAAGCATCTCATCCAACAAACAGAAATAACCGTATTCCAGTGCATATACACATATATCAGCCAATGCATTTACCAACAAACAAACAAAAGAAATCCAAACAAATCAGCAGAGCTAATCAAATCAGTAAAAACATCTGGAATTCAGTAAAAACAAGGCAGAAATAAAAAATAAAATTGAACTAATCAAATCAGTAAAAACATCTGGATTTCAGTTAAAATAATTGAACTCAACACACACACACACACAGAGAGAGAGACAGAGAGAGATTGATCGAGAGACAGCTCGAGAGAGAGACAGAGAGAGATCGATCGAGAGAGAGACAGAGAGAGATCGATCGATCGATCGATCGATCGATCGAGAGAGAGAGAGAGAGAGAGAGAGAGAGAGAGAGAGAGAGAGAAGACGTTTACCACTGATTTGCTGCAACAGATCGACACACAAATCAACAGAGCTAGAACCAGCTACATCGCACTGGAGAAATCGCCATCGCCGCGAGAAGAAGATCTGTTTGAACGGAGATTTGAGCGAAGATTTGAAATCGCAACGTTTATATACGTTCCCAGCGCTGGGTATTATCGTCCAGGGAAGGACTAACCACGTTAGGACTTTTAAAACACTGGACGCTATACAGCTTAAACTAGTCCAGTGGACTAAAAAGCCCAAATGACCTATACCCGTGGACCCTAGCCCAATTTGCCGTATTATTAATTCCTAGACTAGAATAGGAAAACAAATCAATAAAGAAAAATTAGGAAAGTATATTTCCATATTCCACTAACTTATTTGGTTACCATTTGCCTCCCTAGTAAATCTTTCAAATTCCCTCTTTTCTTTCCTAATCTTAGTCTTTGTCTAAATCATTCCGTTTCTTGATTCCGTCCCTTCCTTCCTCCTATAACTACAACCCACGGCATAATGAATTTCACCTCCATTTGACTCACTCTCGGCATAAGCTTCCTCACCAATTATCATTCTCGGTTCGTTCTCCTCTCGACATCTTTTGTTTTATCTCACTGTTAATTTTTATAACTCTCTCATGAAAAATACCACTCCTTCCACAGATTTCTATTTCGAGAACTCATCCGTTCAACAACATTAAATCCTATCACGTTCGTAGTGCACTATAACTTCGGAGGAAAGGTAGGACATTAAATCTCACTTTTTACTTAAGTATACTATTTTTTGTGTTTTCGTGTATCTACACATATCTAAATATAGTGATGATATGAATATGATGTGAGATCATTTGTTGCTGTTTTGTTTCCAACCGATAAGGTTTTGTAAGTCTAAAACGGAACCAAAGAGACGAAAATCATTTTCTTGTGCGCTGTTCTGTTCTGCTTATTTTCGGGTATTTCTGTTTGGATTTAGAGAAAACGTAAATGTTAGAAGTTGTAGATATCGAAATGTTAAGAAACTTCCATATAGAACTCGTTTCAATCCGAGGTTCGTAGAATTAACTATGATTTTTCGAAGTTGGCTGAACTAAACAGTTTCGGGACAGATTCACTGTCTAGCTTAAAACGCTATTTCGCTTCATTTAGGACTGGATTTAGACTTCGATCAAAACAGTGAACTTGTGTAAAAGTTGATGAAATATCTTACTGTAAAATTTCGTGATTTTTGGAAACCGTTTGCTATTTTTAGTGGCTGGATTTATAACTGACACGTATGGCTCGAGATAGTCAATCTTCATTAAATTTTCATTTCATGATATAATTGGATGCATGTGTTTGCTTACTGGTGTTTTGTTAAACCATTAAATTTGGTTAAATAATTATTGTGGTTAAATTAATAAACTAAAAGATTAGTGTTCACTTATCGGATTTGGGGAATGGGATGTGTCTGGTGTGGGTCTTGAGCCATGCGCAGTTATACTTTTAGGTAGTTTGGCTGTGTGATCGGGCGCCAGAAGTATACTGTGGGTGGGAATCGATGCCAGATAGAGATTGATCAATGGGTGATCAATCATGAGCCGCGCACAGGATACCCTGAGGTGACTTTGTTGTGTGATCGAGCCCCTGAGTATACTGTGGGTGGAAGCCGTTGATAAAAATTATTTTATTTGAAGTGGGAACGAAATTTGTGAAACCTTGAGTTGATGACGGAGTATTAAATTTATTGAATTTATTATGTTGAGAAATGTTGTTCTATGTCTTAAATTAATGTCCCATGTGTTTTAACTGCTGCGTGAGTATATTTTTGTAAAGGGGTAGTTTTGCTGTCCTATTGAGCGTAATTTTACCACTCACGGTGCTACTTTTGTGGCCCCTGGCGTCCCCAACGCCAGGTACAGAAGGAGAAGAGGAACCGCTTGCTGAGTTCGAGGGAATGGAGCAGCAAGAAGGTTATGAAGTGTTGGAGCCGTGGTTGTACCAGTAGATCTCTAGCTAGATGGCTCTGTTCTTTCCTTTCCATTGAATTTTTAAATAAATGTTTAAGTTTTTCAGACAATGTTCGGATTCAATTTATTTCAGTTGTAATAAGTTAGTTTACTTTTAAATTTCGCAAAAAAAATTTATTAAGTATTCTTTGGAATTTTAATCAAGTTGGTATTTTATTTAAATAATTTTTTTGTAATTTATTTATTAACTTACCCAATTTTCGGGGTGTTACAACGAGGCTTTAATTTACAAACACACTGACACATATCGACTGCTTTAAAAGAAAATGAGTTATCTTCCTGAAGTAAGGCACCACCGATTTAAGGGGTAGACGATATTATCATCACCATCTATATAATTTGTGTTTCCTTACGGGCACTTCGGCATAAATAAACTATTTGGTTTTTTTTTTCTTTATTAAAAAATGACAAATCCTAGATCGCCTAAGTTTAATCATTTGCTGGGTTTTTAATCTCAATAAAAAAATAGCATCAATCAATATATGAACCAGTCACAAACAGAAAGCAATTAAACAAATGAACACCAGATATACATGGAAAACCCCAATACGAGTAAAAACCACGGGAAGGAATCAAATCACTATAAACCTTGTGCAGTTACAAATACCTATCCAAATGAAGTAAATCCTCACAATGTTCTAAGTACCATCTGCCCAGTCACACGTACACCACACCTAGTGATTGATCACCAAAGCCTTGAATCGCACAAGCCTTCCAAACACTTCTTCCTGAAATTCACCGGAAGAACTCGAAGTTGATTGATGACTGATGTAGAAACCCCATAGAGCTTTATTGAAATATTAAAGTTCCATTAACTTTGTATTCGCTCCAAGATTCAATCCCCAAAAGGTCTAGGATTTTTCTCCACTCAAAACAATGTATACGTTATGTTTGGAGGCTACACATTCTAACCCTAGAATAAAGAGAAAGGACGCTTTTATATTAAGCTGCAATTCTGATCGATCGTTTTCAAAAGCTGATCAATCTATTTCAAACCGCGATGCTCGATTGAAGAACTGTGATCCCCGATTGAGTATCTGATTGATTGGACCATTGGTCTACACAATCAGCCTTGAAATCCCGTTCCTCTCTGTGAAGCCGATTGATTCTAGCTGAAACTGATTACAACTCGATATAAATTAAGGAAAAATAATAAAATTACAACTCGATATAAATATATGTTTTGTCATACGGAATTGCCAAAACAAGAAGACTCCGGAATTTGGTCCTTACAATCTCCCTCTTTGGCACTTTCATGACAAAATACACTACAATGAAATATCTCCTACATAATGAATCCAAAAGAATAACTGAGATCGAGTTGTAGAGAGGCTACAAACAAAACTCAACATCCAAACACATTAGAACAATAGGCAATGTATTCCCCCATTCATCATTCTCACCCTTTTTAACATGAAGTGACAAATGGAGAATAAGATAAAAAAAAAAATGAAGCAATAAATGCGAGTAGAAGAGCACTAGACGATGAAAGACCAATAGAAGCAGCCAAATAAGAAATTTACGATAGGTGCGAATACTAGCATAAATTGAATTAAAATAGAACAATATCCCTAACCCATAATGCACCGATAAAGAAAATATATGGACATCTAGCCAACCAGATAGCACAACAATATGAATACCATAAACTATGTTCTAATATGGCCAAAGTATAGAAGCTATAAAACCAACAGCCAAACCAATATAAACCAAAAACAAAAGGACAAAAATAATACTTTAAAATAGCCCAAAATGAAAAACATGCAGTATGGTAGCCCCAACTGAGGAGGCAGTTCTCGATTATGAGACTTGATGAATAGAAACATTTTTAATTAGGCATGTGCAAATATATATTGAATTCAACCATGGATATATATCAAGAAACTTAAATGCACATGAGACACAAATCCATGACAAAGGTGTGTGAGTGACACGTCAGTAGCCCTCAAGATTATTAATTAAAAATGAGGTTTCTCAAATACGCTCGGGCTGTCAAACTATCTCCCCCTCATGAAGTCAAACCACCCAAAAATAATAATACGAAACATGCCATATATAACGCCTCATGTAGACCACTGACCTAGTACATTGATTTGATCCACATGGCCTAAAATGCTTAAGCCCAAGGTACTAGTAGTCTCTTACATGGTTTGTTATATGCCCGAGATCACCCATGTAGACTTCCAATGTGAGACTAAACAATCTCTATCCTCAAATCTGGGGTATCAAATCTTTGGAGTTCCTCTAATGCCGGACGAAATGCCAGTACCCTAGATTTTGCTGCCTTTGCAGTTGGATTATCAAAATGAAGGATTTACTCCACTAAATAAATTATTGTCGGCAACATCGGCTCTTTTCACATAGAGGATACAAAATGTCTAACAGCGCACATGAATTCAAACTATAGTGTACTGCGGACGAAAGAAGAGCGTGTGAACTAGACTTGACCACCATGTCACACTTCACGATGAATTTCAAAGTTACAAGATGTTGATCAAATAGCAAACTTCGTCATGTTACGAGAGAAACTATTACGGACTCAACAGTCCATACCGTTAGAAGTTTTAGAAATTGAGAGAAGATTTATAGCTTCACTTCAATGACTTGACCTCTCTAGGTCAACTAAGTTGACAAGTCTCTTATCGGTTTGAGAGTTTCAGATACCTTGGAGTTTCAACTAACTAAGTTGAAACTATGGCATGAAATCTGACTGAATATATTATCAGTCATGTGTCCGGGGTGCTTGGTGATACATTTGGAAGACTTATGGACGCGATTGATGCTGATGCTTTGTGCAATTGAACAATCTCATGACTGATAATTTAATCGAGATTCGTGTTTTACTTCTTAGTTTTGGTAAACTTTGCAATCTGGGAAAAATGGAAGTCAGAACGGATAATTTAAACTTTTGAAGACATGCCAGAGCTTGTGTAATGGATGTCAAGGGAAGTTGGGAACGTCATTCATCTTTGATAAGTTCGCTTATAACAAAAGCTTCCAAGCTAGCATCGGGATGGCTCCGTATGAAGTGTTATATGGCAGACAATGCCAATACCTAGTCTGTTGGACGAATGTCAGAGAGAATAGTTTGTTGGGCCCAGACCTTGTTTGTGAGATGATCGAGAAGGTGCAACTGATCAAGCAATTGTTGGTGACAACACAAAGTTGACAAAAGAGTTATGCTGATAGAAGTACATGACCGTTAACTTTTAATGTCGAAGACCCTGCATTTGAAGATTCAGCCACAACATGAGGTGATCCAATTCAGATAAAAAAGAAAGCATTCACCTATAGGTTTAATGGGTTGTTGAGGTTCTTGAACGTGTTTGGCAAGTTGTTTGTAGTGTAGCTTTGCCACTGCAGATGGCTAGGGTTCACTGTGTATTCCACGTGTCCATGTTCCAGAGCATATTAAACTAGAAGAAATTGACGTTTGACAAGGCTGCAACATTCGAAGAACATGCCGTGAAGATTGTGGACGAGCAGGAAAAGGTTTTGCGAAGGAAGAAGATAAAGTTTTTCAAAGTTCTATGGCATCATCAAGGGATCGAAGAGACGACATGGGAGCATGAGAACTCGTTGAAATCCTCATCTATTCGTGAAGTAAGGTACCGTCTTTAATTTCGGGATGAAAGTCTGTTTAAGGGGGATAGATTGTAAAGACCGCACTTTTCGTAAAGTTATTACTTAATTTAATTCAATTAGTATTTTTATATAATTTTCATGATGTAGGAATATATTAGCTTCCATGTATGTTAATTACTTATTTAGCTTTTTATTATTTAGTGTACGGGGATAAAATCCACGTAGCCTTGGATCACGTGCTTCCTTAACTCAACCCTAAATCTGCAAGACAGAAAAAGGGTTAGAGCACCTTTGCCTCTCGTTGGCAAAGGCCCTCCGATGCCTAAGTTAGTATCACGTACTTGAACTCTCAAATCACAATGCGTATGAAAGGGGTTTCACAGCGTACCTTTTTTTTATGGATATCGTCTTGTATTTATAGGTAAAGATAGCTTGATCTAGGCATCTCGTGCCCCCTGTTTTCCTATTCTCTTTAGGAATCTTTCTCCCAATAGGACTTTCCTATTAGGGACGAGCTTCCATATACTGCTAGATCTCGTCTAGCAGAGGTCTTTCTTTCCATATAGGATTCTTCCCTATATGGGGCATACTCCTAATCACATTAGGACTTCCCATATCAATTCCTTACTTTACGGGATTGCTCCTTATCTCATAAGGAGCCGCTGTAGAATATTCTGGAATGTCTCACCGCCCTATTCGTGGTGGTGCCGTGCTTACGCGTAGCTCGGAATAACTCGTATGTAGCTCAGCTCATCACGCCGAGCTGAATTATGTATTCCAGAATGTTGTTTAAGCTATACACGTAGCCTTCCTAGCTCGGCCATATCAGGGGCATCCTTTATGCCTTACGCCGAGCTAGTGCATCCTGATTTATTAGTTTACTCTTTATTAGTTCTAGCCTCATTCGTGGCCAAACCAGCTCGGCACAGGGTTTAAGGACTCGCTATGTGGTGCCAAGCTATTCACCCTCTCGTGGTGATCAACTAAGGCACGTGCTATGCCCTTTATTAGGGTTAATCAGGTTTTACCCACTCCATTTAGTTTAATTTTCCTTAGGTGTTAGTTGCCTAATCTAGAATAGGAAGCCTACACAAATTCCTCTTGATTTTGATTCCTTGTATATCACTAAATAATGGTATTTCCCATTATTTATAATCCCACCAAAATCTTCCACTAATTAATTGTTTTCATTAATCTCCTTTATTAAATCTCCCAATTAGGATCTTTTCATTCCTATTCTTAATCCATTTTTGGTCTATAACTCCATTTTCCTTATTCTTTCTTTTGAATAATGTTACATATACAACCTTTGGGCTCCAACCACTTACAACTTCCTCACATACACGTAGGGGCCACACACAATAATGGGTGTAGGCCTCACGTGTATGTGAGGGGGTTGTGGTTGGAGCCAAAATGGTTGTACAAGAACCATTTTTGCTTTCTTTTCCTCTATAACTACAATTCACGGCAGTATAGTTCTCTCTTCCAATTGATTCCACTCACTACACAGGCTCCTCACCAACTCTCATTTTTCAGTTTGTCTCCTCTTGTGCGGTAAACATCCTTTTTCGATAAGTAATATTTATTGATCTCACCATTTAATTTCTATAACTCCCTCGCAAATAGATATCTCTCCTTCCACAGATTTCTATTCCAAAAACTCAACCGTTCAACGACCTTAAAACTACTTATATTCGTAGCGCGCTAAAAACTTTGGAAGAAAGGTAGGGCTCTCCAAAACTTAACTTTTACTTTAGTTTTGTTGCTTACGTGAATTTTAATACCATTGTTAATAATTCAAAAGGAAGTATTTTATTATCAGACATGCTGATATTATAGGGAGTCGAGTTGATAATGTAAAATTGGAATTTAAATGGTTTACACAACGAAAAATGGGTACACGAGACGTTTTGGAACACTTTGAGTCAGATTCACGAAACACGTAACACGTAAAACACAAAAGTTGTAGCTTGCAAAATGTTAAGCAACTTTCATACATAAATTATTCTGATCCGAGGTACGTACAGAAAGATATGAAATTTTAAAGAAATGTTTCAATGTTGTTTCTGTACAGCAATACCAAACTATCTTCGAATCCATTTTGACCTCATTTAATATGACCGTTAGGCTTCGCATGAAACACAAAAGTTGTTCCCAATTGGATACCCTTTACTTTTCTTAAGTTTCATGATTTTTGGAATCGGTTTACCATTTTAGTATTTGAATTTTTTTATTGTCCTAACATTACGAAAAATACCACGTACAGCTTGTTTTTGCCATCAGCAAAAATGTTGGACTTGTGTGATATGTGGGCCCGCATGGAAGTACGAACCATGATTATGTTACATTTATCATTTGGTTAAGTTTTATGGACGGATAGAATTAATGAACATCGAAACGAGATTGTGGGGTTGGTCGTGTTATCCGGTATGGGTCTTAAGCTAAGGGCAATATATTTCCAGAGGTTTTGAGCCTTGAGTGGGCTTGGTATATGGGAAAAACCTTACGTACTGGGATATATTGTGGATGGGAATCGATGTCGGATAGAGATGATGCTTGACCAATATCCTAGACCTAAATTAATGGGTTGCCCCAAGCGTAGGGCTGAGACCGGTGTAGCACAATACCCGGTAAGACCGGAATCGAATCCACAGGGACGATGGAGAGTGGTTAACTAAAAACTCGGATTGTGAGATTTAAAACGGCTCTTAGGTAGCCACCCCTTGTAATATGATGGGAAGAATTAATTAAACTAAAGTAAATTTGGTTTTTCTTAAGTTACTTAAAAGAAGGTACGGTCGTAGGGTTCCTAACACCAGTGACCAGGCCCGGTCTTTTCCGCTCCATTCAGTGTTCTAAAGAAAACATTTGATTTTAGAGAGAAAAAGATACCCCGAAAGATGCGAATCCTCGCGGTCGCCATTACCCAGGTACAGCGAAGAACGAGTTTTGGTCCCCCGTTCCCCGCGTTACATGGGCTCCGACAAAGCCCGGATTCGTCCATCGAAAGTTCTTTAATAACCTAAAATTGCTTTTTCCGTTTGTAATGTGAAAAATGGGAGCAAGAACATACCCAGCCCTGGCCACGGTGTGTTAATCACCCCGCGACCATACCTACGCGACTACTCACTCATATTAACTTGAACAATTAGCAAGATTTTGAAACAAAACATGCTTTTATACTCAGATAAGGATTAAAAACAAAAGATCTACGAACAATTCACGAATAAACTCCCATAAACTGAGATTAACATAAACTAGAAAGAGTTACTGGAAACAATACTTGAATCTTCGAAACAAAACTTCAAAACTCCAATGAAAAGACCCGTCGGAAAGTAGAATCTCCCCAAGTAAAAACAAGAGCTGCTATCTCGAAAAAGAGAAGAAGAAAAATTCGGAACCCTAATTCGGCCCAAAAACGAAGTATTTATGTTACACCCGAAGTCAAACACGTGGCAAGTCAACCGGCAGAACTTAGGCCATTCGGTATCGATACAGGGAATACCTGTATCGATATAGGATCCTCTGTTCGCCTACTAGCGACTCGGTATCGATACGGTTGTTCGTCTATGAGCACCTTGGTCATCAAATTGACTTTTCAGCTTGCTCGCTCGTCCTCACCTGGGTCCCACCGGTTCCCAACATGCCCGATGTCCTGTGTCCACTTTACGTGCTCCTCCGACCCATTTCCTACAAAAACAAGCAAAACAATACCAAAACAAAAGACAACACCGCATCAAGTAGAAAATGGAATAAATCGCGCCTCTAATGCGCTACTTCGCCCTACTTAGGCGCTTATATCTGTGATATTGCGCGCCTATCACACCCCCTAACTTGAGCATTGCTAGTCCCTAGGAACGAACGAAATGCAACTAATGAAAGGAAACTATGAAACAGCAACGGGGGTATGGAGGTTATGCCACCTGTAGGAATAGTTAGTCACAGCGATAGATATTTGCCTCTTAATATGCCTGTAACTCAAATGCATGCATGCCTCGACAGAAAATTGAACACGGTTAGCATCGCTCCACATGTGAGAATGAATACCCCCACAAAGACAAACACGTTACACTCACTCACTAGAACACTCAACATCCCATATAAGCGCTTGGCGAGCTGCGTGGAACCGAACAACTGGTTGCCACATGTCAATCAAAATTAACGCTCAGCAAGAAATAACCGCACAATCTGTCCAAATATGATTCCACAAATAAGCAACATCAACATTAATCATGCATAAGTGAGAGTACAACCACGTGCACAAGATCTACTAAGGACTTTTTGGATTATAATGACCTTGGATGGAACAAATAGGGAACTGCAAAATCAGGTGACGACCTATAGAAGCGCAAGGTTAACTACCCTAACTGGCCGCACCTGTCATGTCCAACTACCTGTCAACGCGCCCATCGGCGCCACCCAAACCTAGTCCACAAAACAAAAACCCAACATCCATGACAGTTATACTACAATCCCAAATAAGAGACAGAAATAAGTACCACATCAAATACAAATAACAAATACTCTTAACATGAAATGACACCTCTGACCAACATTACTATCTACCCTCGAGCCAGCTCCACGCAACACGAGTGCCTTAGCTCAATCCGACTCCTCCCCGCCATCATCATCAGCGAAGTCATTACTGACCTCCAACTCGGGCAACTGTAGAGGAACATATGGAGCCGTGGTCGAACCCTCAATTTGCCCTGACAACCACTCCTGCCTGTGATCCATTTGCTGCTGAGTTCTTGCAATCTGTCGCACCTCCCTCTTGATCTTCTGCTGACTCCGGATGGAAGCAACGCCCTGGCAGAAGATCTTCCGCAGCCAAGAAGTAGCAGATGCGCTTCGGTTCTGGAAGAATAGGGATTTCAGAAGGGATTTGAGAGATATATGTGGTAGAGATGAAGAAAAGGAGTGTTTTGGTGAAGTTTGGTGGAATTTGGGTGAGATTTGGTGAAGTTTTAGAGGTTTGGAGGGGGTGGTAATGGAGGTTTTTTTTCCCGGTGGGTTTGGGTTAGAGAGAGAAAGAAGGTTGGGGAAGAAGGTGGAAAGTGAGAGAGATGATCGGCCGAACCCCCTTTTGTTTTACGTTATAAGGTGCTCGGTATCGATACAGCTTTATGCTGTATCGATACAGCTTAAAGCTGTATCGATACCCGTGGCTCTGGTCCGGACATGGGGTTAGAGGTATCGATACAACAATACACTGTAGCGATACCGATGGGCTTAAAATGGTTTTTTTTTTTTTTTTTTTTCAGGCTGTGGTCATGGCTTCCGGTTTAAGAGTTTGGTGTCCAAAACATGACACCCAATCAGACTTCTTCAAGCGTTAACCCTCAAAACACATTGGTTCACAAATTCCCATGGCAGTAAGGCACTCATGGCGCATGGAGCTTAACCCCCCCCCCCCCCCCCCCCCCCCCTAAACGACAATCCAACCCAACACCGGTTTCCTAAGTTAGACACGGGAACTGACTCAGATTGGTTTAAGATGGGTCAAGGGAACTCGTATGTGGTTTAATCATGCAAAGATTGCCTTGTTTCCTCCCCTATGCACGTTATCCACTCTCGCAAATGCATGAAAAATAACTTGTTTCTTAATTGCAAAACAAAAGCCTACTATTTTATGCGATTGCAGAAAGGAAGACAAAGATAGCCCAAATATATGCATGAATTCAAGTTATTCACATTATTATCAATGCATGAATTCAAGTTATTTTATGTGATTGCCTACTATTTTATACTATTTTATTCGGAATACACTATTATCAATGTGGGGACACTTATTCACATGCTTTACAGTACATTATGTTCAATTAGATAGCCCAAATATATGCATGAATTCAAGTTAAGTAGGCATACTGAATTAGCTAGATCTCATATGCTCGATGATATTTACAAGATGCATAACACCCGTATCCCCAAAAAGCCTACCTAGCAACGCAACACAAACATGTACCAAGTACACCCTCCCCCCAACTAGAAACATGCGATGTCCCCAGAGCATGGAGACACAAAATAAAGTACCAAGGGAAAGAAGTGGACCTTCGGGTGGCAGCCAACCACCATGTCCTCGGCTGATGTATGAGGAATTTCGGGTACTATCTCCGCGCACCCTGCAAAGAACATCAGTCCAGCCAGGCACGTGGTATCCGGGCGTACATAGAGAAAACAAAAGAGCGATAAAAGAAGGTACACCACCAAATCATCACGTGATCAACGTGTCATACTTTTCTCCCCAACTCGTGCCAAGTGACACGAATTGGGTGGCTATACAAGACCAGTAATAATTTTTTTTTATTTTTTACGAATAAAATTGCAAAGAGACAACATTGCCCGTACTAACCGGGGCAGGGCACACGATCCTTGTTTTAATAGCGGCGTGCGAAGCTATAGACCCAAGTCAATGATGGGTGCCCCTACCAATTAATAATAGGGGCCGGGCCCACTGCTCATTTAAGAGAGTGGTACGCGTGAGCTCCCCGTAAAAACATAGCCCCACGGCTAGACAACGGAATTATCCGAGTAAACTGGATCAACTAAGTCCTCCTCAGGTTCACCGACGTCCAGTATTTCTAAAAATGGTTTAAGACGCTGCCCATTAACTTTGAAAATATGATTATGCTTAGGATCGCAGACATCTATCGAACCGTTCGGGTAAACCTTATGGACTATATACGGCCCATCCTAGCGAGACCTCAACTTACCAGGAAATAAGTGAACGCGCGAATTATACAGTAAGACTTTCTGCCCAACACTAAAGGTTTTGCGCTGAATATTCCTATCATGGTACGCCTTAACCTTAGCTTTATAAATGCTTGTACTTTCATATGCATCATTCCTAATTTCTTCGAGCTCACACAGCTGGAGCTTGCTATGGGCACCTGCCTCTGGCAAACTTGCGTTCACCGTCTGAATGGCCCAATGGGCCTTATGCTCCATCTCCACGGGCAGGTGACAGGCCTTACCGTAAACAAGCCAATAAGGTGAAGCACCCAACACGGTCTTGTAAGCAGTGCGGTAGGCCCACAACGCATCAATCAGCCGCAGGGACCAATCCTTCCTACTCGGATTTACCGTTTTCTCTAAGATCCCCTTAATTTCTCGATTGGCCAGCTCAGCCTGGCCATTGGTCTGAGGGTGATAGGCCGTAGACACCTTGTGGGAGATGCCATACTTCCTCATCAACGCCTCAAAGGACCGATTACAAAAGTGGGTGCCCTGATTCGAGATAATGGCACGTGGAATCCCAAATTGCGATAAAACATTATTCTTCAAAAATTCAAGCAGCACCTTTGAATCACTGGTCCTAGTGGGAATCGCCCCTACCCATTTTGACACATAATCCACCGCCAGGAGGATGTACTCAAAACCATGTGACACCGGAAATGGGCCCATAAAATCAATGCCCCAACAATCGAAGACCTCCAACACATAAATATTTTGGAGGGGCATCATATTTCGCGGGCCGGCTTTGCCTAACTTTTGGCACCGGTCACAAGACTTACAAAAAATGTACGCATCCTTAAACAGGCTTGGCCAAAAGAAGCCACACTGTTAGACCTTGGCGGTGGTTTTCTTGGCGGAAAAATGACCGCCACACGCCTCTGAATGACAAAACTCTAAAATTCCCCTCTAATCAACCTCGGGGACACAACGGCGCACTATCTGGTCCGCGCAGTACTTGAACACATATGGATCATTGAAAATATAATGCCGAACCTCTCTTAAGAATCGCTGCTTTTCAGGTGTAGTCCAATGGGGTGGAATCTACCCAGTCACCAAATAATTGGCTATATCGGTGTGGACGGCCCACCGGGATGGTTTCGAAAAAGATTGCGATTGTTAGAGTCGCCACCCGGATTTGAGGTCCGAACCCGAGAAACCAATAAAAATATGACTCGTTGCCCATAGAAAAAGATTTTACTAGTCCTGACAGAACCAAAGATTTCTCGGATTCGGGGGTTTGGTTACGAGAGGGGAAGGGTTTTACGGCACCCCTCTCGCCCGGTCCGTGAACCGGTCTCTACTCAACATTTTGTGGGATTTTTAAAAATGTGTGAAATTTAATTTACTCACATAAATGGGGAATCAGGGACAGGGATCACATAATAACAAAATTATACAAGGGATACGATTTTACAGTGGATGCTTGTGCGCGCGATCTACATGGATGATGATCATGAAACTACAAATGTTCGCAGGAGTAAATTACAACAGAAATTACACAATAACTCAAGAAATTATGAACATGAGACTCATCATACTATTTGCAATCTGGATTCCAGAATGGGGACTGAGCGCTCAAGGGTGATGACTTGAGCGCTCAACCCTCATTCCACCCACACATTTTCCTTACTGATTTTTAACGTTTGATGATACTTTAAGACTTTGAACCACTGCAGAAACATCACAAAAGTATCACCTCACTTTAGAAATCACCAGAAAATGTTTAAAACATACTTGCTTTAGAACCAGTTTGAGCGCTCAAGGCTAATGGATTGAGCGCTCAAACCAATTTTGCAAGAGAGAGGGATTCAGATCACAAATGCTACACTGACAACTTATATATACCAACAAAGAATTAAATCATAATCCATCATCAGAGTTGCTGGAAAATTGCAAATGAGCCAAGAACAGCTTGAGCGCTCAAAGATCTGACCTTGAGCGCTCAAGCCATAACATGGCTTTCCAATTTTTGACCTTTAAACTGATTTCAATACTTCCTCAGGACCACCAAAGGCATAAAATAAAGTTTCAAAAGGACAGACAGCCACTGTTTTGCAGTCAAATATAAGAAATTTGAAGTTTTTGATGTTTGATCACTATAAAATGGTTAATTTGCATTCATGCATGTAGTTTTGGTGTGGAAATATACTGCTTTGAGAGTTACATGAACGCAATTAACTCTTAAATAATGATCAAAATCAAAAGAAAGCTCAGAAGTTAGCAAAACAGTGGCCTGTTCAGAACTGGGCTTGAGCGCTCAAGGCCAGAGGCTTGAGCGCTCAAACCTGTTGTAACTGCAAATTTGAAAAAGGTTTTTAAGCAACTTTCAGACCTTTGTGAGTTCAATGCAAGTATAGAGAACTTGCTTAAACTCACTAGCCTTCCTCAGAAGGATCAAAACAGTGAGTTCATCAAATGTTTTACTACCTTTTGGAAGATGTTTGTGATTTGAGCTTGATTCTGGGCTTTAAGAGGTTGATTGTGGATGTTTTTGGCTTGTATTCTGGACGAATTGAACAATGTAGGTGGTTGATCGATGATCAAGGGTCGAATTTCTGGGTTTGATGAATGGTATTGTAGGTGGTTTTGATGGTAAAAGAATGGTTTTGTAGAGAGAGAGAGAGAGGAGTGGTTTTCTGGTGGAAACCAAAGGTGAGGAGTATGAGAGCTCTCTCCAAAACCAGGGGGTAGTGGGTGGTTTTATAGAGTGAGTGGGAGGGAAGAAAGGAGAGAGAGAGAAGTGGGTTTGTGTATTTAGAAGCATTTTAGGCGTATTTTAGGACTTAGTGGGGTGTATTATACGTATAGAGATCGTATAAGATCAACCACAGACGCTCCCATGCAGGAAATCTCATGATGAGATACTCTGCAAGTTGCTGACTGGACCGGAGTTGAGCGCTCAAAGCCGTGGGCTTGAGCGCTCAAGGTGCTCCTCAGGGGTTTGAGCGCTCAAAGCCATGGGCTTGAGCGCTCAAGGCTATGGATGGCAGTTTGCTGGCTTGGCTTGATTTGGCAGTGCTTGGGTTGGTTTGGCACATTTTGATTGTTTGGGTGGTGCTTGGTTGGTTTTGATCAAATTCAAGTCATTCTCACAAGTTCCAGGTAATTATGATTGATCCATTTCATCATCGGAGATGCACGAGCGTATCTCGGGTTCAAAATTGGGGTGTCTACAATTGCCCCTCTTGGATGAGACTCGATGCCATTGATTTGGTATGAGTAACGTCCAAGATATAGACAACCCAACTCGCTATCCGTAATACATCTCAAACTGCCAACAGGAAACATTAAAAATCAATCGGTCGTGCCATTCAGGCTGCCTACGTACCCCATTGTAGGGATCAGACCGGCGTAGTTCCTGGGGGTATGTGCATACAAACGCAATGGGTTCTCCCGTCCCTCAGGACGATTGATCAAAAAGTTTGGTCCCTCAGGACAATTGATACAACGCGAATCGACAAACCTTCCCGGGTCGTGAAACGCCTTAGCAAATGAAGCAAATAATTGTGATTGTGATTGCGATTGTGATTGTGATTGTGATTGTGATTGTGATTGTGATTGAGTGTAGCTACCCTCTGAACAACGGGGAGGCTAAATTTAATGGGGCTATCCCTTGAGCAACAAGATAGCCAATGATAAGATGATTGTCTACTGAGCAACGAGACAATCGATACGCTATTGAACCAAACACATAAATGCGATGGTTTTAGCGGCACGACAGTTAAGTAATCAGCAAAAACTCAGATGATTAATGAGATTGACTTGGAACACGATGGTTAAACATGATTTTAAACAAGCGCGTGGCTTTCAAGAGATGATTTTAAACAAGCACATGGCCCTCAAAAATGATGATGTAAACGAGCACGTAGCTTCTCAGACCGTAGTCAAAACACTTCGCGCATACGCTAACGCGAAAACATGATTGGTGAACTATGATTTAAACGAGCACGTGGCCCTCAGAAAATGATTTAAATGAGCATAAAGCTCTCAGACCGCAGTCAAAACACTTCGCGCATACGCTAACGCGAAAACATGATTGGTGAACTATGATTTAAACGAGCACGTGGCCCTCAGAAAATGATTTAAATGAGCATAAAGCTCTCAGACCGCAGTCAAAACACTTCGCGCATATGCTAACGCGAAAACATGATTGGTGAACTATGATTTAAACGAGCACGTGGCCCTCAGAAAATGATTTAAATGAGCATAAAGCTCTCAGACCGCAGTCAAAACACTTCGCGCATACGCTAACGCGAAAACATGATACACAACACATCTTGATTGATTAACATGGTCTAGCGCGACCAATTACCGAGATTTAGATCCTTGGATCATTACGCGTTCAATTGACTGGGACCAACAAGTCCAAAACACACTAACAAATCATAAGGGATGCCCAAAATGCCCCTGCAAAGCTTGCAAAAGAAGCCAAGAGTCATGCCAGGATTGGGTTTGAGCGCTCAAGGTCCTCCCCCTTGAGCGCTCAACCCTACCTTGAGCGCTCAATCCTGAAGCCTTGAGCGCTCAACCTCAAACGTTGACCCTCCAGCGCTCAAAAGGGCCAGCTTGAGCGCTTAGACCCCTGATCGGGGACGACGGTTCAGAAACATAACGTCTGGTTTTAAATCCATTTTTACTCCGATCAACCTTCACAACGTTCCAAAACTTTCCGAAATCAAACCCCTCATACATCTCTCGCGATTCCGAACCAATCCCATTCGTTTCTTCACTCAAATTTCTGCAAAATCGAAAACCCCCAATTCCTAGGGTTTTCCCGTACGATTTCGGTCGATTTTGGTTCGATTCCAGTCGATTAGGGCTCGATTTTGAGGTCTTGATCCATTTACATGGAGAATCCCGACGAATCACATGCTCCGGTGGACTCGCCGACGTCGAGGGAGGGCAACGGTGGTGCTGAGGTTTTGCCACCACCGAGCTTGAGCGCTCAAGGCCCTGACCCGGCGGTTGAGGGGCCATCAGAGGCCGCGCCGTCATCTACGGCCGTGGAGTCGGTTGAGAGAAGAGGAAACGGTGAAGGAGAGAGGGAGAGAGAAGGCGGCAATGGGGGTAGTGGTTTAGGTGGTGATAGTGAGGGTGGTGATGGTGGTGATGGTGAGGGTGGTGATGGTGAGGGTGGTGATGGTGGTGGTGATGATGGTGAGGGTGATGATGGTGGTGGTGACGATGGTGGTGATGGTGAGGGTGGTGAGAGAGAAGGTGGTGATGGTGGTGGTGATGATGGTGAGGGTGATGATGGTGCCCCGGCGTCGGAGCGGGTAGAGGAGAGAGTAGAGGAGAGGGGAGATGGGAGAGACAAAGGGATGGCGGAGGTCCAAGAAGTGGACAGCGATAGCAGTAGTGACAGCGAGGATACCGAGGTTAGGGTAACTCGCTGGAGGATTGAGCCGAGACCTGATCGGCAGCCTAGCGAGGGGGATAAGGGGAAGGCAGTGGTGATTGGTGGAGAGTCACTGACTCGGGGGCAGAGTAGCAGGCCGGCGGATCAGGGTCCGGTTGGGATTTCTCGGGAGGACTATCTTGAGCACGCGCCTCCAGAGGTGGTGATGGCAGCCGCAACAGATGCCCCGGGGATCCTAGATGCAGCGAGGGAGGCTGTAGTTGAGAGCAGAGAGAGAGAGGTGGCGATGCTACGGGAGGCTGCCGCTGAGGACGAGGCGGCGAGGGCCTTCTGCAAGGAGTTTGAGACAGAGGAGGCGGCGGAGGAGGCGAGGGCACAAGCTGAGGAGGAGGAGAGGGCAGCTGGGCGGAGAGTGACGGTGGTCCAGGCTGCTAGACAGTGGTTGAGGAGAGGGAGGCCAGCTTTCGATGCGGCGACTTATGCTCCACCAGTGCACCTCTTTGTGCCTTCCGCTTCAGACACTTACACTCCCCAACGGGAGTTGTACTTTGGAGAGGAGGTGCTACTGGACCCCGAGGTCCACCTTTCGACGGACTGCTTGACGGTACGCTTGCTTTTACTTCCTTGCTTTATTGTTTTCACGCACTTTAATAAACCTGATTTGCATTGAATGATTGAATTACTGCTTGTTGATGACTGGATTTGAATAAGAGATTGGACTAACATCTGATTGTTTGTCTGTCTGTTGATTGTGTGCAGAGTGACTTGCGCTTGAAGGCTCATGGAGGCATGGGCTCAAGTTGGGAGATATACCAACAGCTGCATGCCTCTGTGAGGGCTCTGGTGGATCTAGCCGGGTTTGGGAGGTTCATCCCGACTCTCACGGGCACACAGCACGACCATGCTGTGGTGACAGCACTGGCCGAGAGGTGGAGGGACTCTACGAGTTCTTTTCACCTTACCTTCGGAGAGGCGACGATGACGCCGCTGGACTTCTCGGCGATCACAGGACTGCAGGTAGGAGGAGACCCGATCCCATTTGACTCGGGGATTGGCAGGGATGATGCAGCGCTGAGGTGGTTCTTGGGTTTCGTGCCCAACAAGGAAGGGGAGACGGCCACATATGGCCAATTCAAGACGAAGGGATTGGGCGAGCCGACCGACGAGGAGGATGCAGCACGGAAGACAAGGTGCTACTTGTTATACCTGTTTGGGGCATCACTGTACCCAAACAGGCGTAACAGGGTGCACCTCTCCTATCTCGGAGGGTTGAGAGATTTCGCCAGGGCGGCGAAATATGACTGGGGTGGGGCAGCGTTGGGAAGCTGCTACGCGTTTATGAATGCCGTCTTGAGGCGGAAAGGGACGGGCATTTCAGGACTATGGAGCGTCTGGGAGGTAAAACTCAAAACTCTTAGTTTCAAATTTAATTGCATGCATTTCGATACTCGCACTTGATTACCAAAATTCACACTGACTGACTGATTTGTTGTTTTCATTGCAGCTCTGGGCTTACAAAGTGTTGGGGTTGCACCCTCCTGAGACACGGCACCAGGATCCGAACGTCATCCCCCGGGCATTGTGCTGGGGTGAAGGCTTCCGCTACGGCGGTACAGCACGGGGGAACATCCACGTTCTCCGTGCTTCGCTGGACAGACTTCCTGCTTCTCTGGTAGATATCGAACTCTTTCTCATGTACTCACTTTGTTTTTGATTCCCTCATGAATTCAATATCTGATGCTCTTAATGGTTCTTGCAGGTTCGCTGGGAAGTATGGGACGCCGTCGATGAGCCTTACCTGGCTCGGAGCAGGGAGCTCACGAGAGGGAGGGTCCTACTCGAGTGCCAGTACGGCTGGTTCTGGTACCTTGGTGACAGGGTGCTACGCCAGTCGATACGGGCCGATAAACCACGGGTGCCAGGACGCCTTCCTCCCCGGGTGCTGATGACGTCCCGGTATACGCTAGCGAAGATAGAGCGCTACACGACGCCCGACCTGGACCTGCGCCAGTATCTGCGCCCTACTTTGAGCTATATTGACTACCGGAGCAGGTACCTGGCCGGTCCCTTGAGAGCGGCGGAGTGGATGGAGAGGATGGAGAGGGAGAAGGCCGCGAAGGCGCGTGCCTCAGCTGGCGGGGTTGCAGGAGGTGAGGGTACTGGTACCTCATCCCAGGAGATAGCGGGGGCTAGGTGGTGGGTGCGCGTCACCTCTGCCGGTGGTGAGATAGGGGATATAGACATCCCAAGACCTCCGGCAGACTTCCCGCGGCTTGCAGCACCGGTAAGAAACACTTCATTCTTTCAATTTGTGAACTTCAATTATAAATGCCCAAATGTACTTGATGACTCAAATTTTGATGTGCTTGCAGGTTTCACATGAGGCGGTACAGACTTTGTATGAGCAGAACCGAGGACTGCGCGTCCTGATTCGCCGCCTCATAGCTGGAGAGGAGGTTACTATCCGCCGGGAGGGCGAGCCAGTACCTCCTGCTGCTCCTGGTCCTTCTCGACTGAGAGTCGCACCGGTATGCAATTTTCCTCCCTTGTGCTTTCAATTTCTTGACTATACCATGTGCTGATTCTTTTCCTTGTTTGCTTGGTGATGCAGCCGCCCGTGATCAGAAAGAGGACACATGACGGAGCTGGTGGTCCTGGAGACACTACTGTGCGGCTTGGGCGTTCAAAGCCCGCGGAGGTGAGGCCACGGAGATCGACCCGTCAGAGGGTGGAGGTAGCACCTGGGGGGATAGTTGAGACCACGAGCTCGAGCGATGATAGCGTTGATGACGCTAACTATCCCTCTTCCCGGCAGGAGCGACAGGAGCAGCGACAGGGGGACGAGACTGAGAGCTCGGACGAGACGATGGATGAGGCGGAGTAGTACATAGTAGATATGGAGTAGCTTAGAGTCTTGTTTTTGCTTTTTATCTTTTTCTTTTTGATTGGGCCTACGTGCCCCAGTAGATAGATGGATTGGGCCTGCGTGCCCCAGTTGCGGATTTTTTTTTTTTATTGGGCGTTGTGTGCCCTGCACGGATTTGATATTTTGACTTGCATGGATTTGGTTCAGTTTATGCACATGATTTGCACTTTCATCGTTCGTTGTATTACTTGTTGTTTTGATGTACAAACGAACAAACCTGTTGTAGAATGTACGCGATTTATCCACTAAACTCTTGAATTCAAACATCCGAGTATAAAGTCCTAAAATTCAACCTTTAAGAAAAGATAACATGTTCGAGAATTTGGACGAAACATGATTATTTGAATTTATGTACAACCGGAAGATGTATTTACATGCCGCACAACTTGACACACTTCCCGTATATAAGCAATCAATAACAATCCATACAAAGTGACCTTAGAACGGAATTTGATGTTCATAAGGCAAATTTGAAAGTAAAATGTTTCATGAGCCTCTTTGTATGTAATGAATTGCCATGCTACCACCTTGACCAAGTCAAAAACGACATAAATGCCCCTGGGACCGTGACCGTTTATCAAGAAAATTTCAAAAACCATTTTCGACATGGTGATGGCCGCCATTTCATTGCTTGAATAAGCCGTCGGAACCTCAAAACCTTGAATCTTTGAAAAATTGCCCCAGGAATGATTCTGACAAGTCATAAATACCTTCCGACACGTGTTTCGATGATTGGATACGGCTAGCAAGGCTTGGAAATGGATTTGAACATTTGAATGGCCATTTTAAGCTTGTATCTCGTATCCGTACACGTATCGGCTTGATAACTCGGGGTACGGGACGTTCCGTGAAGTCACAAATGCTCATTGAAACTTGGCTTGGGTGTTAAATGAGGTTTAAGAAGCTTGGAAGAGGTTTCGGGCATCAAACGGGCAAAAATGCAGCTGCTGCTGTCTGCTGCAGTTTCTGCAGGCCTTGAGCGCTCAATGGGGCTTGAGCGCTCAAGCTCACTACCTTGAGCGCTCAAGGTGATCTGGGGGGGGGTTGAGCGCTCAACTCTCTGGCCTTGAGCGCTCAATGCCTGTGCTGGGCTGGCTTGTGGTATTGCTTCCCAATGCATTTTTGGACTCTTTTGCATGGTTTCCTCTGCCCCAAATGTCTTGTTGCTCTGCTATAACACCTTTCAAGCTTTGAACATCACCTTCCCAAGGTCTTTTCACATTTTCCCCACAAATGCCATGCATTTCCAATGCACTTTCAAATTTTCAAACACAAATACTTTGAAAACATGCAATTGACCATCTTGAAAATGTAATCTTTGATTTCCAATGTTGCATGGAAAATTTGTAAGGTTCCTCACAAGTCCCCTATAAATACCATTCATGATCAAGCTTTTTCCCACACACCATTTCATCAATTCTCATTTCTTACTCCACATATTTCTTCATCAATCTTCTATTGTTTTTCCATGGCCACCCTTGACCCTTCCGTTATCAACACTTGGATTGCTAGCCTTGAAAACATCGATTGGTTCAACTTTCGGGGTCTGGGCCTTAATGACCTTCGCCACCTCCACACTTTTCCTATTCGCCAGGACATCTTACATGCCGCCGTTCGCTGTTGGGATTCAGAGCTCCATGTGTTCCGCTTCGGCATGCAAGAACTTTGCCCGACCGTCGAAGAATTTCAAGCATATCTTGGCGGTAATGCTTTTGCTGATCCCGTCATACCGCCCATCCGTCCAAATTACGCCGACATTCTCAGCAGGAAGCTTGGTCTTGGGAATGGTGCTGCGCGCTTTTTGATTCGCAACGAGACTCTCAACATCCTCCGTCTTTTTGTGGATTACGGTCCAACAGGCGACCTTTTAGATTTTACCGTTCAGAACAGACGCATGTTTGCACTTTGCATGTGCCTCTTGGCATTATACTTGTTGGTCCCCGGTGATGGCCATCCCAGTTCTGCCATTGTCGGTGTTGCTGCTCAGATCGAACAGCGGCGGGATGTGGTTCCTTTGGTTTTGGCTGAAACAATCATGGGCTTGGATGCGGTTAAGGCTGGGAGAACAGATACATTTGCTGGGGGTCCGCTTTTGCTTCAGGTTTGGTTTATTTGGTTTGGATGCTTTGGGTTTTTTGGGAATTTTGGGGGATTTTTGGTTGTTTGGCTTTGGTTTTGACTTTGACTTGGGTGTTTTGGTTTTGTAGATATGGTTGTGTGACAAGGTTGGGCTTTTGAGGGAGCCGGCAGGTGATTGGGTTTACGAGCCCCGGTCTTGGGTGAGTAGGCCATTTGTGCATGACGAGCCCGATGAAGATGAATGGGTTGACTTCTTCAGGTCATTGGAAGAGGATCACATCATTTGGAGGTGCCATTGGTTGCCTTTGCCGGATATGACGGCCAATCATATGGGAGACACATGGGTGATTTTAGCGGGACTGCAAGGTTATGCATATTATTTTCCACAGCGTATTCTCCGTCAATACTGCATTCGCCAAGAAGTGGAGTATACAGTTCCTGCTACTTTCAGCCTTCCCGCACTCAAACATTCCGTTCTTGAGCGCTATCGTACTTCTTGGAGGCACAGGGTCGTTTGGGCTCCTGATCCCTACCCAACTATTCATTTGAATGGACACTACAGAGATTGGATGAGGATGCATATGAGGGCCATACGCTGAAGAAATTAGCGCGACTTCCTTCCCGACTCACTAGGCTGTTTCCCAAAATAAATGGTTTTTTTTTTTTTTTTTTTTTTTTTTTTTATGCTCAGCTTATGTAATCGAAGAAGTGATTTGAATAAAATTGAACAATGAAGGGTTTCCCCCTCTTGGTTCATCTAGTTCCATATGCTATCTCCTTCGAATATTGCAAAACTGCGGGCCAACTCATCAGATTTAGACCGAACCCCAAGATAGGGTTGCCTACGTATCCCTTTTCAAGGAATCAGGTCATGGCGTAGTTCAGGGAAAGGTTCACTCGGGTATTAACACTCTCCTTTTTGTGCTCTAAGTTTTGCCTGGTACCGCCTTTTCAGGTTTTCGGTCCAGCGAGCTTCTTTTGAATTTTTCGCCTTAAATTTTGCCTAGACTGCCCAGTGTGGGTTTTCAGACTAGCAGGCTTGCTCTGATTTTTGCTTGGGTCGGTTCGCCCTTGCGATTTTCCGCCCAACGAGCATCTCTCAGGGGTAATATCGCTTGAGTTGGTCCAAGTTGACAAGATTGCTGAACTCGTTACCATCCAAATCAAGGATCACTGCTGCTCCACCGTCGAGGATAGTCTTGATGATGTATGGTCCTGCCCATTTTGGCCTGAATTTTCCCCGCGGATCGAATATCGGCGCCCGAATTTCCTTCACCACCATATCCCCTTCAATCAGATCCCTGGACTTCACCTTTTTGTTGAATGCGCGGGCAATTCTTCTCTGATATCCCTGAATGTGATACAATGCCCGCAACCTCCTTTCATCAAACAACATTAGCTCTGCGAACCTGTCGCTCAACCAATCGGCTTCGTTAATCTCACTTTCTATCATCACCCTCAGGGACGGTACTTCGAGTTCAATAGGAAGTACTGCTTCCATTCCATAAACCAGTGAATAGGGTGTTGCCCCTGTTGGAGTTCGGATCGAAGTGCGGTACCCCCACAATGCTAATGGTAGCTTCTCATGCCAATCCCTGGATGACTCGATGGTTTTCTCCAAGATGTTCTTGATTGACTTGTTTGCTGCTTCTACTGCCCCATTGGTTTGTGGCCTGTATACTGTTGACTTGTGAACCTGAACATTGAATTCCTCAAGCACCTCTACTGCTCTTCCTTTGAAATGCACACCATTGTCTGACACGAAGGCATTAGGGACCCCATATCGGTAAATGATGTTTTGCTTAATGAAATGAGCCACTTGTACTGCGGTCAATGTAGCGTAAGAGGCCGACTCCACCCACTTCGTGAAATAATCAATTGCCACCAATATAAACTTGTGTCCGTTCGATGCTGGTGGCGTGATTTTCCCAATCACATCTATCCCCCATACTGAGAAAGGCCAAGGCGTTGCCATTGTATGAAGTTCAGATGGCGGCACATGCATGAGGTTAGCGTGGACCTGACACTTATGGCATCTCTGCACATACTGCACGCAATCTGTTTCCAAGGTCGACCAAAAATACCCCTGTCTCAGAATCTTCTTTGCCATCATTAATCCGCTCATGTGAGGACCACAGATTCCTTCGTGAATTTCCTCCATCACCCTTTTCGTGTCATTACCATAGATGCACAACTTATGCATTCCACAATGCGACCTTTTGTATAACCTTCCACCGCAGAGGATGTATTGTGAAGCTAACCTTTGTAATGCTATTCGATCTTTCTTGTTTGCCCCTTCCGGATACTCTCCTTTCTCAACCAAATTCCAGATATCATGGTACCAAGGCAGACCATCGTCAATTTCGCCAACATTCATCACATACTCGTATGCTGGCCTATTCCTTTGCTCAATCATGATTGGTCTCATTCTCACTCCCACGGGCAATTCTACCATGGATGCCAAAGTAGCAAGAGCGTCAGCAAACTGGTTCTTCATTCTCGGGATATGTGTAAAAGTAACTTGCTCGAATCGATGGATCAGTTCATCGAGGTCTTTGTGGTATGGTTTCAACTTTTCCTCTCGCACTTTCCAATCACCATTGGCTTGAGAAACTACCAGATTCGAATCTCCGACCACTTCCAACTTCTTAACCCCAATTTCTAAAGCAGCCTCCATTCCAACAATGCATGCTTCATATTCTGCTTGATTATTGGTAACTTCGAAATTTAACTTGAAAGATAGAGGAATGTGCGGCCCTTCTGGTGAGACCAATAGTATGCCGATCCCGAATCCTCTCTGATTTGCAGCTCCATCGAAGTACAATTTCCAAACATCCTCTGTTACTGTCATAACGTGTTCATCGGGAAATTGGAATTCCGTATCTTCTGGCCCTTCGATTGGATGATCTGCCAAGAATTCTGCCACAGCCCTGCCTTTCACCGATTTTCGCGTTACATACTTGAGTTCAAACTCGGCCAATAAGAGCAACCACCGTGCCAACTTCCCAGTGAGTGCCGGTTTCTCGAACAGATATTTGAGAGGGTCCATCCGAGAAATCAACACTACCGAATAAGCTAACATGTAATGCCTAAGCTTTTTAGAGGCCCATACAAGAGCCCAACAAGTCTTCTCCAAAGGGGTGTATCTTTCTTCGGCTCCGACCATTTTCTTACTTAAATAATACACTGCCTTCTCGATACCTGCTTCACCTTCCTGTGCCAATATGCAACCCATTGCAGACTGTGTTACTGATAAATACAGAATCAGCGGCTTTCCAGGCGTCGGCGGCATCAATACTGGGGGACTTTGAAGATACTGCCGAATTGATTCGAAGGCTTTTTGGCACCTGTCATCCCACTTGAACAGCACTCCTTTCTTGAGCAAATGAAACATCGGCTCGCAAGTTGAAGTCAACTTGGCGATGAATCTGCTGATGAACTGAATTTTCCCAAGAAAACTTCGAACCTCTTTTTCTGTCTTTGGTGGCTCCATTTCTAATATCGCCTTGATCTTCGTTGGACCAACTTCAATCCCTCGGGTAGTGATCATAAACCCCAACATTTTCCCTGCGGTGACCCCAAATGTGCACTTCTGTGGATTGAGACGCATCCGATACTTCCGTATCCTTTCAAAGAACTTGCGTAACGCCGGGAGATGTCCTTCCCTTTCCTTGGCTTTTACAATCATATCATCCACATATACCTCAACTTCTCTATGCATCATATCATGCAACAAAGTTGTTGCAGCCCGTTGGTAAGTCGACCCCGCGTTCTTTAATCCAAACGGCATGACCCGATAACAGAACGTCCCCCATTCAGTGGTGAAGGTCGTTTTCTCTCGATCTTCTGGTGCCATCAAAATCTGATTGTATCCCGAAAAACCATCCATAAATGATAGCAGCGCGTGCCCTGCCGTGTTGTCTACCAGTACATCAATGTGTGGTAAGGGAAAATCATCTTTCGGACTGGCCTTGTTTAAATCCCTGAAATCTACACATACCCTGACTTTTCCATCTTTCTTGGGTACCGGCACAATATTTGCAACCCACTGTGGATATTCAGTTACCATCAAAAAGCCGGCATTGAATTGCTTGGTGACTTCCTCTTTGACTTTTTCAACCCAATCTGGCCTGATTTTTCTCAATTTCTGTTTTACCGGTTTTGCATCAGGATACAGGGGAATTCGATGTTGCACAATTTCAGGATCGATTCCGGGCATATCTGCGTGGGACCAAGCGAAGACATCTTCAAATTCTTTGAGTAAATTGACGAGTAATTCTTGTTCCTCAGTAGATAGCCCGGAACCGATTTGAACCATGCGAGGATTCTCCTCATCTCTCAATTTAACTGAAATAACTTCTTCTTTTATTGGCTGAGCATGCCTTTCATTTTCCCTTTCGATTAGAGACTTGAGTTCTTTGGGTATTTCTCCCTCGAACTCAGTCTCATCATTGTCAGGGTCAACACAATTTATTTCGGGAACAGCAAAGTAAGCGAAATCACCATTTATTTCATTAACAAAGCCCTCTGGGGCACAGTACATGGCATCAGACTCAAACTCGAAATAGAAATGACGACGTGGAGGGCCAAGAGGCACAAACTCCGACTCACAGCCAAATTCAAACCCTGACTCGGACTCGAACTCCAACTTAGTGAATGCATTAGTAAATTTTACAACAGGAGTGAAAGTGCAATTCTTGTATTCACCGACTGCATCCACTATCAGCACACTGGGATCATCGAGGACCTCCTGTCCGAGCATCATCACAGCTGGCTCTTCTTCATCCTTACCTGTCAGACTGACCTCGTCAAACATTGACATCAAGACCCCACCATCCAAAGCCTCCATCCAATCTGCTTTAAGGTCTTTCACCAATTTCTCGACCTTTTCATGTTCATCTTCGCTGTCCCAAGCATTGTTAGCAAAGATTTCGAACCCAGGGTGCACCTTTCCACTTATTTCATTCACAAACGGCTCAGGCTGGCCGCGATAGGGTGCATTCGACCCTTCTCCAACAAAGCGAATCCGACGGTTTGCACTGCTACTTGCTCCATTGGTCTTCCCCCTTTGCATCTCTTTCAGTGTAGGTTCGTATCCCAACCCGAAACGGCCTCGCTGAGAAGGGAATTCTGGAAACTGGGCCACCCCCTGGTGAGTTCGTCCCAAGCCCGTGCCTGGCAGATAAGACATCCTTCTCATCATTTCGAGAGCTGTGGTGCTGATTGAAAAATCATCATCGATACGAAGCGTAAACACACCACCGGACGTATCGAAAGCAAAGCCCCCAAGCTGAACATCATTCTCATCATGCATAATTTCTAACAAGGGAGCATTGTCTTCAGCATGAGGGCGAATGCCTGTGTCTCCGTAGAGAGCGACTGTCCCACTTTCCAAACCAAGCAAAACCTTTTGATGCAAGGTGGATGGAACTGCCATGATATCAGATCGATGCATCCAAGGACGTCCCAACAGCAAATTGAACGAAGCTGGGATCTCAAGCACATGAAACTCTACTGTTGATTTAAACCCCTCTGCAGCAATCTCCATTTCAACAGTCCCAAGCACATTGCGACGGGTGTTATCATAAGCCCGAACAGTGAGACTAGATGGTGTGAAATCCTTTGGTTTAAGTCCCAAACATAAAGCCGTTCGAAGAGGGCATACATTGAGCGCTGACCCATTGTCTATCAATACAACCGGGATCCATTTCCCCATGCACTTCATGGTGACATGCAAAGGCTTATTGTGGTCAGTTCCCTCAAGCGGTAGGTCAGCTTCGGTAAAGGTTACGACATGTTTAGTCGGCTTAGTGGCAATGGTAGGCTTGGTGACAATGGCAGCCATCATGGCCTCAGGGGTGATATCAGGCGCAATTTCCATGCAAGATAATGTTTGAGCGAGCTTCTGGCGATGTTCACTGGAGCTCATAAGCAATCCCCAAATGGTAAGAGCGGCTGGAGTTTTCTCAAGTTGTTTCTGGATGGGATTTTCTTCGTTGGTTGGCAGAGGCTTCGGACGAGGAACACGACTGTTGGCCGTAGAGGTAGCTTGGGATTGGTTGGTTGTTGGGTTAAAGAGATTTTGAAAATCGACTGGGTTAGCGATTGGGTCACTAAGGTTGTTTGGATAGGGCGGTGTGGCTAGGTTATTTTGTGGAGTTGGGTTATTTTGTGGAGCTGGGTTGTTTTGCGGAGCTGGGTTGAATGGTAGCTGGTTTGTAGTATTTGGCGGTGGGTTGGAAGTGTTTCCGGTGAACCTCTGAGGTGGTTGATAAAACCGACCACTCCGAAGAAGATGAAGAACCGAGTCGATGTCATCTCCCCATAAATCAGTGTAGTCCGTGTAGAAATCGACAAGATCCCCTTCCGCCTTTCTCTTTCCCTTTGCAATACTGGCTCCTTCCAAACCCTTGGTAATTCCTTCCACAGTCGCTTCACTCCAAACATCTCCATTTTCCATGGCAGCCTCGTTAACAGCCCAAACCTCATTGTTTCCGACCCACAGCGGTGCTATGCCTTCATTCTGATTGGCCCACATATTTGCTACAACATTTTCTTCCATTTGTTGTCCCCAAACATCAGGTAGACCTCCATTCAAAACCATGATGTTGCAGTCCTCCAGGACTTGCACTCGGGGTACAGGAAGGTTTTCATCAACTATGTAGTCATAAGGTGTGAACTCTATCCCTTCCGTCATTCGATTTATTGCATACTCACTCATCATGGAAAAATCAGGGCGTCCCTCCCATAGTGGTGGCATTGGAAAATATGCTTCTTCGAAGAACATGGGAAGTGTGGATCCATCCAGAGGGTCGTTAGGGTCCATGAGCTGCCATTCATTAGGTGTGGGGTCCCATTCATCTTTTTGTGCACCATCGGGTGCCCCATTCTCTTCTTGCCAATTTTGTCCTTGTCCTTCCTCCACAGGTTGCTGATCTTGTAGCATAGGCAATGGTTCAAATAGGTTGGGAAGCGCAAATCCATCCAGTGGATCCTCAAACATCGGATCCCAAAGTAGGTTAATCATTGCGCCAAATGGAAGTCCTTCATTAAGCTGTTCATTATGCGGCCAAACTTCTTCATTTGCCACATTGTTGGCCACCATCTGCTCATACTCCCGAGCTTCCATAACCATTATCAAATCACCCCATTCTTGCCACACAGTGGGGTCCAAGTGGATGTCTAGAAAGCATACCTCGTGCTCAACAGGTATTGGCACAATGGGCTTGGGGTCTGTTTCGGGTAAGATGAACTGGCTTGGGTCAAACGGAGTGAATTTTAGGTCTTTTTGAGTGGAGCTAAAGGTAATTTGACCTATGTCAGCATTCCTTTTGTGGGTTGGCAGAGGGTTTGTGAGGATATTGGGCTTTTCAGTGGGATCTCGGATTTGTTTGTTGTCAATGAGATCTTGAATCTCATGACGCAGGCGCTGACATCTTTCAGTGGGATGACCGGGTGTCTAGTGAAATATACAGAAGGCGTTTGGGTTATATGTTGGCGGGGGATTTTGTGGAGGTGGAGTTGGCTGAAGAGGTTTGATTTTTCCCTGTTGTACGAGTCGTTCGAAAACAACAGGTAAAGGTAGGGGAAGAGGGGTGAAGATACGCCGTCCTCTTTGATTTTGCGGCGGTTGAATTGATTGGATTGGTTGTGATAAGATGGCATTTATGGGTTCAGCTTTATGGGATTGGTGATTCATGGTGTTGGATGAGGTACCGGCTGTGTAACTGGGGTTTGCATACAGGGAAGATGTGTTCCCAATGTAGTTTCGCTTTGGTTTGGGGAATGAGTCTCCTTTCTTCAACATCCCGCTTTGCAGAGCTTCTTCAATTGACAAACCCATCTCAAAGTAGGTTTCAAAGTTATGCGCTTGGGCCATGACCATGTACTGAGCCAAATCGGGTTGAAGGTTCTTGGTTATGATGCGCATTTGGTCCTTATCACTGGGACGATCGGTCATTTGCGCAGCCTTCGCTCTCCATCTTTTTACAAAATCTGTGAAAGATTCCCTTTCCTTCATCTTGATGCTCTCAAGCTCTCGAGTGGTGACTTTAAGCTGAACATTATACTCATACTGTTTAATGAAAGCAGCCACCATCTCTTCCCAAGTTTGTCTCTTTGAAATGTCAAGGGATAAGAGCCACTGAAGTGCAGGCCCTGTGAGAGTTTCGTGAAACATCTGTGCCATGGCAGGCTCATCAACTTCTTGTAACGAGAGGGAACTTACATATGCCTGAATATGTCCTCTCGGGTCCCCAGTCCCGTCAAACTTCTCGAAGTCTACATGCTTGAACCTCTTGGGAAGCTTTGCACCTGGGAAGATGCAGAGTTTGTTCATGTCAAAGCCGGTAATGGCTCGCTTTTCACTTTTAGCCACAGATTCTTCCAGCTTAAGTATTTTAGCTAGCATTTTAGCCAGCTGGGGATTTTCAGGGGGAGGAGGCTGTTCTGGATGTTCATCATTGGGAATCTCCTGATCCCGAGCTTCATCATCATGTACTCGCTGCTGCGGTGGGGGAAGTCGACCCTGGATGTTTACCATAATTGCCATCAGTTGAGCGATTCGGGTATCATTTCGGACCCTCTCATCATGCATTTCCTTCCTTAGTCGTTCAAACTCATTTGGGGGGTCTTGTCCCTGTTCTTCTTCCATACTTGTCTCGGCCTTTGGTGATAAAGATCTAGATAATCTTTGTCCGGGAGGTCGAGTCCAAACAGGTAAGGTCTTCTTCTTCTTTGCAGGCCCAATGATTCAAGAACTGATTATAAAGCAAAAACCGGACTCAGATGTGTACTCGATGTGTCTACTATGCACAAAAAGAATGAATTACGAATGCTCACTATCGTCTCGCCACAACTTAACTCACGGAGTTAGTCTTATTTCTAGTCTTAGGAATTAGTCTACCGGTTTCAGAACTCACTTAGAATCGTTTGCACAGCAGATTGTATCAACACCACGGGTAAGTCATTACTCGGTGAGTACGGCGTTTCAACCTAAGCCTAAATGTTGACGCCGTAGCACTTTTCTTAACCATCCGAGACAAAGCAATGAGATGTTGCCATCCAGTTACAATCGATTCTAAGGCTAGTCCGAAACACGGGTGGCCGTTCGGGCACGACCAACACCGGAGGTATCTCAAACTCCGTGGATTTTAAGTCTCCTAGACTACATGTTCAATCTTAGGGTTAGTCTACCGGATCTGAATCTCACTTAAGATCATTGCACAGAAGATTTTCCAACACCCCGGGTAGACCATTACTCGGCAGGTTAAACTCCAAACTTTGTTGGAATCAGAGCCAATCACTTTTCTTGATCATCCGAGACAAAGCAATTTGGATGTTGTAATCCAGATATCAATGATCCTAAGGCTAGTTCAAATCACGGTGGCCGTTCGGGCACGACCAACACCGGAGGTATCTCAAACTCCGTGGATTTTAAGTCTCCTGGACTAAAAATTGACAGTTTTGGAAGATTGCCTCAATCCTCAAGTTTTCTTTTTGAGTAATAAGTCCTTAATATCGGATGGTCGGATTTGGGAAATTCTGGTCCATACAACTTCCGACAATGATCTAAGATCAGATGCCTAAGGGCAATTGACCCTCCTCGGGCCAAGGTCCCTTAAACCTGTTTAGATCAGTGTTTAGGAATTCGATGATCCAAATATTCCCACGTCCGGCCGTCTCAAAGGCTATCTCGCAAAAACAACGCCCATGTGGAATGCACGATTCATCATCGGGCCAAGGCAACCTTCTAACTGTAAAGGCATTAAAACCAAAGGGGATATGTACACAGAAAACCTATACAAACGACGCTCGCAGTGACTATATACAATGCGAATGTATGAATGCAACATGGCATGGCGAGAAAAAGCGGTAACACGTAGCATGTAACAAAACGGAGCACGTAAACCCAACACACAGGTGGATTGCTAAACGTGGGGTTCTATGGTTAACTATATGCAAAGGCCGGTTTTGGTCACTGAGGGTACCCCGGACTCAAAATCAAAATCGTCTCCTACCGTTAAAAACGATAGTGACAATGTGATTTATCACGGTCGAGGGCTGCTGGGCATTTCGGGATTCCCTGTCACCGGCAAGCCGGGCAGGATTGCCAAAACACGCCAGCGGGGTTAAGAACAATGCAAATGTAATGCAAAAATTAAATTTCAAACATTTGAAAAATCCCACAAAATATTTTTCGAATTAAACCCGCTTTGATTAACACGTATTTCAATAAAATTACACAAGTGCAACAAAAATTGCACAAGTGTAATTAAATAAAATACATATTAACCAATGTCCCCAGCGGAGTCGCCAGCTTGTGGACGGCCCACCGGGATGGTTTCGAAAAAGATTGCGATTGTTAGAGTCGCCACCCGGATTTGAGGTCCGAACCCGAGAAACCAATAAAAATATGACTCGTTGCCCATAGAAAAAGATTTTACTAGTCCTGACAGAACCAAAGATTTCTCGGATTCGGGGGTTTGGTTACGAGAGGGGAAGGGTTTTACGGCACCCCTCTCGCCCGGTCCGTGAACCGGTCTCTACTCAACATTTTGTGGGATTTTTAAAAATGTGTGAAATTTAATTTACTCACATAAATGGGGAATCAGGGACAGGGATCACATAATAACAAAATTATACAAGGGATACGATTTTACAGTGGATGCTTGTGCGCGCGATCTACATGGATGATGATCATGAAACTACAAATGTTCGCAGGAGTAAATTACAACAGAAATTACACAATAACTCAAGAAATTATGAACATGAGACTCATCATACTATTTGCAATCTGGATTCCAGAATGGGGACTGAGCGCTCAAGGGTGATGACTTGAGCGCTCAACCCTCATTCCACCCACACATTTTCCTTACTGATTTTTAACGTTTGATGATACTTTAAGACTTTGAACCACTGCAGAAACATCACAAAAGTATCACCTCACTTTAGAAATCACCAGAAAATGTTTAAAACATACTTGCTTTAGAACCAGTTTGAGCGCTCAAGGCTAATGGATTGAGCGCTCAAACCAATTTTGCAAGAGAGAGGGATTCAGATCACAAATGCTACACTGACAACTTATATATACCAACAAAGAATTAAATCATAATCCATCATCAGAGTTGCTGGAAAATTGCAAATGAGCCAAGAACAGCTTGAGCGCTCAAAGATCTGACCTTGAGCGCTCAAGCCATAACATGGCTTTCCAATTTTTGACCTTTAAACTGATTTCAATACTTCCTCAGGACCACCAAAGGCATAAAATAAAGTTTCAAAAGGACAGACAGCCACTGTTTTGCAGTCAAATATAAGAAATTTGAAGTTTTTGATGTTTGATCACTATAAAATGGTTAATTTGCATTCATGCATGTAGTTTTGGTGTGGAAATATACTGCTTTGAGAGTTACATGAACGCAATTAACTCTTAAATAATGATCAAAATCAAAAGAAAGCTCAGAAGTTAGCAAAACAGTGGCCTGTTCAGAACTGGGCTTGAGCGCTCAAGGCCAGAGGCTTGAGCGCTCAAACCTGTTGTAACTGCAAATTTGAAAAAGGTTTTTAAGCAACTTTCAGACCTTTGTGAGTTCAATGCAAGTATAGAGAACTTGCTTAAACTCACTAGCCTTCCTCAGAAGGATCAAAACAGTGAGTTCATCAAATGTTTTACTACCTTTTGGAAGATGTTTGTGATTTGAGCTTGATTCTGGGCTTTAAGAGGTTGATTGTGGATGTTTTTGGCTTGTATTCTGGACGAATTGAACAATGTAGGTGGTTGATCGATGATCAAGGGTCGAATTTCTGGGTTTGATGAATGGTATTGTAGGTGGTTTTGATGGTAAAAGAATGGTTTTGTAGAGAGAGAGAGAGAGGAGTGGTTTTCTGGTGGAAACCAAAGGTGAGGAGTATGAGAGCTCTCTCCAAAACCAGGGGGTAGTGGGTGGTTTTATAGAGTGAGTGGGAGGGAAGAAAGGAGAGAGAGAGAAGTGGGTTTGTGTATTTAGAAGCATTTTAGGCGTATTTTAGGACTTAGTGGGGTGTATTATACGTATAGAGATCGTATAAGATCAACCACAGACGCTCCCATGCAGGAAATCTCATGATGAGATACTCTGCAAGTTGCTGACTGGACCGGAGTTGAGCGCTCAAAGCCGTGGGCTTGAGCGCTCAAGGTGCTCCTCAGGGGTTTGAGCGCTCAAAGCCATGGGCTTGAGCGCTCAAGGCTATGGATGGCAGTTTGCTGGCTTGGCTTGATTTGGCAGTGCTTGGGTTGGTTTGGCACATTTTGATTGTTTGGGTGGTGCTTGGTTGGTTTTGATCAAATTCAAGTCATTCTCACAAGTTCCAGGTAATTATGATTGATCCATTTCATCATCGGAGATGCACGAGCGTATCTCGGGTTCAAAATTGGGGTGTCTACAATTGCCCCTCTTGGATGAGACTCGATGCCATTGATTTGGTATGAGTAACGTCCAAGATATAGACAACCCAACTCGCTATCCGTAATACATCTCAAACTGCCAACAGGAAACATTAAAAATCAATCGGTCGTGCCATTCAGGCTGCCTACGTACCCCATTGTAGGGATCAGACCGGCGTAGTTCCTGGGGGTATGTGCATACAAACGCAATGGGTTCTCCCGTCCCTCAGGACGATTGATCAAAAAGTTTGGTCCCTCAGGACAATTGATACAACGCGAATCGACAAACCTTCCCGGGTCGTGAAACGCCTTAGCAAATGAAGCAAATAATTGTGATTGTGATTGCGATTGTGATTGTGATTGTGATTGTGATTGTGATTGTGATTGAGTGTAGCTACCCTCTGAACAACGGGGAGGCTAAATTTAATGGGGCTATCCCTTGAGCAACAAGATAGCCAATGATAAGATGATTGTCTACTGAGCAACGAGACAATCGATACGCTATTGAACCAAACACATAAATGCGATGGTTTTAGCGGCACGACAGTTAAGTAATCAGCAAAAACTCAGATGATTAATGAGATTGACTTGGAACACGATGGTTAAACATGATTTTAAACAAGCGCGTGGCTTTCAAGAGATGATTTTAAACAAGCACATGGCCCTCAAAAATGATGATGTAAACGAGCACGTAGCTTCTCAGACCGTAGTCAAAACACTTCGCGCATACGCTAACGCGAAAACATGATTGGTGAACTATGATTTAAACGAGCACGTGGCCCTCAGAAAATGATTTAAATGAGCATAAAGCTCTCAGACCGCAGTCAAAACACTTCGCGCATACGCTAACGCGAAAACATGATTGGTGAACTATGATTTAAACGAGCACGTGGCCCTCAGAAAATGATTTAAATGAGCATAAAGCTCTCAGACCGCAGTCAAAACACTTCGCGCATATGCTAACGCGAAAACATGATTGGTGAACTATGATTTAAACGAGCACGTGGCCCTCAGAAAATGATTTAAATGAGCATAAAGCTCTCAGACCGCAGTCAAAACACTTCGCGCATACGCTAACGCGAAAACATGATACACAACACATCTTGATTGATTAACATGGTCTAGCGCGACCAATTACCGAGATTTAGATCCTTGGATCATTACGCGTTCAATTGACTGGGACCAACAAGTCCAAAACACACTAACAAATCATAAGGGATGCCCAAAATGCCCCTGCAAAGCTTGCAAAAGAAGCCAAGAGTCATGCCAGGATTGGGTTTGAGCGCTCAAGGTCCTCCCCCTTGAGCGCTCAACCCTACCTTGAGCGCTCAATCCTGAAGCCTTGAGCGCTCAACCTCAAACGTTGACCCTCCAGCGCTCAAAAGGGCCAGCTTGAGCGCTTAGACCCCTGATCGGGGACGACGGTTCAGAAACATAACGTCTGGTTTTAAATCCATTTTTACTCCGATCAACCTTCACAACGTTCCAAAACTTTCCGAAATCAAACCCCTCATACATCTCTCGCGATTCCGAACCAATCCCATTCGTTTCTTCACTCAAATTTCTGCAAAATCGAAAACCCCCAATTCCTAGGGTTTTCCCGTACGATTTCGGTCGATTTTGGTTCGATTCCAGTCGATTAGGGCTCGATTTTGAGGTCTTGATCCATTTACATGGAGAATCCCGACGAATCACATGCTCCGGTGGACTCGCCGACGTCGAGGGAGGGCAACGGTGGTGCTGAGGTTTTGCCACCACCGAGCTTGAGCGCTCAAGGCCCTGACCCGGCGGTTGAGGGGCCATCAGAGGCCGCGCCGTCATCTACGGCCGTGGAGTCGGTTGAGAGAAGAGGAAACGGTGAAGGAGAGAGGGAGAGAGAAGGCGGCAATGGGGGTAGTGGTTTAGGTGGTGATAGTGAGGGTGGTGATGGTGGTGATGGTGAGGGTGGTGATGGTGAGGGTGGTGATGGTGGTGGTGATGATGGTGAGGGTGATGATGGTGGTGGTGACGATGGTGGTGATGGTGAGGGTGGTGAGAGAGAAGGTGGTGATGGTGGTGGTGATGATGGTGAGGGTGATGATGGTGCCCCGGCGTCGGAGCGGGTAGAGGAGAGAGTAGAGGAGAGGGGAGATGGGAGAGACAAAGGGATGGCGGAGGTCCAAGAAGTGGACAGCGATAGCAGTAGTGACAGCGAGGATACCGAGGTTAGGGTAACTCGCTGGAGGATTGAGCCGAGACCTGATCGGCAGCCTAGCGAGGGGGATAAGGGGAAGGCAGTGGTGATTGGTGGAGAGTCACTGACTCGGGGGCAGAGTAGCAGGCCGGCGGATCAGGGTCCGGTTGGGATTTCTCGGGAGGACTATCTTGAGCACGCGCCTCCAGAGGTGGTGATGGCAGCCGCAACAGATGCCCCGGGGATCCTAGATGCAGCGAGGGAGGCTGTAGTTGAGAGCAGAGAGAGAGAGGTGGCGATGCTACGGGAGGCTGCCGCTGAGGACGAGGCGGCGAGGGCCTTCTGCAAGGAGTTTGAGACAGAGGAGGCGGCGGAGGAGGCGAGGGCACAAGCTGAGGAGGAGGAGAGGGCAGCTGGGCGGAGAGTGACGGTGGTCCAGGCTGCTAGACAGTGGTTGAGGAGAGGGAGGCCAGCTTTCGATGCGGCGACTTATGCTCCACCAGTGCACCTCTTTGTGCCTTCCGCTTCAGACACTTACACTCCCCAACGGGAGTTGTACTTTGGAGAGGAGGTGCTACTGGACCCCGAGGTCCACCTTTCGACGGACTGCTTGACGGTACGCTTGCTTTTACTTCCTTGCTTTATTGTTTTCACGCACTTTAATAAACCTGATTTGCATTGAATGATTGAATTACTGCTTGTTGATGACTGGATTTGAATAAGAGATTGGACTAACATCTGATTGTTTGTCTGTCTGTTGATTGTGTGCAGAGTGACTTGCGCTTGAAGGCTCATGGAGGCATGGGCTCAAGTTGGGAGATATACCAACAGCTGCATGCCTCTGTGAGGGCTCTGGTGGATCTAGCCGGGTTTGGGAGGTTCATCCCGACTCTCACGGGCACACAGCACGACCATGCTGTGGTGACAGCACTGGCCGAGAGGTGGAGGGACTCTACGAGTTCTTTTCACCTTACCTTCGGAGAGGCGACGATGACGCCGCTGGACTTCTCGGCGATCACAGGACTGCAGGTAGGAGGAGACCCGATCCCATTTGACTCGGGGATTGGCAGGGATGATGCAGCGCTGAGGTGGTTCTTGGGTTTCGTGCCCAACAAGGAAGGGGAGACGGCCACATATGGCCAATTCAAGACGAAGGGATTGGGCGAGCCGACCGACGAGGAGGATGCAGCACGGAAGACAAGGTGCTACTTGTTATACCTGTTTGGGGCATCACTGTACCCAAACAGGCGTAACAGGGTGCACCTCTCCTATCTCGGAGGGTTGAGAGATTTCGCCAGGGCGGCGAAATATGACTGGGGTGGGGCAGCGTTGGGAAGCTGCTACGCGTTTATGAATGCCGTCTCGAGGCGGAAAGGGACGGGCATTTCAGGACTATGGAGCGTCTGGGAGGTAAAACTCAAAACTCTTAGTTTCAAATTTAATTGCATGCATTTCAATACTCGCACTTGATTACCAAAATTCACACTGACTGACTGATTTGTTGTTTTCATTGCAGCTCTGGGCTTACAAAGTGTTGGGGTTGCACCCTCCTGAGACACGGCACCAGGATCCGAACGTCATCCCCCGGGCATTGTGCTGGGGTGAAGGCTTCCGCTACGGCGGTACAGCACGGGGGAACATCCACGTTCTCCGTGCTTCGCTGGACAGACTTCCTGCTTCTCTGGTAGATATCGAACTCTTTCTCATGTACTCACTTTGTTTTTGATTCCCTCATGAATTCAATATCTGATGCTCTTAATGGTTCTTGCAGGTTCGCTGGGAAGTATGGGACGCCGTCGATGAGCCTTACCTGGCTCGGAGCAGGGAGCTCACGAGAGGGAGGGTCCTACTCGAGTGCCAGTACGGCTGGTTCTGGTACCTTGGTGACAGGGTGCTACGCCAGTCGATACGGGCCGATAAACCACGGGTGCCAGGACGCCTTCCTCCCCGGGTGCTGATGACGTCCCGGTATACGCTAGCGGAGATAGAGCGCTACACGACGCCCGACCTGGACCTGCGCCAGTATCTGCGCCCTGCTTTGAGCTATATTGACTACCGGAGCAGGTACCTGGCCGGTCCCTTGAGAGCGGCGGAGTGGATGGAGAGGATGGAGAGGGAGAAGGCCGCGAAGGCGCGTGCCTCAGCTGGCGGGGTTGCAGGAGGTGAGGGTACTAGTACCTCATCCCAGGAGATAGCGGGGGCTAGGTGGTGGGTGCGCGTCACCTCTGCCGGTGGTGGGATAGGGGATATAGACATCCCAAGACCTCCGGCAGACTTCCCGCGGCTTGCAGCACCGGTAAGAAACACTTCATTCTTTCAATTTGTGAACTTCAATTATAAATGCCCAAATGTACTTGATGACTCAAATTTTGATGTGCTTGCAGGTTTCACATGAGGCGGTACAGACTTTGTATGAGCAGAACCGAGGACTGCGCGTCCTGATTCGCCGCCTCATAGCTGGAGAGGAGGTTACTATCCGCCGGGAGGGCGAGCCAGTACCTCCTGCTGCTCCTGGTCCTTCTCGACTGAGAGTCGCACCGGTATGCAATTTTCCTCCCTTGTGCTTTCAATTTCTTGACTATACCATGTGCTGATTCTTTTCCTTGTTTGCTTGGTGATGCAGCCGCCCGTGATCAGAAAGAGGACACATGACGGAGCTGGTGGTCCTGGAGACACTACTGTGCGGCTTGGGCGTTCAAAGCCCGCGGAGGTGAGGCCACGGAGATCGACCCGTCAGAGGGTGGAGGTAGCACCTGGGGGGATAGTTGAGACCACGAGCTCGAGCGATGATAGCGTTGATGACGCTAACTATCCCTCTTCCCGGCAGGAGCGACAGGAGCAGCGACAGGGGGACGAGACTGAGAGCTCGGACGAGACGATGGATGAGGCGGAGTAGTACATAGTAGATATGGAGTAGCTTAGAGTCTTGTTTTTGCTTTTTATCTTTTTCTTTTTGATTGGGCCTGCGTGCCCCAGTAGATAGATGGATTGGGCCTGCGTGCCCCAGTTGCGGATTTTTTTTTTTTATTGGGCGTTGTGTGCCCTGCACGGATTTGATATTTTGACTTGCATGGATTTGGTTCAGTTTATGCACATGATTTGCACTTTCATCGTTCGTTGTATTACTTGCTGTTTTGATGTACAAACGAACAAACCTGTTGTAGAATGTACGCGATTTATCCACTAAACTCTTGAATTCAAACATCCGAGTATAAAGTCCTAAAATTCAACCTTTAAGAAAAGATAACATGTTCGAGAATTTGGACGAAACATGATTATTTGAATTTATGTACAACCGGAAGATGTATTTACATGCCGCACAACTTGACACACTTCCCGTATATAAGCAATCCATAACAATCCATACAAAGTGACCTTAGAACGGAATTTGATGTTCATAAGGCAAATTTGAAAGTAAAATGTTTCATGAGCCTCTTTGTATGTAATGAATTGCCATGCTACCACCTTGACCAAGTCAAAAACGACATAAATGCCCCTGGGACCGTGACCGTTTATCAAGAAAATTTCAAAAACCATTTTCGACATGGTGATGGCCGCCATTTCATTGCTTGAATAAGCCGTCGGAACCTCAAAACCTTGAATCTTTGAAAAATTGCCCCAGGAATGATTCTGACAAGTCATAAATACCTTCCGACACGTGTTTCGATGATTGGATACGGCTAGCAAGGCTTGGAAATGGATTTGAACATTTGAATGGCCATTTTAAGCTTGTATCTCGTATCCGTACACGTATCGGCTTGATAACTCGGGGTACGGGACGTTCCGTGAAGTCACAAATGCTCATTGAAACTTGGCTTGGGTGTTAAATGAGGTTTAAGAAGCTTGGAAGAGGTTTCGGGCATCAAACGGGCAAAAATGTAGCTGCTGCTGTCTGCTGCAGTTTCTGCAGGCCTTGAGCGCTCAAGGTGATCTGGGGGGGGGGGGTTGAGCGCTCAACTCTCTGGCCTTGAGCGCTCAATGCCTGTGCTGGGCTGGCTTGTGGTATTGCTTCCCAATGCATTTTTGGACTCTTTTGCATGGTTTCCTCTGCCCCAAATGTCTTGTTGCTCTGCTATAACACCTTTCAAGCTTTGAACATCACCTTCCCAAGGTCTTTTCACATTTTCCCCACAAATGCCATGCATTTCCAATGCACTTTCAAATTTTCAAACACAAATACTTTGAAAACATGCAATTGACCATCTTGAAAATGTAATCTTTGATTTCCAATGTTGCATGGCAAATTTGTAAGGTTCCTCACAAGTCCCCTATAAATACCATTCATGATCAAGCTTTTTCCCACACACCATTTCATCAATTCTCATTTCTTACTCCACATATTTCTTCATCAATCTTCTATTGTTTTTCCATGGCCACCCTTGACCCTTCCGTTATCAACACTTGGATTGCTAGCCTTGAAAACATCGATTGGTTCAACTTTCGGGGTCTGGGCCTTAATGCCCTTCGCCACCTCCACACTTTTCCTATTCGCCAGGACATCTTACATGCCGCCGTTCGCTGTTGGGATTCAGAGCTCCATGTGTTCCGCTTCGGCATGCAAGAACTTTGCCCGACCGTCGAAGAATTTCAAGCATATCTTGGCGGTAATGCTTTTGCTGATCCCGTCATACCGCCCATCCGTCCAAATTACGCCGACATTCTCAGCAGGAAGCTTGGTCTTGGGAATGGTGCTGCGCGCTTTTTGATTCGCAACGAGACTCTCAACATCCTCCGTCTTTTTGCGGATTACGGTCCAACAGGCGACCTTTTAGATTTTACCGTTCAGAACAGACGCATGTTTGCACTTTGCATGTGCCTCTTGGCATTATACTTGTTGGTCCCCGGTGATGGCCATCCCAGTTCTGCCATTGTCGGTGTTGCTGCTCAGATCGAACAGCGGCGGGATGTGGTTCCTTTGGTTTTGGCTGAAACAATCATGGGCTTGGATGCGGTTAAGGCTGGGAGAACAGATACATTTGCTGGGGGTCCGCTTTTGCTTCAGGTTTGGTTTATTTGGTTTGGATGCTTTGGGTTTTTTGGGAATTTTGGGGGATTTTTGGTTGTTTGGCTTTGGTTTTGACTTTGACTTGGGTGTTTTGGTTTTGTAGATATGGTTGTGTGACAAGGTTGGGCTTTTGAGGGAGCCGGCAGGTGATTGGGTTTACGAGCCCCGGTCTTGGGTGAGTAGGCCATTTGTGCATGACGAGCCCGATGAAGATGAATGGGTTGACTTCTTCAAGTCATTGGAAGAGGATCACATCATTTGGAGGTGCCATTGGTTGCCTTTGCCGGATATGACGGCCAATCATATGGGAGACACATGGGTGATTTTAGCGGGACTGCAAGGTTATGCATATTATTTTCCACAGCGTATTCTCCGTCAATACTGCATTCGCCAAGAAGTGGAGTATACAGTTCCTGCTACTTTCAGCCTTCCCGCACTCAAACATTCCGTTCTTGAGCGCTATCGTACTTCTTGGAGGCACATGGTCGTTTGGGCTCCTGATCCCTACCCAACTATTCATTTGAATGGACACTACAGAGATTGGATGAGGATGCAGATGAGGGCCATACGCTGAAGAAATTAGCGCGACTTCCTTCCCGACTCACTAGGCTGTTTCCCAAAATAAATGGTTTTTTTATTTTTTTTTTATTTTATTTTTTATGCTCAGCTTATGTAATCGAAGAAGTGATTTGAATAAAATTGAACAATGAAGGGTTTCCCCCTCTTGGTTCATCTAGTTCCATATGCTATCTCCTTCGAATATTGCAAAACTGCGGGCCAACTCATCAGATTTAGACCGAACCCCAAGATAGGGTTGCCTACGTATCCCTTTTCAAGGAATCAGGTCATGGCGTAGTTCAGGGAAAGGTTCACTCGGGTATTAACACTCTCCTTTTTGTGCTCTAAGTTTTGCCTGGTACCGCCTTTTCAGGTTTTTGGTCCAGCGAGCTTCTTTTGAATTTTTCGCCTTAAATTTTGCCTAGACTGCCCAGTGTGGGTTTTCAGATTAGCAGGCTTGCTCTGATTTTTGCTTGGGTCGGTTCGCCCTTGCGATTTTCCGCCCAACGAGCATCTCTCAGGGGTAATATCGCTTGAGTTGGTCCAAGTTGACAAGATTGCTGAACTCGTTACCATCCAAATCAAGGATCACTGCTGCTCCACCGTCGAGGATAGTCTTGATGATGTATGGTCCTGCCCATTTTGGCCTGAATTTTCCCCGCGGATCGAATATCGGCGCCCGAATTTCCTTCACCACCATATCCCCTTCAATCAGATCCCTGGACTTCACCTTTTTGTTGAATGCGCGGGCAATTCTTCTCTGATATCCCTGAATGTGATACAATGCCCGCAACCTCCTTTCATCAAACAACATTAGCTCTGCGAACCTGTCGCTCAACCAATCGGCTTCGTTAATCTCACTTTCTATCATCACCCTCAGGGACGGTACTTCGAGTTCAATAGGAAGTACTGCTTCCATTCCATAAACCAGTGAATAGGGTGTTGCCCCTGTTGGAGTTCGGATCGAAGTGCGGTACCCCCACAATGCTAATGGTAGCTTCTCATGCCAATCCCTGGATGACTCGATGGTTTTCTCCAAGATGTTCTTGATTGACTTGTTTGCTGCTTCTACTGCCCCATTGGTTTGTGGCCTGTATACTGTTGACTTGTGAACCTGAACATTGAATTCCTCAAGCACCTCTACTGCTCTTCCTTTGAAATGCACACCATTGTCTGACACGAAGGCATTAGGGACCCCATATCGGTAAATGATGTTTTGCTTAATGAAATGAGCCACTTGTACTGCGGTCAATGTAGCGTAAGAGGCCGACTCCACCCACTTCGTGAAATAATCAATTGCCACCAATATAAACTTGTGTCCGTTCGATGCTGGTGGCGTGATTTTCCCAATCACATCTATCCCCCATACTGAGAAAGGCCAAGGCGTTGCCATTGTATGAAGTTCAGATGGCGGCACATGCATGAGGTTAGCGTGGACCTGACACTTATGGCATCTCCGCACATACTGCACGCAATCTGTTTCCAAGGTCGACCAAAAATACCCCTGTCTCAGAATCTTCTTTGCCATCATTAATCCGCTCATGTGAGGACCACAGATTCCTTCGTGAATTTCCTCCATCACCCTTTTCGTGTCATTACCATAGATGCACAACTTATGCATTCCACAATGCGACCTTTTGTATAACCTTCCACCGCAGAGGATGTATTGTGAAGCTAACCTTTGTAATGCTATTCGATCTTTCTTGTTTGCCCCTTCCGGATACTCTCCTTTCTCAACCAAATTCCAGATATCATGGTACCAAGGCAGACCATCGTCAATTTCGCCAACATTCATCACATACTCGTATGCTGGCCTATTCCTTTGCTCAATCATGATTGGTCTCATTCTCACTCCCACGGGCAATTCTACCATGGATGCCAAAGTAGCAAGAGCGTCAGCAAACTGGTTCTTCATTCTCGGGATATGTGTAAAAGTAACTTGCTCGAATCGATGGATCAGTTCATCGAGGTCTTTGTGGTATGGTTTCAACTTTTCCTCTCGCACTTTCCAATCACCATTGGCTTGAGAAACTACCAGATTCGAATCTCCGACCACTTCCAACTTCTTAACCCCAATTTCTAAAGCAGCCTCCATTCCAACAATGCATGCTTCATATTCTGCTTGATTATTGGTAACTTCGAAATTTAACTTGAAAGATAGAGGAATGTGCGGCCCTTCTGGTGAGACCAATAGTATGCCGATCCCGAATCCTCTCTGATTTGCAGCTCCATCGAAGTACAATTTCCAAACATCCTCTGTTACTGTCATAACGTGTTCATCGGGAAATTGGAATTCCGTATCTTCTGGCCCTTCGATTGGATGATCTGCCAAGAATTCTGCCACAGCCCTGCCTTTCACCGATTTTCGCGTTACATACTTGAGTTCAAACTCGGCCAATAAGAGCAACCACCGTGCCAACTTCCCAGTGAGTGCCGGTTTCTCGAACAGATATTTGAGAGGGTCCATCCGAGAAATCAACACTACCGAATAAGCTAACATGTAATGCCTAAGCTTTTTAGAGGCCCATACAAGAGCCCAACAAGTCTTCTCCAAAGGGGTGTATCTTTCTTCGGCTCCGACCATTTTCTTACTTAAATAATACACTGCCTTCTCGATACCTGCTTCACCTTCCTGTGCCAATATGCAACCCATTGCAGACTGTGTTACTGATAAATACAGAATCAGCGGCTTTCCAGGCGTCGGCGGCATCAATACTGGGGGACTTTGAAGATACTGCCGAATTGATTCGAAGGCTTTTTGGCACCTGTCATCCCACTTGAACAGCACTCCTTTCTTGAGCAAATGAAACATCGGCTCGCAAGTTGAAGTCAACTTGGCGATGAATCTGCTGATGAACTGAATTTTCCCAAGAAAACTTCGAACCTCTTTTTCTGTCTTTGGTGGCTCCATTTCTAATATCGCCTTGATCTTCGTTGGACCAACTTCAATCCCTCGGGTAGTGATCATAAACCCCAACATTTTCCCTGCGGTGACCCCAAATGTGCACTTCTGTGGATTGAGACGCATCCGATACTTCCGTATCCTTTCAAAGAACTTGCGTAACGCCGGGAGATGTCCTTCCCTTTCCTTGGCTTTTACAATCATATCATCCACATATACCTCAACTTCTCTATGCATCATATCATGCAACAAAGTTGTTGCAGCCCGTTGGTAAGTCGACCCCGCGTTCTTTAATCCAAACGGCATGACCCGATAACAGAACGTCCCCCATTCAGTGGTGAAGGTCGTTTTCTCTCGATCTTCTGGTGCCATCAAAATCTGATTGTATCCCGAAAAACCATCCATAAATGATAGCAGCGCGTGCCCTGCCGTGTTGTCTACCAGTACATCAATGTGTGGTAAGGGAAAATCATCTTTCGGACTGGCCTTGTTTAAATCCCTGAAATCTACACATACCCTGACTTTTCCATCTTTCTTGGGTACCGGCACAATATTTGCAACCCACTGTGGATATTCAGTTACCATCAAAAAGCCGGCATTGAATTGCTTGGTGACTTCCTCTTTGACTTTTTCAACCCAATCTGGCCTGATTTTTCTCAATTTCTGTTTTACCGGTTTTGCATCAGGATACAGGGGAATTCGATGTTGCACAATTTCAGGATCGATTCCGGGCATATCTGCGTGGGACCAAGCGAAGACATCTTCAAATTCTTTGAGTAAATTGACGAGTAATTCTTGTTCCTCAGTAGATAGCCCGGAACCGATTTGAACCATGCGAGGATTCTCCTCATCTCTCAATTTAACTGAAATAACTTCTTCTTTTATTGGCTGAGCATGCCTTTCATTTTCCCTTTCGATTAGAGACTTGAGTTCTTTGGGTATTTCTCCCTCGAACTCAGTCTCATCATTGTCAGGGTCAACACAATTTATTTCGGGAACAGCAAAGTAAGCGAAATCACCATTTATTTCATTAACAAAGCCCTCTGGGGCACAGTACATGGCATCAGACTCAAACTCGAAATAGAAATGACGACGTGGAGGGCCAAGAGGCACAAACTCCGACTCACAGCCAAATTCAAACCCTGACTCGGACTCGAACTCCAACTTAGTGAATGCATTAGTAAATTTTACAACAGGAGTGAAAGTGCAATTCTTGTATTCACCGACTGCATCCACTATCAGCACACTGGGATCATCGAGGACCTCCTGTCCGAGCATCATCACAGCTGGCTCTTCTTCATCCTTACCTGTCAGACTGACCTCGTCAAACATTGACATCAAGACCCCACCATCCAAAGCCTCCATCCAATCTGCTTTAAGGTCTTTCACCAATTTCTCGACCTTTTCATGTTCATCTTCGCTGTCCCAAGCATCGTTAGCAAAGATTTCGAACCCAGGGTGCACCTTTCCACTTATTTCATTCACAAACGGCTCAGGCTGGCCGCGATAGGGTGCATTCGACCCTTCTCCAACAAAGCGAATCCAACGGTTTGCACTGCTACTTGCTCCATTGGTCTTCCCCCTTTGCATCTCTTTCAGTGTAGGTTCGTATCCCAACCCGAAACGGCCTCGCTGAGAAGGGAATTCTGGAAACTGGGCCACCCCCTGGTGAGTTCGTCCCAAGCCCGTGCCTGGCAGATAAGACATCCTTCTCATCATTTCGAGAGCTGTGGTGCTGATTGAAAAATCATCATCGATACGAAGCGTAAACACACCACCGGACGTATCGAAAGCAAAGCCCCCAAGCTGAACATCATTCTCATCATGCATAATTTCTAACAAGGGAGCATTGTCTTCAGCATGAGGGTGAATGCCTGTGTCTCCGTAGAGAGCGACTGTCCCACTTTCCAAACCAAGCAAAACCTTTTGATGCAAGGTGGATGGAACTGCCATGATATCAGATCGATGCATCCAAGGACGTCCCAACAGCAAATTGAACGAAGCTGGGATCTCAAGCACATGAAACTCTACTGTTGATTTAAACCCCTCTGCAGCAATCTCCATTTCAACAGTCCCAAGCACATTGCGACGGGTGTTATCATAAGCCCGAACAGTGAGACTAGATGGTGTGAAATCCTTTGGTTTAAGTCCCAAACATAAAGCCGTTCGAAGAGGGCATACATTGAGCGCTGACCCATTGTCTATCAATACAACCGGGATCCATTTCCCCATGCACTTCATGGTGACATGCAAAGGCTTATTGTGGTCAGTTCCCTCAAGCGGTAGGTCAGCTTCGGTAAAGGTTACGACATGTTTAGTCGGCTTAGTGGCAATGGTAGGCTTGGTGACAATGGCAGCCATCATGGCCTCAGGGGTGATATCAGGCGCAATTTCCATGCAAGATAATGTTTGAGCGAGCTTCTGGCGATGTTCACTGGAGCTCATAAGCAATCCCCAAATGGTAAGAGCGGCTGGAGTTTTCTCAAGTTGTTTCTGGATGGGATTTTCTTCGTTGGTTGGCAGAGGCTTCGGACGAGGAACACGACTGTTGGCCGTAGAGGTAGCTTGGGATTGGTTGGTTGTTGGGTTAAAGAGATTTTGAAAATCGACTGGGTTAGCGATTGGGTCACTAAGGTTGTTTGGATAGGGCGGTGTGGCTAGGTTATTTTGTGGAGTTGGGTTATTTTGTGGAGCTGGGTTGTTTTGCGGAGCTGGGTTGAATGGTAGCTGGTTTGTAGTATTTGGCGGTGGGTTGGAAGTGTTTCCGGTGAACCTCTGAGGTGGTTGATAAAACCGACCACTCCGAAGAAGATGAAGAACCGAGTCGATGTCATCTCCCCATAAATCAGTGTAGTCCGTGTAGAAATCGACAAGATCCCCTTCCGCCTTTCTCTTTCCCTTTGCAATACTGGCTCCTTCCAAACCCTTGGTAATTCCTTCCACAGTCGCTTCACTCCAAACATCTCCATTTTCCATGGCAGCCTCGTTAACAGCCCAAACCTCATTGTTTCCGACCCACAGCGGTGCTATGCCTTCATTCTGATTGGCCCACATATTTGCTACAACATTTTCTTCCATTTGTTGTCCCCAAACATCAGGTAGACCCCCATTCAAAACCATGATGTTGCAGTCCTCCGGGACTTGCACTCGGGGTACAGGAAGGTTTTCATCAACTATGTAGTCATAAGGTGTGAACTCTATCCCTTCCGTCATTCGATTTATTGCATACTCACTCATCATGGAAAAATCAGGGCGTCCCTCCCATAGTGGTGGCATTGGAAAATATGCTTCTTCGAAGAACATGGGAAGTGTGGATCCATCCAGAGGGTCGTTAGGGTCCATGAGCTGCCATTCATTAGGTGTGGGGTCCCATTCATGTTCTTGTGCACCATCGGGTGCCCCATTCTCTTCTTGCCAATTTTGTCCTTGTCCTTCCTCCACAGGTTGCTGATCTTGTAGCATAGGCAATGGTTCAAATAGGTTGGGAAGCGCAAATCCATCCAGTGGATCCTCAAACATCGGATCCCAAAGTAGGTTAATCATTGCGCCAAATGGAAGTCCTTCATTAAGCTGTTCATTATGCGGCCAAACTTCTTCATTTGCCACATTGTTGGCCACCATCTGCTCATACTCCCGAGCTTCCATAACCATTATCAAATCACCCCATTCTTGCCACACAGTGGGGTCCAAGTGGATGTCTAGAAAGCATACCTCGTGCTCAACAGGTATTGGCACAATGGGCTTGGGGTCTGTTTCGGGTAAGATGAACTGGCTTGGGTCAAACGGAGTGAATTTTAGGTCTTTTTGAGTGGAGCTAAAGGTAATTTGACCTATGTCAGCATTCCTTTTGTGGGTTGGCAGAGGGTTTGTGAGGATATTGGGCTTTTCAGTGGGATCTCGGATTTGTTTGTTGTCAATGAGATCTTGAATCTCATGACGCAGGCGCTGACATCTTTCAGTGGGATGACCGGGTGTCTGGTGAAATATACAGAAGGCGTTTGGGTTATATGTTGGCGGGGGATTTTGTGGAGGTGGAGTTGGCTGAAGAGGTTTGATTTTTCCCTGTTGTACGAGTCGTTCGAAAACAACAGGTAAAGGTAGGGGAAGAGGGGTGAAGATACGCCGTCCTCTTTGATTTTGCGGCGGTTGAATTGATTGGATTGGTTGTGATAAGATGGCATTTATGGGTTCAGCTTTATGGGATTGGTGATTCATGGTGTTGGATGAGGTACCGGCTGTGTAACTGGGGTTTGCATACAGGGAAGATGTGTTCCCAATGTAGTTTCGCTTTGGTTTGGGGAATGAGTCTCCTTTCTTCAACATCCCGCTTTGCAGAGCTTCTTCAATTGACAAACCCATCTCAAAGTAGGTTTCAAAGTTATGCGCTTAGGCCATGACCATGTACTGAGCCAAATCGGGTTGAAGGTTCTTGGTTATGATGCGCATTTGGTCCTTATCACTGGGACGATCGGTCATTTGCGCAGCCTTCGCTCTCCATCTTTTCACAAAATCTGCGAAAGATTCCCTTTCCTTCATCTTGATGCTCTCAAGCTCTCGAGTGGTGACTTTAAGCTGAACATTATACTCATACTGTTTAATGAAAGCAGCCACCATCTCTTCCCAAGTTTGTCTCTTTGAAATGTCAAGGGATAAGAGCCACTGAAGTGCAGGCCCTGTGAGAGTTTCGTGAAACATCTGTGCCATGGCAGGCTCATCAACTTCTTGTAACGAGAGGGAACTTACATATGCCTGAATATGTCCTCTCGGGTCCCCAGTCCCGTCAAACTTCTCGAAGTCTACATGCTTGAATCTCTTGGGAAGCTTTGCACCTGGGAAGATGCAGAGTTTGTTCATGTCAAAGCCGGTAATGGCTCGCTTTTCACTTTTAGCCACAGATTCTTCCAGCTTAAGTATTTTAGCTAGCATTTCAGCCAGCTGGGGATTTTCAGGGGGAGGAGGCTGTTCTAGATGTTCATCATTGGGAATCTCCTGATCCCGAGCTTCATCATCATGTACTCGCTGCTGCGGTGGGGGAAGTCGACCCTGGATGTTTACCATAATTGCCATCAGTTGAGCGATTCGGGTATCATTTCGGACCCTCTCATCATGCATTTCCTTCCTTAGTCGTTCAAACTCATTTGGGGGGTCTTGTCCCTGTTCTTCTGCCATACTTGTCTCGGCCTTTGGTGATAAAGATCTAGATAATCTTTGTCCGGGAGGTCGAGTCCAAACAGGTAAGGTCTTCTTCTTCTTTGCAGGCCCAATGATTCAAGAACTGATTATAAAGCAAAAACCGGACTCAGATGTGTACTCGATGTGTCTACTATGCACAAAAAGAATGAATTACGAATGCTCACTATCGTCTCGCCACAACTTAACTCACGGAGTTAGTCTTATTTCTAGTCTTAGGAATTAGTCTACCGGTTTCAGAACTCACTTAGAATCGTTTGCACAGCAGATTGTATCAACACCACGGGTAAGTCATTACTCGGTGAGTACGGCGTTTCAACCTAAGCCTAAATGTTGACGCCGTAGCACTTTTCTTAACCATCCGAGACAAAGCAATGAGATGTTGCCATCCAGTTACAATCGATTCTAAGGCTAGTCCGAAACACGGGTGGCCGTTCGGGCACGACCAACACCGGAGGTATCTCAAACTCCGTGGATTTTAAGTCTCCTAGACTACATGTTCAATCTTAGGGTTAGTCTACCGGATCTGAATCTCACTTAAGATCATTGCACAGAAGATTTTCCAACACCCCGGGTAGACCATTACTCGGCAGGTTAAACTCCAAACTTTGTTGGAATCAGAGCCAATCACTTTTCTTGATCATCCGAGACAAAGCAATTTGGATGTTGTAATCCAGATATCAATGATCCTAAGGCTAGTTCAAATCACGGTGGCCGTTCGGGCACGACCAACACCGGAGGTATCTCAAACTCCGTGGATTTTAAGTCTCCTGGACTAAAAATTGACAGTTTTGGAAGATTGCCTCAATCCTCAAGTTTTCTTTTTGAGTAATAAGTCCTTAATATCGAATGGTCGGATTTGGGAAATTCTGGTCCATACAACTTCCGACAATGATCTAAGATCAGATGCCTAAGGGCGATTGACCCTCCTCGGGCCAAGGTCCCTTAAACCTGTTTAGATCAGTGTTTAGGAATTCGATGATCCAAATTTTCCCACGTCCGGCCGTCTCAAAGGCTATCTCGCAAAAACAACGCGCATGTGGAATGCACGATTCATCATCGGGCCAAGGCAACCTTCTAACTGTAAAGGCATTAAAACCAAAGGGGATATGTACACAGAAAACCTATACAAACGACGCTCGCAGTGACTATATACAATGCGAATGTATGAATGCAACATGGCATGGCGAGAAAAAGCGGTAACGTGGGGTTCTATGGTTAACTATATGCAAAGGCCGGTTTTGGTCACTGAGGGTACCCCGGACTCAAAATCAAAATCGTCTCCTACCGTTAAAAACGATAGTGACAATGTGATTTATCACGGTCGAGGGCTGCTGGGCATTTCGGGATTCCCTGTCACCGGCAAGCCGGGCAGGATTGCCAAAACACGCCAGCGGGGTTAAGAACAATGCAAATGTAATGCAAAAATTAAATTTCAAACATTTGAAAAATCCCACAAAATATTTTTCGAATTAAACCCGCTTTGATTAACACGTATTTCAATAAAATTACACAAGTGCAACAAAAATTGCACAAGTGTAATTAAATAAAATACATATTAACCAATGTCCCCAGCGGAGTCGCCAGCTTGTGGACGGCCCACCGGGATGGTTTCGAAAAAGATTGCGATTGTTAGAGTCGCCACCCGGATTTGAGGTCCGAACCCGAGAAACCAATAAAAATATGACTCGTTGCCCATAGAAAAAGATTTTACTAGTCCTGACAGAACCAAAGATTTCTCGGATTCGGGGGTTTGGTTACGAGAGGGGGAGGGTTTTACGGCACCCCTCTCGCCCGGTCCGTGAACCGGTCTCTACTCAACATTTTGTGGGATTTTTAAAAATGTGTGAAATTTAATTTACTCACATAAATGGGGAATCAGGGACAGGGATCACATAATAACAAAATTATACAAGGGATACGATTTTACAGTGGATGCTTGTGCGCGCGATCTACATGGATGATGATCATGAAACTACAAATGTTCGCAGGAGTAAATTACAACAGAAATTACACAATAACTCAAGAAATTATGAACATGAGACTCATCATACTATTTGCAATCTGGATTCCAGAATGGGGACTGAGCGCTCAAGGGTGATGACTTGAGCGCTCAACCCTCATTCCACCCACACATTTTCCTTACTGATTTTTAACGTTTGATGATACTTTAAGACTTTGAACCACTGCAGAAACATCACAAAAGTATCACCTCACTTTAGAAATCACCAGAAAATGTTTAAAACATACTTGCTTTAGAACCAGTTTGAGCGCTCAAGGCTAATGGATTGAGCGCTCAAACCAATTTTGCAAGAGAGAGGGATTCAGATCACAAATGCTACACTGACAACTTATATATACCAACAAAGAATTAAATCATAATCCATCATCAGAGTTGCTGGAAAATTGCAAATGAGCCAAGAACAGCTTGAGCGCTCAAAGATCTGACCTTGAGCGCTCAAGCCATAACATGGCTTTCCAATTTTTGACCTTTAAACTGATTTCAATACTTCCTCAGGACCACCAAAGGCATAAAATAAAGTTTCAAAAGGACAGACAGCCACTGTTTTGCAGTCAAATATAAGAAATTTGAAGTTTTTGATGTTTGATCACTATAAAATGGTTAATTTGCATTCATGCATGTAGTTTTGGTGTGGAAATATACTGCTTTGAGAGTTACATGAACGCAATTAACTCTTAAATAATGATCAAAATCAAAAGAAAGCTCAGAAGTTAGCAAAACAGTGGCCTGTTCAGAACTGGGCTTGAGCGCTCAAGGCCAGAGGCTTGAGCGCTCAAACCTGTTGTAACTGCAAATTTGAAAAAGGTTTTTAAGCAACTTTCAGACCTTTGTGAGTTCAATGCAAGTATAGAGAACTTGCTTAAACTCACTAGCCTTCCTCAGAAGGATCAAAACAGTGAGTTCATCAAATGTTTTACTACCTTTTGGAAGATGTTTGTGATTTGAGCTTGATTCTGGGCTTTAAGAGGTTGATTGTGGATGTTTTTGGCTTGTATTCTGGACGAATTGAACAATGTAGGTGGTTGATCGATGATCAAGGGTCGAATTTCTGGGTTTGATGAATGGTATTGTAGGTGGTTTTGATGGTAAAAGAATGGTTTTGTAGAGAGAGAGAGAGAGGAGTGGTTTTCTGGTGGAAACCAAAGGTGAGGAGTATGAGAGCTCTCTCCAAAACCAGGGGGTAGTGGGTGGTTTTATAGAGTGAGTGGGAGGGAAGAAAGGAGAGAGAGAGAAGTGGGTTTGTGTATTTAGAAGCATTTTAGGCGTATTTTAGGACTTAGTGGGGTGTATTATACGTATAGAGATCGTATAAGATCAACCACAGACGCTCCCATGCAGGAAATCTCATGATGAGATACTCTGCAAGTTGCTGACTGGACCGGAGTTGAGCGCTCAAAGCCGTGGGCTTGAGCGCTCAAGGTGCTCCTCAGGGGTTTGAGCGCTCAAAGCCATGGGCTTGAGCGCTCAAGGCTATGGATGGCAGTTTGCTGGCTTGGCTTGATTTGGCAGTGCTTGGGTTGGTTTGGCACATTTTGATTGTTTGGGTGGTGCTTGGTTGGTTTTGATCAAATTCAAGTCATTCTCACAAGTTCCAGGTAATTATGATTGATCCATTTCATCATCGGAGATGCACGAGCGTATCTCGGGTTCAAAATTGGGGTGTCTACAATCGGCAAACCACGGGCACGAATTAGCAGCGAACAACTGCTCGTCAGGAAAAGTATCTGCGATAGGAAGATGAGAGGTGGGGTCCTCAAACTCCAGACGAGATAGATGATCGGCCACTACATTCTCCACCCCTTTCTTATCCTTAATGATGAGGTGGAATTCTTGGAGCAAAAGAATCCACCGGATAAGGCGAGCCTTCGCATCCTGCTTGGTCATCAAATACCTCAAGGCCGCATGATCGGTATACACCACAATCTGCGAACCCACCAAGTAGGACCGGAACTTATCTAAGGCAAACACCACCGCTAACAATTCCTTCTCAGTGGTGGTGTAGTTAAGTTGTGCCTCATTCAGCGTCTTGCTCGCATAGTAAATGACATAGGGATCTTTCCCTCGCCTCTGACCTAAAACCGCTCCGACTGCCTAGTCGGATGCATAACACATCAGCTCAAATGGCAAACTCCAATCTGGGGGCTGAACGATTGGCGGAGTAGTGAGACTCCGCTTCAACTTCTGAAAGGCCCCCTCACAAGCTTCGGACCACACAAAGGGTGTGTCTTTCGCTAACAACTGACACAATGGCCGGGAGATTGTACGGGGATAAAATCCACGTAGCCCTGGATCACGTGCTTCCTTGATTCAACCCTAAATCTGCAAGATAGAAAAAGGGTTAGAGCACCTTTGCCTCTCGTCGGCAAAGGCCCTCCGATGCCTAAGTTAGTATCTCGTACTCAAACTCTCAAATCACAATGCGTATGAAATGGGTTTCACAGCGTACCTTTTTTCATGGTTATTGCCTTGTATTTATAGGTGTAGATGTTCCTCATACTAGGCGTCTCGTGCCCCTGTTTCCTATTTTCTTTAGGAATCGTTTTCCTAATAGGACTTTCCTATTAGGGACGAGTCTCCATGTCCTGCTAGATTTCGTCTAGCAGGGGTCTTCCTTTCCATGTAGGATTCTTTCCTATATGGGGCATACTCTTAATCACGTTAGGACTTCCCATACCAATCCCTTATTTCACGGATTGCTCCTTATTTCATAAGGAGCCGCTGTAGAATATTCTGGAATGTCTCACCGCCTTACTCGTGGCGGTGCCGTGCTTTCACGTAGCTCGGAATAACTCGTACATAGCTTAGCTCATCACACCGAGCTGAATTATGTATTCCAGAATGCTCTTTAGGCTTTACATGTAGCCTTCCTAGCTCGGCCATATCAGGGGCATCCTTTTTTGCCTTACGCCGAGCTAGTGCATCCTGATTTATTAGTTTACTCTTTACTAGTTCTAGCCTCATTCGTGCCAAACCAAATCGGCACAGGGTTTAAGGACTCCCTACGTGGTGCCGAGCTATGCACCCTCTCGTGGTGACTGCTTCAGGCACGTGCTATGCCTATTAGTAGGGTAATCTGATTTTACCCACTCCAATTGCTCCCCAGCTCTGCTATTGATGCCATTCGTCAGCGATGCGTAGAGCTTCAACGGTCCCTGATGCACCTCTTGCACGCTTCCCCCTCTCGTGGGGAGCAGGGTTGTTTTCGCATTAAACCGTTGGTCATTAGATAAGGCCAAAGGACGATTTGGGGTGACGTTTCTCGTATGTCACGCCCTACTTTTTGGGGTTTTGGGCGGGATAATGATTACTCTTTCTCCCTCCAAAACCCTTATTTTCTAGAAAACTCTTTCTCTTCCCTACTCCACCGCATCAGAAGCAAGAGAGAGAAAGAAGAAAATTCCCGTCCGCCATTAACGTCGCCCAAGCTTTCTGCAACAAACCCATCTCCGGTTTTCGTCGGAAAACGTCTTCCGCTCCCACCGGAGAGTACCACCTTAGGCCCACTCCTTCTCACGTAAGTAGCCCCCTTTCTAGACCTCCATTTCTATTTCGTGTTTGCCCTTTTCGTCTGTTTCTTAGTTTCTATTCATCTCCCTCCCCTGGGTTTTACCAGTGAAACCCTAACTCAGTAAAGATGGGAAGGCATATGGCTCTTCTTAGTACCCCTGAAAAAGTAATAGAATTCCGTAGGAAATACAAAATCCCTTCCGACGTAGCCTTACATGTAGCCTTCCTATCTCGGCCATATCAGGGGCATCCTTTTTTTCCTTACACCGAGCTAGTGCATCCTGATTTATTAGTTTACTCTGTACTAGTTCTAGCCTCATTCGTGGCCAAACCAGATCGGCATAGGGTTTAAGGACTCCCTACGTGGTGCCGAGCTATGCACCCTCTCGTGGTGACTGCTTCAGGCACGTGCTATGCCTATTAGTAGGGTAATATGATTTTACCCACTCCAGAGATGGTGCTGAAATCCTTAATAAATCGCCGGTAAAAACCCGCGTGACCTAGAAAAGACCGGACATCCTTGACAGTCTTTGGAGTGGGAAGATTCGCAATTAAGTCTATCTTAGCTTTGTCCACCTCAATACCCTTAGATGAGACAATATGTCCCAAAACAATTCCTTGGGTCACCATGAAGTGGCACTTCTCCCAATTCAGCACAAGTCGCTTCTCCTCGCACCTTGTCAAGACCTTTCCTAAGTTCTCGAGACATCCGTCAAACGAATCCCCAAAAACTGAAAAGTCATCCATGAATACCTCCACAATCTTCTCTACCATATCGCTGAAAATTCCCATTATACACCTTGAAAAGGTGCCGGGAGCATTACACAAGCCAAAAGGCATGCAACGGTAGGCAAAAGTACCATATGGGCACGTGAATGTGGTCTTTTCCTGGTCCTCCATGGCTACCTCAATCTGATTGTAGCCAGAGTATCCATCCAGGAAACAATAGAACGCTCTGCCCGCAACTCTCTCCAAAATTTGATCAATAAATGGGAGGGGAAAATGATCCTTCTGGGTGCTCGCGTTGAGCTTCCGGTAGTCAATGCAAACACACCACCCGGTCTGCACACGGGTTGGCACTAGCTCACCCTCCTCATTCCTCACAACAGTCACTCCTGCTTGCTTAGGCACAACCTGAACGGGACTTACCCACTCGCTGTGGGCAATCGGGTAAATGATACCCGCATCTAACAATTTAAGCACCTCCGTCCGAATCACCTCCTTCATATTGGGATTCAGACGCCGCTGAGGCTGCCTAGAAGGCTTCACATCCTCTTCCAAAAAAAATGCGGTGTGTACACACCGTAGGACTAATACCCTTTAAATTAGCTATCGCCAGCCGATTGCCCCTATATGCTCTCTCAGCAGGGCAAGTAATTTGGCCTCCTGATCTGCGTCCAGGGAGGAGGAGATCACCACCGGAAAAGTATCATTACCTTTGAGAAAGGCATATTTCAGAGTATCCGGCAGAGGCTTCAACTCAAGTTTCGGTGGCTGGACCGCTGATGGGAGAGCTTTGGATAATGGGGCGCCCAGCGGTTCGAGAACTGAGTCCCAAACGGTGCCACATACATCCTCAACCGCAAGCATCTCCATCAAACTCCCGACCTATGGAGAATCTAAAAATAACGCCTCTTTGGCGGTCAGCGCTATCTCCAAAGGATCCTTGTACAAAATATTTTCGACATGCTCTTGCACCAGCGTGTCGATCAGACTCACTTCATAGACCTCCTCATCATCCTCTACTCGGCTATCCACATTGAAAACATTCACCTCCATCTTCAAGTCCCCAAATGATAATTGGACTTGTCCAGTTTTGCAATTCATTACAGCACTGGAGGTGGCTAAAAATGGACGGCCGAGGATAATGGGAGTCTTCTCAAGTACTTCCGGAATTGGACGCGTGTCCAAAACAATGAAATCTACGGGGAACAGAAACTCCCCAACTTGAATCAACACATCCTCCACTATCCCTTTAGGAATTCTCACACTCCGGTCAGCCAGCTGCAGCGTGACCGGTGTGGCTTTAAGATCACCTAAGCCTAATCTCAAGTATACCGAATATGGGAGCAAATTGACACTTGCTCCCAAATCCAGCAAGGCCTTCTCAAAACTCTGGCCCGCGATGGCTATAGGGATGGTGGGACAACCTGGATCTTTCCGCTTAATCGGAATATCAGCTTGGAGAATGGAGCTCACCTGCTCCGTCAGAAGCACTTTGTACTGACTCTTAGTTCTCCGTTTCGATGTGCATAGCTCTTTCAGCACCTTAGCAAACTGAGGAATAGCGTCAATGACTTCCATTAAAGAGATAGGAAATTGAACCTTCTTGAACAACTCAAGAATCTGGAAGTTCACATTGCCGTTCGGCTTTGCCACCAAGCGATGGGGATATGGTGCAACGGGTGGCAATGGAGTCGTGGGGGCCGCAGGCACGGGCACCACCACCTCAGGTGACTCCGATTCTTTCTCTTCCTCAGTACTAGTTCCCTTGTCTGGGACAACTACTGGTGCAGCGACTGACTCCGGAGGTGGAACCGGTTTTTGCTGCGGAGGGATAGTCTTATCAATCACCTTTCCACTTCTGAGAGTGGTGATCGCTTTTGCTTCCTCCAGACTGGGGTTCGAATTACTAGTGCCTGAAACATCTCCCAAAAAATTAGTATCGGCAGCATTGGCGTGAGGTTGAGAGGAAAATCTTCCCCTCCTGTTGGGCTTGCCCAACTGCTGCCGTTAACTGAGTCAATTGAGACATAATGTCCCATATGGCTTGCTTAGTCTGCTCAGTAAAACTTAGTTGAGACTGCATGAGAGCCTTCAACATCTCATCAATCTGCCTATCTCTAGTAGGATGATTTATGCCTGGGGGTGGTCCAGAAAATGAAGGACCGAACCCCTGTTGATTCTGTGAGGGATAACAGAATTGGGACATTTGGCCTTGAGGAGGCCGGTATGGTTGCATCTGTTGCTGAGGTGGCACTGGTACTTTAGGATCTCTCCAACTCAGGGCTGGGTGATGAGCCCATCCCGGATTATAGGTGTTTGAGAACAGATCCCAACGCTGGTTCACCGCATTCACCTCAGCCTGGTTACTTTGGTATGCCTCCTTAACCATCTGAAAAGCGGGGCAGGCAGTCATTGAATGCCCCAGACACTCACAAAGCGCGCACACCTCCTCAACTCTCACATCATTCACCTGTTGGACTTGCTTCAGCCGCAAGTCCTCCATTTGCTTGGACAGTTTGTCCAGCTGAGTCTGGACAGTGTGTTCTCTCACACTAAGGGGGAAAATACCAGACCCACTGGGTCCTTGTGCAGCTATGGCCCTGTCAGCGAGGTCGGAGGGTTCCCAACTTCGATGCTTTTCGGCCAACTCCTCTAGAAAATCCCATGCCTCATCCGAGGCCTTATCCAGGAAATCTCCCTCTCTACAGAGGTACTCAATCTGTTGGGCAGTCGCAATATTTAGGCCCAGCTGGAAGAATGTCACCAACTGGTGTTTCTCATACCCGTGGTGGGGTAAAGACAACAACAAGTCCTTGAACCTCTCCCAGCACCTCAAAAATGACTCGCCCTCTTTTTGTCTGAACGACTGGATTAGGCGAGTCAGGTGCTGTGACTTGCTTTCAGAGAAATATTTCCTATAGAACAGCTCCCTCACAGCTGCCCACGTCGTGAGTGATCGCTCCTTTTGCATTCTGAGCCACTTATCCGCACTATCCTTCAACGAAGCGGGAAAAAGCTTAAGGCAAGCATTTTCCCACTGGGTAGTGGTGGCCAGGGTGCGCACCAAACCCTCAAAATGGCGGACATGTTCATACGGATCCTCATTTTCCCTCCCATAAAAGAGAGGAAGAGCATTATGGGTTCCCGATTTCACAGTGAAGGCGTTGCGTGCCTCCACAGTCTCAATTGGCAGAACTATTGGGCCGAGAGGAGTAGTCCTCTCGGGATGCATATAGTCACGCATAGTTTTTTGTTCTGCCATCGATGGCTCAATCTCTAAGTCAACAACAAGGTTGTCTATTGCTATAGGCTCGGTACTGGTTGACACTTCCTCAACTACAGGGATTTTTAGTAACGAAGACTTTGACTCAATAGCTACCAGACGCCTAGTGTTATCCCTGTAGTACTTAGATTTCAGAGGCGATTGCTTTCCTACAATTGAGGATTGCTTGCCTCTACCTATGGTGAATTAAAGCAAATTAAAAAAAAAAAGAAAAAGAAATAAATAAACTCTAACTACTCGAATTCTTAACACCTCTTGCCTTCCCCGGCAACGGCGCCAAAAATGCTTGACCAATATCCTAGACCTAAATTAATGGGTTGCCCCAAGCGTAGGGCTGAGACCGGTGTAGCACAATACCCGGTAAGACCGGAATCGAATCCACAGGGACGGTGGAGAGTGGTTAACTAAAAACTCGGATTGTGAGATTTAAAACGGCTCTTAGGTAGCCACCCCTTGTAATATGATGGGAAGAATTAATTAAACTAAAGTAAATTTGGTTTTTCTTAAATTACTTAAACGAAGGTACGGTCGTAGGGTTCCTAACACCAGTGACCAGGCCCGGTCATTTCCGCTCCATTCAGTGTTCTAAAGAAAACATTTGATTTTAGAGAGAAAAATAGACCCCGAAAGATGCGAATCCTCGCGGTCGCCATTACTCAGGTACAGCGAAGAACGAGTTTTGGTCCCCCATTCCCCGCTTTACATGGGCTCCGACAAAGCCCGGATTCGTCCATTGAAAGTTCTTTAATAACCTAAAATTGCTTTTTCCGTTTGTAATGTGAAAAATGGGAGCAAGAACATACCCAGCCCTGACCACGGTGTGTTAATCACCCCGCGACCATACCTACGCGACTACTCACTCATATTAACTTGAACAATTAGCAAGATTTTGAAACACAACATGCTTTTATACTCAGATAAGGATTAAAAACAAAAGATCTACGAACAATTCACGAATAAACTCCCGTAAACTGAGATTAACATAAACTAGAAAGAGTTACTGGAAACAATACTTGAATCTTCGAAACAAAACTTCAAAACTCCAATGAAAAGACCCGCCGGAAAGTAGAATCTCCCCAAGTAAAAACAAGAGCTGCTATCTCGAAAAAGAGAAGAAGAAAAATTCGGAACCCTAATTCGGCCCAAAAACAAAGTATTTATGTTACACCCGAAGTCAAACACGTGGTAAGTCAACCGGCTGAATTTAGGCCATTCGGTATCGATACAGGGAATACTTGTATCGATACAGGATCCTCTGTTCGCCTACTAGCGACTCGGTATCGATACGGTTGTTCGTCTATGAGCACCTCGGTCATCAAATTGACTTTTCAGCTTGCTCGCTCGTCCTCACCTGGGTCCCACCGGTTCCCAACATGCCCGATGTCCTGTGTCCACTTTACGTGCTCCTCCGACCCGTTTCCTACAAAAACAAGCAAAACAATACTAAAACAAAAGACAACACCGCATCAAGTAGAAAATGCAATAAATCGCGCCTCTAATGCGCTACTTCGCCCTACTTAGGCGCTTATATCTGTGATATTGCGCGCCTATCAGATGATCAATGGGTGATCAATCGTAAGCCACACACAATATAACCCGAGGTGGCTTTGTTCTGTGGTCGGGCACCTGAGATATATTGTGGATGGGAATTGGTGATAAGACTATTTTGGAGAAGAAAAGTGCATATTGAAAGACGATAAGTAAGGTTGTGTTGTGGAACAATGAAATAAAATGGAACTTGTGATCGTGTCATTTATTAAACCTATCATGTTTAATATTTCATGACCATGTTATTAAATCTCCTTTTTTTTATGTGCTTTTAATGCTATTAATTGGTACATGAACATACTTTAGTAACGGGGTAGCTTTGGGTGTCCTACTGTGTAAGGACCCGTATTTTTACTTAATTTTTCAGGAATAATGTTGGGTAAATGTGAGGATCTCTCCCTCTCTCTCTCTGCCGATCTCTCTCTCTCTCTCCTTTCCTTCATTTTTCTTGCTCCAAGCTCCAAAAATCCACAAAACCTTAAGTCCCCTTCAAGAAACCCTCCTAAAATCATCTCCTCTACGCATATTGAAGCTTGGATTGTACTTGTTTCGCACCAAGAACCCACATTTCGGGTTGGAGGTCATTGGAGGCTAGGGTTTTCATTTACTCACTTATTTCAAGCTCAAATCTTGAGGTAGGAAGACAAATTCTACTCCCTCTAGTTGTATTAATGTGATGTATAGTATATAGTTTGTTCTTGCTCCTCAAATCCATTGAATTCATGTTTTGCTCTCATAGTGGGTTTGCTTGACTTTGATTTTGTGATCTATGGATTGATTAAGTGTTTGATGCAATTGTTGGTTGGATTACCCTCCCATGATGTCCATTTGTTGCTCTACATATCCAATTTTTAGCCAAAAACCTCACAATTGTGTTTGGGTTGAAATTCCACACCACTAGGGTGAAAATCTGCTTGCTGCCCCTATTTTAGGGCTGCT